>CAOLHI010000483.1:0-623317 GCA_948474755.1 Ctenosaura bakeri
AAATCAATGATAGGAAATATGTGACCTTCCAGTTGTTGCTAGATAGCAACTCTCATAAGCTCTGGCTGGCACACCCGATGTCTGAAGGGCCACACATTCCCATCCCTGACCTGTGCCTTGGAATGTGTACATTCTGAAGGCAGGAAACTGTCTAATTACAACAGATCACTCCCCAACTCCATCTAGAGTAAGATGTCTCTGAACTTGGGAAAAGTACATTTTTGGACTACACCTCCCAGATCCCTGGCCATATTAGCCATTGCTGTCAATTCTGGAACCTGTAGTCCAAAAAAGAAAAAAAGGGGGGGCACATCTTTTCAAGGTCTGGACCATTGTGACTTGTAACAGTTGTGTGAAGATTAAACTAGACAAGATGTGTGTTTTGTAAATGGGGCTCTCAGCATCCTTCTTATTTGCAAAAATGAACTGCGGCCCTCATCTCTGATGAGGTGGATTTAACTTTCTTCATTCTGTTTTCCCAATGAACATACATCCACAGTCATGAACTGGGTAGATTAGAAAAATTGGTGGTTCCAGTGGGATGCAATAAGAGGTAAAGAGAAAAAGCAGCCAAGATGGGCATTCCCTTCAACAATGAACTGCTGCTCTTGTCCATTAAAACACCTAGTCTCACTGTTCTTTCAGTATCATAAAGGCACTGATAACTGGCATAGTGTACAATTTTATGGTTGGCTTCCACATTTGTGGGCTTAACTTTCATGGATTTGATTATTTGTGCATTTCTCCAACCCCTGCCCCCAATCTCAGATGCTTCTTTTTGGAGGAACCTTCCCTCTCTGCGGCTCTGATAGGGCCATGCAGCCCTTTAATAACATATCTTTGCTCCTCCTCTAGCAGCCACTGCTTGGCCAGCTCAGGATGGCTTGCAACCCAATTTCTCAGCACCACAAACCCTCTCCCAATACCACCACATGCACACAAGGAAGAAGAAGGGCTAGAGAGATGAAGTATAGGGCCACCAGGCCAACCCAATCCTTTTATCTCTCCTTCCCCTGACCTAGTTAGGAAACTGGGTGCCTGATCTCCCCAAAAGGTCTCAGCTCCCTTCCCATGGGCACAGGCATACATTTTGATATTTTCTCACTTTTGTGAGGGTCTTGTGCCCCTAATCCTTATGAATGCGGAAGGCCAAATGCACTTAAATGTGTTTCTTAAACTAACATTTAATAGATTGGTGCATAAACTCTCTGCTACTCCAAAAAAAGAGGGCTGTCAATCAATTCAAAAAATGATTAGTCAGTTGCTTGTTGACTGTTTAATTTGGGGCAGGAATGATAGGGCTTCTAGTGTGCTGGGACTTGCAGCCCAACAACATACAAAAAGACATGTGATTCCCACCCTGAAATTAATTGTGTTTTTTTAAATTATATTTAATAATTCTCATAGTACCCACCCAAACCTTAATAAAGGTGCCTTTTTGAAAAATGGATGGACTTGCGGGGTGATTTACATAGTGATATTTATTAGTGGAAGCTGTGTATATCCTTTTGTTGCACCTATATTGTCTTGGATCAGAGCAGTTTTTGTTCTACTTCCTTGATCTCTTGCATTTCTAAACTTATGCAAATACTTTCCAGCTGGAGCTGACTCATAGGCTCTTCTTATTGGAAGTTAATCAAAGGACTATAGACTGGAACAGGAATGTGCTTCTCATCTCTGGTGGATTTGGCAAGCTCCACATTTGTGGGAAAGGATGATCATAATAAGTAAAAAATATAGCAATTCGCTGCAGTCCTACTGCTTTGTCGAATGTTTCCAGTAGACCACTCAGTGATTAACAAGCTGCCTACCTAGAACTTGGAAATGTTACTTTTGGAGTGACAGTTCCCAGAATCTACCAGCAGTCTGCAATCTGGGGATTCTGTGAGTTGTCATCCCGCCAAAATATAACTTTCCCAAGCTTGTCATAAGTGCCTTCCATCCTTTCTGAGCTGTTTCATTCCTCGAAGTGCTACTTTTGAACAGCCACTGGGAGGCACCATTGTCCTCTTCATCAGCTGCTTGGTGGAGATAAAAATCGATCCAATTTGCTGAAGAACAGAGGCCAGGGCTTGGTTTTTTGTTTGCTCCAAGAAGGAAGCAAATATAGCTTGCTTCCAGCCAGATTCAGCACATAGGGGTTTCTTTTGTTGCTATATGCCTTCAAGTTGCTGCTGACCTTAAGGGGACCCTATCATAGGGTTTTCTTAGCAAGATTTCTTCAGCTGGGGTTTGCTTGTGCCATCCTCTGAGAATGAGAGAGTCTGACTTTCCTGAGGTCACCCAATGGGTTTCCATGCCCAAGCAGGGATTCAGAGCCTGGTTTCCAGACTCAAAGTCCAATGCTGAAACCACTACACAATCCTTCCTCTCCCCTTGGTTAAGCCTCAGTCCCAGACTACAGCAAACTCTTGTCTCGCACACTTTCAGATTCTGTTTGGGAGTCCTGTCTTCAATTGCTTACCCCAAAGCATGCAGTCTTAATTAAAGCCACAGTGCTGGTGATTTGGGAGAAAGCAGCTTGGATCTTGACATCTATTTGATATCAGATAAATACAAGAGGGACAAGAGGGAAGTGCAAGGGGTGGGAAGGGATCAGGAAGAATCAGTCACTAATGGAGGGCTCTCCTTGGCTCAGTGGCTGAATGCTGATTTACAAGCTCCTAAATAAATCATTTTTATTGCTGTCTTTTTGTCTTGCTGTCTTACATTTAACCCAAAACATCAGTCAGTGACTGTGGAGGGTCTCTTGTTGCGTCAAGCACCAAGGCTGTTTCCTTCCTTCATTGTCAGCTATTCAGATAAAGAATCCTAATCTTTCTTAGGCCTCTCAAGATTCACAAGGGCCAAAGCTTTGTCAACAGCACCTATAAATGTTCAGGCAACTGTTGGATGAATCTTCAGAGCTGGATCTGCCTGGGAGAGGCAGACAGCACCCATGGAGCAGTAGTGAATGTTCAAGCATAATTGATCAGCATGACTATCCCCACAGACGTACACCCAAGGAGAGTCCAAAACTGAAGCTATGTCATTGATCCATATCAACTAACCAGTTCTGGCTGATTTCTTCTCCACCCAGAGTAGGTCTTTTGTAAAGCTAGTGGCTCTTACTTGTTCATTAAGCACCTTAGTCATCCCAGATAATTTCCATAAGAATAGGACTCACTTACAACAATATGTCAGTGCTGGGAAAGTCCATCCACAGCCCACCAGCTAGTATGAGGATTGCAGGTAAGCTCAGAGGAAACTTCCCTTAATCCTCTGTCATCACCAGCACCATCACTACCACCATCACCTGCATTAATCTAAAAGTCCCAGTGCTTCAGCCCTATGAACCCTGGATCTATTGCACCATCCATGATCAGGATGTAAGAATAGATTCATGAACTACAGACCATCCTAGAGGATGTGGGGTGCCCCCTCTCACTGAGAGATGAGGATGTCCACTCTGAAGTCAGAGGCTGAGTCCCTGCCCAGCCCAGAAAGCACTGATGGTTAAAAGATTATGGTCTTATGGATCACTATACCAGTGATTGCAGTTTGCTCACGGTTGCCCATTGGTGGTGAGGGAAGGCAGACAATACCCGCTGAGCAACCTATTTCTCCAGTGTCTTCTTTCTTTCATGGCTGTGTGTAGCCTATTTCCTCCTGATATTGTCTATACTGGGGTAGTTACCCTGGTATAACGCATCAACAAGATTCCAGCCACAGGCTTGGTTGATGGCTGTGCAATGGACAACCTGCCTGCAGAAGAAAACTACTGGTGAATAGAGAATTACTTGTGGGCAAGGCCTTTCTCATATTTAGTGGTAGAAGCCTGGGTGAAACTCTGGGAGTACAGGCTTACAAGCCAGACTCTTGGGAAGTATTTCTGACAGTGTGGTTCTAACGTGTTTTGCTGCTTGAGGCACAGAACAAAATGGCATCCCTCCCATTCCACAGAGAGAAGCTGGTAGCTAATTCTTTCTTCAAGACTGTCAATGAGACAGAATCCTCAACCACACAGAGGAAAGACACAGGGCAAGGAGTTTAAGGCAAACAGCTCCCTCCTGTTTGCTTTACTTCTTGGTAACTCTTGCATGATGCATTAGCTCATTTGACCTAGTGCTAGGGATGTCCTACTGCTTGAACAGCATTTTCCATCAGCTCAAGTTAGTATTCTTCTCTGTCCACTCTTTAGCCACACTAGGCTCCCTTATATTCGATGCTAGACTAGTTCTGAACTCTGCTATTTGGACTTGAGGCCCAGTCATACTACAGAATTATGGTACTATTATTCTACTTTAACTACCACAGTTCCATTTTGAAGAATCCTGGGATTAGCAATTTAGAGAGGGGCATTTAGAACTCTCAGCCAGAGCATTCCAGTGCTTCACCAGACTACAAATCCCAGGATTCCATAGGATGGAACCATGGCATTTAAAGTGGAATAATAGTGCTATAATTCTGTAGTGTGAATGGGACCCTGATTTTGCCTGTGTACCTACCTACTCCTTGTTTTGATCTATGACAGATGTGGCTCCCATGTCGTAGGGACAGTGAATCTGCTTTAGGTCTTGATGCATACTTTAAAGAAGGTCTCCAAGTTTCTGACCATATTTTGGGAACAGTGTTCAGCATCTTTGCAATCTCCTTTAAAGTTCACACTAAAACCTGGGGCAGATTCACTCCTCCACTGACACTGGAGCCCCTACTTAACCACTGGTCTGGACACTGCTGGCTTAGACCCTTGGACTATCTTGTCCTGCTTCCAGAGACCTTCCAGTCTTACTTGATCTAGCTTTATTCAACTTGCTATTTTGATCTGAAATTTACTCTCAGCTTTTTCAACTTTCAGTTCATTTCCACCTCAGTGCATGCTTATTACTATGTTTTATGCCATGCATACATACATATATACATACATATATCTGTATAATGATTTGGAGCCTAGCCAAGACATTAGGCATCTGAGACAGACAATCCCACAGACAGCTCTCTCACACACAGCAGAAATACATTAACAATACATTAAATAGCTAACATATTGCTGCCTTTTTCATAGCACAAAAATCAGCAGCCTCAGGCAGCTGCCTTACTTCGCTTAATGAATAAACAGGCTCAGACCTACACACAGCATGATCCAAATGGATGTTTCCTTGGATAAACACCACTGACACAAAGGAGATCTGTGCAGGAACACTCCTGTTGATCAATCATCACAGTGTGGCTTTGAATGTAGCAGAGTCAGGTGGATGCTTCTCCATTCCAAATATCATTGAGAAGGAGCAATATAATGTGGAAACTGTGCATTTAACTCTGCCCTTACGATTGTTTAGATCATGTAAAATCATCATTTTAACCATCAAAATGACCTTGACAGATTAGCGAGCTGTGCTAGAACTAACAAAATTAATTTCAACAGAGAGAAATATAAGTTACTACAGTTAGGGAGGAAAAAATGAAATGCACAGACACCTGGCTTGATAATATTACATGTGAAAGCGATCTAGAAGTCTTAGTAGACCACAAGGTGAATGTGAGCCAACGGTATGATACAGGAGCTAAAAAAGCCAATGTAATTCTGGGCTGCATTGATAGGAGTATAGTGTCTAAGTAGAAGGAAGTAATAGTACCGCACTATTCTGCTTTGGTCAGATGTCATCTGGAATACTATGTCCAGTTCTGGGCATCACAATTCAAGAAGGATATTGCCAAGTGGGTCATGTCAAGACTAGGGTGACCAAAATGGTAAAAGGTCTGGAAATCATGCCCTATGAGGAGCGGCTTAGGTTGCTGAGTATGTTTAGCCTGGAGAAGAGACAGTTAAGAGGTGATGGATAGCGAAATTTAAATACTTGAAAGGATGTCATATGCAAAATGAAGCAAGCTCCTGGTGCTCCAGAGACTAGGACACAAAGCAATGGCTTCAAACTACAGGAAAAGAGATTCCACCAAAACATTAGGAAGAACTTCCTGATGGTAAGAGCTGTTTGATATTGGAATGTGCTGCCTCAGAGTGTGGAGGAATCTCCTTGTTTGGAAGTTTTTATGCTGGATTGTATCTGCAGGAGTGCTTTGATTGTGTCTTCCTGCATGGATGGCCCCTGTGCGTCTATCTATAAATTTTCCAGATTCATTTTTACCTTATAAAAATGTAACATAAACATAGATCTGGAATCTTGGTTGGAGAAGCTGACAGCAGGGAACAGGATGAAAAAGAAAAGTGGGTGGGGGGTGAGCAGCAGCAGATGGTGATGTCAATGACACCAGACAACCAGTCCAAACACTAAAGGAGCTAACCAAGGTACTACCTACCCCTTAAAAAGAGTTCTTTGATAGACCCTTTAAAGACCAGAGTAAAACCCACAGGACATATATTGCTCCCATTGACAAAGAGGCCACCTGACCCTACTGGGGTTGTAGAAAGATGTTTCTGAGGTAATATAGCTTGATGTTTCTTCACTGTCAATTATTCACTGTTAATACTCCACATTGCTCAAGTGCACTTTGATTCTCAGAGCACAGCAGCCATTTGTTGAGTTTATCTTCTGAGGTAACATATTGTCTGAGAGGGAAAAAAATCCTGGGGAGTGGAAAGCAAATGTAACAGGAAAGCAGAATGCTACAGTAATAATGGTCACACACTGGTTGTAGTAGTATATGTGGATGCTAAGTCTCAGGGCCAACTCTACCATTAGGCAAAGGGAACGAACTGCCTCGGTGGCTGGTGATAGGAAACAGCAATGGCATCCCCTCTCCCCATCTGCTCATCTCTCTAAGCCCCTTGGCCTTTCCCCATCTCTTCGAAGAGACAGTTGGATGTGCCATACAGTCTGCTTTCTACTCTCTACACTGGCCTGCAGCCCTCAAAAACTCTGAAGGACATTCTCCTAGCATTGGACCAGCCTGTTCTGGTAAGCCTGTAGAAAGAGAGTTGGGCCTAGATTTAGTCTTTTTCCACAGTGAGGCCTCCTAGTGTTACTGTGCCAGGGGGCCTAGTGTCACTGTACCTAATGTTACTGACAACCAGTGGTTTATTGGTTAGTGGTTAGTGTTGGACTAGGAATCCACTCAGCCATGGAAACCCATAGGGTGATCTTGGGAAGGTCATCCTCTCTCAGCCTTAGAAGAAGGCAAACTTCCTTTGAAGAAATCTTGCCAAGAAAACCCTATGATAGGGTCACCATAAGTTGGAATTGACCCGAAGACATGTAACAGCAACAATAAGTGAAATGGCAACTTTCCAAGTGCTGCATGTTGCACATATTGTTATAAACTGTGGGTGTCTTCCCCTTGCGTTTGATTCCTAAACTGAAAAGCTCTAGCTTTTTAGTGTTCCCCTTTAATGTAAAGATATTCCACCTCTTGCCCTTTTCCTTTCCCACCTCTACCATTTCCCTTCTGAGGTGGGAAACCAAAACTATAGTATTTGAAATATAGCTACACTTTGGACTTGATATAAAATATTTTCAAATTTGGCTGCAAGTGACAATGAGTCAACGTGTTGTAATGGTATGAGTACTGGATGAGGACTCTGCGAGACCAGCATTCAGATCCCTACTCAGCCATGGAAAGAGTGACTCACTCACTCAACCTTAAGTGAAGAAAGTGGCAGACCTCCTCTGAATAAATGTTGCCAAGAAAACCCTGTGATAGGGTCACCATAAGTCTGAGCTATCTTGAAGGCACATAAGAAGAAAGTGTTGCTGTGTACCTCCTGTTGGAAGCAAAGAGGCATCGATGCTTATATACAGTGATTAGTGAGAGGGATTTGTAGAAAGCATTCCTGCCCTTTTGTTTCAACTCTCTGTTCATTTCTTTGATCTATGTTCTCAAGTCTGTTTGTTGCCTCCCTCCCTGCAAAGGTTACTTCCCTCTTCTTCCAAAAGTTGGTTAGCCTTTTTGTCTTCCTTTTTCTCAGAGGGAGCATCCATGAAGTTTTTGCCTCAGGATGGCTTATATCCTCTCATGAGAGCCAGCTTTTAAGGGCTCTTCTACAGAAATTTAGGTAATATTATTTTTGTCTATTCGCTTTCTGTTCCAAGATGGATTGCCTAAAATAAATAATGTCTGTATTTTCTTTTTTTTACTTTACATCCTGAATCCTGAGTACTTTCTCCTGTTTATCACCATAGGCTCATATTGCACTGCACTCTGCTTAATATAGATGACGAATTGTCCTACATCTCCTTGATCTTTTCTTTCTCATAGTATTTTTTTTCATGGTAAAACAGTAATAAAACAATGACCAGTTACTTAGGACAGAGCTTATTACCACTTGGGAGCCATCATTTTATCAGCAAGTCTTTTTAAATTGTAGGTTTTTAAAAAAAAACACCTTAAATTTAATTCTGTTCTAATAATTGACTTTCTTTGGAGGGTTAATTTTGTTCTTTTTAAAATTTGATAGTACTATAAGCCTCCTTGAGCCTCATGCAGTAAATCCAACAAATAAATAAATTGCACCGGAAATTACCCATACAGCAACCAGCTGATGCACCAGAGTTAGTTGGAGGAGACACTCATTATTGAGTTTTCTCAGAGAAGGAAAGTACAGTTTGCTTGTTCTACTGGTTCCTTTGTGCTAGGTAGGACAGGGCCAAATGATTTACTTGCATCATGCAGGAGTTACCAGGAAGTAACATTAAGGTGTTGGAGGAGAAAGCTGTTTGCTTTAAACTACTTGCCCTGTACCCTTGACTCTTGAAGAAAGAATTAGATACGAGCCCATTCAGCTTCTCTATACGAAATGGGAGGGATGCCATTTTGTTATGTGCCTCAAGCAGCAAAACTTGTTGGCTCCACCCTGTCAGAAATATTCCCTGTCCAGGGGCCTTTCTGCACTACTGTTATGGTGCTATTATTCCACTTTCAACATCCTATGGAATCCTGGACTTTGCAGTTCAGGGAGGGGTGTTTAGAATTCTCAGCCAGAGAGCTCTTTGGCCTCAATAAACTACAAACCCCAGAATTCCACAGAATGTTGAAAGTGGAATAATAGCACTACACCAGTGTAGGCCCTTAGAGTCTGGTTGGTAAGCCTGCACTCCCAGAGCTTCACCCAGGCTTCAGTTGCAAGCAGAAGTTCTACTGCTACAGATGATAAAGGCTTCACCCACAAGTAGTCTTTTACTCACCAGTAGTTTTCTTTGGCAAGCAGGGTGTCCATTACATGGCCATCACCCAAGCCTGTGGCTGGAATCTTGTTGGTGCATGACACCAGGATAATAATCCCAGTATAGACAGTGGTGGCAGGAGGGAATAGGCCTGTAGGGCACTAATAGGGAGAGCATTTTTGTGCTTTGAGGAGCATAACAAAAGTGCTTTCGCTGGTGCTGAGTAACAGGAGGTCAAAGAGTGGAGCCGAGCATTTGGAAGGACACATGTGACTAAAATATTGGCTAGGCAGGCAAAGAAGACAAACAAAAGTGGGATGAGTAACCATGAATTGCAATTAATTGTAAAAGGCAAATCTTCATTTCAAGAACACCTTGGCTCAGGAGTACAACTATAGAGGAGGGGCAAAAGGAGAGCATCCTCCTCCCAATAAGAATTCTTCTCTCTCCATGGCATTTTCCTTCAGCCCTCAAATTTCCAGCATTGTGGTAACTTAACTCTTGAATTGAACTATTAGAAATACAGTTTAGGCATCCAAAGCAGTGGGGCAGGAAAAATTACCAGAGAGAATGTAAACAGACCAAATATAAGAGTTTTCAGTATGAATGATTTTCAATCCCTCACTTTCTGAAATTTTAGAAATGTGGGGGAAAATTCATTTGCAGGGGGTAGAATTCTTATTGGGGGTCAACCCCTAGCTACACCTATACCCATCTCCAAGTGGTGGCCCTCTTCCTATGCTGTTTTTGCTGTCACTTAACAAAACCATCGGCATACATAATGTTGTGAATATAGGGGTGTAATTAGGTTGCTTAATAAGTGTTGTTTTCCAGGTTACATAATCCAAAAACAAAAAAGTAAGAATGTGGGAAGAAAAGACCACGTGCTTGGAAGAGAATTGGATGGGATAGGAGGCTGTTAAAAACATGGTGAGTCATCTTTCCACATGACTGGGCTGGTCAAGTTTGATCACAAATCACACAAAAATTAAGCTGCATTCAAACAACAGTTGTGCATTTAGCTAAAGTGACATTTCAGAAAAATTGGAGGGAATGATGATATCACAGTTTCTTTTTTTCTTTCTTTCTTTTCTTTTCTTTTGGATGTGAATGAGTCCTTTATAAAATGAAGGCACCAGTTCAGCCAGGGCTGAGCCTTAGTTGTTGCTGCTATGTGTTGTCAAGTGGGCTTCAACTTACGGCTACCCTACGAGATACTTCCGGGAGTCATCAATTGTTCTGTTAACTAGCAGGCAAACTCAGGACCATGGTTTCCTTGACTGACTTAATCCACCTGTGGTTCATGCTATCCACAGCACTCTCCTCCATCGTAGTTTCAGGGGAGTTGATATTTTTCCTGTCACTTTTCTTCACTGTCCAGCTTTCACATCCATACATAGAAATCAGATTGATCCTAACTTTGGCATTCAATGATATATCTTTCCATTTGAGGATCTTATCTAATTCCTTCATAACTGCTTTCCCAAGTCTTCTCTTTTCTTGACTACCATCTCCAGTTTGATTAATTACTGAGCCAAGGTATGGAAACTCATTAATAATAAGCCTCAGTAGCTGTTGTTAATAGTACGGTTCAACCTTGAGGTACATGAACTACCACAGCAGTACCCAGGTGTTTTGCTGTCTAAAGCAACAAACAAGAAGACTCTCCCTTCCATTCCATGTACAAAATCTGTCTGTAGTGATAAGTCAGTAGTTTTTCAGCACTGGCATTGGAAGAGTATCCTCTGCCAGAAGGCTGTAGGCTAGCTTACTGGGTACAGGGAAAGTTGTATGCAGCACAGCATTTTCCGCTGACACCTTCCTGCTGCCTCCCAGCACCTGCTGCCTGAGGCAGCCTGATCACTCCATCTAATGTTAAGGCCAACTCTGTGAAATACTAGTGAAGAAGAGAGTGTTCTTGAGTGTGTTCCTTATCAGTGAGAAGCCACAACCAGTTCCAATACAGCTGCAATTAACAGGCATAGCTTCAAAGATTGTGGCTTCTAGGCATGTTTGACCTCCATTCTCCCTCCTTCTCCAGATATTTCAGTATAATTGATTAAAGAAATAAAAATGCTTAACTTATAAAACGCATGAACTGAAATTGCTTGCTTACACATCCCCCAAATGAAGTCTTGCAAGGTTTCCTGGATTTGATCAAGATGTTGCAAAGTGTGGCCGGATGCCCAGTTTATCCTACAGTTAAACTGTAGGATGCTTATACTACCATGGTTATACTACCATGGTTGCATTCTATGGAATCATGGAGTATGTAGTTCAGTGAATTCTCTGGCTGAGGGTTTTAAGCACCCCTCTCTAAACTGCAGACACCAGAATTCCACAGGATGAACCCATGGTAGTTAAAGTAGAACTATAGTGCTATGCACTATAGAAAGGGCCGTGAATCACTCCATTTGCCTATCTAGCCTTGTATTATCAAAGTGAGAGTGCCTTTCCAATGTTTCAGGCAGAATTCCCTTCTCTACTTAACTGGAGGTGGTAGGCATTGAACAGGGCATCTTTTTGCATGCAAAACATGCACTGAGCTGTTGAGCAAAAGATCCTTCCTTGTTGGGCTTCGAAACTTTCCTTGACCCTCAAAAACCTGATGACGCAAGCAATAGTCAAACAATTAGTGTTAGTTTTGCCCATTCATACCTGGTAGCGTCCATGGTACAAGGCACCGAATTTGCTGTTGGAGCTATCCAAAGTTCTGGATCATATCCCACAAATAGATTCAGCACCTTGGACAGCTTCTTTAAAGTTTGGGCTAAACCCAGAATGGACTCACTGCTTCCCTAAGATGGAAGCCACTTATTGGTTTTGCCACAAAGTTTAGCATGAATTTTGTGCTAAGCTTGTTGAGAATCAGCTCTAGTTTAAAACTGCCATAGCTGTAATCTTATGTGCACTTAACTGACAGGAAACCCTGCTGAATGCAATGGCATCTATGCAAAGGAAATGTGCCAAGGTTGTGATTTTTATGCTTCATGAATGAAATAGAAGCCAAAAATCTGCAGAATTCAGAGTCATTTTATTATATAGAGAGATGACTATTACAAAGGCAAGAAACATATATTCTTTATGTACAAGAATAAGAAATTGCTTTGGAGGAAATGGGAGCTGAGAAGGGATCAGAACTTTCTGTTTATGTTTGTTTGCTACATGGCTGTTCACATGAGAGTGGAGAACCAGGCACAGAAAAATCTTGGTTTTGATGATGGAAGTTTGTAATGCACCAGCAGGATCTTACAGTCAGAGATCAAAATATCCTGGGCCAGCCCTGCCCCCAAAGGTACAACAGCTTCAAGACTCCTTAGTGAGCCGAGTCTTGTTCTGATAACTCCATCCCCAATGTGCAAATCCGGTAAAACTTCTTAAGATACTTGACCTCTTTTTTCCCCCTAAGGTTCTACGGAATTGTTTTGTGGGGAGCAACAAACAGCTGCTGTTATTTATAAATGGCCAGAAAAAGTTGGTGGGTGGGCTCAAAAACAGCTGGAATGAACATGCATGTCTTCAACCAGCACCCTATCTGGAAAAAGCATACCCAGATGTAGAGGATTTGAACCATTGGGTTCCATCAGCCCCATTTCCACTGAACATCCTAGAAATGACTTCCTTTTTCCACTCTGTATGAAACTCCCAGAGCTCTGAGGACAAGTTCATGGCTGATCTTACTTCTGGCTAGAGTTGTTCCTGTCTTTTTTTCTTTTTCTTTTTCTTCCCTTTTTTTTTTTTGGAAAAAAAAAAGATAAATATAAAACGGACATACACCCAAGGCCCTCCTCCTTGTGCTGGAGACCAGCTGCATGCAACAGATGTGTGGTAGCGTGGTTGGAAGTAAAGTTTGTGTTTCTGGCAAATCCGTTTTCCCTGTGTGCACAAAAGGTCTTTTATGTCTTGACAGCTCTGGGAAGCAGAAACTTAAGAGGGAAAAGGAAGAGAGGGGGAAGGTGTTTACAGGTGTGTGGGATTGTTCCAGTGTCTTGTCTCACGGGACACAGGAAAGGAAGGAGACCCTGACGTCATGAATGGTGGTTCTGCAAACGTTTCTAATAATCTATTCATGAGAAGATGAGGGAAAAGCAGTGAGGGGACGGACTGAGAAAAACCACAAAGGGACCAACCTGTGGCGGGATAAGGGGAGAGAAAGCTGGGAGATGCCAGAACCTGTTCTCATAAAAAAGAGAACTATGAATCACAGGGGGCCTTTGATTGCATTGTTCTAGCACTGAAGATTGGAACAGACCAGCCCTCAGGGATAAGTTGTTGGCTGATAAAGCTATGTGGAATTGAGCCCATTCAAATATATATGACACATACGGGACGCAAGATAAGCCCAAAGATCGGAAATAGGATGGGTGTTGGTTAGTAACACAGAATATCACAAGAGGCTTGAGCATGCAACCGGACACCAGTCCCATCAGGATTAACACAGAATTATTTTTTCTGGGAGGGCAGGCATTAGCATCCCAAGTAATTTTCACCTGGCATATTACTATGCCTTTTCTGATGTTTCCGGGGCACAATGGTTGAGACCCTGTTGGTGTCTTACTTTCTGATATTTCACAGATGCAAACCACGACAAATGTGGTTAAGCAACATCAGAGAGTGGTCAAGATGGCAAAAGTTGTTAAAGACAAAAAAATACATAAGCTAGGAGAGACTGCAACAGTTTGATTTTGCCTGAGCTTACTGGGAAGGGCAAGTTTCCACGCCTTCTTCTTCTCTCTTTCCTGCTGAGTTACTTGAATGCAAACTACTTGTGCACTTTGAACTTAGTTTTTAGCAGTGAAAGTAAAATGTCCCAGTTCCTCTCTCTTCTCCTTCTACTTTCTCCATTTGTCCTCAGCTTACTTCAATTGCATACTAAGTTCAAAATGCAGGAGAAGTTGCACTCACTTAACTCAGTGGGGCAGGGACTGAAGAGGAGAGGATGGAATCTTGCCCTTCCCAGTAGACTCAGGCAAAAGCAAACTTCTGCAGCCTCTCCCAGTATGGGTGCTCTTCCATATTAATAACTTTTACCATCTTGATCATACTCTTATGTTGCTTGGCCATGTGTCCTGGTTTTCATCTGTGAAATGTTGGAGGGTATGTATCACTGTTTGGCTTAGTCTATTTGAAAATAAGCATAACAGTGATGATTAGCCTAACCAGACCAAGAAGGGCCCGGGGTGGGGGGAGTGGGGTTGGTTTCGGCCAACTGAGAGAAACGAAATGTCTGTTTTGAAGTGAAGAACAAATGGATGAGTCCCAAAGGCATGTTGTTTCACGGCCAACTTATTAAATGTCCACCAGACTGTTGACATCTTCAGTCTAGTCCCTTGGCTGAAACTTCATTCTGCACATTGGTGCATTGACTGTGGTGGGAGTCATCATGCACCCTCCCAGTCATCGCACGGTCACCGTCTGGTGACATGTTCCAGAGAGTGAGACGGTTATGATTTCTGGACTAGCTGGGGAAGAGAGGCCTAGGGAACCAAAAAATGGCCCCATTGTCTGAAGAATATCTCAAGAGTGAGTTCAGCCAAGACTGACGCCTGAATGACACATTTCTCTCTCTCTTTGTTTTCATGATTGTGAGGTCTGGACACTGTGTGTTTATATGTTAGACTAGGGGACTGTGTATATGTCTCATGAGACATGCACATTTTTACTAATAAGTAGCATTAGGGACATTGTTAAAGGCAGAATATTTCAGTTGAATTCTGGGTCAGAATTTTCTTTGCTTTTTCAGAGAAGCAATGCTGTATGACCAGAAATAGCCCAAGGTATTTTGAAGGCATGAGGGAAAAATCATACCCTCTTTCACTTTAATTAAGGAGAGGAGAGCTTCTGGAGGCCATACTGGAGTAGGGAACTTCTGAAGAACTGTATTTCATGATTCTGCTGCATTCACTGTTTCAATGGCAAAACCTCCATCCGTTTCTACTTGTCAACAAGGTATGTGGTGGTCACCCACCTGATTTTTAAGAACTGAGCTCCTGGAAGAAGTGTGATTTCCCTTAGAAACAAGGTGTGTACCCATGTGTATCTTGATTACAAGATAGAAGGAATAATTTTTGCTTATATTTAAAGAGGAAATTTGGTATCTGATCCTTTAGCCACTAGTGCCAAATTTGCTGTTAAGGTGACAAAATGTGGCCCTTTTAGACAATGGTGCTTTCCCTTTCACCCATCCAAACTGAAGCCAATCATGTTGTTTGGCAGACGTCCAGCAATGCTTCTTCCTATCCTTGCCAGCGAACAATGGGTTCTGCCAGATTGGTCTAAAGAAGGCTGGGTTCTTGCAATATAGTTCCTTGGTTTTTGTGGAGTTTTGCTATTGTTGTTGTTGTTATTATTATTATTTATTTGTATTATTTCGAAACATTTCTATACATGCCCCCAACAAGCTGCGTACTCTTTTTACCGACCTGCGAAAGGATGGAAGGCTGAGTCAACCTTGGAGCCCGGCAGGATCGAACTCACAACCTTGTGGCTTGCAGTACTGGCATTTAACCACTGCGCCACCAGGGCTCCTGTTGCTGTTGCTCTTGTCTCCACATCAACTCACTCCATTCTTTTTTGGGCCTGTTCGTAGTGATTTGTTGCATCTGCATTAGGGCTCTTCCAAAGATTTTTTTTTTTTAAACTGGGGTATGGTTTATATGAACATTAAGAAAATAAAAATAATGACCACAGATGATTTGCATAACTTTGAATTAGACAATGAAGACATTGAAATCTCTGGACAGTGAGCCTGTAGTGTAAAGATATATTATCTAATATATAAATGTCAAAGTTTGTGAATTTGTGAGTTCTGTCTGTGTCAGGCAGGCAAAGACCTCATATGATTGGCTGAATCAGGCAAGAAGACCTCATACGCTTGGCTGCCTGTGAAGATTCTATGGAATCCTGCAGCAGGCAGTTTAGGGAGGGGACTTTAGAATTCTTATCCAGAAAGCTCTTGGGCCTCAGGCCGGTTGCTATGGAGATGAGGCCTAGCAGCAAAGAGGAGGGCAGTGTATTCCCTCAGGAAACCAACCTCTGTATGTTAAAACCTCTGAATACACATTACATTGGGGAATATGGGGAAAAGTTACAGGTAGTGCGCAGGGGAGTTTGCGGAATTAGAGACACAGGAGCTCAAATCTATGTATTTCAACCACATCCAGTTCCCAAGATAAGGTAATTCCTAAGGTATTTCTAACAAGTATTACCTATGAGAAAATAAAATCCAGAACAACGCCAGGTAAATATGCTAATTAATTACTAAAGTTAGGATTGTCCATACCATTGTACTTCCCATTTCTATGTATGGTTGTGAAAACTGTACAGTGAGGAAAACTGATAGGAAGAAAAACACATCTGAAATGTGTTGGAAATTAAAGTTTCCCAGGTTGTTAGCCCTGTTGGGAAATTCTGTGGAAGCTAAAACTGTAAGGATTCAACCTCCTTTTAGCAGAGTAGCAGAAAAAGCATGTCTAAATTTGTGTAGGGCTTTTCTGATCTCAAACTGACTGAAGAAACAAAACAAATGCAGGCAACTTCAGGTTACAAACTTAGAAAAGTTTACTAATGGCTTCTATATTTACATATGTATTGGGGAGCCTACATCCTAACTAGCTAATGAATAGTAGTATTTTCTTTCTTAACTCACCATCTTCTGATGGAGATGCGAAGTATGGTCGGAGAGGAGGAAGAGGAAGCAAAAATGGAGGAGAAGAGAAATCAAGAGAGATTTGAGAAGGGATCTCTTTCTTTTGTAAGACTGATGACCCAAGCAACTGTCCTGAGTCACGTGATCTGATCACCTGAACACCAAAGGTATTTATGATCAAGCAATTAAATGACAGAAAGGCAAATGGTGGAGCTTTGGCATGCAAAAGGGAAAGGAAGCCCTATGCTAGTTGTGCCCACTTGCTGTAAGAACAAGATGGGGGGAGAGAGAATGCTGGAATTTTTCCAACAAAATGTTGTATTGAAGAAGAGCTCTACAGATACCCTAGACCAGTGGTTCTCAACCTTCCTAATGCCATGACCCTTTAATACAGTTCCTCATGTTGTGGTGACCCACAACCATAAAATTATTTATTATTTACAATGCCTCCCCCCCGCTCCGGCAAAGGCCGTCTCGCCAGCCAGGAACAGGGGGGACGGGCAGGGAGAGAAAGAGGAGCCGCGCATCTACCCCGGGAAAAAACTCCGAGACCCCCCCGGGCTCTGCTTCTGCTTCGATCTTGTTTCTGCTGTGGGGGGCAATGTGGGAAAAGTTTCCAGAGTGTCGACCCTGGCTGGGGGGGAGGAATCCCAGCACCTTTGTCTTTTGCACCGGGCACAGCTTGCCTCCCCGGAAAAGCACCGCCTTGCGGCCCCCCGGCTCTTCTACAGCACCCCTCTCTGTGGCAAGTGGGGCAGGGGCTGTGGTGAGGAGGGGGCCTGCCTCCCGTGCTGCCGCCGTCCCCCCAAGCTGGTCCATCAGACAGGAGGTTCTCCCAGTAGCGGAGAAGGGAAGCAATTTCAGTCCCTTCTGAACAGGGGGCAGGAGGACACGGGTGCGTGGCTCGAGCTTGTGCACCACCACTTCTGGGCCTTTTCCGCACGTTACCTTATCGCAGAGGTGGGAGGTGCCGTTCGCGCAAGCAGGTTCTTGCGCGAGGCGCTCTCTTCGCTGCTCCTTCATCCCGCAGCTGGCTTCCTGGTTGCGCAACCGCCCCTTCCTTCCTTCCCCAGTGCAGCCTACAGCTCCCAGGCTGCACTGTGGAAGGAAGGGGTGGGGTGGTTGCGTGACCAGGAAGCCAGCTGCGGGACGAAGGAGCAGTGAAGAGAGCGCCTCGCGCAAGAACCTGCTTGCGCGAACAGCACCCCCCACCTCCACGATAAGGTAACATGCGGAAAAGGCCCAGGAGTGCTGGTGTGCAAGCGCGAGACAGGCGCTCCCACCAAAGGGGGCAGGAGGACATGAGCGCGTGGCTCACGCTTGCGCACCACCACCGAGGAGAGAATGGAGCCTAAAACCATTGGAAATACGTATTTTCTGATGGTCTTAGGTGACCCCTGTGAAAGGGTCGTTCGACCCCCAAAGGGGTCGTGACCCACAGGTTGAGAACTGCTGCCCTAGTCTGCTAGAAAGACAAATGAATAGGTCCTACAGCAAATCAAACTCAAATGCTCTCAAGAAGCCAAGATGATTAAACTGAGACCTTTATACTTTGGCCCTATCATGAAAAGACATAATTCACTAGAAAAGACAATAATGCTTGGTAACGTAGAATGCAGTAGGAAAAGAGAAAAACCACATCACACATGGATAGACTCCATCAAGGAAACCACAGCCCTGAGTCTGCAAGACCTGAGCAGGGCTGTTGATGATAGAGTGACTTGCAGGTTTCTCTGCCGTAGAGTAAGCATAAGTGAAGGTCAGTTTGGCTGCAGTTAACAACAATGGTTTGCTGAAGTGGCCCTACGGCTTTAAAGGCAAATTTTCTCTTCACTGAAATATTTTTTTCCTTCCAGTTATAGTGCAAAAGAGCTATTTCTGACTGATGCCTTATAATTTTGATGGACTATAGTCTTATAATTCTGGGGGAAAAAATGTAAAAGGGAAAGAAAGAAGGAGAAGATATGGATTTTTTTTTTTGCTCTGATGTTAAAGAAATATGCCTGAGGGTGAAAATAAAATGTTGCTGCTGGTGCTGCAAATTGCCACAAAATAGTTTGGAACCACAGAAACTTCATGTAGATAGTTTAAACCACCATCAGAAACTACAGCAATAAATACCACAGTCTCCCAACACATCTATCCTTCCTGGAGGAGCCCGAAAATAATGGCATCACATTACAGAACTAAAGATTTCTTGCTATTCTACTGCCTGGTGGTGCCGGCCTCGTTCTGCCTCATAGCAGGAGCCAACTGTGAAGTCCTAGGAGACAGAAAAGTTCTTTTTGGCATGACAGATTCCAGAATCTCCAAACCAGTATAGCCACAGTGTTGGTCAAACCTCCTTTAGAAAATGACACAGCATTGAAAGCTGGCTGGCTATTCTTTAGTTACCAGGAAAAGGCATGGCTAGTAGACTTTTCATTTTTAATGACCTCCTGTGGCCTGCAAGAAGCGGCGCTGATGACAACTGCAATTTAAGGCTCTTCCCAATGTGGCGTCTGGTCTCCGGAGGACAGCGCAAACCACTTGGATCTGGACTTAGAGTTTCATTTACAGACAGCAGAACCCCTGGCATGCTCAAATCTGGGCTGGCTAAGCAGTTTGAAGTTACGGAGAGCAGATTCCCTGGGGCAGCTGCTAATTAGCGGCTCTTCAACAATTGATGAGCTGCTAATTGCTGTTCATCTCAGGGTGAAATCTGGAGGTTTATTGTGAGGCTTTCTGTAAGGTCCAGCGAGTGTGCGGTGACTGCTTCCTCTGTTTGTGGCATTCAGATTTTCCCAATAGTCTTTGGAACAAAATGATGTAGTAGAACCAACACTTGAAGGGCTGAAAAGCTATTGCTTACTTGGCAATAGCAATGAATGACTGGGAAGCCACCAGAATAAGTCCTCCCCATGGCCAGAGGAAAAGTTATTTTGTCAAACTACAACTCTCAGTATTCCTTCAGTGAGAATGGCCCATGGAGACTATGCTGATGTTTTCAAGTATAATTTCTCAGTTCCTTATTATTGGTCATAAGACTTTCGGGACTTAAAGTCCAAAGCAACTGGAAATTCAAAGGTCCCCACTTTTGATTTACTTGCAAGTTTTTATGGGGGTGCAAGAAATATTGATCCCTACTGTCAGTCCTTGGTTTGAAACCTGTGGCCCAACATAAGAAGCCATTACTCTGTGTGTGTGTGTGTGTGTGTGTGTGTGTGCATGTGTGCTTATCTATCTACTATCTATCTACCTATCTATCTACCTATCTATCTATTTGCATTTTTAACATACATTTTTAGCATACTTCAGATTGAGGAAAGGAGAAAGAGGCTTTTGTATTTGAAAGTGGGTACACAGAAGTGAGCAAGAACAAGTATAGCTACTCTGCTTTGTGCAGATTCCTGCCCTTTGATGAATGTTTTCTGCTAATCCACCATGGTAGCCAGCAGGCGTTCATACCCTTGCATTTCAAGCTTGTCAGTTCCACTGCTGTTGCAAATTTTCAAAAAGCTTGACAACCTTTGATGTGTTTGTCCTCAAGGCCACCTTGGGTAGAAAACAGTTAAGATCCCAGTTTTACAGAGGGAGAGTGCTAAAGAGGCCATGCAACTGTACATGGTTGACCTAGATTTGAACCCAGGCTGCTGGTCCAAAACATCTTCTAGCAATGCCATATTCTTCCCCAAATTATTCTATGGATGCAGACCTTGGAAAAGGGAGTTTGGGGGACTATTCCTCCCAGAATCCCCCAAGTAGGCTGGGGGATTGTCAGAGTCAGTGGCATATCTAGCATAAACAGAGCTAGGGCAAGTGTGGAAGTTGTGTCCCTTCCTTCTTACCGCTACACCCCCCTATCCCTACATGCACAGCTTTTTGAGCCCCCCTGGCACTGGCACCCAGGGCACATACCCTACTTGCCCCATCCTAGATGCACCTCTGCTGGGAATGGTAGACCTCAAAAGTAACCTTTCTGAGCTCTGTGTAGTCTGTAGTGGCAAGGAGAAGAACAAAAGGTCAGGGCCTGTGCTGAGTTAGGACTTCGGAATAGCAGAGATGCTGCTGACTCAGGACAGAGAGGACTCACTATCAGCTTCCACAGACACACGCTTGACCAAAGCTGCCTTGGAGTCTGAATTGGCTTTTTCCTGCTCTCTGCCGATTGTCACTGGGAGCTTTGATTCTGTTTAATGAGGCTGAAGTGGAGTGCTAAGGGGGAAGGGGACTCTCAAAAGGAATCACATCAAACAGATTCACTTTTCAAATCAAGCTGCTGAAATGTTTGCTTATTCAGCAGAATTGGTCCCTGCCCCTTTCCTACTGCCCCAAACATCATTTTTGTGAGAAAGCATCAATCGGACAGCACTTTTTTTTTTTTTTTTTCAAATTTGCTTTGCTAAAAGAAGATAATCAGTGCCCCAACCCTAGCCCTCCTCATTTTCCTAAAATGGCTGTACATAGATGCAGAACAGGAAGGCTGTTATCCTAGGAAGTGCATTTTGAAAAGAACAGAAATTAAAAGGCACCTGGATTAATTTAACCAGCTATTGCAAGTTGTTTTTGGAGGGCACAATTCCTACACTGACTGACCTTCTCTGCAATTCTTTTATATTTCAGAAGATTTTGTCCATGTGTTTACAGTAGAGCTTGAGGAAGGTTACTTTTTTGGATCACAACTTACAGAATCCTTCATACTACATGGCAAACTGACTCTGTGAGCTATAAGCCAAAAAAGTAACTCCTTCAAGCTTGGGGCTAGAGAGTGTACACAAAGAATTCTAAAGTTGGAAGGGATTTGGCAGTATATCTGTTCCAACCCATTACACAATAGTCTGTGTGCGGGAATGGTAGAGATGGACCAGGGCTGAATTTCAATTCATTTTTTAAAATAAGGATTTACCAAATTTATTCTTTTTCAGAAAGAGAAGACTGAGTTTTTCTAAAATTCAAATGCAGGAGAAACAGTAACCAACAGATTTCCTATCTAGGCCCAGGACTTGGAGTGGTTAATTCATCCAAGTATGAGTTTGAATTCCTCTACCTTCAGTCATGTTGGTGTTATGTTAGAGGTGCCATCTTTTTTCTCCCCACAAATTTTCCTCATCTCTAATACTTGTATGACAGGTAGACAGGTACAGCATGGGTCTGTCCAAATTGCATATAGATGTAATTATTTAGTTTGACATGTGAAGATGGGAAATAATTTCTTATTTTTTTTTTGGAAAGAATGTACCAATATGCACAACTTTCTTCATATTCTAGGTAGTGTCCTGGGCTTGGCAGCCTGCCAAGGTTCCTCATCCATTTTGTAGTGGCAAGGAAATGATGAAGACCTTCAGGTTGTTCCATCACAGAAAGCTTTATTTTCCAAACCATTTATTTACTGCGCAGGGCAAGCAGCGGAAATACAATGTCCAAAACTGCCCGCCCCGATTGATTAAAACACTTAGTTTTTATACCTTTGGTCAACAACGTCAGCAATCAATCACATTTCTAGTCTACGTCAGCCATTACATTTGGAGCTTAATACCACCCCCAAAACAAGGGAACAAAGACCCCAGTCACCAGATAATACAAAGCAGAGGCAGAGAGAGTATGCCTGACTCCCTTTTTACTTCCCAGGCACCTAAGCATAGCATTACAAGGCCAATCATATTTTTAAACTGAGATAAGGCAGGGACATCTGCTGTCCAATTCACTTATTTTCCTACTCATGCAATACTTCTCTGAATTTAACTCCTTCAATTGAATTAGCTAGAGAACAGCAGCTCCATAAAACAGCCTCAAGGCTGAAGTAAACTCTCAGTAAAAACAACAGTCCAGAAAGGGAATAGTCCAAAAGCCAAATCGATAATCCAAGCAAAGTGTTGCGGTCCAAGGTCCAAAACACACAGCTGGAGAATGCCAGAATCACCATGGCTGTCACCACCAATAGTGTTAAGTAGTTTCCAGCAACCTTCTGTTCTTGAGGCCTCTGATTTTATAGCCTCAGCATCCTGGCTAGCTATGTCCTACTTAACGAGCCCTTCCCATGTAAGCACTGCCCGAGGTCTGGGCTCTCCCTTTGCCACCTGCACTGCCTTTTCTGGGGTGTGACTGCTGGGAAGGGACCTGTCTGAGTCCTGTGAGTCTGGATCCTGGGGCAAGGGCATGACAGGTGGAATGAACTGGAAGGAGTTTTTTTAAAGTCATATTCAGGAGAAGCAAAACTGACAGATTTTTCCATATCTAGGCAGCAATCAGGCCTACTGGACCTCTCTCTGGCATAGAGGGTGAACGAAGACTGGCTCTCTGGGCACACCCTAGACTAGTGCTCACATGACAGAGGTGAGTTAGGAGATTCAAGAGAACCAGCCTTCCCTTTTAAAATTATTCTTTCTAAATATATTTAATATTTTAATATATTTAATAATTATTGACTGCCTTTTTGCTTGGGTCTTGGATTTCCATAAGTGGCCTTATGTGTTTAAAATTATTTATTAATTTTAACACATAAAAATTGGAGTGGGCACTTGTACCTTTAAGGGTTGTGTGGAAAAGGGAATTTCAGGAAGTGCTGCTTGTTACCTCGTTGCACGACAAGCACAACCTGCTGAAATAACCTCTTCTATACAATTATTAGAGAGGCAGTGTGGTGTAGTGGTTTGAGTGTTGGATTACAACCCTCAAGACCAGGGTTTGATTTTCCCCTCACCCCACTGGGTGACCTTGGGAGTGTCACACACTCTCAGCCCCTAAAAAACCCTGTGATAGGTTCACCTTAGGGTCACCATAAAGTCAGAAACAACTTGAAGGCACACAACAACAACAACAACAACAACAACAACATATAACCATTAAAGTTACAAGAAATCTTTCCAGTATTTGCTCTGTCAACCCTACAAGTTATTTGGAAATTGTGAGAGAAAAATATGGAGGAAAACAGTTGCTTATGCAACCTTGGACTCATTGAAAGATAGAATGGGATAGAAATGTAACTGTTAAAATATACAAGAGTCAATGTGGTATCATGATTTCAGGTTTGGAATAGAAAACCATGGTTCAAACCTTACTCAGCCATGGAAACCCACTGGATGACCTTGTGCAAGTCACATTCTCTCCGCCTGAGAAGAAGGCAATGCCAACCTTCCACTGAATAAATCTTGCCAAGAAAACCCCATGATAGTTTGTCTTAGTGTAGCCAAGTTGGAAACAACCTGAAGACGCACAATAACATTAATAAAATAAAATAGCAAAATGCAGTCCATGGGAAGACAAGGGGTGGGCAAGTTCACAAGAAGAGAGGGCCTCTCCCCTACCCATGCCTCCCCTGTCGGCTGCAGTGACATTCCTGGTGCAACTGGAAGTGATGTAATGTCACTTCTGGATTTAGGCTGCAGCCATTTCCCCCCCAGTGTTTGTGCTGTTGGAAGGACAGCAGCCAGAGTATTTCTGTGCCAATTTCAGCTAAAAAATTGGTCTTTGAGGGGCTGTGTTGGCCACCTTCTAGGATGCTGGGGGGATGCAGAAGGAATAAATGCAGCCATGAGGCTGTATCTTCCCCACCCCAAGGGAAAGCTGTGAGTTTGGATGGAAGAATGATTAAGGAGAGATGGAGATAGGAGCTTCTTAATCTTTCCTCCTCCAGCCATTTCCCCCTCTGTAATAATCTCTCCTCCAGCTGCTTTTGGATCAATGGGGGCGGGGTGAGTGGAGAAAATATTAGTATCTTTTGGAGGAGGCTTCCAGCTGCCTGAGTGTGATGACTATTCTGAACCTCAGTTTGTGGTGCACGTATGCCTTTATGACACATAAGCAACGGCATGAAGGTTTGCAAAGGGAAGTAATGGAAGGGACTGAGTCAGGACCAGAGACAGAGGCATTCTAAACCGATTGAAGAGGAAAAATGCTGCAGGAAGGAAAGCCAGGACAGACATTAAACTAGCCTAGACAAGAAGACACAAAGATTGAAAGCAGTTGTATCGGTTCATTAGGGGGAAATGCACAAATAAATGTAGGATAGAGATTTATTTTAAAAATTAGAACTAAGGGCATTTCCACACTGCACAGTTATAGCACTAGGAATCTACAACTCTGTCCTGTAGAATCATGGGGTCTGTAGTTTGGTGAGGCACTACAGCTCTCTAAGTGAGAATTCTCAACACCCTTCTCTATACAGCAGATCTTAAGATATTGTCATGTTAAAGTGGAATTATAGCGTTATAACTGTGCAGTGTGAAAGGGCCTGAGCGAAAAGCCTGTTCATTGTTCTGTAACATTCTAGCTTTGTGATTCCCAAATTCTAGTCCTCCAGGTGTTTTGGACTTCAACTCCCAGAAGTCCCAGCTGCTTTGGCCAATGATCAGTCATTCTGGGACCTGAAGTCCAAAACACCTGGAAAACCAGAGTAAGAGAAACACTGTCCTAGCTGGTCCCAAGGAAGCAAGAAATCTATTAGCTCCAATACATCCCTTAATCCCTATGTCTTCGCATTACTGCATTAATCATTACCTTTTGATGAGAAGAGCACCAACTAGGATCTGCTCTGCATTTCAGTCCTAGCTTTAAATGAGCTATCCAAGGGGGATAGTGTTCAGCATCTGTAATAGTTTCTTTGGGTTAAATCAAAGTAGCCTTACTGCACCACTGATATGGAAACCATCACCTGCCACACTGCATGCGATGTATTTTTGTAGCAAACAAGAAGGATGAGCAAGAAACAGGGAGGAATAACAAAATAAAATGTGTTCTCTTGATGGCAGATGTTGTACCTTTATGGCACTGAGTGCTGGATTTATAAGCAAGATATGTAAACTCCATCTTAGGGTCAGGATAGACAATTGCGCCCCCTAGATCCAGGGTGGGCAAAATGCAATCTGTGGGCCACATGCAGCCTCCAGTGCCCCTCAAGGTCATTTTTTTTTTTTTTTGCTCCAATATGCCCAAAAAAGATTTCTAGGGAGTATTGAAGGTTTTTCTCTATGTTTCAAACCCTGGTCTACTCCAAGGATCAAAATGAGATTTTGTGATTTTGTATTTATTTATTTATTTTAAATTGTTTGTCTCAAAATGTCCCAAAATGCCCTCCAGAAACCAAGAAAAGCTTCCATGCCTCATAGATGTTTTTTGGGGAAAATATTTTTTTTTTCAGGAGCCAGGACTCCTGGAAGGCTAATATGGCCCCCTAGTCCTCCACGGCTGCCCGCTCCTGCCCTAGATGTTGTTGGATTGCACCCTCCCGTGAGTTCTAGCTAGCATAGCCAGTAATGAGAAGTCATGGAAGTTTCCCTCTAAAAGTTTTGGGAGGTGCAAGTGACTTAGGGCCTCTGCCTCAGGCTATACAGGGCTTCTAAATGCAAAGATATTTGCATCTGGTATTTCTATTTTCCTTGCTCTTCCAATTACTAGAATAAACATTATGGGGATAAGTAATGAGGGTTTCAGTGTGTCTTAAAGTGGCCCTTCAACACCTCATTTTGTTCTCATTGTCAGAAATGATGAAGGAAACAAAAACTGGGGAGCATCTAATCCACAGAAGAAACTTGGGACATGTCTCAAGATGCTGAAAAGAGGACATATTACTATTATTATTATTATTATTATTATTATTATTATTATTATTATTTATTCATAATAATAATAATTATTCATAATAATAATAATAAATATTATTATTCATAATAATAATCCAAGGGATTTTGACCTGTGTGTATTCTCAAGACCCTCTTTAGGGGCTATTTAGAATCTAACTTCAAACATTTCTGGACCAGGGACTGCCATACCATTTTGTGTCATCACGTGCCTTCAAGTTATTTCCAACTTATGGCGACCCTAACATGAATCCATCTCAGGGTTTTCTTGGCAGAATTTGTTCAGAGGGGATTTGCCTTTGCCTTCTTCTGAGGCTGAGAGAGTGTGACTGCTCAAGGTCACCCAGTGGATTTTCATCACTGTGGGTGGATTTGAACCTTGGGTTCCCAGTGTCCTAGTATTTGGACTAGTAAAACCACCAACCTTTGAACATCATGAGACACGTCTCCAGTTTCTTCTGTGGCTTGCCAGAAACGGTGCCATTTCTTATGATTTCATCTTGGCATCATTGTCCTTCTCTTAATCCCTCTGTAAACTTCTAGTATCACTTTTAGGAATGTGAAAGGATACATCTTTGTGCCCTGCCCTGACTGAGCTAAACAATGGGATTTCCAACAGATGACGACTTGCAGAAACAAAGAGAAACTTTGAATCAGGGCTCTATGTGGGAATCTGGGTATATTTTTGAAGGTCCATTCCAAGATGAGGGCAGTGCCTCAACTGGGCAAAGCCATGGCCTCCGAAGCAAGAAGCGTCCCATTGTGTTTCTCTGCTGGGAGTCTAGGCTGGCTCAGACGTCTTGCTCTGAATGAAGCAAGCAGGCCAAGACGAACAAGGGAGACCCTTCTTCCCTAACCCTCCCTAATCCATTGACCAAAGACAATGGCATCCAAAGTCCACCCTAGGGGAAAATTTATGGCATGAAATTTGCAAACTCTGGAGAATTTGAAGTGCTTGTCACCGAGTGACCCCAGAGATCTTGTCAGCTATAAAGACGGCCATTGACGATTGCTTCCCATCTTGCTTAAAGAATCCTTGCAGCATCACGTGTAGCTTTGGTTGGGTTGCAGGGAGGCAGCAGCTGGCAATCAAAATATCTGAAAATGGATGCAGTTTTAGAAGCACTGTTGAGAATCTCAGGTGTCTCTGTAGAAGCAGCTTGGCTTTGTCTCACCTTTTTGATGGTTTTAAAAGGATTTGGGAGGAAGGCAAAGTAGTTGGTAGAAAGACAATGGCCATTTCCACACTACACTCTTATACTGCTATTATGCCACTTTCAATATCCTATGGAATCCTATGGAAGCCTTAGGCCCCTTCCTAAACTGCAAACCCCAGGATTCCACAGGATGTTGAAAGTGGAATAATGGCACTATAAGAGTGTAGGTGGAAATGGCCAGTGCTGAGAAGCCACCTGCCTATGGGGTGAATGAGACTCATTAGAATATGAAAGTTCTGGGGAAAGTTACTTTTTTGGACTACAGCTTCCAGTGGCCAGGATGGCTGGGGGACTCAGGGAGCCATAATAATAATTAAAAAAAATGTTTCTAAGTTCTGGGAAAACTTGCAGTCTTGATTTCTCGAAATCCCACTTGCATTCCCATCCCAGTCTTTGTTTGCTTCAGATGGTGAGACTTAAATTAAAAATGAATTCCCACATGGAAATTCATATGCATTCCATTCACATTTTCCCAGATGAATGCATTCTTTTTCTAATGCCTAAAGTATATTGGTATGTCTTTCTATTTTTCACATTTTGTATTAATTCATATTTTTTAAAAAATAAAATATGCATGTTTTGTCCCTATTTTATTTATGTGAAAAGTCTTGCAAGCTTCCAAATGTACAAATCCACTGCCTCCCTCAAACCAGGAAAATAGATCCCTACACTGAATTTTCTATTCACTCTTCCTCCCAAGCCTTCATATTTCTAATTATGTGTCCAGGCAAAGAGAGACAGCATGGTATAGCAGTCTGAGCATTGGACTGCAGCCCTGGAGGTCAGGGTTCAATTCTCTGTTGCGCCATGGAAACCCACTGGGTGACCTTGGGTGTGTCACACACTCTCAGCCCCTAGAAAACCCCATGATAGGTTTGTCTTAGGGTCGCCATAAGTTAGAAATGGCTTGAAGGCACACAACATGTGTAGGGAAATGAAAGACAAATCACTCCTGTGAACCCTCAAATTCTGAAGCACTACCATCCAAAACCAGGTTTATGGCTGTTGAGTTTGGGATGGGGTTCTTGGGGTTTCAGCCCCTTTGGGGAAGGATAGAGACTGTTAAGAAGTAGATTCCTTTAGCAGAGTTTTGCAAAGAAATGTGCTGAAGCTTTAGAAAAACACAAAGTAAGGAGAGAGCATTTGGGTTACAAACCTGTCGTGTAAATATGTATTCTAAACATGTATTTGAGTTCACTAACTTCTAACAGAGAACTTTTCCACACTACACTGTGGAATTCTGGGGTGTGTAGTTTTCTGTGGCCAAAGAACTCTCTGGCTGAGAATTCTAAAGGTTCCTCCCTAAACTGCAAACCCCAGGATTCGACAGGATGTTGAAAGTGGAATAATACCACTATAACAGTGTAGTACAGAAAGGCCCTAAGAAAGACAAAGTTTCAATTAGAGGAGATCCACAGAGTTTACCTAAGCTTACTTATCTTTGAAAGAGAAGAAAATTAAGGAATAAGTGATAGGGAGCAGTCTTTATATGCTTAGAGATAGCTGGGAGTTTCTGAGATTACAAGGAATGGTTGTGTTACTGTAGCTCCTAGTCTGGACTTGTGGGATATTAGATATCATTTTGATATCAATAATTTGGCCTACTATACTCCTTTTCCTCCATGTGCTTGCGAGGCCCTTGGACAAGCTCGCATACAGGCACGGCCACTAATCGCTGTAATATTCCAAACAAATACAGGCAGGCCAGAAATAGCCAACCTGCCGCTTCAGGAGACCTCAAGGCAAGTACCATATTATGTATGCACACTACTTAAAAAGAACTCCCTGCCCCGAGCAGGCAGCTTGACTAGCCGAATACTCATCTGTCAAGCACTCCGCATCTGCATACTGGCTACTCTATTGACAATTCGGTCTTAACTCAATCATGTAAAATACTGACCTTTTGGAGGCTTTGTCTCCAACCCGAAACCCATTTTTGTTCCCAAGTATGGACTAGCCTACGGCCACATTTTCCCCTATAAAAACCCCTGACTTTGAGAGCTTCCTCGGATCGCTCCTGGCTTCCATCCTGCCTTGCTGCTGCTTTGTTTGGCGAGCCTTCCCCTCAGCTCCACGTGCTGAGAAACTCCATTTCCACGAACTACTTCTTCTTACCCGGGCTTCAGGACAGGTGTAGTATCTCCTATACCAAAACCTCCTCTAAAAATCCCTCTATCCAACTCCAACCTTTATTTCAATAGTTCTCTGTGTGAGTGTGTTGCATACACTTGTTTGGCTGTATTTTAATAAAAATAACAACTATTATTTACTTCTGTTTGCTCCTTGGCTCGGCCTGACCCCGTAGACATTGGGTAAAAGATCTCACTACGTTGCCCTGCCTCTCGTATTGCTAGCTTGTGCTCTTTTGACTAATTCCCAACTTTGTAATTTGGAGCGCACTTAGGTGTTCCTCATGGGACCCCCAGAAATCAGGGTAACAGTTGCTTATAGGTATATTGATCATTGTTGTCAATGCATTACCTATTACTTTACATTTTTATTGTTACATGATAGTTATACCTCAGTCAAAAAAGTAGATGTGTTGCTAGGCATTAATTCTTTACCAAAACATATGGTCCCAGAACCAGGAACAATGTGGAAAGAATACGGATAGGCTTCTACATCACAAAAAAAGAAGAGCAGCTTGTTTCAACAAACCTTTTATTCAAAGCTAACAATATGCACGTGTGAAATGAAATGAAACAACTACATCAGGTAAGCCTCGCATACAAGAACAAAAACATTTTGAACCTTCTAGAGACTACTTGAAAGCTTCTTTCGGACTGAATCCAGGAATGCCTTTTTTCTTTTACCAGACTCCACTTTTCTTAGGATTTCCATTTTGGTGACCCAGATTTGTGCTTTTTAAAGTCCATTTGAAGGTAGCTAGTGAGCCAGGCTTATCTGCTCTCCAGTCACATAGGGATGTGGGGGCCAGAGAGATAGTTCGCCCCAGGCAGCAATAGTTTTGGGGTATCCCTGCCCATAGTCATGCCCCTATGTGCACTGGCCACGCCCCCACATCATAGCCCCCTCCTGCCCCCCCTCCACATGCTCCAAGCTCCACCACTGCTGTCCTTCTTTATTGTTTGTTTTGCTGACCATGTATGCTCAGTTTGGGATCCCAGAGGCAGCTGAAGCTTGCTTTTCCTACTGTAGGCAGGCACACATAGCTACAGTAGAACTGTCTAGAGCAGAATCTCATACTTTCCCAACTCAAGCTTTGTTTCTTGTGTTATTTACTGCAGATATGTGCTGCAAGCTGGCACCAAGCTTTTGTGTTTCTCCAGCTTTCCTTCACCATTTTAAGGAACCTTTAGCTAGACAGAAGTGGAAAGCTGGTGGATGTAAAAATCCTCTGTAACAAAAGGAGCTCTACTGGCAGAGGTTTTGTTTTTCCTCTACACAGACTTAAGGCAATTATCTCACCTTGAAGTTCCTCTCTTCTCTGCTTGAAACTTCTAGAGACTGCCTGAAAGTTTCTTTGCAAATGAATCCAATGAAGTTTTCCCCTGTTTTCACTAGTCCAGCTTGTCTTATGTTTTCCACTTTGGTGGCCATGCTTATAGATTAATGCTTTCTGTTAACATGCTTGAAGTAGCTGGTGAGACAGGCGAATCTGTTATCCCCTTTCTCTCTAAGCTGCTATTCATACATACTCAGTATGGGATTCTGGAGGCAGCTGCATTTTGCCTTGACTACTGTAGGCAGGCACAGCTACAGTAGAATTGGCTAAAGCAGAACCTTGCTCTTTCTCAACTCAAGCTTTGTTTATTGCACTATTTACTGTGAACATCCCACTGCAATTCAACACTGAGAGTCTATATCACTGCTTCCCAACCTTTTTTCACTTCTACACCCCTTGGTAGACCATTTCTGTAAATTGTACCCCCTCCTCTACCACCATGTCCTTTCTTTGAAGGAGAAAAAAGCCATTAGAAAGCTTCTATGAACTCTGAGGAGATGTCTCCACACCCACAGAAGAAAAGGCAGAGTGTTAGACCAGCCACCCTTCCTGGGCCCTCCATCCCATCATGCCCAGTTACTGGCTGAAGGCATGGGGAGGAGTGACTGGTGCTGCACATCCCTCCCTCAGAGGGATTCAGGGAGGAACTGGATGTCTCCACTGGGTATGCTCTCCTCATGGAGAAGGACATAAGGAAGAGGGAGAGAAGAATGTGCACGTGCAAGGCTCGAGAAGCCACCTAGCGTGGATCACGGCAACTCAAATAGAAGGCTGTTCATGCATAAGTGTGTGAGAAAGACTCTTTCAAAGTTTGTGGACCAGTGGAAGCCAAAGGTTTGGCTTATGTGTCATTCTTCTCTTTACCTTTACCTCCCCCGTCTCTTAAGGTTCTGGGACAGGAAAACCAATGCCATGGACAATCAAGAACCACATCGAGTTGTAATATCCTCTGAGAATGGCTTTTACTTTATATTTTTCCCAACATTATTAAATTTTTTCATGTACCCCTAAATGTCCTCATTCTTACCCTGGGGATCTGTGTACCCTAGATTAGGACCCAATGGTTTAAGCCTGCATCTACTTCTGAGCAAAAAGATAACTGGAGGGACAGAACAAACTAGAACAAAGGCATGCAGGAAAGCCCTATACTTCACATGGAGGAAGTGGGATGTGTGTGAAGCAGTGTGCTGTATTTCTTTTATTCTTTTCTTGGAAATTATATTTTAAATATGTTTTAACTGGTTTTAAATCATGTTTTCAAAATCATATTGTTGTTTAATTTTTTAAAAACTGGTATAAACTAATGTTCTAGCTTAATCTTTTTTTTTCCCAATCAATGTAAGTTCCCTATGACATTCTTGCAAAGAAGCTAGTAAAATGCGGGCTGGGCAGGGCTGCTGTTAGGTGGATTGGTAATTGGTTGACTGACCAAACCCAAAGGGTACTCATCAACGGCTGCTTTTCATCCTTCAGAGAAGTGACTAGTGGGTGCCACAGGGGTCTGTCCTGGGCCCAGTGCTATTCAACATCTTCATTAATGACTTGGATAAAGGAGCAGAGGGCATGCTGATCAAATTTGCAGATGACACCTTCCGGTCGCATGGCGGGCATGAGTGGCAGCTCGGAATGAATCTGCGCAATGCGCAGCTCTGAGCAGCCACCCGCTGGATTCCAGCTGCTTCTTTTGTTACCCTAGAAGCGGATAAACACCCTTCCGGTACAAGGGGTGCAGAAGAGGTCCGAAGGGGACCCCACAACTGGCGTCTGGCTCTACCCGGCTGGGGGAGTGGAAAGTGCCAGGGGGTTGAAGGACCATGACGGAGCCAGCAGGATCGTCGCCAGAGCGGCACAAGCGCCACCGTCAACTTTTAACCAAGAAACAATTAAGAAACAAGTAAGAAAGCATGTAACCTGTTCTGGACTTTAATTTTGGAAATATCACAGCGGAATTTGGCTTGCAACGGTGCACAGGAGCGAAGGAATGGAAGAACCTAGAGGAAATGTGAGTGCGTCAAGGCTGAGAGTTTGTCTTAAAGGGGTGGCTAATTTTAAATAAATGGTTAAGAGGCTTTTCTGCTTTTCTCTCGAGAACTGAAGTTATCAATGGCAAAGATTTCTGATTTGTAACTTGGATTTACAATTGAAAATGCCAAATAATTAAATGGCTGGTATAGGATTAAGGAATGAGATAGGACTTTACAAGATTTAATAATTTCCATTTGGACATTGAACTCTCCTTATTTCTACATTTTACTATTTTGGTTGATCTGAGATGATTGGTGTTTTGGCTTTTTGACTCTGGATTTCTGACCTTAGAAGAATACTCTGGGAGGCAACAGTTATTGAGCAGTGCTTTTCTTTTTTTAGCTTCTGCTGTGTGAGACTTGTTTCCTGATTTTTTTTTCTTGAGTCTGGACTGTTGAGACTGGTGAGCCTGAGCTGGAAGGTCATTCAAGCAACATCCTGACTCCCATGGATGGAGCAGCTTGGGATTTAAGCGACTATGAGAATACAGAGAATCTTCAGAAATGAACTCCGGGCAGCAAAGTCCAAGATGGGAGGGGGGAATAGGAGGTGGAATCAGGCACAGGGCTCTGAATTTGAAAAGTGGTACTTCAGCAATGTCAATTAAGCTTACGTATTTGATTGATATATTGTCATTAATATAAACATTGTGATATTGTTAAAGGGTTGAGGGGGTATTGAGATTGGAGAGCCTGTGATGGAAGTCATTCAAGCAAAATATCCTCACTCCCAGGGACGGAGCAGCTTGGAATTTAAGTGGCTATGAGAATACAGAGAATCTTCAGAAATGAATTTCCAGGCTGCAAAGTGCCAGATGGGAATGGGGAACAGGAGGTGGATTTAGGCACAGGGCTCTGAATTACATAAGTGGATTTGTACTTTGGCAATGTCAATTAAGCTTACGTATTTGATTGATATATTGATATACTGTCATTAATATAAACATTGTGATATTGTTAAAGGGTTGAAGGGGGCTAAATAGGACATAAGTATAGAAGTGGGAAACAAGACATTTTTAATATAATGGAATCCAGGGCAAGGAGATGAGTGACTGTTGCAGTAATAATAGCTCAGACTGCCAGATATACATTGACAGATATATTCTAGAAATTGTAAGATTTTAGGTTATAAGTGATGGAGGTCTTAAAAAATACATGAGAGGACAGCAGAAGTTTAAGATAAGTAGAGAAATGAGAACACACTGGAATTTGACGATTAGAGAAGAGCAGAATGGCCAATAATGAGTGACAGCTGGGAACTGATAAGTGAGAATGACTGTATTATGATTGTGTGGGAGAGGGAAATGCATGTTCAAACAGTTGAGATAAACATTGTATTGTGATACATAAATGTAACAAGTGGAGTGAATTTCAAGAAATGAAGATCAGATCAGAGTGGAAGATCAGAAACAATTCATGTAAAACTACAGGTTAAAGAATCTTTTTTTTATTTGTGAAATTTAATAAAATTATTATTAAAAAAATTGCAGATGACACCAAATTGGGAGGGGTTGCTAATACCCCAGAGGACAGGAAAATTTCAAAATGACCTTGACAGATTGGAGAGCTGGGCCAAAGCTAACAAAATGAGTTTCAACAGAGAGAAATGTAAAGTCCTACACTTAGGCAGAAAAAATGGAATGCACAAATATAGGATGGGGGATGCGTCACTGGACAGCAGTTTGTTTGAAAGGGATCTAGGAGTCTTGGTAGATCACAAGCTGAACATGAGTCAGTAATGTGATGTGGCAGCCAAGAAAGCCAACACAATTCTTGGTTTCATCAATAGGAGTATGGTGTCTAGATCAAGGGAGGTAATGGTACTACTCTATTCTGCATTGGTTAGGCCTCATTTGGAATACTGTGTGCAGTTCTGAGCACCTCAGTTCAAGAAGGATATTGACAAACTGGAACGTGTCCAGAGGAAGGCGACCAAAATGGTGAAGGGTCTGGAAGCCATGCCCTATGATGAACGGCTTAGGGACCTGGGTATGTTTAGTCTGCAGAAGAGAAGATTAAGAGGGGACATGATAGCCATGTTTAAATATTTGAAAGGATGTCATGTTGAGGAGGGAGCAGGCTTGTTTTCTGCTGCTCCAGAGACTAGGACAAGGAGCAATGGATTCGAGCTGCAGGAAAGGAGATTCCACTTGAACCTCAGGAAGAACTTCCTGATGGTCAGAGCTGTCTGGCAGTGGAATATGCTGCGTTGAAGCATGGTAGAGTCTCCTTCTTTGGAGGTTTTTAAGCAGAGGCTGGATGGGTGTTCCTGCATAGTAGGGGGTTGGACTCAATGGCCCCTGGGATCTCTTCCAACTCTATGATTCTATGATTCTAAGCCACCTTGAATCCTATCTTGGGAGAAAGGTGGGATATCAATTCAATAAATAAATAAATAAATAAATAAATAAATAAATAAATAAATATCCCACTACTCTAATAAAGAAAAAGTGAGAAGAATGTGAAAAGGATGCTTGACTGGAATAGTATAGTTCCAACAATATATTTTTGCGAGAATGAGGACTTAGTGGTACAAGCATGAATGTTTACAGATACACATTTGAAAGGGACAGCTCTTCTGTACTTTACCACCCATTTCATCAGGACTTGAGAAGAACTTCACAGTGGGTTAGGCTCCACAGGTCATAGTTGTCTATCTCCCATTCTGCTACTTGTAACTGAGTTTCAAATGTACTGCTTGAGATCAGCTGGCCCAAGGCAATTTATGGCCCAGGGCAAAGAGAAGAAAGTGCTCCCTCCATCATGTCGCATCCTGAAGCTGACTGGGCTGCCATTTGAATCTTACTTCAGTATGGGGGATAGAGTAACATCCTCCACTGTGCTTTGAACCAGCTGGCAAACTGATGGGAATCAAAACATGCCTCAATGAACATAGCTGTTATCCTTTAATCAAACATGGGAGTGGAATGAGGGAGAAGAACTCAAAAGGAACAGCTAGAGAGCTGCCACTGCTGCCCCACCCATTGCCTGAGGCAGATGCCTCACTCCAGTGCCAAGATATATGCACAAACAAAGCAACCTACAATTTTCTGTCTAACTGGGAAAATGATTAAGATATATACATCTATAAAATTGGATAATCAATAAATGTTCGAATAAGTTTGTAAATTTAATACACCCTAAATGTGTCAGAACGAAAACTGGAAAGGGCTCCTATGCCTTGAATGGTTGGGTAGAAGAAAGAATTAGGTGTTGCTTATTATCTGGTTGTGTGACAAACAATATCTTGAAATCCCTTCTTTTACACAACCATTCAATATACAGGAGCCTTCTCCAGTTTTTATTCTGGCAACCCTAATACACACATACCCAGACCTGCACGTGCTACCTGCCCCAAAACTGTGGTTAGAATAATGTACCTTTTTGTAGTCTTGCTAAACTTGACATAACCAAAGGCAGAGACAGAAATCATATGGTCCTCTAGATGGTTCTGTACTCCACTTCCCAGCAGTTCTCACAACTGGCAATACTAGCTAGGGCTGCCAAGAGTCCAACAACATCTAGAGGGTCACATGATTTCTACCTGTGGTTTATCTCTTACTCCAGCCATCTCAATCTGTCAGTGCTAGGCTTGCCGGTCTGTTTCTGTCAGACATCAGGGATGTTCTTATGTTCCTAAGAGGAGGTCTGCTGAGGCACTGAGAATCTGAAGACCTACACCCTTCCAGAATGCAAACAGAGACAGCATTCACAATCAGAAGCCCCATCCTTCCCAGTGACTTCAGCAAGGCTGCATTTCTTTGTTCAGCATGGGTTAAAAATAGCTCCCTGGCCAGTGGTGGTTTGCTGGGTTTTTGAATAATTCGTATTCATGAGGCTGACTCTGATTCAAGCTGTTGCTGGCAATGCAATTACAAGAAGCTGTTAATGTAAGAATGGGAGCAGCATAGTTGCATGGGGAAGTAGTCATAGTAGTCATGCTGCAGCTTTGAGACTGAGAGAAAGATGTTGGTAGCATAAACTTGTGTACGCTTAGAATCATAGATTCATAAATCTGGAAGAGATCACAAAGGTTATCGAGTCCACCCCCTGCCATGCAGGAATACACCATCAAAGCATTCCCAACAGATGCACATCCAGCCTCTGTTTAAAAACCTTCAAAGAAGGAGACTCCACCACACTTTGTGGCAGCATATTCCACTGTCAAGATGATCTTACTGTCAGGAAGTTTTTCCTGATATTTACATCAACTCTTTCTTCCTGAGGTTTGAAGGCATTGCTCTGTGTCCTAGTCTCTGGAGCAGCAGAAAAGATTCTTGCTCCATCCTCCATATGACATCCCTTTAAATATTTAAACATAGCTATCATGCTACCTCTTAATGTTCTCTTCTCCAGGCTAAACATACCCTGCTCCCTAAGCCACTTCTCATAGGTTTCCAGGCCTTCTACCATTCTGGTCACCCTCCTCTGAACACATTCCAGCTTGTCAATATCCTTCCTGAAATGTGGTACCCAGAACGGGACACAGTATTGCAAGTGAGATCTGACCAAAGAGAATAGAGCGGTACTATCACTTCCCTTGACCTAGACACTATACTCCTATTGATGCAGCCCAGAATCACAATGACTTTTTTAGCTGCTGCATCACACTGCTGACTCATGTTCAGCTTGTGGTCTAATAAGATGCCTAGATCCATTACATATGTACAAGACTTAAGCAAGATGGGTGATTAAGTAGACTTAAGTCTATGAAAGCTTATGCTACCAACTTCTTTCTCACAGTTAGTCTCAAAGGTGTTACAAGATCTCTTTGCATACTGATCCAGACTGACATAGCTATGTCTTTGGATAGTAGTCATGATGAGAAAATGAGACACAACAGCTAGCATCTGCCCTGACACTTTTTTTTGGATGTTGTTTGGAAACCACCCTGATCCATCTGGATTGGGGGATAAGGAGTGAAGAGGTGCTGCAGAGGATAAAAATCCAGAGAGATCAAGCCCCAATGATAAAATTTGATATAGGAAGCCTAATGCAGGTGACCAGTGTTAGGAAAATTCCAGCATTCTCTCTCCCCCGCCCCATCTTGTTCTTAGTGCAAGTGGGCATAGCTAGCATAGGTCTACCTTTCTCTTTTGCATGCCAAAGCTCCACCATTTGCCTTTCTGTCATTTAAATGCATGATCATAAATACCTTTGGTGTTCAGGTGATCAGATCATGTGACCCAGGACGGTTGCTTGGGTCATCGGTCTTATAAAAGAAAGAGACCCCTCTCAGCTCTCTCTCCTCTCTTCCATTTTTGCTTCCTCTTCCTCCTTTCCGACCATGCTTTGCATCTCCATCAGAAGATGGTGAGTTAAGACTGAAGCTACTACTATTCATTAGCTAGTTAGGTTGTAGGCTCTCCAATACATATGTAAATGTAGAAGCCATTAGTAAACTTTTCTAAGTTTGTAATCTGAAGCTGCCTGCATTTGTTTTATTTCTTCAGTCAGTTTGAGATCAGAAAAGCCATACACAAATTTAGACATGCTTCTTCTGCTACTCTGCTAAAGGAAGCTGAATCCTGACAGTTTTAGCTTCCATAGAATTTCCCAATAGAGCTAACACCCTGGGAAACTCTTATTTCCAACAACCAGCTCTGTATGGTAAACTGTCAGGTGCATGACAGCGCTCTTGGTTTTATGAAACACCAGGCAGGCAATAATACAAGAACAAAGAGGTTAATTAAGTGGCCAGTGGAAAGTCTGCCACTTTCTTGAGTTGGGAATGTTTACTCTTCTTCCTTCTTCTTCCTATCTCCTCCCTTCAAGGAAATTAGTCTAGACAGCTCAGAGAGATAGAAGATGACAAAAAAAGGAACAAGAGATCTTTTCCACAAACCTGAGAAATCAAATGGAAATTTAAGTCAACAGTGGGGATGCTAGGGGAACACATTACATGACCAAGTACAAATAAAAAGCCAATGGAAAAAATATACTGAAGAACTATATGAAAGAGATGACAGATTCATTCAAGGAAGAACCTTTTGAAGATGAACCTGCAGTTTTATTAAGTGATGTGGAAGGACATTTGGGACACTTGGGAGAAATAAATCACGGGAAAAGGATGGCATACCAATAGAACTACTTCAAACTACATAGACAGAATCTACTCTAGTTCTAACTATAATCAGTCAACAAGTATAGAGAACAAAGCAATCATTCACAGATTGGAAACATTCAATATACATTCCAATCCTCTAGAAAGGGGACACCAGGGATTGCAGTCACCACAGAACCAATGCATTAATTTTCCATGTCAACAAAGTGATGCTCAAAATTCTACAACAAAGATTTTTGCCATATATGAAGTAATAAATGGCAACTATCTAAGCTGGGATCAGAAAAAGATGAGGCACTAGAGATTGTATTGCAAACATATGTTGGATAATGGAGCACACCAAAAATTTTCAAAAGAAAATTAGCTCAAGTTGAAGATTTTCCATACCTTGGCTCAGGTGTTGATCAGAACAGAGACTATAGTCAAGAAATCAGAAGAATATTAGGACTTGGAAGTACAGCTATGAAGGAACTAGACAATGTCCTGAAGTGTAAAGGTATATCATTAAATACTAAAGTTAAGATTGTCTATGCCATCATATTTCCAGTTTCTATGTATGGTTTTGAAAGCTAGACCATGAAGAAAGCTGAAATGAAAAAAATCAACTTATTTGAAATGTGGTGCTGGAGAAGAGTTCTACAATACCCCGGACTGCTAAAAAGACAAACGAATGGGTACTAAAGCAAATAAAGCCTGAACTCTCCCTAGAAGCCAAGAGGATTAAACTGAGACTGTCATACTTTGGACTTGTCATGAGAAGACACGACTCACTAGAAAAAACAGTAATGCTTGTTAAGACAGAAGGAAGTAACGAAAGAGGATTCTTTTAATGCGTAGACTTAATCAGGAAGCCATGGCCATGAGTCTGAGCAGGGCTGTTGATAATAGTGTAACTTAAAGGCCTCTTATTCGTAAGTTGCCATAAACTGAGGTTCACTTGGCCACAGTTAACAACAACAAAGCTCAGAGCAGCACAGTGATATGGGGGCATGGTAGAAACCATGTGCACACATAGACCTGTCCATTCCCTTCAGTGCCTGTGGCAGAAGCAGCCATCTCATACCCTCCAACATTTTACGGATTAAACCCGCGACATGTGTGGCTAAGCAATACCAGAGTGTGGTCCAGATGGCAACGGTTGTTAATGAGGAAGAACACACGAGCTAGGAGAGGCTGTGGCAGTTTGTGTTTGGCTGGTGGCGGAGCTTATAGTGTGTGCGGGGCGCGAGAGGGGCGGGACTGTGGTGGGAGGGGCGTGGCCACTGTGCGTGGTGGTGTGGCTGTGGTACGTGGGGGCATGGCCAGGGCACACGAGGGCATGGCTACAGGCCAGGATGCCCCAAAACCATTGCTGCCCTGGGCGAATTGCCCTCTGTGCCCCCATATTCCTATGCAACTGTGTTTGCCTGAATTGACAGGAAAGGGAAGAATTCTGTTCCTTCCTCTCCTCTTCCCCCTGCTAAATTGAGTGCAAACTACATTGTACTTTGAGCTCAGTTTGCAGTAATTGAAGCAATCTAAGGACAAAGGGAGAAAGCAGGAGGAGAAAAGAGAAACTGGGACATTTTATAAGCAGCTGAAAAAATGGGACAATAGAGGATTAACTGGGACCACACCTCCCAAACTGGGACAATTGGGAGGTATATCAGCTTGCTCTGTCCACCAAACACCAATCCCAGCATCACAGTTCTCACACATTGAGATATGTGCTTGTGTACTCTTGACTAATTTGCTGCCACACATTTCTTTACCATAAACAGTCCTCTTGTTTTCCCTTTCAGGTCTTCCTGACCTTTGTAGCTGTTGCGTATTTTATAAAATTTCCTTTTAAAATCCAAAGACAATCTATAGCCTGGAACACTAGCTCCAGCCTCCGAGGTGGCTGCTTTGCTTTGCTTCACCTTGGCATGCAGTAGCTTCCAGTCTAAGCTTGAAAACATCTATTTTGTGGGCCTATAATTCCCAGAATCCAAATGGCCATGCTAGTGAGCTGAGTTTCTGGGAACTGTAGTCTAAAAAGCAACTCTTCCAAGCTCTGTTTCATATAGCACACAGGAAAAGTCTCTTCCTATTGCATACGCTTGGATTTTCTCTTGAGGTAAGACAGTAGCCTCACCAGTTAAGACCTTTAGCACTTAACATTAACATGCAGAGAGTTTATTGTCTCTAATCCTTGTAATAATCTATTCTCACCGTGTGCTTGATTTATTTGGGATTTTTCTTGGGGGGATGTACCCCTCCACTTGTTTATTTTAATCTGGAGTTAACAACCCTTGTGCTATTTAACAGCTGGGGGCAGAGCAATTAAGCAAAACTCATTGGTTGTTAACCACAATAATGAGTCTACCTAATTCTCAGACCCTGCAGACATGGTAAAACCTCACTTTACAACTACAGGAACACACCATGCATTTTAGAAAAATCACTGCAGTGGAGATATTTTTTTTCCCCTGATGCTGAGCAGAAATGCTTTTAAGCCTGCAATTCTAAAATGTACTTACCAGAGAGTAAGCCAATTTAAATGGTTGGGAATAGGCTTCCCAGATATCGAGACCTGGACCCTCTTCTCCAGTGCTCAGGGTAAAGCATTGAAAGGTATATTTTTTCTCATTAGATATGGGCTGGAACTTTGTTTATTAGTCATAGAATCATAGAATCACAGAATCATAGAAATGTAGAGTTGGAAGAGACCACACGGGCCATCCAGTCCAACCCCCACTAAAGAGCTGAAATGTTGAGTCAGTAGGTAAATGCCATTGATTCAACAGCTCTGCTCTGGTTGAGACTAATAATAGGGTTAGGTCTTTTATTTGAAACATTTGGGCTCAAAGTATCATGTTGCTTAAAGACATCACCATGGGCTGCCCCTTCTAACATCAGAAGGGTTCACTTCCCTGTGACATCACAAAGGCTCAAGTCTAGGAAACCATTCACACTACACAGTTATAGCACTATTATTCCACTTTAATTGCCACGGTTCTTTTCCTATGGAATCCTGGGATTAGCAGTTCAAGGAAGAGCATTTTGATTTCTCAGGAAGAGTGCTCTAGTGCCCCACCAAACTGCAAGCCCCAGGATTCCATAGGATGGAACCATGGCCGTGAAAGTGGAATAATAGTGCTATCATATTGTTGCTGTGTGCCTTCAAGTAGTTTCCAGCTTATTATGACCCAAAAGCAAATCTATCACAGGCTTTTCTTGGCAAGATTTGTTCAGAGGGGGTTTGCTTTTGCTTTCCTCTGAGGCTGAGAGAATGTGACTTGCTAAAGGTTCCCCAGTGAGTTTCCATGGCTGATTGGGGATTTGAACCCTAGTCTCAGAGTCATAGTCCAGCACTCAAACCACTACACCGTGCTGGCTCTCTAAATATGCTACTTACCTGTTTAATTTTTATTTCCAGAGAGGGAGGTAGGCAGGTTATTTATTTATTTAATTGATTAATTAATTTATATCCTGTCCTTCTCCCAGCAAGGAATTCAAGGCAGCATACAATGTTTTAAAAGCAAAACAGGTAGCTGCATTGCAACAAAACAAGAAAGAGTCCTAGAGGACCTTAAAGACAAAAGCATATATTACGGCATAAAGATTTGAGAACTGTAGTCCAATTAATTCAATATGTATTGTTTGGTGTTTTTTTTTTTACTATTCATATCCTTGGGTAGCAACTTAGTGGACAGGTAAGATAAAAATTTAACAAATTACACAAACACACATCCTTGGGCACATGCATACACACTCACACACACAAGTTAGAGCTGAGACAGCTTATTTTAACCATAAAGCTCTGGACAGGTTTGGGCTAGCACATGCTAAGAATACATCTGGATGATTCATTTTTCATATGATATGCTATTCATAATTGCCAAAGGAGGCAATGAAATCCATTCTGGATTCTGTTAGCTGTCACCCATTGTTCCTGTTTAGTGTACCACTTCTGCAAAATTTGTTATCAAATCCATTTCTTTTAAAGGGAACGGTCAGTGGGAGACACAGGGCCCTTTCGTAGAACACAATTACGTCATTATGATTCCACCCTAACTTCTGTGGCAACATGTCATGAAATCCTGGGGTTGAAGTTTAGAGGAGGAATACTTAGTTTTCTCAGCCAGAGAGATTTAGTGCCTCCCCAGATTCTACCAGGATTCCATAGGGTGCAGCCAAGGCAGTTAAAGTAGAATCATAGTACTATAACTCTGCAGTTGGTCCTCCACATTTGCAGATTTCACTTTCATGAATTTGATTATTGGTGAGTTTCCCCGTCCCCTGCCCCCCTTCAAGTGCTTATTTTCTAGGGGAACCTTCTTTTTCAGCAGCTCTAATCAGGCTACGCAGCCCTTTAAAAACCCACCTCTAGTCCTATTACACGTTTACCAACTGCTGCCCGGACAGATAAGGATAGTTCACAGCGTGATTTCTCAGCACCACAAACCCTCTCCTGATACTCACACACCCCCAAGGAAGGAGATGGGTGTGAGAGAGGAAGTATAGGGCCACGATGCAGATGGTGCACACCAGAATTTAACAGAACAAACTTCAATATATATACCATTAGAATTTGACATAGCAGTAACAGTGGAATCATAGTGGAAAAGAAAAACATCTATCCAGTGTGCAGTAGTATTGCAAGGGAAAAAACATTATGAAAAGGACTGAAAATAGAACTGACAAACTTGAAATATCTTATGTAAATCCAAGATGCTGACACATTTAAAGTACAGTTGGCTCTCCCCATTTGCAGATTTCACTTTTATGGATTTGATTATTTGTAAGATTTTTCACACACACACACACACGTTCAGGTGCGTCTTTTCCAGGAGAGGATTCCTTTCAGTGGCTCCAATCAGGCCACACAGCCCTTCAATAACCTGTCTCTGGTTCTCCTCCCCTTCCACCAGCTGTTGTCTGGCTCACAGCCCAATTTCTCAACACCACAAACCCTTTCCCAGAAACACACCCAAGAAAAGAAATGGGCAACAGACAGAAAGTATAGGGTGATCATGCTGATCCACCCCTTTCCCTCTTCTTTCCCTGACCTGGGCCATTTCCTCATGAGGCTGTTGTAGAGCTATGATTCCACTTGCAACATCCTATGGAATCCTGGGGTTTGCAGTTTTGGGAGGGGTTGCCTAGTGTGGAAGTGTCTCCAGTTTGGACCCTGGCTGCCCACTCTCCTCGCTGTGCCTCACTCCACCCAGATGTGCTTTGATATTTGCAATTCCCCCACTTTTGCGGGGTCCTGTGCTTCTAAATGTAGCAAATGTGGAGGGCCAACTGTAGTGTGAAAGGGCCGAGAGAGCGGGAGAGAAAGAAAAAGATGGATTGATATGGTATACAAAATAAATGGCTTTTTGGTGATGGAAGAGATGAGTACACAGAGGAATGTTTCTCTGGGACACTTATCAGAGCAGGACTTTGCTTAGGACTTCTAAGTGATTGAGTTAATGGACAGACTCTCTGCACTCTGACAAATGAATGGGATGAATTAGATGAACAGGGAAATAATCAAACAAAGGCTGGATACGTCTTTCCTTTTTTTTTTTTTAATGATAGTCCTGGTTCATGCTAGCAGTTTAAAAGGCATCACACTTCTTTATAAGTTTGTTTACCTTTTGAGTTGAAATTCCAAAGGTGCATTTCGGCTGGCTGGACATCTTTTTTTAAGGTTCAGTGAGTTATACAAGTTGAACCCCTGTGCAGTCAGCAGCATTAATAAATTCAGCAAAGCTTACTCTCAGGTAATGATGAAGGGGAGTATCGATTTATTCAGCACACTTAACTGTGTGATGGAATGCTTTTTCTTCTTTGTTCTGACTGTTCATTTTGGCTGCCTTGAGTTTCATTGTGGGGTGGTGGCAATTCTGTTAAGTATATATAACAAAAAAGCAGATTTCATATTTACATCACTTGTGACTGCAAAGCAACATACATGAATCCAGCAGCACTTTTGAGACTGACAGGGAAGAAGAGATTTCTGGCATAAGCTTTTGTGGCTACTGTCCCACCTGCTTGTCCACAAAAGTTCATGCTAGAAATTTCTTCTTCCCATTTAGTTTCAAAGATGCTACTGGATTTCTTTGGTCTTTTTCTGGTAAAGCTGACTAATGTGGCTCTCTCTTTGAATATTATGTTTTGTGTCCATAGGTCCAAGATTTATAGATACAACTGACTATGTGCAGTTGTGAAAGCTGGACAGTGAAGAAAGCTAATAGGAGGAAAATCAGCTCATTTGAGATGTGGTGTTTGAGAAGAGCTCTATGGATAATCTCAACTGCTAAAAAGATGAATGAACAGGTTCTACAGCAAATTGAATCTGAAATTCCCTAGAAGCTAAGGTGATTAAACTGAGGCTGTTGCATGTTGGACATATCATGACATTACATGACTCACTGGAAAAGACGATACAGTCTGCCCTCCACATTTGCAGCTTTAGCATTCACAGATTTGATTATTTACAAGTTTCTCCAACTCTTCCCGCCCTCCCCGCCACCTCAAGTGCTTGTTTTCCAGGGGAACCTTCCCTCTCAGCAGCTCCAATTAGGCCATGCAGCCCTTTAAAAATCTACCTCAGATCTTCCTCCCCCACCAGCTGCTGCTTGGCCAGCTAAGGATGACTTTCAACCCAATTTCTTACCACCACAAATGCTTTCCCAATGACCTTCCCCACCCACGGAAGGATATGGGTAAGAGAGAGAGGAAGTATAGGGCCACTATGCTGACCTACCTTCTTTTCCTCTCCTTTCCCTGACCTAGGCCATTTCCACACTAGACTGTTATAGTGCTATTATTCCACTTTCAACATCCTATGGAAACCTGGGGTTTGCAGTTTTGATATTTGTGATTTTTCTACTTTCATGGTGGTCCTGTGACCCTAATCGTAGCAAATGTGGAGGGCCAACTGTGAAAGAGGAAGACTGAGTTACAGATGAATAGACTCAATCAAGGAAGACACTTGCTTGAATCTGCAAGACCTGAGCAGGGCAGCTGAGAACAGGTTGACTTGGATGTCTCTCATCCATAGGGTCATCATAAATAGAAGTCAACTTGACAGCAGTTAACAATAACAAAATGGATTCTTCTTGGAGGAGTAAGAATGAGGGGCTTGTTATGAGGAGTATCTTTACTCCAAAACTTCAGCACTCCCTCTTGCTGTTTGTTTAATCTGCCCAGCAGGGGTGTAGTGATGGGGGGGCTAAAATGAGGGGTTTGCTGCCCAAATGAGAATTATATTCCATCCCCATTAATTTTTTTATGTATGAATTTCTTGTATTGCAAGACACTGACAATTGTTCACATCTGGATCCTGTGCCAAGAGAAGGGTGACATATAAATAAATAAAAAAAAAAAGCAAATACATAAACAGAACTCCTATATTTGCTGTGTTTGCATCCCTTAGTAACTTCAGTGACCCCTTTTCTTTACATGCATAAACAGGAATTCCAAATTGTCAGCTGAAGTTTTATGTTACTGCAGTAGTACAAATTTGAGGACTGAAGGCAAAATGCGGCGGGGGGGCAGAATTCTTAACTGGAGGGCAACAAAACCCTTATTTTGCCCACCCTGTAGCTACACCCAGCTGTTAATTCACCTTATTCCTTTGAGACCAAGCATGTTAGAAATACAAGAAAATCAATAACTAGGGGATGTATATGGAAATTTATGCCAGATTTTGGTCATATATTCTCCACTGATCCATAATCTCTGAGCTCCATTGAGATATTCTCTGGAAGAAAGAAAGAAAGAAAGAAAGAAAGAAAGAAAGAAAGAAAGAAAGAAAGAAAAATCTTCTGTCTTCATACATCCTTCCTCTATGAGAGAAATTGCTTTTTGGCAGCAAGAGCCAGCAATTAGAACTTTCATTGTCTGCTAAGCTCCACTTTCACCCAGCAATCAAAGAATGGATAAATATTAATGGGAGGAAGTCATAGGGTTTGTTTCTGAGCAAAGCACTCCAGCCACAGAAACATGGGCCAAGGACCACATCCTGGAAATATTGACCATGGACTTTTTCCAAGGGCCCAACATTTGATGGAACCGTAATCTTATGTGAGCCTCTAAGAAGGACATTCTGGGCAGCTGGTCCCTTGTCTCCACCCTGGTTAATATTCATAGTTCTACATATAACTCGAAACATTTTCCTCCTGAGGCAGAAAATTCCACCAGGACTTCTCTTCTTCCCTGACAGAAGTTGCCCAAAGTGATAGCTGCTAGGAAGTAATAGCAAGGTATTGGAGGAATGAGCTGTGTATCTCAGGGATGCTCTGCCATTCCCAGTGTTGCATTTCACTTCAGCCCCATTGCCAGTCCAGTTATCTTTTGTACTTGAAGTGAAATGGGGACAATAGGGTTGCCAAGTCAGGACTATGCCAAGCACTGAGGTTTTAGGACCAAAACTTGGGACCTCGGGACAACTTTTTGTGATATTACAGGAAGTGGCCCCAGTGATCTTACAACGATGATGTTACTAGTGATGCCATTAAGCACAGTGCATTAAGCATCAGTCACAGTTGTAAGGTATGCTATTTAAATAAACACCAACAAATAAGGAAAATACATCCAGAGCCAACCATACCACTTTCAATATAGTTCTCCTGCCCTGAGATTCTGCCCCACTCTGACAAGTGGAGCCTCAAGTCCAGGCCCTGAAATTTGGCAACTCTAGAGGGTACCAATTTTGTTCTTCATCTCATCACACAGAATGCCTTGGGCTAGACTTGCCAGTCCAGTCTGGTACAGCAGCAAACAGGATAGATATAAAATATATGTCTCTTCTTTTTTCCTCTTCTCCTTTCCCTGCAAATCTTATCCAGCTCATCCGCAGGGTTTCCACTGGAATTATGGTGTTCAGCAAGGTGCCCAGAACTCAGAAAAGACTGCTTACTGCAGAATTCCTGGGCAAACATAATTATTTTAGAAAACCCAGGGCAAAAATGCCCTATTCAGCTCATAGTTTGATTTGGATAACATCCCAGTGGAGCCGTCGATGCCCATGGATTGGAATCTATCCGTTGCCCTTTCTGTTCCGCTTCAGTTGCCACAAAATTGCCTCACATGGTAGATCTACCTCTGCTATGTTCTGTGTGGCAATTCTCCATGAATTCCAATTCCCATTAACACTTTTCTTTTACAGAGAAGTCCAATGTGGCCTGTGGTCCCCAGGTGGAAAATCTGTAGCTTCTGAGATGAGAGAGGCCAAAGCCATGTGGTGGAAAGGAAGACGGTGCAAGGAAGGGCCTCTGCATCTGGATAATGTTCTGCCTGTTCTCTCTTCTTTCCTTTAATGCCACTTCCAGATCCCTATCATCATTTTAACAAAGTCGCCTCCTCCGCAGACCTGGCCTGCGGTCTGAAATTTGCAGCGTTCAAGCCCGGTTCTGCTCTGTGGAAGGCTGTAATGGCCGGTAATTGCTTGCCGACAGTAGTACCGAGGCCAAGAATTGGAAAGCCAAACTGCAGGTGTCTGCCCTCCTCATCACATCACACCCTTTTTACCTCCTCCCCACCACACTCTTCTCCATTTCAGGGCTCTCCCACTCCATTATCTCCTCTCTCCATTCAGCTGCTAATCGCTCTCCCATTCAAAGAGCTGTTTCTCATTTAGGAACAATTATTATGTGCATCTGGGCCCCCATTATGGCCCTCTCTTTGGGTCTTGGTGAACCGAGTTGAGAGTGAAGCATGCTGCATGGTATTTTTTTTTTTTTAAAGACAGAGCACCATTTCTCATGCATGGTAAAAGCATTTGTTGTGCTAGGAAGCCCTGCAAAGAAGGATTTCCAAAATACCTTGGTATCTGAAATGCTTCTGAAAAGCCAGAAGTGCAGCTTAGCTCAGCTGCCTGTTAACAAGATGGGCTTTGCAAGAGGTCAGCTGCTCGTCAATGAGAGATATGCAGGGGATTACCTATGATTTTTTTGGAACCAGTTGAAGCAAAGATAGTAGAATCACTTGAACAGAATACTTAGAAATGATCTAGTTCTAGTCGAACTCCTTGCTCAGTACGAATTTTTTAGTGCTGAAGGTACTGATGCTATCACATCCCTAACAGATTGGTGTTCTGTCCCTGCTTAACTTCCCAAGATAAAAGAGAACTTACCCTCTGTCCTGCTTTAGACAGCATGTACACTGAGCAGCTAGGTGTTGACAAGGCTCAACACCTGAAGCAAGGTCTGAGCCCAGCCCAGAGTCTAGCTACATCATTGGTATTAGTAGCAAGATCAATAGCAGCCTAAAGTCAGAATTAATAATGCAAGTAGGGTGAGAGTATCCCAAATGCCAAAACACCAGGATGATGGGACAGTGAAGAGCTAATAGCTAGTGGAACCACAGGATGGAACATGTATAGAGATAATGCTGCAGCATGCTGTGTCTAGAACCAAAATCTCTTAAGCTAGAGCTTTCAGACCCCCACTAAGAGCATAATTTCACATCATCAGTGGGATCCAAGAAATGTTCTATTTATGAAAAAAATTACCTTTATTGGATTAAAAACACTGAAAATCTCTCATGCTGTCTAGGGGATTCTGGAAGTTCCACTCCCTAACAGTAACTTTCTCAGGCAGTGCATGTGAGGAGTGCCTTGCTTTAATTCCTTTATACACAAGAGCCATTATTCGTCAGGTGGATTCCACTGTGTGTGATAGCCAACTGAAGTGCTCCCTAGGACTGGTGACTTCTCAGCTTCTCTTCCAGTTCACAGTGGAGACCTGTCTGCCTACATTGCAAGAAAGCCTTTAAACTGTTGTCTTCCCCAATTACCCAGGATTTCTCTGATCTGCCCAAATAACTGCCCCCCATCTCCGCAGTTGCTCTTCTGCAATGTTTGGACTGGACAAGTCCATGTAAACAATTCCATCAGTGGGGAAAGACACCATCTCCAAAGCCAGAGGACAAGGCTGTCAGATATTCTGATTCTTCTGACTGCCCCATAGCAGATGAAGAGCCAAACATTTTTGCTGCCTGAAACAAAAGTCCAAATGCTGTGTTAACTGTCTTTCTTCCCCACCCAACACTGAGGAAAGGAAGTGAAAAAGCCTTGTTGCACCAATTGGACAAATGCCTGGATGTATGCCTTATTGTTTTGCTCATCCTAATCCAATAGTGCCACTTATAGTTGGTTGCTTCACACTGCTGCGTGACACAGTGAGCTCTGCTGAGGATCTTCATTTTTGCTGGATATCTGCTTTGCAAGAAATCAACTGCAATTCAATGAAGGATCTCTGCATCCCAAAAGACTTTATAAAAAGTGAAGACATTAGAGCAGTGGTTCTTAACCTGGGGTCCAGGGACCCCAGGGATCTGCAGAGCCCTCAAAGGGGGTCTGCAAAGCCCTGCTGGGGACACCAACATCAGTGGCAGTAACAGGGATGCAGCAAGGGGAGGGGGCTGCAGGTGCTGAAACGCTCCTTTGTTTGCAACCAAGGAAGCTGTTTGGGCATATGCACACATATCCCCTGCTGCTACATCCCTGATGAAAGGGACATGGCAACAGGTGTGTATGCATCCAAACTATGACTCTGGAGACCAGGGTCTGAATTCCCAATTGGCCATGAAAATCCACTGGGTGACCTCAGGTAAGTCACATTCAAGTCACTTTTGAATTATGTCAACCCTAAAATGAATCCATTACAGCGTTTTGTTTTTTAGGGGGGGCAAAATTTGTTCAGAGGGGTTTGCCTTTGCCTTCCTCTGAGGCTGAGAGAATGTGACTTACCCAAGGTCACCCAGTAACTGAGTAGGGATTTGAATCCTAGTCTTCAGAAGCCTTTAATGAATAAATACATATATGAATCTTCAGAAGCCTTTAATAAATAAATGCGTATATGAATATGTCTCCAGCAACAAATTATATTTACAGGGGCTCCCTGGTAAAGCAAGGTGAAGAACCACTGCTTTGGAGGGTTGCTAACAGGCAGTATAGAAACTGAAGGGCCCAGCTACAAGGGAATTTAGATATCCTAGACATTGCTGTGATTGTGATCTCAGAATTTCTGCTCTCATGTTAAGCAGCTCACATAGATACCTCACATCAGTGGGTAGGATAAAGTGTCAACAAAAGAGAAAGAAATGTATGAAGGGGCTCTGCTTCTGGGTCACACACAGGGTTTTCATTACCATCATGAGGACTAGAAAATTTCTTTCCTTTTGTTTTGTTTAAAAGTATGAAAGCTAAAAACACAGAGTGTCCTAGTTTAGCATGCTGCATTGTTATTTGCTACATCTATATGCAACATGTGGGATGTGCAATCAGAATCACCCACTTGTTTAATAACAACCAAAGTGGTAGGATAGGCACATGTCAGATTAGGGATGTGGTCCTGGAAAACTGCAAACTCCAGGATTCCATAGGATGTTGAAAGTGGAATCAGAGTGCTATAACAGTCTAGTGCGGAAATGGCCTTAGTCTTATGGTCTCTCTATATGATTCCCTTCTGCAGGTAGGAGATGGGCTAGATTGCAAAGACCAGTTATTACATGCCTTTAAGTCAACTCCAATGGTGGCTCTGTCCTAAGGGTTTTCTTGCCAAAATGTATTCCGAGGATGTTTGCCAATATTTTCCTCTCAGGCTGAGAGAGTGTGACATGCCCAAAATCAGCCAGTGGGTTTCCATAGCTGAACAACGATCCAGACTCAAAGCTCCCAGAGTCCTAAATCAAGACACAACTATTATTCCACCTTGGCTCGTTAACAACCCTGTTCCCAATACTGCAACCTCAACATGACTGGGAAAACATGCTTTTCTTTTTACACTCCTTCTCCCATCCAATCTCAGGAGATTTTTATCATAGTCCTTCTGCATCTCATCTAATTGAGTGTCCGTAACAGAGAAATGGAGAAAGAGAAGAGAGTGGAGACCACAAGAAAGCAGATAATAATGAAAGCAATGAGAAGGAGATTGAAATGAACAAGGAATGATTTTTTTTTAAGCCAGAAACAATGACCCACTGCAAAAACAATCCCTTGTTTCTTTTCTCCCTCTCTGGCACATATGGTTTAAAGAGAGCTAGTTAGCACATTCAACCTTTTCTGGGATCTATTAGTGCTAACATCACATTTGCCTGGAGGCAAGCAACACAGCCCTTCAGTCATTAGCCAAATAGGCAAAGAAAGAAAGAAAGAAAGAAAGAAAGAAAGAAAGAAAGAAAGAATATACAGGTTCAGTCTGACACTTTGTCAAAAGTTCTTGGAGGAAGTATCTCTACTCTCTATCTGGGAAACAACAGCCAGTTAAAGAAGGCAAATGGAAACTTGGCAGAAGTGGCAATCATGCAGTTCATGGACCCCAGGGCCTCCTTATGACACAGAATTTCTCCACAAGCACCCCCGTACCCCTCAGCCCAAACTAGGCAAAGATGGATATTCCTGATCCTGAAAACCTCTGCATGTGGGAAAACTGACTTGGGTACAAGTTATCCTGTGCCTTGTCACACCCCACGAAGGTGTTTTTATCAAAATGGAGGCAGCTCTTTAGACACTTCCTGTTTGTTTGCTTATTTCTGTTTTCTGGAATTGGTGCAACCTGTGGAAAGTCCTGTGGGCTAAAAGTGTTCCTCTGGTCCTCTAGAGCTTTCCAAACACTGTGTGGTTAATGTCTGGTTTCAGTCCTGAGTAGCTACCATCTGCAGTGAAATTTAATGGCTGTTTATCTTGCTTCCTCTCTTGCTGTAGATTTTACATTCTTTCTGAAATGTTGCTTTTCAAGTAAATGGAATTAAGCAAGGAAAAAGAGGTTGAATAAGACTGCTTTAACTGACACTTCTGTGCTGCCTTTTTAATTGTTGCATCTCACATTTTGTGAGAATCTTCCTTTTATTTGAGGAGCATTAAAAAGAAAAATAAATAAATTGTTTATTATTTTCTAGATCTAACAGAACATTGCTTTACTCTGAGCAGAAGAAGCAACTATTGCCACAATACCATGAATCCAAGCCCCACAAGTTGAGGGCTGCAAGTCACCACATTGTTATCATGTGGTCCCTTTCCAAAGACAGGGTGGTCATGTATATTAATTTATGGGGTGTGATTCTCTGTTTGAAGGTATTCTCCTCTTGATGGTCATTCCAAGACTTGTTTAAATACAAGAAGGGAGAGCAGGGATCTTAAATGTTCAGATTTTAACTTTAAACTCCTCCAGATTGGTCTAAAGAAGCATGAGTTCTTACAATAGACCTCCTTGAGTTGTGCTGGCTGTTGTTGCTTCTGTACCCACTTGTTCCATTCTTTTGGGGGCTGTATGTACCAGTTTCTTGGATCTGTACTAGGGCTCTTCCAAATTTGTTTGTTTGTTTTTTAATCTGAGGCCATGGTTTGATGAGATGGTCCTATGGTTTGAAGGGCAATTTTATCTTCTCTTTAAAAAAACCAACAACTTAGGCTTTGAGTGTTATATTGCAAAAGTGCCATTTTGCAGATGCACTATTAATGATAAATCAAATTTATTATTTTTTTAAAGAGAGAAAGAGAAAGACAAAGAGAGAGTTGTCTGAGAATTAAAAAGAAAGTCAAATAAGGATGGGAATAACATGTTGTGGCTGATGCTAGGAATTGCCAGAAAATACTGTGGGACAACAGAAACATTATTTTGGATATATATATATATTAAAACCTGTGAGAACTAGAGGAGCAAATACTGCAACCTTCAGACCCATTTGCTCATTTGGAAGAGCCTAAGTATGTTTCTTTATTTGTCCTATTTATATTCAGCTTTTGCTCCAATGAGCTCAAGATAGTACACACAGTTCTCCTCCTCCCCACTTCATTCTCAAAACAACCGTTGTGGTAAGTCAGTCTGAAAGAGTGACTGGCTCAGACTTAGCTTCTGAATTTCATGGCAAGTGGAAACTTCAAGTTTCATCTTCCAGATCCCAGTCCAACCCACACTGTACATGGAAGGCCCCCTGTGAAGGTTGCCTTTCTGTAATTAATCCTGCAAACTGAAAGAATGTGTAAGCAGTCCAGTGGTGTCACTAGAGTTGGTGTTACCCAGTGCAGTAACTCCTGATATCACCCCCATGGAGCCTTTTCTATCCAGGAGCTGGAATTCCAGGGGTCCTGGTCTACTGCCATGGGGACCCAACTTCTGGGCATCCCGATTTACCTGCCTGGCTCTGTGTGCATGAAGGCACTGGAGATCTTGTCCAGTCATAAGAAAAAAGAGGGTGGTTATCCTACATGAAGCTGTATCAGCTCTTGGGAAGATGGGAAGAAAGAAGGGGCAGGCAGTCATTTTGGTGTCACCCCCTCTGAATACCTCCCACCTACCCCCTAGTGATGCCACTGCTTGATCCATCAGTGGTGACACATTGGATCTTATCTCAGCAAACAGATTTGGGCAGATTGCAAACAGAACAAGCCAACACGGAACGTTCCCATTGCCTTACATTGTCTCAAACGCAGTGCTTTTCAGTGGAGTCAAACAAGAGCCATTAAGTGCTGAGTAATCTATTGACTGGAACTGACCACTTGGGATGCATTTTTACAATATGAAAATGCTTGCTTCCACTTGCTCCCAATCTGGCCTGGCATATTTCAAGGTGTTGGTTTTCACTATATAGCACTATCCAGAATGGTCTCTGGTACACAGGGGATGTGGGAAACAGAGGTCTATGGGAAAGGGATATAACTAAATATTCTGGAAGTGGATAGAGCTGGCTGGTTTGAATCTTGGGGCTCTTTCACACCACATAGTTATGATTCCACTTTAACTGCCAAGGCTGCATCCTATAGAATCCAGGAATTTGTAGTTTGCAGGGGCACTAGAACTCTCTGGCTGAGAATTCTAAATGCCCCTCCCTAAACTGCAAACCTCAGGATTATGCAGGACAGAATCATGACACTTACAATGGAATCATAGTGCTATAACTGTGCAGTTTAGGCAATAAATTATGCAATAGTGCAATAAAAGCTTGTGTAGTGTGAAAGGATGTCCGAAATAGAACATTTTGTTTCAGTTTGTACAGATCTGAAGAGTTCAGGGACTTGATACTTCCTTATGTGGGAGAAATGGAGTATATCTACTTTATATAATTATAGTAGATTAATCTCAATTTACCTGCTATGGTGTCTGTGGAATCCTGAGGTCTGCAATTCAGTGAGGTCCTTAGAATTCTCTGCTAGAGGGCTCTGGTGAGGAAGGTAGTTCAGGGTATGTAGTAAAGCTCTCTAGCAGAGAGACTGAGTACTTCACAAACCTACACGTCCCAGGATTCCATAGAATGGAGATATAGTAGTTAAAGTGGAATCAAACTGCTCTAACAGTGTGATGCAGCTTCACTCATGCTAGAAGTATACACAATCATGCATTATTTAGCGACAATGGGAAAAGGAGAAGTTCTTTTTTTCCTTTTTGATCCCCCTTTGTTATCATTCTTGAAAATGAGATCCTCTACTATAATTGAGGAGTGGGAGATTTAGGGCACAGAGAGAGATATAGGATACAAAATATAATTAAATTATGGAAATCACTTCATTGCCAGAGACTTTGTTAACTGAGGTATGTTTCTACACATACAAAGGCAATTCTCTTGCTCTGGGATTCCCTTCTCCCTGCTTGGATCTTCTAGAGCAGTGGTTCTCAACCTGTGGGTCGCGACCCCTTTGGGGGTCAAATGAGCCTTTCACAGGGGTCGCCTAAGACCATCGGAAAATACATATTTCCGATGGTCTTAGGCTCCATTCCCTCCTCCGTGGTGGTGCGCAAGTGCAAGCCACGCACTCGCGTCCTCCTGCCCCCTTCAGCAGGAGCGCGTGCAGCCACAGCGTCACCACAGCAGGAGTGGTGGTGCGCAAGCATGAGCCATGCGCTCGCGTCCTCCTGCCCCCTGTTCAGAAGGGACTGAAATTGCTCCCCTTCTCCGCTACCGGGAGAACCTCCCGTCTGACGGGTCAGCTTGGGGGGCAGTGGCAGAACGGAGGGCAGGCCCCCTCCTTGCCACGGCCCCTGGCCCACTCGCCACAGAGGGGGGTGCTGTGGAAGGGCCAGGGGGCCGCAAGGCAGCGCTTTTCCGGGGGGGGCGAGCTGCGCCCAGAGCAAAAGACAAAGGCGCTGGGATTCCACCCCCCCCGCCAGGGTCGACACTCTGGAAACTTTTCCCACACTGCCCCCCCAGTGGAAACGAGAGCGAAGCAGAAGCAGAGCCCGGGGGGGCTCGGAGTTTTTTCCTGGGGGAGACGCGAGCTCCTCTTTCCCTCCCTGTCCACCCCCCCCGTTCCTGGCCAGCGAGGCGGCCTTTGCGGTGGGGGGTGAGGCATTGTAAATAATAAATAAATAATTTTATGGTTGGGGGTCACCACAACATTAGGAACTGTATTAAAGGGTCACGGCATCAGGAAAGTTGAGAACCACTGTTCTAGAGGCCACTTGATACCTTATCCTAAAATGTAAGTTTCACTTTTCTTATGATTTTCCATTTTTGTGGCCAAACCTATAGATCTGTGCTTTTTAAAACATGTTTGAGATAGCGGTGAGGCAGGCTTGTCTGCTCTCCTCTTGTCTTTCTGTTCCACTCTTCAAGCATGCTCAGTAACGGATTTTAGTCTTTGTTTGTTGTAAGCCAAGGCAGGTGGCTACAGCTGGATTAGTTAGAGGAGAATCCCATTCTTTCTGCTCTCAAGTTTTGTTTATTGCATTGTCTGTTGAAGACAAGCTATTACAACGCACCACAGAAAGTCTGTGTTTTTCCTTCACCATCCTCCCCGTGCCAATACTAGACAGCTGGACTTTCAACTAGACAGAGGACAAAGAGGAAAGGGGATGAGGGATGAGATGGGAGTAAAAAGCCTTTGTGAAAAGGAGCTTCACTGTCAGAGGTTTTGTTAAGTGAGGTGTCCCTGGATTGCTTCCAGTGTCAAAGGCAATGGCCTCTCAATACTAGTTGCCAGGGAGTGAAAACAGTAGAGAGATTTTTTGCTCTTGTCACTGTGGGGTGCCACAGGGTTCTGTCCTGGGCCCAGTGCTATTCAACATCTCCATCAATGACTTGGATGAAGGAATAGAGGGCATGCTGATCAAATTTGCAGATGATACCAAATTGGGAGGGGCTGCTAATATGCCAGAGGACAGGATCAAAATTCAAAAATGTTGGGAATTAAAGAGTTTCCCAGGGTGTCAGCCCTATTGGGAAATTCTATGGAAACGAAAACTGTAAGCATTCAGCCTCCTTTTGGCAGAGCAGCAGAAAAAGCATGCCCAAATTTGTATGTGTGGCTTTTCTTATCTGAAACTGACTGAAGGAACAAAACAAATGCAAGCAGTTTCAGGTTACAAATTTAGAAAAGTTCACTAATAGCTTTGACATTTACATATGTATTGGGGAACCAACATCCTAACTAGCTAATGAATAGTAATAGCTTCGTTGTTAACTCACCATCTTCTGATGGAGATGCAAAGCATGGAGGAGGAAGAGGAAGCAAAAAATGGAGGAGAAGAGAGACAAAGGATCTGAGAAGGGGTCTCTGCTGGAATTTTTCCAACAAAAATGAACTTAACAGATTGGAGAGCTGGGCCAAAGCTAACAAAATGAATTTCAACAGAGAGAAATTTAAGGTCCTACACTTTGGCAGAAAAAATGGAATGCACAAATATAGGATGAGGGTCACGTGGATGGATAACAGCACATGTGAAAGGGATCTAGGAGTCTTGGTAGACCACAAGCTGAACATGAGTCAGCAGTGTGATGCAGCAGCCAAGAAAACCAATACAATTCTTGGTTGCATCAATAGGAGTATGGTGCCTAGATCAAGGGAGGTAATGGTACCACTCTATTCTGCTTTGATTAGACCTCATCTGGAATACTGAGTCCAGTTCTGGGCACCTCATTTCAAGCAGGATATTGACAAGCTGGAACATGTCCAGAGGAGGGTGACCAAAATTGTGAAGGATCTGGAAGCCATGCCCTATGAGGAGCAGCTTAGGGAACTAGGTATGTTTTAGTCTGCAGAAGAGAAGGTTAAGAGGGGACATGATAGCCGTGTTTAAATATTTGAAGGGATGTCAGGTCAAGGAGGGAGAGGGCTTGTTTTCCGCTGCTCTAGAGACTAGGACAAGGAGCTATGGATTCAAACTATAGGAAATGAGATTTCACCTGAACCTCAGGAAGAACTTCCTGATGGTCAGACCTGTCTGGCAGTGGACGATGCTGCGAGTGTGGTAGAGTCTCCTTCTTTGGAGGTTTTTAAACAGAGGCTGGATGGCCATCTGTTGGGAGTGCTTTGACGTGGGTTCCTACATAACAGGGGGTTGGACTGGGTGGTCCCTGTAGTGTCTTCACCTCTATGATTCTAGGATTTTATGAGTGGCCTCTGAGTAGCCCCGTGGAAACAGAATTCTGGTCAAGCTAGGCCTTTGTTCTGATCCTCTACTGTTCTACTTACACTGTTAATATGCTTAAGAGCCACCACACACACAGAGGCAAGCAGCAAAGAGGGCGGTATAATTTATTTTGGCAAGCAAAAGGGCTCTTTGTTTCTCATCTCTGCAATGGTAGGTCTTCCAAATGAGAGGGAGAGTGTTTGGCCAACTCTTAACTTACTGTAAAGCTCGTGGCACAAATGGAATTGCCATTAGACGAGAGTCTCCCTCTCTCCAAGCAGAGGGCCAGCCAGCACAGTGAGTGAAGCAAGTAATAAATATAACATGAACAGCAGCGCAAACGCCATTGATCTGAAAACATCCCTGCTCGCCAAGTTCATTTGTGCTTTTTAATGGATCCGTTTTTCTCCTGCAGCTGTCTGAGGGCTCAGAGAGAATGAGAGAGGCAGAGAGGGAGGGAGGGCCCCCTTTAATAATTAGTTTTTAGAGCGTGTGGCTATTTGGAGAGAATTGCAGGTGGGACAGGAAAAGTCATTGTTTACTTGGCAAATGAACTTGATGGCTAAATAGCTTCTGTACTCTAGATTGTCACCTGGGATTGAAAGAGAGAGGAGAGAGAGAGACTAAATATGATGTGGAAGTGTTGTGCCAAGGGACAATCCTGAGTGGCATTTAGTCCCTGAGATAGTGGCTTTTTAAAAGGAGTCTCTGCCAGGAAGATTCTTTTAAATATCCACTGACTTAATGCCTAAATGCCATTCAGCACTGGGTCTACTGAGACCAGACCTATGAAGAGACTCTTTAGTTTCTATGGTTTCCCTTGGAGGATTTGCTGAGCAGAGCACAGTCCTGGAAACTGGTTTTAAGTAGGGCTTAAACCAGATCTGGCTGATTCAGACTGATCTACATCAGATTTAAAACAAGGTTGGATCTGTCCTAACTCAGTCCAAATCAGTTTGGATCAGTTTGGACTGTAAGAGAAGGCAGAACAATGTACCGTATCTCTACGATTTTGCAAATTTAGGGTTGGCATATTCCACTTCTTCAGACATCTAATCTGCATATTATTATTATATTCTGCTCTAATTTGCATTCCAGTTATGAAAATTAGACAGATTAATGGTTATGCTTTTTATCTCACACAATGTTCTAAACTTCATATCATTTTTTAGTTACAATGTGAGATTTAATTTTTAAAGTGGTAGACATGAAGCACAGAGACTCAAATTAGAATCTTTCTTGATCATGGAATTAACCATGTGGCTATGGGGCACCACAACCTCTCAACAAACCTATTTTACAATCTTGCTGTGGGGATTAAAAGGAATATGGAAGCCATATGAAGAGAACACTTGCAGTGCAGTCCAAATAATATTAGCATTGTACACATACAGACGCTTCCAGTGGTATTCTCATAAGATTACTAGTTTTTGATATCAGTTTTTCAACGACAGCAAAAAGGAACAGGTGCATGAAAATACCACAGAAAGCCCATGAGAGTAACTGTCATCTGATTCACAGGGGAACATGCCGAGAGGGAGAAAAAACAAATAGCAAGGGAAAAAGGGAAAAAACATGATTTCTTTCAGAGATAAAGAATAACAATCTTGTTGTAAGCAGAAGTCCTTCAAGTCACTTCCATCTATTTGACAGTTCATCAAAATGTACATGCTCAGCAGCTCATGCTCCCACCCAATTATTGTTTATTAATGCCAAAGTAATGATATTTATACTTTTATTTATATTTAATGATATTTATACTTTTAACATTTCCATTTCCTTTCACACACTAGTTACATCCTCCCACCCCAATCATGTGTATAAATATCTGCCAGCTGAGGCATTTCTTTATTCCTCTGATTATATGGGCTGCAGTCCTCAAAAGCTTACGGCAAATAAAACTTGTTATTTTTAACGGTAAGGATAAGGATGGATATGAGATCCTAGGGTTTTTTTTTAATTTTGTTTTGCTTTGCTTTGATGCAAAACGCTATGACTGACATGAAAAGTTTAAAAGGTATTCCTTTGTTGTAAGCAGAAGTGTATCTAGGGTGGGATAACTGGGGCTCATGCCTGGGGCGCCAATGCCAAGGGGGTGCAAAAAAGCTGACATCCCCCCTCTCGTCTAGACCTGGCCCGTTGCCGCCCCCTGCCCCTGCCCCTGCCCCTGTTCCTGGTCCAGTGAGGGGGCAGTGGCAGAAGCAGCCTTTCCACCTGCCCCACCTGCTGCTGCCCCCTGCCCCCGCTGGGGTCCTTTCTGCCCATCTGCTGTCCCCCCCACCGCTGCCTCCCCACTGCTGCCCACTGTCACCTCTCCTGCCCCTGCTGGGGTCCTTCCTGGACCGGTGTGGTGGCGGCGGCAGCAACACCTAGGGGACGCAACCTCCATGCTTGCTCTAGACCCTGTTGAGCCTAATATACCACTGGTTGTAAGGGGGGGGGAATGAGCATGCTCTCCTTGTTTTCTCATAGTGTATCCTTTATTTCCTTCTTTCATACCACCACGCTTACTTCCCACCTGCCTGAAATCCCAGATGTGTTTGTTTCTTGCACAACTATTTTACAGAAGAGTGCCTCCATATTTTGTCCCATATCTTGGCTTCTACAAGTACTAGAGATTACTGGAAGGAAGGAAGGAAGGAAGGAAGGAAGGAAGGAAGGAAGGAAGGAAGGAAGGAAGGAAGGAAGGGAGGGATGGATGTGGCCCGAAGGGGGGATCCAAATGGACACCAGGTAGCACACAAGGCTATTTGAGCAATATAGCATTCCTATGTAAAACTATGACATATAAAAGGAAAATGGCAGAGTGGGAAGAAGAGGAGCTGGCTGTGACTGCTCAGTGGTAGATCTGGGTTCTTCCAGACTGATCTAAATGAGTGTGAGCTCACGTGATATAGCCCCTTGTGTTTTGCTGGGTTTTCTTGTCACCTCCACATCTAGTTATCCTATTCTTTTTGAAGACTGTTTGTACTAATCTCTTGGATGTGCATTCAACCTTCTTCTAAAGGTCTAGATACCAACAAACCCCCTTTGAGGGCTCCATCCCCCCCCAGGGGTCTGTGGAGCCCAGGTTAAGAACCACTGCTATAGTGTCTTTTCAGCTACACACTATAGCACTAATACTCCTCGCTCAACAAATAAGAGAGAAAAGGAAACATTTTTTTATTCTAATACATCTTGGAATTAAAAGGAAACCCACTTGAGGATGGGAATTAAATGCTGCAGCTAGTGCTAGGAACGGCCAGAAAATGGTCCAGGACAACAGAAAAATCATTTGGACTTTTTTTTAAGAACAGCAATCAATCAATCAATATAGCAAAGCTTCGGACACACTTTCCCTTTGGCAGAGCCCTTTGCTTACTAATTCAAAGGAAAAATCTCAACAGCACTGTTCAATACCAGTGCTTGTGGACAGGGATAGTCTTTTTTTGGCTTTCTTACTAGTTGTCTATTACCAAGGAAGAACATTCTTGAATGCTTTGTTAGACGTTGACAGTAGTTTTGTGTTTACTTCTGCTTGTGTCTTCTTTTGTTCATCCTACTAGAAGCAACTTTTCATCCTCCTTTCTAAATTTTTTCCAGTCCAGTCCCATACTTCCTTATTCTATATTTGTTGTTAAACTGAATGAGTTTCCCTGTTGGTCTGAATGTTATTTCTAGTGATGGTATTATTAGACAGTGGCACGTCCTTTATTTCTCCCCTCCTGCACTCCTTAAATTTTGCTTTAGTATATTTTTGTTAGGTTTGGATTTGATTTTAATTTGTCTTGTTTAGTGTGTTTGTTCCCTTTGCATCTGTATGTGTGGGTTGGTTTTACACACAGAGAGAAAGTCTTAATGCACAAGCAGCCCATATACATCATATAGCATACTGGGGGAAAAATCTGTAAGCAAATTTTAAATGCATCCGATAAATTTAAACTTGGACCTACATTCTGCAATTTATCAGGCCTGAGTCCCTCTGAAGAGACTTTCATGTACCAAAATTTCATGCTCAGTTGTGAAAAAACAAAATTGTTGTGACCATTTACAGGGAAATGTTAAAGGTGGCTGACACAGAAATTCCTAGACTTATTTTTCTGCAATTTGGCAGAGTTAATCCCTCCTAAAGAGGCTACTGTGCCACTAGAGTTCAAGGAACAGATTCAGGGATTAGCTTCTCTTGCATAGATAGGCCTTTCATCCTGACACTTCATATCTCATCTTAAAAATTACACACCATCTGAAGCTTGTCGAAGGCTCTGGGGCTTAGATAATCTGATTTCTATTACCTGCCCTGGTCCTGCAGTTGATCTCCAGGACAGACTAAGGACTGAAAGATCTGCCAGTTTTTACTTTCTCCCAGATTCATATTTTTTGTTTTTTACTCATCATATTCTTTCATGAAGAATCTGAACATGTTTACTAGTACAGTCAGCCCTCCACATTCACTGGAGTGAGGGGCATTGGACCCCCACAGGAGTGGAAAAACTGGAAATATCAAATTGTACATGTGTGTCTGTGGGAAGCTGGGGAATACCTGAGATTAGCATCTATCCTATTGTTGCTGTTGCGTAGTTTCAACTTATTTCCAACTTATGGTGACCCTAAAGTAATCTGAACAAGCATGGTATAGTGGTTTCAGCATTGGATGATGCCTCTGGAGACCAGGGGTTCAATTGCTTGCTCAGCCATGGAAATCCACTGGGTGACCGGGGGCATGTTACATACTTTCAGCCCCAATAAACCCTGGGATAGTTTTGCCTTAGAGTTGCCATAAGTTGGAAAGGACCTGAAGGAACAAACAACAACAACAAGGTGAATCTATTATGAGGTTTTCTGGGGCTGAAAGTGTGTGACATGGCCAAGATCACCCAGTGGGTTTCTGTGGTCAAGCAGGGAATTGAACCCTGGGCTCCAGGGTTGTATTCCAATGTTCAAACTACTATACTATGCTGGTTCTTGGCATCTACTGTACCTGCACTTTTATCTTCACAGCAATTCCACGAGTCCCTGTGATTGCTGGCTGCTCTCATGTCAGTAGGATGGTGAATATGTTCCAGGTCTTACTTCAAAGTTTAAGAGAGCCATCTGAGGTTTTGAGCCTAGTTTAAGAATACAGTTCAGTACCTTGGAAAGCTCTGTTAAAGCTCAGACTAAAGCCTTGGATAGATTCACCACTCCACTGACATGGAGGCCACCAGGTGGAGTAGGCCTAGAACAAATAACTGACCAAATGCCACCCACCAACCTTTGTGACCAAGTGGAAACCTGAACCCCATTTGCCCCCAAGTCTTATGCTCTACTACTCCATTCTATGAGCTCATTTGCATACATCTTCTTAAAATGTTTTATTCTTCTCTTGAAACAGCATGCAGATGTTACCTTTGAAAATAGTACCCTTGAGCTGCATAAAAGTGATTTGTTCTCACTGCCCCAGATTTCCCCTTTACTCAAAGTGAAGCTGAAATCTTCTCGTCTCTTCGTGAACCAGAAACTCCTCTTCATCTCTATGGCTTGACTGACAGGAATGAAGTTATCCAGGATGGGTAGTTGGTTGCCATGGAAATAAGCAAAGAGGGTCAGAGAGAGGTCTGGGATGTTTCAGTCTTCCTGTAATATCCTTAATTGCTCATTTATTTAGTGCAATTAGTCCCAGGTGCTTGTTCTCATTCGTATGACCCCCAGGCAAAGCACCATTTGCAATGTTGCTGTGCTATTCCAAGATGTCCCATTGATTTCTTCTCCCTGTCACCTGAGCAAATGGTAATATAGGCATCAATTGTATGGGCAGGGCATACATTCATTCTTTTGCTACTAAGTATAGAATTCTGGATTCGAGGCTGGTATGGATAATCAAATACAATGATTAACAAACAATTCAAAAGTACTTATTTATTTCTCTTATGGTCTTCCTGCAGAGACCCTGCACAGAATGGTTCCACTCTCAGCAGTCAAACAGGTTTTTCTTACAGATGAATAGGGATTTTTCTGTGATGATAGTACCAGGAGAGGTGCATAGGGCAAGACTTTGGGGCTAACTGTCTGAGATCATCTGGCACAGCTGTAGCAAAAATATCTCAAGCCAGGAATTAGGGCTAAAGTAGATGGCACGGAAACTAGCAATCAAAAACCAGCAGACCTGATTCAACTAGAGATGGTAGGAAAAAGCCTGTGAGACCTAAAACTCAAATATGTATTTTGTAGGTTGTATAATATTGCCAGCTGTGCCACTGGGTTGAAGCCCTGAGGCTTTTTGGCTAAATGGCAATGGCGTGTGGATTTTCCAAATGACAATATATACTTATGAGCTAGCCTTGTTTTAGTGGAAGCTAAAAAAGCCAATGTGATTCTTGGCTGCATCAATAGGAGTATAGTGTTGAGATCAAGGAAAGTAACAATACCATTCTATTCTGCTTTGGTTAAACCTCACTTGGAATACCACATCCAGTTCTGGGCACCACAGTTCAAGAAGTATATTGACAAGCTGGAATGTGTCAGAGGAGCATGACCAAAATGGTAAAGGGTCTGGAAACCATGCCCTACAAGGAATGGCTCAAGGAGCTAGGTATGTTTAGTCTGATGAAAAGACGCTTGAGAAGTGACATGACAGCCATGTTTAAATATCTGAAGGGATGTTATGTTGAGGATAGAGCAAGCTTGTTTTCTGCTAGTCCAGAGACTAGGACTAGGACTAGGATAGATTCAAACTGCAGGAAAAGAGATTTCATCTAAACATCAGGAAGAACTTCCTGACAGTAAGAGCCATTTGACAGTGGAACATCCTGTCTTGGAGTGTGGTGGAGTCACTTGCTTTGGAGGTTTTTAAACAAAGGCTCAATGGCCATTTGCTGGGGGTGCTTTGAGTGTGTGTTCCTGCATGGCAGGGGGTTGGATTTGATGACCGTTGTGGTCTTTTCCAGCTCTATGATTCTCTGATTCTATTGCAAAGTATTCTAGAGTGGCTTGACCATGAATGGGCAATTAAAACCCACGATTTCTGTTCAAAGACATAGCTATGTTAGTCTGGATCAATATGCAAAGGGATCTTGTAGCGCCTTTGAGACTAACTGAGAGAAAGCAGTTGGTAGCATAAATTTTCACAGACTTAAGTTTACTTTATCAGATGAATGAGGTAAAGAGCCTAGAAACAGATGTTTATGAGCAGGCTGTATGTGTGAACAGACCTACTCATAAAGGTCTGTTCCTCGGCACTTCATTCCATACAACCAATGAAGCAGATTTAACTTACTGAGAGCTTCTGCTACCAACTTCTTTCTCTCAGCTAGTCTCAAAGGTGCTACAAGATCCCAGTGAGTTCTATGAAAGACTTCTTCAAGTTAAAGACTGGAAGAAGTTAAAGACATCTTGTTGTTATGTTTGTTGGTATGGATAAATACAGCAGCCTTAATAGATGGACTCTCTTGGGGCCATGGTTGTGGGGGTTATGCTGAGAGCTTACATTTTGAAATTTACTGCTGAACTACTGAATAATTGATATTGTTTGCCTTCAAATCATTTCTGATTTATGGCAATCCTAAGGCAAACCTATCATGGGGTTTTCTTGGCAAGATTAGTTCAGCGGGAATTTGACTTTCCCTTCTTCTGTGATGGAGAGAGTGTGACTTGTCCAAGGTCACCCACCAGGTTTCCATGGCCAAGCAAGGATTTGAACCCTGGTCTCCAGAATTGTAGACCAACATTCAAACCTCTACACCAGTGGTTCTCAACCTTCCTAATGCTGTGACCCTTTAATACAATTCCTCATGTTGTGGTGACCCCCAACCATAAAATTATTTATTTATTATTCACAATGCCTCCCCCCCCCCAGCAAAGGCCACCTCGCCGGCCAGGAACTGAGAGGCGGACAGGGAGGGAAGAGGAGCCGAGCGTCTCCCCTGGGGAAAAACTCCGAGAACCCCCCCGCTTCTGCTTCGCTCTCGTTTCCACTGGGGGGGACAGTGTGGGAAAAGTTTCCAGAGTGTTGACCCGGGCTGGGGGGGAGGAATCCCAGCGCCTTTGTCTTTTGTGCTGGGCGCAGCTCGCCCCCCAGAAAAGCACTGCCTTGTGGCCCCCTGGCCCTTCCGCAGCGCCCCCCTCCATGGTGAGTGGGGCAGGGGCTGTGGCGAAGAGGGAGCCTGCCCCCCGTGCTGCTGCCCCCCCAAGCTGGCCCGTCAGACGGGAGGTTCTCCTGGTAGCCGAGAAGGGGAGTGATTTCAGTCCCTTCTGAACAGGGGGCAGGAGGACGCGAGAGCGTGGCTCGTGCTTGCGTACCACCACTCCTGCTGTGGCAACGCTGTGGCCGCACGTGCTCCTGCCAAAGGGGGCAGGAGGACGCGAGCGTGTGGCTCGCGCTTGCGCGCCACCACTCCTGGGCCTTTTCGCATGTTACCTTATCGCGGAGGTGGGGGGTGCCATTCACGCAAGCAGGTTCTTGCACGAGGTGCTCTTTTCGCTGCTCCTTCATCCCGCAGCTAGCTTCCTGGTCGTGCGACCGACCGCCCCTTCCTCCCCCAGCGCAGCGTACAGCTCCCAGGCTGTACACCGAGGAGGGAATGGAGCCTAAGACCATCGGAAATACGTATTTTCCGATGGTCTTAGGTGACCCCTGTGAAAAGATCGTTCGACCCCCAAAGGGGTCGCAACCCACAGGTTGAGAACCACTGCTCTACACTATGCTGGTTCTCCTGTTATACCCCAAAGTAATCCTAAGAGAAGGTCCCTGAATGGGCATGACTTCCCCCATATTGGATATTGGTTAGCAAAGGTCAGTCACAGTTAAAACAGCCTTGGCATCGAGTGGGAAATCCTTAACTCTATACCGTCTCCCTCTGCTGAATGAGAATGTAGACAACGTCCTTTAGGCTAAAAGACTGACCTATTGTTTCGAGTCATGTATCTCCAGGCAGACAATAGAGTCACTCCTGGACACTGTCACATCCCAAGCTCTGTGCATAGCCAAACAAACAGCACCTATCAATTCGGAATTTTAAACCTATCAATCCCCTGGAGTTCCCAGGAGAAACAATACCGAAGAGGGGTCGTGATATTTGCCTAACATTATATTCCACAATCATCGCCCATTGACACCACTTTGCTAGCTGATACCTGGCCTGAGGACAAAATCCTCACTTTTTGAGCCTCTTTGGAGTACCTCCCAGACCGGACAAGGGCCCGTTTTGCTGCTATCGAGGTGTCCCACTCAAGCCTCTCAGACGCTGCTGAGAGCTAAACGTGGCTCGCATCTCTGATCCTCCTCGAACTCTGCTGCGACCAGCCTTCCAGTCCCGGGATCCAGCTTCCCCTTGGTGCTTTACACCAAGCCTTCACTGATCTTCTCTCTCTCCAGGAAGCCTAGACTAAGGTCCGTATGCCCACTCTCTCCCAACTACCTCTTGTTTTCCAACTTTATGTCTGTAGTCCTTGTGTGATTGTTTTATTATTTGCTAGAGTGTGTTGTGACCTTCTATGTTAGTTTTAATAAAATTACGTTAGATTATTTCTCTGACTTCTGCATGGTTCTGACCCTGTAGACATAGGGTTAAAGATCTCTCGCCCTGACCTCTCGCAAGCTCTGAGTTTCTCTGCTAATTCCCCCAGTTTGAAGTTTGTTTGGGTGTCCTCGAGATACCCCCAATTTTCAGGGTAACACTCCTGCCTCTTATTTTGGGATCAGACCTGAAGTGTACTCTGAGACAGTTGCATGCTTAGGCCTGCTCTGATTCTGCCTGTCACTGGTTGGGAACTGTTCTTCCTAACCTGCAAATAGATAGATTTTCATGTGGGCACTAGAAACCTTCAGTGCCCTGTTCTCCAAAGGAAACAGATATTCTGACAGACAACTCAGGAAACTGGGAGCAAAGTGTAGGGTTTTTTGTTTTTTGTTTGGTTTGCTTTTCTCTAAGGTCCAACAAGCTGACAGGCCAAAAAAAGAAGAACAGTAGATGCCCTTGTATGTATGTTTGTGGTGGGAGTTGGGAAGGTAATCACGAAAGCCTCTTTCACTTGGCCAGTGATGTAACTAATTTGGTTGATTTCTTTTCTTAATCTGTTTGGTGTGGAAGACACAAAGGAATATTTCTCTCCACCCTTCAGCTCTTTTTGGCAAAAGGCTCTGCCTGCCCACGCAGTGGCCTTCAGTGAAAGGAGGCGGGAAGAGAAGGCCTCAGATATTAGACACCCATTGTGACCTTTATTTTAAAATGGTGTGTGAAGCCACAAGATAAAGGGCAAAAGGCACTGAAATGGCAGCTGAGGAGTGACTCACTCTTTCTCTCACCACCAAGGTGGTGGCTCCCACGGGGTGTTGGACAGAGCTTGGAAACAAATCAAAGGCAGGGAAGTCTGAGAAGCACTTCATGAGTACTTTGGGACAGAGCCAGGTTGGTTTTTGGGACTCTTCCTTCGATTCCAGTTACAGGGACCCAGATGTAGTGGGGCCGCAAGGCCGGACCTGCCACCAGACAGAGTGGTAGGGCAGCCTCAGACAGCAGATCACAAGTGTCATGAAAGAGCAACTCACTGACGTTTATTTACTTTTGTTACTGTTGTATTTTTGCTTAGGCAGGTGGAATAGGGGAAGGGGGAGCACTCATGAGTTCTTGTTGTTGTTGTGTGTCTTCAAGCCATTTCCAACTTATGGCGACCCTAAGGCAATAACAGGAAGGGTCTCTTGTCCTCCTGTCTGTGTGTTGGCTTCTCAGCAGCACCTGGTAGGTCAGTGTAGAAAACAAGATGCTATATTAGATAGCCCTTTGATTCAGAGCAGATCCTCTTATGATCTTACATTCATTTGATCTGAGTGTGTATATTGCAGATTTCTAAGAGGGCCTCTTCTTTCTTCTACCCCTGTACCTACAACCACAGAAGAAGCTATCCTCTTCAAGAGATGATCTACAATCATGAGCTACAGGAGAAGTGGAAGGAAGATTTCAGTCTTGTAGAATCTACTCTTGTTTCCTAGTATGACCCTGACTTCTACCAATTGGAGCCAAGTGCAAAATGTTGGTTCAGGTGAGCATACAAATTTCTAAGAATGAAGAACAGGGTATTTTTGAGGACGTGTTCATCCTAGGAATTTGTGACCAGTATCAGAACCAAACTCACAAGGCTTTTCACACAAAAATCAAGTGTGGTTCTTCCCCAAGTCTTCAGTGATGTAATTTAAATGGGCAGGGGAAGCTTTTAAAAATTACATTAACAATATAATTTAAAGGGGTGGGGTAGCTTTTAAACTGTTGCTATTGTTTGAGAATTGAGAGTCAGAAATTCTTGCTGATCTATTGCTCCCTGATCTCAGGGAATGCAGTCCTCAGGATGAGCAGGAGGAATTGTAGGGCAAGAGCACTGCCTTGAAATGAACATGTGTGTGTATGTGTGAATGTGTGTATTCCTCATATGTTAAACCTGGTGTTTTTTTATTTGTATGTTTTTTGTATGTATGTTATTTGTATTTTTTTAATTTTATTTGTATTTTTATTTGTATGCAACTGCAGTTGATGTTTAATGTATCATGTTTTTTTAACATTACCCAGGCCTACCACCTGACATCACAAGGTATCATCCCTAGCTCTCAGAAATTGACTCTGAAATCTCAGGGCCTAGTACATTCTTGACCTGGCAACCCTATCGACTACTTGTCATCCAAAGATCTTCCAGTAGACTCTTAGGCCATTTCCATACTACACTCTTATAGCGTGATTATTCCACTTTCAACATCCTATGGAATCCTGGGGTTGGCAATTTTGGGAGGGGCCGGCTGGCCCCTCCCAAAACTGCCAACCCCAGGATTCCATAGGATGTTGAAAGTGGAATAATCGCACTGTAAGAGTGTAGTACGGAAAAGGGCATAGTCTTCTAAGATGCTGTAGGTACCTTGCCAGCATAGCTAATGGTCAGAGTGCTTGCTGTTGCAACTGAATCAGTGGCAGAACTTTGAGTGTGTGGAGGGGTGGGTGGGAGGGGGTGGGGCTAAGGGGCATGAGGGCATGGCCACAGTGCGTGGGGGCATGGCTGCGGTACGTGGGGGCATGGCCAAGGCATGCGGGGGCATGGCTACAAGCCAGGATGCCCCCAAAGCATTGCCGCCTGGGATAAAGCACCCCCCACTTCCCGTTCCTACGTGACTGAATAACATTTAGAGAGGGTGTCTTGCCCGCAAGAGCCAGTATGGTGTAATGGTTAGACAGTTGAACTACTGACCCTGGAAACCTGAATTTGATTCCCTGCTCAGCCATGAAAACTCATTGGGTGAGCTTTGGCACATCACACACACTCAGCCCCTCCAAAAACCAGTGATAAGTTTGCCTTAGGGTTGCCATAAGTCAGAAATGATGTGAAGGCACACAGCAACAACACCTTGCCCACCCCTACTGTAAATATTAATCTACTTTTTGTCCACACTTGTGGTATAGTGTAAGATCACCATATGTTTTAGGGACAGGGCCACATTGGGGGTTGATACAACATCAAGGGATCTCTTTTGATACTTCTTGCAAAGGCTCTCAGAGTACTCTCTGTGTAAAAGGGTTCTGCCAGAAAACAAGTGGTGAGCAGACGAGCATATTTTCACAAAGTTGGATTTTGCAGCATTTTTGAGTCTTCCAAAGTAGGCTAGTCTACATTCACTTGGCATCATTATCACAGGGAGGAGCATGGAATTAGTCAAGGTAACACAGCCTAGCCCTAGAAACCCTACCAGATCTTGTCTATTCCTTCTCTGATTTCCTGAGATAGTGACCACACACTGCTCAGTTGCATTTCATAAGTATGTATTCATCATCTACAAACAGTGCTTTTTATTTCCTTGAGATTCATTGTCTCTTTCCCTTCCCTATCAGGAAATAACAAGGTTGAGATTATTTCTATAGAGTGTACTTCTGATTTGCTTGTAATTAATTTGGTTGTAATTTACTAACAGAAGAAATTTTCATGATAAAGTTTTCTTTAGGGCAACACAGGTGTTAACTTGACCCAGACTTTGTAGCCTGAATAAATTTGTCATAATGTGCTGGCTTATTTTCTGCAAGTTTTTCTTGTATAGACATGTGAACAGATAAGGTACAGAAAACATTACTCCTCACCAAGCCATATCTATAATTATTGAAACCTATAGTCATTGTGTGTGCGTATTTTCCATTGTATTTTTGGTAGCTATAACTTCCAAAAGCTACTGATGGGATGATGTGCTGCCCATGACAGCCTTGGAGATGTGCTCGCTTCTCTCTCACACACATAAAATAAAATAATTACTCTAATTCTGAACCCTGTCACATCTCCACTAGGAGTGTGATGTGGTCTGATGTCTACCCTAGTTAACATCCAAGGCCATTTCCACACTAGACTGTTATGGTGCTATTATTCTACTTTCAACATCCTATGAAATCCTGGGATTTGCAGTTTAGGCAGGATTCCATAGGATGTTGAAAGTGGAATAATAGCACTATAACAGTCTAATGCGGAAATGGCTCAAGACTTCTCCCTCCACTGTTTCAACTGCTATCCACCTCATTTGTTCTTTTCCTCCCACCGATTCATTTACCTGGTTTGTTGTTTCACCATCATGTAAGATTTAGGAAATCTCTCTCTCTATTTCTTTCTCTGTGTCTCCTATTGGTATCTTGTATGTGGCTACATTTGAAAGCCAGGTGCTAGGATCACTGGGAAAAATAATTTTATCATTACTACCAACAGATGGGGTTGGCACAGTGCATGAAAACCAAGAAGAAAGCCTTGCATTTTTACTTTGCTCAGTTCAAAATATGACCCTGAGAAGATTTTTCATGATGCTCACTTCTGGGCCTAATATCCAAAAGGCGCCAGATTCCATCTCATCTTGGAAACTAAGAAGGGTCAGCCTTGGATGGGAAACCTCCAATGAATGCCAGGTGCTATAAGCTATATTTCAGAGGAAGGACCTGATTAAAAAAACAAAAACAAAAAACCTCTGAATCTTCCTTACCTAAGACCCTATGAAATTCTTGGGGTTGGCATTAAGTCGACAGGCGAAATGAAGGCACATTATACGTACAATGCTCACCACATATTTGAGAAAATATTACAAAGTGCTGTGATTTATATTCCGAGAATACTAAAAACTTGCTTAAAAACTTTCTTTTTAAAATAAATTCTGAACTCTTAGCAATAGAAACAAATGAATGCCAAGATTCTGCAGCAGATAAATTCTATATGAGTTACAAAACTTTATAATAACCTTTCAGACCTGGGAAGGATGTGTCATTCTCTGAATATAGGGCTTGCAATAGCATACCACACATTTCTCAGATTGTACACAAAGGTAGATGTACTCAGTAATTTTCTTCAGTGGTTGCTTTTTCCCCACTTCTCCCACTTGAAATAAAAAGAACTCCATTTCCAGCCAGCATGGTGTAGTGGTTTGAATGTTAGGCTGAGGCACTGGGATTTGGATCCCTACTTGGCCATGGAAACACACTAGGTGACCTTGGATAAATCATATTCTCTCAACCTTAGAGGAAGGCAGGGCAGCTCTTCCCTGAACAAATTCTGCCAAGAAAACCCTGTGATAGGCTTGCCTTAGGGTCACCATTAGTCAGAAATGACTTGAAGGCACATAGCCACACATTTTCATATCTCTGGGACTGTCCCATTTAATCCTTTGTCATCCCACTTTTTCAGCTGCTTTTAAAATGTCCCCATTTTTCTTTTTCCTACACACACTTTCCCCCCTTTGTCTTTAGCTTACTTCAGTTGCTGCAAACTGAGTTCAAAGTGCTAAAATAATTTGTACCGAATTAGCTCACCAGGGGAGAGGACAGGAGGGGATGAAGTCCACTGTTCATCTCTTTCACCCCTTTTAAATAATAATTTCCTGCGCTTCCATGATGACCCAATCTACCTGCTGAGGTTGCCACTGTTGCCCAACAGCAGGACTGTAAGGAAGGAACTTATAAGCTAGGAACTTGTATGATCCCTTTCATCTGTCTCTGATGCCTCTTGTTTCTAAGCAATTTAAACTCCTTGAACTGTGGAGTTTATAGAAGTGGTTTAAAAACGAATGTTTTTCTAGAAGTCCTCCAATGTTACATTGACATTCCAAGAATACTGAAAAAAAAGCTGAAGAAAACATCTTGTAGGAAGGAACTGCAAAGTATTTTCTCTGTTACACCCTGTGTGCCCATTTTTTCCCTCTTTCACTGTGGGATAGCCAGAAGAAAGGTGGTTTTCCGGGCTTGTAGTCTGTTCCCTTTCTCAGAAATGCTGAATACTCCAGGGGATATGTGATCTAAAAAAAGGCTGAGGGCACCTGGCATTGATCAATGAAGTCCAGAGGCTGTGCACTCTGGATTTTTTTTTAAATAGACCTTCCTTTTTTCACGCTACTAAAACAATCCCAGACCTTTTGTTTTCTGTAACTGGAGAGATTCTCTTAGCAGCTCCTTCACAGGTCTCCAAGGCCTACTTTGGGCTGCACTAACAGCCTGTATGTTGTTTGCTTTAAGTGAGATGGTGAAAATCTAATGTTAGATGAATATATGGTGGAGCTCTTGATTCTCTGCGCTTCCCCCAACCCCATATTGTTGCCACTTTGTGCTTCAGACCCTGGGTGTTAAGGAAAGAGGGGGAAAAGTCATTTAAAAAGACTTGTTAGATGGAAAGGAACCAGAAAGATGGATGGATGTTCAGTCATGCACAGAAATTATGTAAATAAACTGAAGTAAATATCTGAAAAGTTCCTATGACAAGTAGAGCACTGAGAATTTTGCAAAGCAAGGAATGGAGGCCTTCAAACATCTGGTTTTCAGACCATGAAGTTCTGAGTGCTACCCAGTAACTGTGTGAACAGCCAGATTTTGCAAGGATTGTGTTTACAGGTTTGGTGCCACTGCACATATTCCAATACATCCTTTAATCTGTTACTGAATGTACTATTTAAAAGAACTTACATTATATTTTAATACTGAAAATCTGAGAACTTGAGTCAGTGCCCACAGAAGGCTTCACCACACAAAGCTGAAATCTGGAGACATTGGCCATTTCTGCACAAGACTGTTATAGTGCTATTAAACGGCAAACTCCATTGGATGTTGAAAGTGGAATAATAACACTAGAACAGTCTTGTGAAGAAATGGCCATTAATTAGGGATTTGGCCCATCTTTGCCCTTCTAAGTGCAGACTCAGGTGGAGAATGCCAACATATTTATGGCTAAAAGTGGAACCATTGAGATATAAATGGAAGGAATATCAACATCCTTGGGGCAGCATGCAGAATTTCCTTTAAAAGGGAAAAAAAAGCAATTCTCAAACATTTCCAGTGAGCATGTGCAAAGACCACAGCATGTCGTTGACTGCATGACTATCAGGGAGAACAGAATGACATTGCAGAACAGCATTATCTGTAAACAAATCAGAGGATTCTAGTCTGATGAGCAATCATTGGTGTACTACGCTCAATTAAAAATCGGTGCTGGAAACAGACACCTTGTGTTTTCTGCAATGGTCATCCTTCTCTCTAGCACAGGTATGTTCATTATGCTGCCAATAGTAAGAAGACACATGAGAGAAGCTAAGGATTTCACCTTCTTCTACTGTGCTCTGTCCTATTCACCTGCTAGTGTGCCCTGTCCCATTTAGCTGTGCTCTGTCCCATTCAACTGGAAAAGAAACTTCAGAAGTTTGAGTTCTCAGTCCTTCCTCTTCCTTGAAGTTCAAGAATCAAATTGAAAAGTTGTTTTATTAAATTGGGAAAGGGGTACTAGTTGGAGGACTCTGGCAGTTGTAGTCTTCCAAGCTCTGTTTCTCAAGAGCCCATAAACACAGCATGAAGGCTTCACAATTAACATACCATAGTATACTGCCTTGGAATATGGAGTTTCTAATTAGCTGCCAGTGCTGTGAGGCAATGATAGCTTCACAAGTTCATCTGGTAACCTCTTTTAAAGCCATCTGAACTAGGGCCCCTCACCACTATTGTTTGAGAATAAAATCCATTAATGCGTAAGGTAAGGAAGTACTTTCTATCTTTCCTTAATATACCACCACTAGAATTTACTGGGTGAAATTCTAGCATCTTGTTCCACATCCTGGATCCCTAAATGTATTGGGTTGCAATGTCTATCATCACCAGCTAGCACGTGTTGTAGGCAGAAGCACTATTTTTCTGAAGTGCAACTCTCACAGTACCTCAATGGCCATGCTACTTGGGAGATTCTCAGAATTCTAGTCCCAAAAAAGTAACTTTTCCAAGCTTTTGGCAGTCTCTTGATATGGTTCATGGTGGAATTGCTTTTGCAAATTTGTGGTATAACTTTGTGGGCTACTAAATCTTTTCCTTGACCTAAGCTCCAACTAGAAATGTTTGAGTATTCTGTTGCAGTTCATTTTTTGATGAGAACTTTCCAAACTTAAAAATGTCTTCATGTTCAGGATGGAGAGAATTTGAGATTTTAGATGTACAAGAAATCAGGACTGGCAGATTTGTCCATCTAGCACCAGGATTCTGAGTACTCAGCTCTTCAAAGTCTAAGGCCATTTCCACACTACACTGTGCTATTATTACACTTTCAAGATCTCATAGGGTCCTGGGGTTTGCAGGTTAGGGAGTGGCATTTAGAATTCTCAGCCAGAGAGCAATTTGGCCTCAGTAAACAACAAGCCTCAGAATTCCACAGGATGTTGAAAGGGAAATAATGGCACTATAACAATGTAGTGCAGAAGTGGCCTACATTTCTTAGGGCCTTTCCGCATTACACTGTTATAGTGCTCTTATTCCACTTTCAATATCCTGTGGAATTCTGGGGTTTGTAGTTTACTGAGGCCAAAGAGCTCTCTGGCTGAGAAGTCTAAAGGCCCCTCCCGAAACTGCAAGTCTCAGGATTCCACAGGATGTTGAAAGTGGAATAGTAGCACTATAACAGTGTAGTGCAGAAATGGCCTAAGTGCTGAATTAGGTTGTCACCTCTTTTCTCTGAGAGGCTTTTCATCTTTAACTGCTGCATGGCAGGCAGGTAGAATCTATGGGCTTTTCCACACTACACTGTTATAGTGCTATTATTCCACTTTCAACAGCCTGTGGAATTTTGGGGTTTGTAGTTTACTGAGACCAAAGAGCTCTTTGGCTGAGAATTCTAAAGGCCCCTCCCTAAACTGCAAACCTAAGGATTCCCTAGATCTTGAAAGTGAAATAATAGCACTACAACAGTGTAGTGTTGAAAAGCCCTATGTTCTCCATGTTGAAAATAGAGGAACTTACTGATTTTGGCTAATGTAGATGGGTGAAATTCTCATTTCAGTTTGTTATTGAAGAGTGTACCAAAATTTGCACATTACTTCCTAAGGAAAGAACTAGCATTAAATAAATAAATAAATATGCACGAGAACCCAAACTGCAAACATTTTTCTCTGTGAACAGTACCACCTACACAGCTTTCTTGCTCCCATCAAGCACCACGACCTCTTATTTTGAAGTCTTGGCAGACGCTCTTGTTTCCAATTTGCTCCAACGTTTACTGAATGCCAGTGAGAGTTCTGCAACGGACCCAAAGGGGAACAGGATTGGACCATAGAGGCAAAACAGTTAAATGAAAATGCATTGGGCTTGAGTGGGTTTTATGACCCTCATTGTTCACCCTGAAAGCTTCTAAGAGCAAACAGAGATTGTCTGCCAAATGGATTGGCATCACGCCCCACATACTTCCCTTCATCCCCCAATTTATTCCTCCTTACTTCCCATCCATCTATATCTTTCCCAACTCTGACAGTATCAAAGAGCAATAGATCTTTGGCAGATTAAACCTTTCTGCATGTGTCTCTCCTCCATAAAGCAAGATGTCAGCATGTTTTAATTGGCTACCTAGCAATGCATATCAAAGCTCCCTGGAGCCACACTTAAGTGGGAATAGGGGTCTTAGGGTAGATGTGTAAGAATGAAAACGGGACTGCATAACTGTGGCAGCCCTGAGAGTAAATTCTCTTCCCTGGGATGCTGATGTGTGTTGTGGGGGGAGGCACATCAGCTGCCAAAAATGCTACCTACCCCAGAAGTGGCAGGAAAATCTGGTTTTCTTAAAAATTACATTTTGTTGTTGAGGTTAAACAGAGCAGAGGGCCCTTTAAGCTGTTTAAAAAGTAACAACTATTCCAGAAGGACTACGAGAGATGTGGTGTACCCTCCCCCCTATTTTTGACAGAAGAGGATCATTCGTAGCATCCGAAACAGCTACAAAGATAGCATTTGGGAGACACGTGTGACCCCAGTGCCTCACTTAACTCTTCCCTTGACATGTAAGAAATTTCCATATCCCACAGGCCTGGGAACACATAGCCCTCCCATCAGCCTCCGTGGCTATAGATTATGGTCAGGAAGGAAGACAGATGCAGTCCAACAGTGTCTTAAGGGCCATAGAGTCCACACCACTGCTATACTGGAAGAATGGAAGTTATGGTTGTCAGATGATTCTTGGCATTTGGCCTTCCTGGATGGGGCTGATAAGAACTGGAGCCCAACAAAATCCAGATGGCTGCAGTTTCTCCACCCCATGCTTCTTGATGAGCCTGAACTCTGGGCGTCTGATTAGACTGTGAGCCTGTTTGGTAACAGAGAGCTGGATCTCAGTCCCTGAAGAATGGGAGCATCTTCCACAACTTACTTTGCTCTAAGTCTTGTTTGGTCTCATATTGAGATACAAATTAAATAAACAATAAACCACATTCTTAGAAGATATCCCTCTAAATACAGAAATCATTTTATCAAGGACAGATGCCAGGACATCCTATGGATGCGGGAGAAAAATTACAAACCCCAGGATACCATAAGATGTTGCAAGTGGACTAATAGCGCTGTAACAGTCTAGTGCGGAAATGGGCTGTAACTGGTTTTTAAATGCTTTCATAGTTATAGATGATATGTGGCCTGCTTTCTCTGGGCCTTTCTGCACTACACTGTTAACAGTGCTATTATTCCACTTTCAACATCATGTGGAATTCTGGGGTTTGTAGTTTAATGAGGACAAAGAACTCTCTGTCTGACAATTGTAAAGGTCCCTCCTAAACCACAAACCCCAGGATTCCATAGGATGCTGAAAGTGGAATAATAGCACTATAACAGTGTGGTACAGAAAGGCCTTTTCTTTCTTTCGTTACCCTGTTTACTGGGGGTCCCATGAGGGACACCTAAATAACCAAACAGCAACACAACTTTGGGGAAAATTAGCTGGAGCACTCACTAAAGCTAGCGAGAGGCAGGGTAACTTAGCAGGATCTTGCAACCCAGCATCTACGGGGTCAGGTCAGTCAAGCAGCCAGGCGGGTTAAAACAATAAGTATGATGTTTATTAAGCACAGACAAATATTAAAGACACCACAGTCACACAGATAACTAAGGAATCAGAGATTGACTCAGGGATTTTCAGAGGGAAATGGGTGATATGACACCTGTCTCGTAGTCCTGGACCTTGAGAGCGAAGTGGAGTGCGATGAAGAAGCTCAGCGCGATTAGCTGAGGGGAGCTCGCCAAGCAGAGTGGCAGCAAGGCTGGATGGAACTCGGGAGCAATCCAAGGATGGTCTCTGAATCAGGGGTTCTTATAGGGAGAAATGTGACTGCAGGCTATGCCATACTTGGGGAAAACAATGCGATTTAGGAGCAGGACAAAGCTTTGGAAAGGTCAGAATTTAGCATGATTGAGTTAAGTCCGAATTGACAAAGAGTTAGCCAGTATGCAAATGCTCAGTGCTTGGCAGTTGGGTATTCAGCTTGCCAGGTTGCCTGCTCAGGGCAGGGAGTCCTTTGTAAACAGCATGCATACATAATAAAGGTATTTGCAGAGAGGTCACTTAAAGCAAGGATCTGGCTATTTCTGGCCTGTCTGGGTGGAGAATGGAATGTCCAGCAATTAGTGGCTGCACCTAGCCTGTGCTTGTTCGGTGGCCTCGCAAACACGTGGAGAGGGGTGGTAGAAGAGAGTCAAATTATTGATATCAAAATGATATCTAGGGGTATCTCCAAGGAGGTCTAACCTGCAGTAACTCTTTCTTTCTTTCTTTCTTTCTTTCTTTCTTTCTTTCTTTCTTTCTTTCTTTCTTTCTTTCTTTCTTTGATGGGTGTTCCTGCATAGCAGGGGGTTGGACTCAGTGGCCCCTAGGGTCTCTTCCAACTCCATGATTCTTTCTTTCTTTCTTTCTTTCTTTCTTTCTTTCTTTCTTTCTTTCTTTCTTTCTTTCTTCTTTCTTTCTTCTTCTTTCCTCAGTTTATATCCCACCTTTATTCATGGGATAAATAAATTTAAAATACTTTGCAAAATTAACTTTCCATTTTCTGAGTACATGATACCCTAGTGCAAAAGATCCTGGCAGGAATTCTCTCAGGGACAACTGCATGTGTAAGTGTCCTTTTTAGGGCACTGAGTGAAGCCAAGATCAGAGAAGCTTCTGGCTACATCCCCAGAGTGATGGCATCAGCACTAAGATCTACAGTAGTTCCCCAAGGGCCTTAGCACTTTGTAATTATTGTTAGTCTGGCTGTGAGGAGGTTGCCAGACACTTCCCTGATCCTTCCTACTTGCTGAGAAGCATGGAATGACAAGGCAGGGTAGCTCCAGGGACTTTACAGTAAGCTGCTGGTGGTGATGATGATGGTATATGGCTCAGTGTAGGGTAACTCCACATGTAGATATTTACATTACACTGAGATGATACTGGACTGGGGTCCCAGGCTGATTTCAGGAGCTAAGCAGAGTTGGGGCTGGACTGTACAGTCAGCCCTCCACATTTGTGGGTTTTACTTTCATGGATTTGATTATTTGTGAGTTTCTCCATCCCCTGCCTTTTTCCTTTTCAGCAGCTCCAATCAGGCCACACAGCCCTTTAAAAACCTGCCTCTGGTCGTCCTCTTCCTCCATCAGCCATTGCCTAACCAGCTAAGGATGGCTCATAGCCTGATTTCTCAGCACCACAAACCCTCTCCTGATGCCCCACCCACCCATCCATGGAAGGAGATGGGCAAGAGAGAAGAAGTATAGGGACACCATGCTAACCCAACCTCTTTTCCTCTCCTTTCCCTGACCCGCTTTGGACCCTGGGTGCCCTTTCTCCCTACCATGCCTCAGCCCCCGTGCCACAGAGATACATACACATTTTGATATTTGCAGTTTTTCCACTACTGTGGGCGTCTTGTGCCCATAACCTTAGTGAATGCGGAGGGCCAACTGTACCTGGATGAAAGACCATCAGGAAATACCAGGGACTGATGGGTAGGACTAGGAGTGACTGTTTTCTGACACTCTGCAGAGCCACTGCCACTCACAGTAGACAATACTGGGCTAGGCGGAGCCACGGTCTGACTCAGTTCAAAGCCATTTCCCATGATGATGCCTTGGGTGTAGCTGTTCATGGGACACAGCAAAGATATCACCGCCTCTCTTTTCAACATTCAAGATGTGAGTACCATCGCTCGTGCTGCCCAAATGCCACCCCATACCATATGGGCTTTAATCAAAATATCAAAAGAGCCATTCAAGGTGCCAAACCTGTTTTAGGGACAGAGTTCAGCACCTTGGACAGCTCCTTTGAAGTTCAAACTAAAACCCAAAATAGACTCACGATTCCAGTGGCATGGAAGCCACTAGTTGCCCATTGCTTTGTGGTTGCTGCTATGTGCCAGCAAGTCAACTCTGGCTTATAGCAACCCTATTGTAGGGTTTTTGTGGCAAGATTTATTCAAAGGAAGTTTGCTGTTGCTTTCCTTTGAGGCTGAGAGTGTGTGACTTGACCAAGCTTAAACTGTGAGGTCCGGTGGCTGAGTTGGTATTCAAACTCTCATTTCCTGGAAGACTGGTTCAACACTCAAATGACAATACTAGGCACAAGATATTAGCAGACACATGGAAGCATCAAAGAAGTTTTGTTTTTATCCTTTAGATTAAAAAGAAGGTGGGAGATGAAATAGCTCAGTGAAGACTGAGGGTCTTTCTGCACTACACTGTTATAGTGCTATTATTCCACTGTCAACATCCTATGGAATCCTGGGGTTTGCAGTTTAGGAAGAGGCCTTTAGAATTCTCAGCCAGAGAGCTCTTTGGCCTCAGAAAACTACAAACCCAAGAATTCCACAGGACATTGAAAGTGGAATAATAGCACTATAACAGTGTAATGCAGAAAGGCTCTGAATGTTCAGTAGCCACAGAATACAGTTTGACATCTGGGAGAGGGCACAGAAAACCAGGAAGGAGGGGCGATAATGTGGAACTTCCTGTATAACAGCACTACATGCTGTAAGATTTTGTTGCAGGTCTCTCTAATAAATCAGACTGAATTTGTTTCCAAACTTGCTGGTGGACAGAGCTGATAAATATTTGACTCCTACCAATTGCTGACCACTGTTATTCCCTCTGAGTGTCCTCTTGAGACTCATTGTGCAACGGTTGGCCTCCCTCCAGGAAGCTGAAATTGAAAAAAGAAAAAAAAAACTGATAAGAGTAACCACGTGAAAGCACATTTAAAATAGCTTATGTGCAGAAACACAGCTTCTGTGTTTAATGGTGACACATTAAGGCTCAAGAATGTTGTTCTTGTTTCGAAAACTTGGTAGAACAACAGGAAATCTTGGGAAGAAGAAAGGAGTTGGAATGGAAAATTTATTTTATTTTGTCCTTCAAAATCAACAATGGAACATTTTAAGGTAATGTTTCTTTGCAAGATTGTTGCTGTTAGTACAGTTGGCCCTCCACATTTGCAGGTTTCACTTTCATGGATTTGATTATTTGCAAGTTTCTCAGACCCCTGCCTCCCCCACCTCAAGAGCTTCTTTTCCAGGGGAACCTTCCCTCTCAGCTGCTCTGATCAGGCCGTGCAGCCCTTCAAAAACCCACCTCTGGTCCCTCTCCTCCCCCACCAGCTGCTGCCTGGCCAACTAAGGACAGATCATAGACCAATTTCTCATTACTTCAAATCCTATCCCAATCCCGCCCGCACCCCCCCAAGGAGAGAGATGAGCAAGAGAGAGGAAGTATAAGGCTACCATGCTGACTCACCCCCTTTTCCTCTCCTTTCCCTGACCTGGTTTGGACCTTGGGTGCCCATTCTCCCCACCATGCCTCAGCTCCCTTCCCACAGACACACATTTTGATATTTACAGTTTTTCCATTTTTGCAGGTCTCCTGAATCCCTAGCCCTAACAAATGTAGAGGGACAGCTGTACTTTTCTTTCTTTTTTTCAATGTGGATTAGTTAAAGGGACAAAACTGAACAAACAACTGATGCCTAGTAGAAAAAGTTGGTGTCACTACAAGTCTTCCAATCAACTTTGGCTTCTGGCAACTCTATCAAAGGATATCATGTCAGAGAAAGGCTTGTCATTGCCTTCTAAGGCTGGGCCAACATGGTTTGAAGGTTCAACTCGGACTCTGGGAGACCAGGGTTGAAATCCCTGCTCAGTCACGGGAACCCCACTGAGTGATCTCAGGAAAATTACACTCTTTTAGCCTCAGAGGAAGGCAATGATTAACTGAAGGAATCTTGCCAAGAAAACCTCATGCCTTGCCTTACGGTTGCTGTAAGTCAGAAATGACTTGAAGGCACACAATGACAGCAATAATAAAGACTGAGAGAGCATGATGTGCCCAAGGTCACTCAATGGGTTTCCATAGCAGGGCATGGATTTTAATCCTAGTCTCTGAATTCCTAGTCCAATACTTAGACCACTACAGAAAGGTGACTTTGTTCATCCTTATAGGGGAAAATAACATAGATGGATGAATGTTGTCCTTAAAATTTTATTTCAAGACAATGTTTAAATAAATGTTAATACATTTCTAAGATTTATATACCTTCCTTCAGTAGAGTTTAAGGGGCAGTTTTGAAAAACAGGATGAAAGCTTGAGTCCTATTGGTTAATCCCAAAGGGTATAAACCCATTGATTCAATTGTTGTATGGTGAGTCACCAGTTATGTCAATCCCTTTGATTCAACAACTCATCTGCAGTTGGGATGAATAGTAGGATTCATCCTTAAACATATTTATAACACATGGCAACCAACATTGAAATACTTAAAAACAGAGCTTGGAAAAGTTCCCTTTTGGATCACAGCTTGCAGGATCCCCAGACAGCATGGCCCCTAGGAGTTGTAGGGGGGAAAAAATCCAAGCTCTGATTAAAAATGCATGTTAACCTTTAAAATTTACTGTCTAATGCAACTGTCTTTGACAGGAAAAGGAGGATAATGTTGGTGCCAGGAGGGCCCTTCTAGGGATATGTGAGAAATTAGGGACATGTGAGGGGTATCAGTTTATATTTCGTTTTCAGTATCACTGTTGCACTTCCTGAACAGAAACATGAACCAGAATACACTTAGACCTCAACATCCATACTTTTTAAAAGTTTGCAATGAGTTTGCTAAACAAAGCAGAATAAAAATAACGTATCAAAAGAATGGAAATAGCATGGGGGGGAGAGCATACATTTGAAACAGTGTGTTCCAGAAATGCATGTATGTTTAAAAATGATGTACAAAAATGTTTATTTCAACAGCAAAAGTAGCTGAAAAAATGTATGTTTGAAAAAGTGCATGTAAAAATGTGTATATGGGGGGGAGCACAGCAAATGTGTACAGATTTTTGGTGTGGACCAGGAAAAAACACACATAATTTTTAGCCTGATATGCAAAGGAACAAAGGTAAGATTGGATAAATGAGAACCTGAGGGAAGTCAAGCATGACAGTTTCACCAATTCTTTATTCTTCTCCTTTTCCATAGTACAGGAATAATATAATTCAAGTGATGCATATCCTACAATATGTAATCAATCAATCAACCAACCAATGATTGTTATGGTCAGTGACCAGCAAAGCAATATACAATATGCAATGATGTAAGAAAGGGTGTGTGTGTGTGTGTGTGTGTGTAAAAGAGAGAGACAGAGAGAGACAGACAGACAGACAGACAGACAGATGTGGGGATGGGTGGGTAGGGAATATTTGGTATAGAAGAATCCAGTAAAGGAACAGACATCTCATCTACTACTAAAACTGTCAATCACCTCCCTTCCCTTTCTTTAGAAAGCCAACCACCCATTTCTTGGCTGCCAGGTACCTATCCAGGCATGAATCTTGAAAGGAACAGCTGCTTTTCAATGCCTAAGAATAATTTGGCCTGTAATGAAACTCAGAAGGGCCAAGCAGCCTATGAGTCAGACAGTGCCTGTATCATTCATATACAACCTAAAAGAGCATGAAGAAACATCAAGGTGTGCACCCCGTTAAGAATGAGACTGACACACTGGAAATTGCTGAAGAAGTACCAAATGCATATACTATTTCTCCCTTCTTGGTGTGCATCTAGCATGTATCTCATTCTGTGAAGCCTTGTTTAAATAGAAAAGGTGCCAAGCAATAAAGCTGATGGTAGATGGTTCAACTCTCTATTTATCAGAGCTTGGAGAAATTACTTTTTGGATTACATCTCACAGATCCCTCCCCCATCACAACTACGACCACTGGGCATGGTGGCTGGAGGCTTCTAGGCATGATAGTTCAGAAAAGTAACTTTTATAGCCCCCAATATTCATCATGCTGTTTCTGAAATGTTAGGGATGCTCTAGGAGTTCATCTGACCTGCATTTTAAGGAAACAGACCTATTATGCACTTCCTATACTAGCACGTGGATCAGAATGCAGTTATCCTTTGGATTCTGGTAAGAATGGGACTGATCCTCACTTCCCAAATGGATAGACGGATCAGAATGAAGCTCTCCACTGGGTTTTGTGTTTCTCTGAATGTTTTATGATGAGCATATTTAGGTGTACATTGTTTTGCTTGCTGCCCAACTCTGTTCTAATTAGAAGGAGGTTCACATGATCACCTCCTTTCCCTGATGTATTGGAAGCATAGATGAGGAGGGTCATGAAGCTATATCATCCCCAACCACTGCAGTGGGCTGGTCACACTGACCTCAGTGACAGTCATTAATAGTAAAAATGATTCTAGCCAATCAGGGTTCTTGTTCATGTAGAAGAGCTCTAAGTAGGTACATAGACTTGTGGATGGAAACCATGTTCAGAAATTTTTTAAAAAAAAGCATGAAGAAACATCAAGATGTGCACAGCATTGAAAAAAATGTTTTTCCAGTGTCAGAAAGCCCCAAAGGACAAAAATCTTGTACTGATTAAAATTTTCACAGTTCTGAACTTATTCCATGCAAAATTTGCATGTGCTTTTTGTGTGAAGATAAAGCAGCATGTTCTGCACAAAGAACAGTATTTTCCACGCAGAAAACACTGTTTTCTGCACAAAAATCCCAGCTGTATATTTGGTGCAGAATTGTGAATAGTATTCAAAACCTACAGGAAGAAAATTGCTCAAATAACTTGTTGAGACTGAAATTAGCAAAGAATTCTACCCCTAATCAGAAAGAATAGAAGACTCTTGCTCCAACAGTATGAACATGAGGAATATGGAAAACCACATCTAATGTAGAGAGCCAGTGTGGTATAGTGGTCTGAGCACTGGACTAGGGCTTTGGAGACCAGGGTTGAATCCCTGCTTAGCCACGGAAACCAACTAGGTGGCCTTGAGAAAATCACACTGTCATAGCCTTAGTGGAAGACAACAGCAAACCTTCTCTGAACAAATCTTGCCAAGAAAACTCTAGGGCCATTTCCACACTAGACTGCACACATTCTGCACACATCCAGCCCCTCCCGAAACTGCAAACCCCAGGATTCCATAGGACGTTGAAAGTGGAATCATAGTGTTATAACAGTCTAGTGCAGAAATGGCCTATGATAGGATCACATTAGAGTTGCCATAAGTTAAAAGTGACTTGAAGGCACACAACAGTGACCAATATAGATTATGACCACTGGGTGTGTAACCATATAAATGTAAAGGTGGGAGCATTAACAGCTAGTCTGTCTGGCCTTGTACACCCCCCCCCCCGCAACATGAGCATGAACCTCCATCAGCTGTTGGGTAAAAGTGTGAATCTTCTTTTTCTTTTTCAAAGAACTGATTGACAATATTTAGAGTGTCTAATCAAGGCTATATCTCTGCAAGCTCTGATTCCCTATACAGACTGTGATGAAGGCTTCTGAGTGCAAGTCTACAATAGCAACAAACTAGTAATTAGCCAAAGGCCATCAGAGCACTGTAACCAGTGCAGTGGATGGAAAAATTAATTTTCTGGACAAGAGTTCCCAGAATTTCCTAGCCAACATGGACATTCTGGGAGTGCTCACCCCCCAAAAAGTAGTATTTCCAAGCTCTTCTCATATGTGGGTGGTCAGTTAAATATTCAGCATTACAATCATTTCTCAATAGTGTTTTTTTTTAACAATCAGGTTTTAGGAATGTTTCTTTCTGGATTGTTTTCTGTACAAACCTGACCATTTTATTATTTTGTTCCTTAACATTGTGGTCAACGTGGTATTTGTAAGCGCAAAGAAATAAAATGTTCCTTTTTTGTCTGCCGTGGGAATTGCTTTCTATTTTCAGATTTTCCTGTGTTATTTTATTTATTTATTTATTTATTTAATTTGCCAACTGGCAAAGAAACAAGCAACGATTTGGTTCCTCGGAGTATAGCGGTTTGCAGCTCCCCTTCCAACATAGGATACATCTGCAGTTGTTGTTTTGGTGCTGTAATTAGTCATTTTAGTGCCTTAGGCCAGCTCCCAATTCTACGCCCTTCCAACAGCTGGCAGTCAGACAAGTTGAGAATTCCAAAATCTCTCCGCTAATAGAGGTGGCCCCTTGTCCAAAGTTGTTGAACAGAAAATCTATGGCTGCTGCTGTCCCTGCAGTGTTCCATGTGTCCAGTTTTCTTTGCAAACACCAGGAGAGTTCATTGTGATGCATTGTTTCAGGTTACAGGCAAAGGGTGAATAAGAGGCCAGAAGAGTGCCATTCTTCTTTACCTGCTGCTCTTCCTAAGACTCTCAACAAGTTTAGGGTTGTATTTCCTTGGCAGAAAGTGTTTGGAGCCTGCAAGCAGATGGTGGGTAGAGTGGGACATGGTGATGAACCAGGCCAAATCCAGGAGTAGGGTTGAATACCCCCATTTCTCAACTCATTAACTGTCTCTCACACCACAAAAGGAGCTACTATCTTCATGTAACACATAATCTAACTATCAAATTCACTGCCACAAGATATAAAGACGACTACTAACTTGGATGGCTTTAAAAGGGATTAGATATATTTATGGAGAGTAAGATGATTAGCCATAGTGGCTATACATTACAGTATGCTCCTAAAAACCAGGTGCTAGGGAGAGCAGGAAGGTGCTACTGCACTCATGTCTTGCTTGTGGGTTTCCCAAAGGCTCAAAAAGGGTGGACCATCAGGATAACAGAGTGCTGGTTTAAGTAGATCTCTCATTTGATCCATCAAAAGTCTTCTTATATTTTTACATGCACTGGAAATTCTGGTGTGTTTCAGGGGTAGGATTTTATTCCATAGAAAAGACACTGATTTTAAACTCCAAAGATCTCGATAGAGATGCTAGTGTCTAGAAGAAATTGGTGGTGGAGAAGACTATTGGTCATTTAGGAAACTGTAGCTGGTGATGGCTTCCATTTCAGTGAATCCACAACAGGATTGAGTTTCAACTTTAAAAGAGCTAAACCTAGGGTGCTAAACTTATTGTAGTTGTTTGAGCATTGAACTACGACCCTGGAGACCAGGGTTTGATTCCCCACTTGGCCATGGAAACTCATTGAGTGACCTTGGACATGTCAAACACTTTCAGCCCCAGAAAAACTCATGATAGTTTCACCTTAGGGTCACTGTAAGTTGGAAATGACTTGAAGGCACACCACAACAGTTCTTTTGAACCAGCTTGGTGTAGTGGTTTGGGCACCGGACCTTGGAGACCAGGGTTTAATTCCCCACTCAGCCATGGAAACCCAGCAGGTGACCTTGGGAGTGTCATACCACTCTCACCCCCAGAAAACCTCATGATAGGTTCACCTTAGGGTTGCCATGAGTCAGAAATGACTTGAAGGTACACAACAAAAACAACAAAAACAGCAAAAATCTATTTTGAGAAAAGGTGCAGCACTTTGGACAATCTCTTTAACATTCTGGCTGAAAGTAGACCATCCTATTGACATGGAAGCCACCAGTCATCACTGTTAGGCAATGGCCTCATCTGGGTCAGTTGCTGGATTTAATTCCTTATCAAAAGGTGGCGTTTGGGTTCTTGTTATTATCTTGAAAGTTGGGCTTTGCAACTTTAGCAGTTTCTCCTGCATAGATCTGATCATGTCAAAAGCACGGTGTGTTTAGCTCCCTTATCCTCTTTTGCCATCTTATTTCGCTGGATTGTACCCTGGGCCCAGGGTTATGTTTCTAATTCTTCTCCAGGAGCTGCAGAATTCATGCCCCCAACACTTTTGCAAAGGTAAGACTAGCAACTAAGGTAAGGGCATCTTCTTGTCACTCTCCCAAACAGGCCCTTCATGAGCAGCTGATCAGAGGAAAATGTCAATAGTGAAAGTCAGGAATAATGAGCAAACGATGAAACAAAGATGAAAAAACAGCCCAGCTAATGACTGGGCACCAAGGGGGCTTTGAAGTTTTATTGTAGCCAGACTTGAAGAGCTCCTTCTTGAAAGATACATTATCTGCAGAATGCATTCAGCCTAATCCCTCCAACATGATTTTTTTGCCAGTGAACAGAGACAAGATTATCCCACTGGGTTTTATCCAGTCAGATGGGATTAGTAGATAACAAAACATTTCTACTCATTTATGGTTCTCTTCTAGACAAACCCCTAACAATCAAATTCCCATCCTAAAACAGATACTGAAATACGAAATGAAATATGGAAAATAAATAAATACATACATACAAAATAAATAAATACATGTAAGCTAAAAGCCACACAAAATAATCATACAGTTTTTGATTCTCCTGTTGTATCTTGACAGATACTTGTGTACTAACAGATATAAACACTGTTGAGTGTCTTCAAGTCATTTCTGACCAAAAACCTGGTTTGCAATTCTTCCTATTTACTACTGAAATAACCCTTGTGCAAATCACACTTGCTACTTAACCTTTTCTTCCTTTGCATTGTTTTTCTGCTGAAATGGCCTCCTGTCCAGCTTCCGTGGCAAGTGGTAGAAGGGCAATTTTCGATGGGAGATTAGGACAGGCGAAAAGTTAACCTCAGCAAACCAGAGTCCTAAGCATAGAAATAAAGTGCATCTTTAAATGCAATAGCTGGAATCCTGTAAGTGACATGTGTATACTTCATGTGTGTGTATGTCCTGTTTTGAATGTGGCACAAGAGGTTCTTCTGTCCAAAACGATGTCCTCAGGCAGCTCTTAAGCCCCATGGGGCTGCTTCTACAGTGCAGATGGAGGAGGGAGATGATAGGGTAATATCACAGAGTTGGAAGGGGCCTCATGGGCCATCGAGTCCATCCCTCTGCTCCATCCAATTAAAGCATCCTCAGCAGGTAGCTGTCCCTCACCTTTTGTCCAGAAAAGGGACCCCAGCAGGGACTGCCTCCCATTCCCACAGCAGTTTGCTACATAGAGAGGCAAAGCAATGATATATATAACCATTCCTCTTCCTTTCTCTGTAGTGAACAGCAGTGGGGTCAAGAGACAGTTCCTACAGCAAAGCTTTCCAAACTTTTCACGTTGGTGACACACTTTTTCGACATGCATCATTTTACAACACGGTAATTCAGTTTTACTAGCAAACCAGAGGTACCCAGAGGTGTATCTAGGGTGGGGGAAGGCAGCCCCCCCCCCGATCCTGGCCTGCTGCCGTCGTTCTCACCAGTAGCAGAGGGAAAAGCAGCCCCCTCCCACCTAGTCCTTGCCTGCTGCCATTGTTCTTGCCAGAGAAAAGCCTCAGCAAGAGCGACAGCAGTGGGTCAGGTTTGGGGATGTGTCTTTCTTGGCCAGGGAAGTGACACACCAACACACTACAGGTGACACACTAATGTGTCACGATAGACCATTTGGAAAGCCCTGCCCTACAGCCTAGTTAATTCTCCCTATACCTCCCTCCCTCCCTCTTTCTCTACCACTATTTAATGGCCATATAGAGGTCCGCAGGGCTTGGCAGCTGCTAAGGGGAGGGAAGGTCCATGCACAGTGCAAGTAGACTCCACATAGGCCATCTAGGATCTTGGTTAGTTATCTATTTTAGTCAGCTGTCTATTCTATACACTATACACTGAAGCTGCAGAGGTACATTTTGAACTTATGCTGGCTCCTTTCAGTTTAGTTAGGGTGGTAACATTCCATTCCCTCAAATCTGGGCATCTGATTTCCATTGCAATTATGTAAATTCAGCACATTAATTGTTGCATTTTTTCCTTCTACTATGTTTACTTTCTACTTTCATACCATTTTTTTCAGTGACATCTGATTTGAAAGAACCTTTAGAGAGTAAGGACTAAAATACTAGATTTACAGTGGGAAAACCCAAGTTCAGATCTCTGCTTGGGTCAGGGAATTTACCATGAATTTACTTGAGCCATCACTGCTATTGTTGCTATCTGCCTTTGACTTATGGTGACCCTAAAGTGAACCTATCACTTCGGGACCACCACTGTTGCTGTTGTTGTTGTTGTTGTTTGCTTTTAAGTTGTTTCTGACTCATGGCAATCCTAAGGTAACCAATCGTGGGATTTTCTGGGGCTGAGAGTGTGTGATGCGCCCAAGATCACCCAGTGAGTTTCCATGGCTGGGTGGAGAATTACACCCTGGTTTCCAGGGTAGGAGCCAATGCTTAAACCACAGTCCCTCACTGGTCATCACTACGGCCATTTCCGCACGAGACTGTTATAGCGCTTTGATTCCACTTTCAACATCCTATGTAATTCTGGGGTTTGCAGTTTCAGGAGGGGCTGGCCTTCCCTTCTGCTGCCTTCCTCCAACTTCATACCCTTGCACTGTTTCCTTTCACTGCTTGTACCAGCCACTCTTCCTTTCCTGCTTCTCCTCTCCCTTCCTGTTGCATCCTCAGAATTCACCCCCTCTAACTTCTCCACCATTCAATCTCCCTTCCTTCCTACACTCTCTCTCTCTCTCACCTCACCTTGTGCCCTTGCAGCGCGTCCATGCTTGATTCTTGTACTCTGCCACTGGTCATTCTACTTTCCTACTATTCCCTCTCTCACCGTACCTCTGTCCCTCACAATGCCTCCCTTGCTTCTTACCAGCTGCCACTCACTCTGCTCGTCCTCCTTCCCTCCCACTCCTTCCCTTGCCTTGCCCTCATGCCCTTCCAGGGTGCCCTCCCTTCCTGCTTACACCACAGTGCTTCTACTACTCACTCTCCTTCCCTCCTACTCTCCTGGTTGCCTCATTGTGCATCCTTGCAATATACCCCTCTCTTGCTTCTCTAACTCAGCTGCTTTTACTGCTCACTCCCCTTCCCTCCTACTCTCCCTCCTAACTGCCTGCACAGTTTACTCTCCCTTCCTTTGCACCTGAAAGGTAGGAGCAGATTGCTCTCACAGAACAATTTCATCGAAGGTACCTTACGACTTAAAAAAACAACAACCTTTAAATCCTGGCCAGATGGGTGGCATGCATAGAATTTGGGTAAAACCTGGCCAAACTTGGGGTATGGCAACCCTGCTTCAGGTAATGCATGGCAGGTTGTGAGAGGGGAAAGGTCTTCTGTCTGTCTTATGCAGGGGTGGAAAAGTTTTTAGAGTCCAGATTTTCTTTTTCTGACTGCACTGTTCCCCAAATCTAAAAAAACAAAAACAAATGGAAAGTGGCTATAAATCTACTAGTGAGCTAGTGTGGTGTAGTGGTTTGAGCACTGAATGTTAGACTATGATTCTGATGGCCAAGTTTCCATTCTCTGTTTGGCTATGAGTGACCTTGGGTGAGTCACGCACTCTCAGCCCCCAGAAAACCCCATGATAGGTTTGCCTTAGGAAACAACTTGAAGCACACAACAAAAAATCTATTTCCATTGATAGGTGCAGGATGTGCCCAGGCAAGTATCACTGTGCTTAAATTGCTATTCTTGCAGGCTTCTACAAGTGGAAATTGATTTTTTTGGTGTGATTTTTGGTTCAGTTTTTTTTGGGGGGGGCAAAGCAGATACCCACCCATTTCTTTCAAATGTTCTCCTAGCAACCACTATCTGATTAGGTCAGACTGGTCCAAGCTAGGTCAGGCCAAGCTTTTCACCACATCTTTCCAAGATGAGGGTGACTTCCAGGTTGCCTAGGAATAAAAGCTTTCCCACTGAAGTTAATTGCCCATTAATCAAACTTCCACTGCCCCCCTCCAGTGGTTCCATACCATGTGCCTGAAAGAAAGGAATGTCTCCCTGCATGTCACAACCCAAACGTACTGTTGCAACAATAAACCTGGGGTGTTTGGAGACAGGGTCAATAGCTCTCTCTCTCACTGGTTATTGATTGATTTCTTAATCTTTCTGAGTTTCTTAAAACAGATGACAATTTAAAAGCTTGAAGTCAGTTATGGTATATTGTGTTATATATTCTTCCGTTTAGTTTGAGTTTTGATAGCCTAACTTCCAGGTAGGGATGGATGACCCAGTCTGTTTCTGATTCATGTGAGTTTTGCAAATGTTCATTCATGGTAGATCCAGTGTGTCATATTTCTGCACTGATCTGAAATTTTTAAAATGAAAAATTGTATATACCATCTGCCCTTCATATCCATGATTTCTGTATCCATGGTTTCACCAACCATGGCTCAAAAATATTCCACCTCTCCCCTTCCACAAAAAACAAAACAAAAACAAAAACAAAAAGCAAACTTTGATTTTGCTGTTTTATATAAGGAATACCATTTTACTACACCATTGTACATAACAGAACTTGAGCATTCATGGATTTTGGTATCCGTGGGGGGTTCTAGAACCAAGCCCCAGCAGATACTGAAGGCCCACTATAAATAGATTTTTAAAAAAAATCTATATTCTCACGGACTAGAAGTGGCATTGGAACCACGGGTTTGCTTAAATTAAATATCTGAAATAAAGCAGATAGTCAAAAAAGGGTTCTTTGGAATGTCACCAAATAATAAACTGGTTCCTTAGTTCCAGTTGTTGTGTGGGCACGCAAGATATTCTCCCTAAACCACAGATGGGAAGTGCAGATGGGAAGTCTCTCCAGCAGCTGTTCAGCTGTAATTCCCACCAGTCCCAGCCAGCATAGCCAATAGTGAAGAATGCTGGGAGCTGTAGTTCAACAACAGCTGGAGTGCCTCATAATTCCCACCCTTGCTTTATAACTTCAGTTTCTGAGTTTTTGGCTGGCTGTCCTATTTAGGGATGCCAGAGTGAAAACTGGAGTCAATTCCTGTATCTTTAATGATTGTATAGAGGAAGGAATTTCAGCAGGTGTTGTTTGTTACCTGGTTACATGAAAAACAGCACCTACTTAAATTCCCTCTTCTGTACAATCACCAAAAATATGGGAGCTGTCTCCAGTTTTCATTCTGGCAATCATATAACTGAACTCCTAGACCCTTTCCGCAACTCACCTTTTCTCGGCGTTGGGGCGTGGGGATCACGCGAGCAGCCTCTTGCAAGAGGCTCTCGTGTCCCCGCTGCTTTGGCTTTGCAGGAGTTGCTTGCCAGCCAGCAGGCAACATGAGGGCTTCACCTCTTCCTTCTGCAGTGCAGCCGGACATTTTCCCAGGCTGTGCTGTGGGAGGAAGCATGAGCAACGCAGCTCTGGAGGCTCCACACACACGGTAAGTGCGCGTGGGGCCCTGGAGCGATGTGCAATCACACACCATTTTTGGCTACAAGCCAAAAATTAAATAGTGTGTGATCGGCGCCTGCCAGCCCTGGCAGTGTCGCGCAATTGCGAGGACGTTGTCTGAAATGCTCCTCGCAATTGTGCGATGCTCTGGAGGCCCTTTCATATGGCAAATGCCGTGCAAAAAGGGCCCTAGTCCTGCCATCTCCTCACAGTTGCCCTTTGGTGGTCAGCTCTACCCTTTGTCTCAGCTTATAGAAAAAAAAACTCCTCATCAAAACCCATCTTCCTTCATTTTCTTTCTCTTTTCATTATTTTTCAACTCCCTTTTTCAAACCACTCTCCGCCTTCCATTCCCCCAGTAATTGCTCCCTAGCACATACTGCCATGTGACTCTTCCTCTTCCCAACATACCATTTGTAAAAGGTATTTCCAGCAGTATTTCCCTTATACCTAACCTGTCCTTGATTAATCCATGTTCCTATTTTCAAAAAATCATTTGGGAATATCTCTACAATCTCTTTATCTGTACTGGATGCAATAGTTTTCTTTCTACTGCATTGTCAAACTGTCTATAAATGAAAGACCATTTTATATTTTAATATTTATACTCTTATTGAAGTTTTTGTGGGATAATAACAATGACAATAATGGCTGTTATACTCCATTTATTCACACACCCTAATCACAAAGCTGGTGTCTGATAGGCTATGGCTGAGCAAATGAACATCCACAGCTAGTAAAGACAGGCATATTGGCTGAAGGAATAGAAAAGTCTCTCTCCATATTAGGATAACAGCATATTGGCTGAAGGAACAGAAAAGTCTCCATCTATATTGGCTGCATCCTGTGGAATCCTGGGATTTGTAGTTTGATGAGGCACTAGTGCTCTTTGCCTGACAATTCTAAATATCTGTCCCTAAACTGCAAATTCCAGGAATCCATTGGATGTTGCAATGGCTGTTAAAGTGGAACCCTACTGTTGTAATCGTGTAGTGTGAAAGGACCCACACTTATATCTTCCTGACAACCTGCCCTGCCATCAGGTTGGGACTTGCTCTGCCGTTACCAGCATTGAGGCTAGGATTGTCAAAGTTTTAAAAAGTGCCAGGTGCCATTCCTCATATACAGCCTCTTGAAGGAAAGAAGAATAAAATGTCAGCAGTTTAGAAATAACTAGTTTCAGATAACGAGTTACTTATAATTAATTAATCTGCCCTATAACTAAAGCATAATTATATTATATGATAATTGTAACTTAATGAGAGACAACTTCACTCCCTCTGTGATGTTGCTGTAAATTTCTAGTTACCTTTAGAGTTGTGCTAGTATAAATGGTGGAAGAGGAACATCACATGGGTCAAGTACTGGTTTGTGCTTGCCTTGTGTTGATGCCATGTGTTCTGTTGTGGGTACTGAGGCAATAGTGATGTGACCAAGAGGAGAGTGTCTTTTGTATTATAGATGAGGTCCTTATAGCATCCATATTTTAAAAGGAACTAAAAGTAACTGCTTCAGTTACTTTGAGAAACAGTAGTAGAGAGTTGTTTTTTAAAATAATTTATAACAATAACAGTGATTGACTAACAGGGACTGGTATTCTTGAACAATAACTGTAATCAATTACTTTTAAAAAGTAACATTCCCAGCTCTGGATGCAACACAGAACCAAAATGGAGAAACCTTGCTATAAATTATACTATACACACATATTTTGCCGACTTAATCTGCAGTCTTTAGCAGCTGGTAATGTTTATGTTCATTCAATGGAAAGTTTCACTAGTAATTGCTATAGATCAAGAACAGCAGCAAAGCTAGTTTAAAAAGAAGTTGGCAACATTGTGTATAACAGGAAGAGATGCTCTTGGGGGAATTTTGTCATAATGGAACTTGAGAAGGAGAGGATGTTGATTGAGTGAGCCTTTGTGAAAAAATATGGTTTTGAAAATCTACATAAGAGGAGGAGGACAATTTTCATTTTGTAAAATACTGGAGGATACGCAACTGCCAGAGTTAAGCGTGCATAATTTTCTCCTCAGTATAACTATGCTATTTATTTATTTTACCCCAAAACCTTTTTGAAAATATGCCCTTCAGACCAGTTGAGTCTCTGAGATGGCTGGCACAAATTAAAATGTAACAATGCAATCCAATAGATAAAGTATGAAACATAATGACATTTTAAAAAATAACATATTCTGTTGATTTTTCTGCTTATGCTGCTGTTACACTTCCTGAGCCTCAAGGAGAGAATGAGCTTCTAAACCCCATCTGCTGAGCTTGGAAAGGTTACTTTTTAAAGGGAAGTATACAAAGTTAAACATGCAATATTTTATAAAAGGTGGAAGCACAATGTTTGAACTGTTGTGCCTTTCCGCCAGTGCCAACCCAAGACTTTACCTGAGGCAAAGTAGCAATTGTGTCACCCCTTGGGACAACCAAGTCAGAGCGCATGGTACCCCAAACCAGTCAAGTTATTTGGGTACACAGCACAGAAGATCCCTTAGACACCTCTCATCATTCCTACCAGTAAAAAATTTACGATAATCACAAATTAAATAAACAGTATTCACTGCCTTCTTGTGACATTTCAAACCGTCTGTCTGGGACAATTACTTCACCTTGCTTTATGATAGAGCTAGTCCTATTTTCCCCTCATTCATCTGCTCTACACCTTTGACATATAATATCCATACTGACCCCTTCAGTTTACCTAACTGATCGTAAGGATGTACTATAGAGGCCCACAATGAAAGACCTGGAGAGGTGGGAAGTGGGAAGAATGTTGTATATCAACCCAAGACTTACAGGAACAACTAATCTGTCTTAGAAGTTTGAATCATGCCCACAAATCCAACCTTAGGCTAAATTTTTAAGTTATTTCCAGATGAGCTTGTCTATGGAGAAGAAGTTAGATCAGGGCTGGCTTTAGGGGGTAAATTAATTTCCTCCAAATCTTGCAGTTTTTGGGGAGACACTAATTACAACAAATAAACTTTCCCCAATTAACTTCAAAGAATGTTGATTTTGCCATTTGGACGTCATTCTTTTGAATCAGAGCTGGAGAAGGTTACTTTTTTGGCTAACAATTCCCAGAATCCCCCAGCCAGCATTTCCCAACTATATTCTGAATCATTTTCAGTGAAACATAGTTATAACTTCCTGGTTTTTGCAATTCCTCAGAAGCCACAAGACAGCGCAATAATGCAAAACTGACCAAGAGCACCTCATCCAAAGACCGCCTCTGAGTCAAAAGCATTTTCACTCCTTGTTCTGTATCAGAAAAATAACTGAACAAAAGATTTGGAGAGAACAAGAAATGTCTTTGCATGTCTCTGTGAATACAGGCCAGTCTCCAGCCATTACAGATCATTCCCTTTCTGCACTTGGCACTCACAGCCTTTTTGTCAATCTAAAGAAAAAGGTGGAAAGTGTCAGAAGCCATCAGTAAGTACTCAAGATCTGGATGAGACCAGCTGCCTGCGTGGGATTTATTAGGGCCTGTTTAGAAGAATATGGCATGACAGAGCCCTTCCTCAGGGGGCTGTGCATTAGTAAGGGAGACTCAGTTTTCAAGAGGCTGCTAATTGAGCAATCTGCCACACTAATGGGAGAATTAATGAGGGGGACTGTTCTGGGGGAAGGTCTCCTTCCTGTGTAGGCCAAAGGGAGGCCGCCACAGCCGTTGTATGGACCTTTCAGAAGTCAGAAGAAGTGCCATCAATTTTTGTCCCATAACCTTTAGACACCACAGCCCTAGGGATGTGATGGGAGGGACAACTTTAGAAAGCGTGTGGGATCAATTTGTGAGGCAGAGAGAGGGGCTAAGTAGAGGTTTTGTTGCTTGAGAAAAACAACAGTCAATCTAGTTTACACCTCTGTGCTCTTGTTAAGTAATGGCAGGTCCAAACTTCAGTGGTCCAGGGTATATTGAACCAACAAGAGGAACTGGGTTCTGGTTTTGGCCCAGATCATGACTCACAATAGACTTAGCACTTCACTGTGTTTTGTTTTATAAGACAGTGTCATAGTCTGATTATTAATAGTATCTATTTTATTTACCTTTGAATGATGAGAAAATAAATTGTTACTTTAGAATTGCAGGTATAATGGCATCTACTTCCCCCCACAAACTGGAATGGAACCAATTAAGTTGTGGCAAGTACAGATCACACGAACTACTTGCAGTTTGGAAGTAACTAGTGAAACAAAAATAACAAGTTACTTGCAATTAGTTATTTTTGCCATAACTCAGGACATTTCTGCACTACATTGTTATAGTGCTATTATTCCACTTTCAGCCTCTTATGGAATCCTGGGGTTTGCAGTTTAGGGAGGGGCATTTAGGATCTCAGTCTGGGAGTTCTTTGGCCTCAGTAAACTACAAACTCCAGCATACCACAGGACATTGAAAGTGGAATAATAGCATTATAACAGTGTAGTGTAGAAAGGCCCTAAGTTACAGGATGGTTATAACACAAGAAGGGAAAATTTTACTCTGTATGGTTCTTTTACTTACTGATTCAGTTACAGATTGTGTCAAGCTCCATCATTTAGGTGTGGTTTGCAGTATGTTGATTTTTAAAAGGTAAATAGAAATATCTATTTAGTTACTTTTGGTTGGTGAGAAAGTAAGTAGTTATTTTTAAAACTGGAGCTATAGTGACTATTAATTACTTCTAAGGTCCTTGAAACAGTGGCTAATGACTTTTAGAGTCTTTAGAGTAACTTTCCAAGCTTTAGTTATCTGAGCAATTGTGGATAGGAACTGATCAAGATTTTGCAGTGAAATTATGGATAAAGAGTTAATTTATCTAAAGACAGTGAGAGGATATAGTCCCATCCGGAAGAACTGATCTCTATTTCCAGATGTGTGTATATGTGCACATATAGGAAAATGCTGTGGTTACATAGTAGTGTGGGACAGACACAGCATGTACTCTGAAACACTTTCTCTCTGATTATTACATAGCTTGATAGGTTGCAGGCATGAGGTCTGGCCTGTATGAAACCCATTGAGAAAAACAGCTACCATAGACAAAAAGGAGAAAGGGAACACATGTTAGGTTTTGAATCTAAGTGCTTTAGTCAATGGAAGGATGGAATAGGCTACTGTGAGCTAAAGCAAGGCAGCAGATTCAGAGTGTCACAAGTGAGATCTGCAACAGCGTGGAATATCTCCATGTGTGTGGTCAAGATCCTGGATAATGGAGATATAGTACTGAGTTCCACCAGGCAGAATTATGCTATGTCTCCTTTTCCACCCCACTCCCAAAACGCACCTTTTACCTACTGTTGTCCCCCAACAAGGCCATTTACTGGTAGGTGGAGAGCAGGGGTGGAGGCCATGGCAAGTATCTTGCTATTTTCCTATAGCTGGGTACACAACAATGAGACATTCTTTAGGACAGGGCTTTCCAGATGGTGTGCTGTGATATGTTAGTGTGTCTCCTGAAGTGTGTAGGTGTTTCGCCTACAACCTTGGAAATGTATATTATTATTTATAAATCATATATTTTTAAAAATATATGAAAGGTTTTCATGAGATATGTTGGTTCCCCATACATTTTGTTATTACAATTTATGTATGTCTCTGTATGTCTTATAAGGGGTTAGTTTAACCTTCAGTTTGCTAGTAAAACTGAAATTACTGTGTTGCAAAATGATGTACGTCTAAAAAAGTATGTCACCAACATGAAAAATTTGGAAAGCTCTGCTCTAGGACGTCTTAAGAGTCCTCCACAGGTAGTGGAGGATGACATCATTGGCTCCAGAAGGCCTAGTTTTCTCCTCCCCTCTGGCTAATCCTGCTGTGGATTCATTTTTTTAAGCCTTATTTCCCCCACCTGTAAAATGGGCATAAGTAGTGACTCATTTCACAAATTTGTTCTGAAGAAAGCTACTCAAAATAAAAGACAGAAAAGTAGGTATCTTATTAAAAAGTGGTAAAGCAAGACTATATAGTGGAGGTTGTACATTCTCAGACATCTCTGGAAGCATGGGTGGGGGACAAATTCCTACACAAATGAATGTTTCCAGCATAACTGGCCTCAAAACAGCTGGATTCTGGCCTGAGTTTGGCTTTTGTCCCCCTGGGAAAGTAAATGGGATGTTCCAGTCTCCTAGTACATCAGCCAAATTGTGACCGATCCTTTTCCAGAGACCACACTTATCATAGCTGCTTCTTCCGATTGTGGGGGCATTCTGTCCTCTTTCTTCCTCCCCTGGGCTATAGAACAAGCCCTTACATAATTTAATTCAATTGGGCACTGTGGTCCCTGCCAAAGAAACTGACAGATGGCGAGACCTTTGATCCCCCACTCCTCAAAGGCAGATCTTTGGGCTTTTTTTTTCTTTTTAAAGTGTTTTTCCAGGATTGTTATAAAGGCCATGGAGAACACATGCGTCTCAGTGTTTCTCAAAGTTCTGATAGCCAAAGCACATTATTTTTCTGAATTAATACTGAAGGCACATACTTTGCTTTTGCACCCTCAAAGGATTTACATTTCAAAGTTCATCAGAATTACTTGCCTCCAAAGCAGCATACTCAACTTATGTGGAAACCACTTGTCTGTGAGTTCTAACTGGGAAGCCAAATATTGAGTATATTCATTAAGTGATTTATAAAGTTCTCTTGCTCTTATTTGTTGCTAACTGCTGTTAAGTCGACTTTGACTTATGGCAACCCTATAAATGAGGGCCTCCAAGTCACTCTATTCTGTTCAGTTCTTGCAGATTCAGGGACATGTCTTCCTTGATTGAGTCTATCCATCTGCAATGCAGTCTTCCTCTTTTCCTACTGCCTTCTATCTTAGCAAGTATTATTGTCTTTTCTAGTGAGTCAGGTCTCCTCATGTTATGGCCAAAGTATGACAGCTTTAGTTTATTCATCTTTGTTGTTGGGGAAAGTTCAGGCTTAATTTGCTCTAGGACCCATTCATTTGTCTTTTTTAGCAGTCCAGGGTATCTGTAGAACTCTCCTCCAGCACCACATTTCAAGGATGTTGATTTTCTTCCTGTCAGCTTTCTTGCCTTACCCAAAATTTAAAGCAAAACAAAAATGCAATTTTTTAAAAAAAATCCAGATTTGGGAAACTTACTTTTCAGGACCACCACTTCTTCAATGCCCTAGTAGCCATGCTGACTAAGGGATTCTGGAATTGTGCTGAAAAAGTAAGTTTTGTAAGGTCTGGAAAAATCCAGCAACATGCTGTGGTCCTTTTTTTAAACATTGGCTTATGAACATACATGCAAGGTGTGTGTGTGTGTGTGTGTGTGTATCTGAGCAACATTTTGGATTGTCTCATCATCCAGTTTTTGAAGTAAAAGGCATTTGGGAGTGGTTTATCTTTGCCTCCTTCTTCACAGTTCAAACTCCTTTAGAGTTGGCTGATGTGCCACCACTCCTTGACAGGAACCACAAGTGTAAAGACATATACCGGTAATTAAATGTCAAAGTCAAATGCTGGACAATGAAGAAGAAAGCTGGAAGGAAGAGAATCAACTCATTTGAAATATGCTGTTGGAGGAGAGTTCTGATGACCATGGACCTCTAAAAGACCCCTCAAATGGGTCCAGGAGCAAATTGGACTTGGATCTGACCTGAATTCTCATGAGAAGCCGAGAAAAATAACCAGAGGCTGTCATGCTTTGAAGAAATCATGAAATGGCATAATTTATTGTAAAAGACAACAGTGCTAGGTAATGAGAAGGCAGTAAGAAAAGGGTAAGACCAGATGGATCACAGATGGTTTGCCTGAGGAGGCCAGAGCCCTGAGTTCATTGTTGCTGTGTGCCTTTGAGTCATTTCTGACTTATGGTGACCCTAAGGTGAACCAATCACTGGGTATTCTGGGGCTGAGAGTGTGTGACACATCCAAAGTCACCCAGTGGATGACTTCACTTCCACTTCTACTTCCCCATGACAGAGTGGGGAATTGAACCCAGGTCTTCACAGTCGTGGTCCAAAGCTCAAACCACTACACAATGTCATACCCTCCAACAGTTCACAGATGAACACCAGGACGTTTGGCCAAGCAAGATCAGACTGTGGCAAAAGGAATGAGGAAGAAGGCACAAGCCAGGACACATTGCAGCATTTTGCTTTTGCCTGAGTTTACTGGGGAGGGCAAGATTCTGCCCCCCTCCTCTGCCCCATGCTAAGTTAACTGAGTACAAACAACTTTGGCACTTGGGACTCAGCAGCAATGGAAGTAAGCTGAAGACAAAGGGGGAAAGTGGGAGGAGGAGAGAGCAACAGGGGCATTTTAAAAGCAGTTGAGAAAGTGGGATCAGAAGAGGATTAACTGGGACTGTTGCTGGAAAATCGAGGCACTTGGAACATATGGGAGTTTGCAAACCTGAGCAAAGAAGCCTCTCATTCATAGGGTCACCGTAAGTTGGCTTGGTGGTGTAAGCAGTAAAATAATTCAGGCGATATAGATAGTGCAGACAGTAACAAATGGGAGCAGGAGAAAGGAGCTGATATTGACCAAATTTTTAACAGGTAAGGGAGAACACAGGTATTTGTCCCAAACTCTGGTTCCTCTGAAGGGGAAACAGCCCTCCTCACCTTGCATACAAGATGGAAACAATTACAGCTAAAATAAAGACTTCCTCTTAAGGCTCCAAACTTGCCTACGCTAGCCTCAGTTTTCATAAAAAGGCTTGCCAAGTGGTTCTTGGGGGGAAATTTGGTGCAGGATCACCAGCCTGAGCAAACAGAGGTTGGACTCTAGGGTCATTGCCACACTACACTATTCTAGAGCTATTATTCCACTTTCAACATCCTGTGGAATTCTGGGATTTGTAGTTTACTGAGGTCAAAGAGCTCTCTGGTTGAGAATGCCAAATGCCCCTCCCTAAACTGCAAACCCCAGGATTCCATAGGATGTTGAAAATGGAATAATAGCACTATGGCCATTTCTGTGCTAGACTGTTATAGTGCTATTATTCCACTTTCCACATCCTACGGAATCCTGGAGTTTGCCTCAAAGGCCCCTTCCTAAACTGCAAACCCCAGGATTCCATAGGCTGTGGAAAGTGGAATAATAGCGCTATAGCAGTCTAGTACAGAAATGGCTTATAACAGTGTAATGCGGGAATGGCTGTGATTCCCAGCTTTCCTTCCTCACGCTAGAGTTTCTTTTCAATGGCAGCAAATGATCTGGATTGTAAAAGATCCCCGTTCCGCTGGCGAACTGAAGGCTTGGCGTGATCTGTGAGGGGAGAGCTTGCCCTTTCTCCCCCGCCCCCGAGGCCGTATGTGGAGGGCCTCCTGGAAGTATTTACTGCCTGCGCAGCGTGGAGGAGGTTTCGCATGGGGTAGAATGTCTCCTTTTCCACGCTGTAAATGTTGCCTTCTTTCCCCGCCGGCTGTTTCCCGCCACATTTTTCTTATTTTCACGCTCATTTCTCTTTACGCACCTCCAGTGACCCAGCGCGGGCTGTAAACTTTAATCTCCGCTGGCACGAGGCTGGGGACCGGCTGCAGGAACGAGGAGGGCAGATGTTCATTTAAGGCCCTTGGGCCTGTGGTGTGATGGCGGGGCGCCGGCGAACAACGACAACACACCCCTCTCTCCCTTCACGTTTCCCTGGTTTGGGTTGTCTGGAGAGAGAGAGAGAGAGAGAGAGAGACCCTGCACGTGTGTGTGTGTGTGTAGGATGAGATTTGGTCTCTTGTGGTTAATAGAGTGTGTGTGTGTGTGTGTTAAAAAATGAGAGCATTGTCCCCTCAGATAAGAACCCTTTCTTTTATTCAAAGCCAACTTTCAATACAATAAGGGAACAAAATAACTACAAAAATCATATGTATTTTACATTTCACATTGCTTTTCATAAACATTATCAATTTAACAACTACTCTTACTACCAAATTAGAGAGGAGATATTGGCCATTTCCGCACTAAACGGTTATAGTCCTATTATTCCACTTTCAACGTCCTATGGAATCCTGAGGTTTGCAGTTCGAGGCTCCTCCCTAAACTCCAGGATTCCATAGGATGTTGAAAGCGGAATAATAGCGCTATAACAATCTGGTGCGGAAATGGCCCGAGTTCCCCTTCCCCAAACCAACTTCCTTCTCTAAGGGCTGTGGGTGCTTCTCTATTTCTACTTAAGCTTCAGCTTATTTTCTAATATTTATATAACAATATTTCTCTACTGCTGTTTTTTAATAGTTACACTATTATATGTACCATATACACCATTATATGTATCACAGTGCTTGCTATCTATCTATCTGTCATTATATTATATTCTAATGTTTTTTCTATTATATGTGAGTTTAGCAGTATAAAAGAAAAAACATATAAGTTAAACTCTCAACCAGAATAACTCTTAATCCTTCTAGAGTATTTTATATAATTGGATATCAGTTTAACACTCCTACTAAATATTTATGAAAAAAAATCCTTTCTCCCCAGATGAAATGTCCTTCGCTCCCCAGATTTCTAGCATTGCAGTAACGTGGAACTTCAGTTGAGTTTAGAAATTCAATATGGGCACCCGAAGAAAAAGCAGCAGACAAAATTCCCAAGGAATTGCAGACAAAGCAAATGTAAGAGTTCTAGGTGTGAACGATTTTTAGTGTTTCACTCTCTGTAATGTGAGAAAAACTGAAGGACAATTTTATGAAGTGGGTTAAAATTGTATCAGCCTCCAACTCTTCTGATTTGAGAGGGACAGCCCAGATTAATCCTCTGCCATCCCACTTTTTCAGCTGCTTTGAAAATATCGCACTTTCTCCTTACTCTTCCCACTTTCGCTCTTGGTCCTAGTTTACTTCAGTTGCTGCAAACTGAGGGCCTTTCCACATGACACTGTTGTAATGCTATTATTCCACTTTCAACATCCTGTGGAATTCTGGGGTTTGTAAATTTACTGAAGCCAAAGAGCTCTCTGGCTGAGAAGTCTAAATGCCTCTCCCTAAACTACAAACCCCAGAATTCCACAGGATGTTGAAAGTGGAATAATAGAACTATAACAATGTAGTGCGGAAAGGGCCTGAGTTCAAAGTGCAAAAGTATTTTTCGCGCAACTCAGCAGGAGAGGAGGATGTGAATCTGATTCTTCCCTGTAAGCTCAGGCAAAAGCAAACTGCTGCAGCCTCTCCTAGCTTGTGTGTTCTTCCTCATTAATAACTTTTACCATCTTGTCCAGACTCTGATGCTGGTTACATCAGTTTAATCTGTGAAATGTTGGAGGGTATAGAATTCTTATTTGGGGGACAAAGCTGATCTCCCCTGAGGAGACCTCTGCTCTTAAGAAAAATAGGATAATAATTTTCAACCACACTGGAATACAAACAGCCAGAACTTGAGGAAATTGTTTTTTCCCCCCTTTAGCTACAATCTCCAGCACATATTCTGGTAGGTGTAGTCTGCCAAAAATAAATTTTCCCATGCTTTTTAAGCAACACAGATCTCTTCCCACTTCACCAGGTGGATTAGAAACTTAAAATGGCGAGTCATGGGAGGGTCAGGTTATTTAAGATGTACAATCATTATGAATGCAAGGGCATTTTGTAGCACCTTTGAGGCTAGTTGAGAGAAAGAAGTTTATAGTGTAAGCTTCATAGACAAAAGTGCTACAAGATCCCTTTGTGTGCTGATGCAGACTGACATGGCTGTGTCTTTAAATCACTATGAATCTACTTCCTTCAGTACTAAGGACAATATGCCTCTGAATATTTGTTTGCTGGAGTAGAGAGGATGCAATTTCACTCATGGGTTGGTTGTGGGGCATTTGGTTGGCCATGGAGGGAACTGAATGCTGATCTTGTTTGGCTTTTTATCTGATCTAATGAGATGTCTAATGTAATTGTGCCTGATATGTGGATTGGGACATAGCTATCTGTTAGATTTCACACTTCTCATAATGTGGTATATTTTTCAAATCAAAAACATGTCAACATTGCTTTTTAAAAAATCAATCTGTAGACAAAATATCTTTAGAAAGACATACTTTGACAGAAAATATATCTGGAAATAGGCATTATCTAAAAAAAAATAATAGAAGTGTGCTTTGACTTTTTGAGAGAAATAATTTTTAAAATAAGGAATTCAATATATATTTTAAAATATGCCCCAGAATATTGCTTTAAAAATATTTTTAAATTCTAGAAATGTGTTTTGACTTTTTGAGAGAAACAGTTTTTAAAATAAGGATTTATTTTAAGATAAATTTAAATATGTTTAAAGCCCTTTGAAATTATGGATGCTATAGAATTTAATTCTATTAATATTTTTAAAAGAAAGTTGCTTGATTTGTACCTCCGGAACTAATATGCACTTTACCTTCCTCCAAATTTCACAGTGCCATTTTCAGCTTAATAAAATACCGGTATGCATTTTTTTTTACAATAAAATGCCTATAAGTATTTTATCAAATTTATATTCCGTAGACATGAGATTATGATAATATACACATTTCAAAAAATTCAAAGATGCAAACTAATGCAGAAACAAGATATGCCACTGGATGCTAGAAACTTGGTCTTTTTGTTTTTGTGTGTGTATTCAGTTCATTTCGAAGTTATGGTGACTTTAGGGTGACCCTATCACAGGGTTATCTTGGCTGTCACCTTCTTCTGGTTTGCCACTGCTTTCCTCTGAGGCTGAGAGAGTGTGATTTACTGAACGTTTCCCAATCGGTAGGAATTTGAACCCTGGTCTGAGGCCATTTCCACACTATACTGTTATAAGAGCTATTATTCCAGTTTCAACATCTTGTGTAATTCGGGGGGTTGTAGGTTACTGAGGTAGCTGAGGACCTCAGCCAGACCTCTCTGGCTGACAATTCTAAATGCCCCTCCCTAAAATGCAAACCCCAGGGTTCCATAGGATGTTGAAAGTGGAATAATAGCACTATAACAGTGTAGTGCAGAAATGGCCTAGTCTATGATCTCCCAGAATCCCGGAGTGAAACAGGGCAAAAGACAGAGGAATATGTCCTAAACAGGCCTCCACCCTCCCTATAAACCAAGATGACCAAACTGAGCCTGTTGTACTTTGGACACATTATGAGCTGATACAATTCACTAGAAAAGACAAGAGTGCTTAGTAAAGGGAAGGGTGAAAGAAAAGAGGAAGGCCAAGGTTACCTGGGGGTGGCTTTCTATGGCTGGACAGGGATTTGAGCCCTGGTCTTCTAGAGTCCTAGTCCAGCACTCAAACCACTAATACTACGCTACCTCTATTAAACTGGGGCTTAACTGGCCAAAAAGGTCAGTTTAGCTAGAGATGGAATCTTGGCAGCCAGACTGAGGAACAGGAGGTGATAACATTCCATGAAAAAGCTATGGTGTTGGGAGTGGGGTTGAGAGACAGGGCAGCTAAGGAGACAGAAAGAAAGCAGATGGTCATAAAAAAGAAAAGCGTCCCAGAGGCACTGGGGCAGAGAGCAGCCCTGTGTGCTGCTGGTAAGGAAGTGGTATGAAGAGGTGAGGGGGACTGGATTTCCCATTGCTTCACAATAAGCAGCCAGAACTTTGGCTTCAGGTCTCTTGCATATTAGCCATGAAATGCCTTGTTTTCCCCTCAAATTGCTTTTCAATATTGTTGCTCTCCATCCCAAGGTTTAAAAAAAAAATCTAAAGGAACGCACGCATGTATACTGTATGTGTCTGTCTGTCGGTTTATGTATGTTTCTAGGCAAAGTTGCAGCAGGCCGGAGTTTGGTTTCTGCTGCTGTGTAAACTGCATGGGTTTGACATAACGTTGTTCCCCAGCCCCCTTCCCACCTCCAGCCTGGCTGCTGCGACCTAGACAGAACCCTGTGGCGTTGACCTTTTCACATCTAGAAGGGATGTAGGCGGGAGGAGAGGAAGGGGGAGAGAAGAGGTGGGAGGAATGGAAGTGCCCCCCTGCTGCTCCTTCTTACAAGGGGGACATTTCCTGCATGGATAGGCTTTTAAGCAGGAAAAGAGGGGCTAAAATTTTCTTGATGCCTCTGATGGCAGCTGGTCTCCGTGGTCTGAGAGAGAGAGAGAGAGAGAGAAAGAGGGAGAGAGAGAGAGAGAGATTGTATTTTCTGTGGGCCTTTCCCAACAATAGCTTAGTTGTCCTGAGTCATGAAAGGCCAAGACGGAGAAAAAGAAGAGAGTGGAAGGGGATGATCGTAGGAGATGCTCAAATCCCTCCAATAGAAGACCATAAAATGGTTTTATACCAAAGCAGTTTAGTTGTCGGTATTTATATCTGTATCTGTCTAATAAACTCAAGGACAGCCTTTGCAGAATCCTGAACCAGGCTGTATTTCTAAGCATTTGTGATTTGTCCTTCCTAACGATCCCCTCCGCCCCTGAAACCTCATGCGGTCGCCATATGAGTATGGAAGTTCTGCTTTCGGTATATTTGTTCCCCTGGGTTTAGGAATGGAGATTTTATTGCTACTAATAAATATTATGATTACATTGTAGCACAACACCCCCCTTCTCTCTCTCTCTCTTTCTCTCTTTCAACCCACCCCCATCTTTGCCAGCTAGCAGCCAATGTACATTTATTCCTATTTATAGAACTGAAACTGGACTTCAGCAAAAAGGTGCATCACAGTAGATAGATCACATCCCTTTCTTGTCAGAGATGGAGACACAGATCCCTGCAAATTTTAATTCTTAGATCCACATTAAACCACTGGTTTAAATTAAACCACTCTGTGATTTTTTTTAAAGGAAACCAACAGCCACACCAATTCATTCCCTTCTTCTTTAATTAGTGGAACATTATTTTAGTTGCTTTTTCAGATGAATGGGGCCTCTAACCCAGTTTTTTATCCTCCACTTCCATTCTAGGCACAGGATCTGCCCAATTTTGATACCCAAGTATTTTTAGAATACTGGTATTTGGACCTTTAGGCCATTTCCACACTAGAGTGTTATAGTGCTGTTATTCCATTTTCAACATCTTATGGAATCTTGGGGTTTGCAGTTTGGGGAGGAGCCTCCCTTAATTGCAAAGCCCAGGATTCCATAGGATGTTAAAAATGGAATAATAGCGCTATAACACTCTAGTGCAGAAATGGCCTCAGATCCAACAACCTGGCTGCTTTAATGGGAGGTGGCTAGCCTTCTCCATAACTGGACCAACTCACAGAGAGGCCTGCTTGATACTTCACATGGCAAACTTGGGAGTGTAGTTTATAAAGAGAGAGGCTCTGCAGATTGCCAAGTGTATTGATTTGCAAATGATAACTCCCGGCTTGGCATTACAAGCAGCAAGCAAAAAATTACTAGAATTCATGAGGTGGGCGGGGGAACAAAGTACTGTAGGAGGAACAGCACAGGTTTGATCCTTGTTTGTATAATCCCAAAGCATGGTTTGTGACTGTGTCTGAACTCAGTGTTCCTCATTATGTTTTGTGTGTATGGTCTAATCTTAATGGCCTCACTTCAGTCATGCCTCCTTTTTAGTGTTTGCCAAGCAACTAAGGCCTCCTGGAGAGATACCGAGAGAAGCTTAAACCACTATTATTTCACTCTAACTAATCATGTTTTGTGGTGCTTATTGAGGAGTGGAGCTGAGTTCTTGCAAGGTACTCTGCCTTTTTTTAGCAGCTCAGGTTTTGCAAAGGTGCTTTTGCTTACTGTAACATGCAAGACAACTAACGATCAATTCGTAGGTTCTGTGCCTTTGAAACAGTAGCAGAGGGTTACATGCTAAGCATCTGCATGTGTGTGTTAAGAAGCATATCTCCTCCTCTCAATCACAATTCCAAAATAGTCCACAGAATGTTTTTCAAATACTAGGAGAAATATGCTTCCCAAATATAAAAACCTCTTGGAAAATACAAAAGAGGAGTTCTTTCTTTATTATGAGGGCTAATTTAACTTTCTGATCCTGCAGATTAAGTTATACCGCTTGGTAACATTTCGTAGGGACATAGAGAAAGTTCTTATCTCCCTTGAAGAGTCAGCGGTCTTCTTGGCCCAGTGCCAAGTTCTCCTGGAAAAGAAGTCCCACAGAGACCCATAAAATGGTTTTCTTCATTCACATCTATGAATAACATTTATCTGGAGACAGTATAGAAGAGCAAGGCAGCCAAATTGTGGATGCTAATATACAAAGACAATGTGAAAGAGATGAATGGGAAAGAAAGAATGGTTAGTCAAAAAGAGACCCTGTGTGCGCACGTGTTTTTTAGGTACCTAGAGATGCACACTCACTGTGTGCTAAATAGAATAAATTTCTTTTCATTTCAATATCACTACATATAGAAATAATACAGAAATTAGAGTTTAGTCTATACATTTTTAGGCTGGAGACCCTTTGTAGAATGAAATTAACCAGTATGGAGTGGGAGCTGGGGGAAGAGAAACCATATTGTAGCTATGATGCAAATCAGTGTGGTATTGAGGGGGGTTCAGCATCCCCACTGCAGTGACACACACACATTGTGGGTTCTTATTTAGACTGTATTCCCTTATATATTCACCTGAGAGTGTGCAACTTCATCATAGTTTTCACCTTTTTTAGACATCGAAACATAACATTTTATTTGCTTTCAGATTAGGTGAATACAGTCAGCCCTCCACATTTGCGGGTTTGACATTCATGGATTTGATTGTTTGCGAGTTTCTCCAACCCCTTCCCTCCTACCTCAGGTGATTCTTTTTTGGGGGAACCTTCCCTCTTGGTGGCTCCAATCAGGCCACATAGCCCTTTAAAAACCCACCTCCTGTCTTCCTCTTCCTCTACTAGTCTCTGCCTGGACAGCTAAGGATGGCTCTCTACCGAAATTCTCATGCCAACTATCTCCTTTCCCTGATCTGGTTTAGACCCTGGATGCCCGCTTTCCCCACTGGGGCCTCAGCCTCCTTCCCACAGACACACAAATTTTGTTATTTGCGAATTTTTCACTTTTGTGAGGGTCCTGTGTCCCTAACCCTAGCAAATGTGGAGGGCCAAGTGTATACTCAGCAGTGAGCAACAATGTTGATTCTTTCTTGGTTTTCTAAATATAAAAGGCCAGCACATGGGGCATGTCCACATGTTATGATAAGTCATGGTTTACGCTAACCATAGTTTGCTGCTTGAGCCAAAGATTGCATAGCAGATGACCAAAAACACCAAGGCTTTTTTCCCCTCTTCCCACTTTGTTTCTAGCTTGTTTCTCTCCAGTCTCTTTTGTCAGCTCCTCTTTTAGAGTTGATAGGTAATGAGGAGTAAGCCACTGCTGTCACAGCAAGCCATGATTTAACAAACCAGAGTTTATAAGTTAACGAGTGGTTTGTGGCTGGCTGGCAAAGCACAGCTTGTTAGCAAAAGCAGATTCATGCATCACAGTAAGTCAGATTTGTACAAGCAAAAATGGTTTGTTGTGGTGTGTGAATTCAGTCACTGGTTCACCTATAAATGCTGCATAGGAACCAAGCAAGGTAGACGCTTATTAGCTCCATGAACAGAATTGTCTGTGTGTTTACATGTGCTTACTGAGTTTTATTTAAAATCTAATAAGAGCTCTCATTGAGATCCCAGAATTGGAGTGTAATCCCAGCATTACCCAAACAATGGTAGAGAACCTCTCAGAATCTCTAATACTGGTTGTGGTGGCAGATTGTCTTGAAATTCAGAACATCTGGAGGACAAAGATTTCCCTCTGTGGTGCCAGAGGGAGATTTAAACTCTTTCCTCTTTGCACAAATTTCTTGGTTTAAATTCCCTGCCCCATACATTTTCCCCAGGGGCTGACGCATAAATGTAGTTAGAAGATCTCTCTTATGTTTTCCACATGGAGCAAACAACAAATTCATGAGATGTTTAAACTGAGGGAAAGTTTTTTTTTCAAGGCTTCTTCCAGCACTACAGTCTCAATTCATTTTCCCTTTCTGGCCTGTTATTATTATTATTATTTTTTTCTGTCGCAGGACAGGAGATGCTAATCCCAGATCTCCTGTATCACATCTCATTTTTTACTGAATATATTTGGATTGCAGCTGTCTCACAGCAAGAACAGTCCAAGGCATTGTGGGATTAAACTCTGCTTTCACAGGGTTTATTTCTTAAGGGGTTCTTAAAGGTTTATTTCAAAATAAATAAATAAATAATCAATCAATACAATCAATCAATCAATCAATCAATCTTATATTTTACTGATATATGTGGTGGTTTAGGATGCTGTAACAGGGTAGCCTTTTGCCAGCTAAGGGAATTCCACATATGTCAGGCATAAAATATGGAGAAGAAACTTCAGGAGGTGTTTCTCCTGAAGTTTCTCTCATTTGCTGAGAGAAATGGTGGGAAACTATGGGTCCTGCAAGTATTTAAGAGTACAGTTGTCCCTCCACATTTGCTAGGTTTAGGGGCACAGGCCCCCCATGAAAGTGGAAAAACTGCGAATAACTGTAGATCCTCGCAAACCATATGTAACACACAAAAAAGTATGATTACCGTATTCAACCCACTGTGGATTCTTTTGAGGCATCAGGGTTCCTTCACAAGGCAGAAGTGGGTGGCTGGTGGGGCTTACTACCACCCCCACTGCTGCTCCACACCATTTTTAATAGGGACTTAACAAGCCTCATTTGCAGTTTTTCAGTCTCCTGAGGCTTGCAGTCCCTGTTAAAAATGGCATAGGGAGAGGTAACAGCAAATAATCTGTGAATAATCAAATCCACAAAAGTGAAGCCCGCAAATGTGGAGGGCTGACTGTATTTCAATAATCTTTCCATCCATAGAAGTAAGAGATAGTTACCAGTACAGTCAGCTTCTGTATAGAGACTGGGAAGGGGTGCCCTTTGTCCTTCTCCTCAGGCTTGAGAATGCCCATGGCTGTCTTTGTCTTTCACAAATTATGATGAACTGTAGTTTAGCCTTTGGCTGGGAGGGTGTGTGTGTGTTTTGTTTTGCTTTGAAATGGTTGTGGTTGTGAGGACTGGAGTGGGAGGTGGTGGAATCGTTGTTTATTGCATGTAATGTGAATTTAAGGTCCTTTCTAGGAGGGAAAATGTGGAAGTGTTCATTTGTGTTTTCAGTTGACTGCATTTTGTATTGTCGGAACTGAACCGATTGCTATTTGACTGTTTTTAAAAGATTTAAATATCTCCAAGTGACAAGGCATTTAATGGTCACATACTTTCCCGCTTCCAGGAAGAACTGTTATTGCTTCTCTTACTACGCTTTCAAACCTGCATATCAGATGACTCAACACACTGCGCAGCAGTTTCAAGGTTTCTGTTGGGAGGCACAAAGTGTTTTGATTCAGGCTAATCTAGATCAGTTTTTGTAAAATCCCATGAGGATAGATTTGCATTAGCTCAGATTCTAATCTAAGTGTGTTAAATTTAGAGGACCATAATTTCTTCTGAAAGAGTGTTCTGTTGGATTTTTTCCCCTCCCCCTCCCTCTTATTTTAGGGCAAGCAGGGGCTTAGATAGCATAAAGTTTCTTTTTCCTTTGCATACCAAAGCTTTCTGCTTTCTCACCTAAAGTCTCACCATTTACTCTTGTGTCATTTAAATGCATGGTTCTGAATATCTTTTGTATTCAGGTAACCAGACAATGTGACTTTTTAGACCTCCAGCTTTTCTTCTCCATTTTTTTGCTGCTTCTTCCTTCTCTCCAAACATCTCCATCAAGAACATGGTGAGTTAAGAACAAAGCTGCTATCTTACCTAATCTATTCATTTACTAGTTAGGATGTAGGCTCTTCAATGCCTATTTAAATAAATAAATGTTAAATGTTAAAGTCATTAGTAACTTTTCTAAGTTTGTAACCTGAAACTGCTTGCCTTGATTTGTTTTCTTAGTCAGTTTCAGTTCAGGGAAGCAACATGGAGATTACGGCATGCTTTCTCTGTTACTCTGCTAAAAGAAGGCGGATTCCTAACAGCTCTAGCTTTCATAGAATTTCCCAAAAAGCCTAACTCTCTGGGAAACTTTAATTCCCAACACTGTGCCATCCATTCTAGGAGCAATAAGTTAGCCATTGCAGGTAGTGATGGTCCAATTCAACTGAGTGGCTATTTGAAAAATATCTAAGCAATGCTTTAAAAAAATAATAAGGCTCAATTATTTGCTTATCAGGAAGTTCTTATTCATTTAAGCATGTTTGCCTATGGATAGCCTGCAATTTCAAAACAAATTATTTAACTTTGTTGCAGGTTAGAAATGTGAACTGGAAGCACAGAATAGGATGGAATGAGTTGTTAAAAAGCAATACCAGAAATGTTTATGTCTGTTGTATTTTAAAATTAGCCTTACAGTATAAGACTGTAGGTTTTACATTTCAGCAATATTTTGTGTACACACACACACACACACACAAAAGATGGGAATGATGTAGCACTAACTAAAAGGTTATTAAAGAAAATAATTGTTATAATAAAATGGCACCTACTACCAAATTATATGTGTGCTGTATTTAGACGTGATTTAGTTCATCTGCATCATATGTTACTGCCCATCTCAAAACTCTACCCTTTTAAAATTATGGAAGAATGATGCCAAAGGCATATACACCTGTCAAAATAAAAGTATCATGAGCTGGAAAGAACTGCAAGCACCATCTGCAACTTCCTGCCATGCAGGAACACTCCTAAAGCATTCTTGAGAGATGGTTATTCTATCTCTATTTAAAGGGCTCCAAAGATGGGGAGGTCTGAGAAGTGGGGTCTTTTACAAGACCGATGACCCTAGGAACTGTCCTGGGTCACATGGTCTGGTTACTTGGATACAAAAGGTATTTATAACCATGCATTTAAATGACACAAGAGCAAATAGTGAAATTTTAGGTGAGAAAGCAGAATATGATTATTAAGATTATGATTATTTTGTTACCCGCCTCTCCTCAAAGCTCGAGGCGAGGTACAACAAAGGTTAAAATACAGAAGGCTTTGGCATGCAAAGGAAAAAAAACCCTATGCTCTGTAAGTCCCCTCAACAAGGGTAGGGAGAGAGAGAAAATATGTATTAATCCTGCTGGGATGAAAAGTCTACTTACAGCGGAAGAATGATAGTTTATTAGCACTAAGAGACACCTGTTTGAGAGAAGCTAAAGATATCCTAGAGTGAAAGAAATGTTATTGGATGGTGTCAGTCTAGCTGTGCTTGCTTACCATTTAAGTATTACAAAATGCCCTGTTTCCAACTCTATAAAACCTACTGGGAACACATCCCTGCATTTTATAGATGTGGGCGCTGCTTGGGTGTTTAAACATATTGTAAAAATACATGCCATTCATTTTTTTTCTCTGTTTTCTAGCCTACTTGGCATGTAAAAACGAAAGGTTGAATCCCCAATAGCTTTAACTTCTCCCTCCAATCAGCCATTGCGAAGGCTGCTGCTTTTCAAAAGGAGAAAGAAGGGATGGATTTAGTTCTAGATGCAGAGTGCCTTGTATGGCAGGCAGAACTGTGTCTGAGAACTGGGGGAAAAAGAAAAGAAAGAAGAGGAAAAGAGAGCAAAACAGCTGCACATTCGTCACTACAACGCCTGTCCTGGCAGACTCCCAGCATTTGGCGCCAAGTAGAATCAACCTCTGCTATGGGAGAGCTAAAGCAGACCCTCAGTTGGCCTATTCTGATTGAGAAGATCTGTAATCTCTTCCACACACCAGCCATTAGTGGGAACTGTGAATCTTTTGTCATTTGTGCCTTTAAAAGGGCACCTCTGTTCAGTCGTATGCGAGAAAAGATGGTCATCTGCAGATAGCTGCATTGTGTCAATGTCATCTCACTTGCTCTGTGTAATGGAGATAAGCTTTGGCTTCTGTGCAGGGAGGTTAGAAAATGTGGCAGGTTTGCAGCTTGGAAGAAACCTGCTAGGAAAAAAAACTGCTTGTAGTTAGTTCCTTTTTCCACTAGGCTCTAGATCAGTGGTTCTCAACCTTCCTAGTGCCGCGACCCTTTAATACAGTTCCTCATGTTGTGGTGACTCCCAACCATAAAATTATTTATTTATTATTTACAATGCCTCCCCCCCCGGCAAAGGCCACCTCGCCAGCCAGCAACGGAGGAAGGCGGGCAGGGAGGGAAAGGGGAGCTGTGCGTCTCCCCTGGGAAAAAACTCCGAGAACCCCCCCGGGCTCTGCTTCTGCTTCGCTCTCATTTCCGCTGGGGGAGGCAGTGTGGGAAAAGTTTCCAGAGTGTCGACCCTGGCCGGGGGGGGGATACCAGTGCCTTTGTCTTTTGCGCCGGGCGCAGCTCGCCCCCCGGAAAAGCGCCACCTTGTGGGGCCCCGCCCTTCTGCAGCGCCTCCCTCCGTGGCGAGTGGGGCAGGGGCCATGGCAAGGAGGGGGCCTGCCCCCGTGCTGCCGCCGCCCCCCAAGCTGGCCCGTGAGACGGGAGGTTCTCCCGGTAGCGGAGAAGGTGAGCGATTTCAGTCCCTTCTGAACAGGGGGCAGGAGGTGCACACCACCATTCCTGTTGTGGCTGCATGCGCTCCCGCCAAAGGGAGCAGGAGGATGCGAGCGTGTGGCTCACGCTTGTGCACCACCACCGAGGAGGGAATAGAGACTAAGACCATCGGAAATACATATTTTCTGATGGTCTTAGCGACCCCTGTGAAAGGGTCGTTCGACCCCCAAAGGGGTCGCGACCCACAGGTTGAGAACCACTGCTCTAGATCAATGCATCTCAAGCTGTCCAGTAAATTGGTATCAAGTCAACTCTGATTTATGGTGACCCCATCACGTGTTTTTTTTTTGCAAGATTTATTCATAGATTTGCCATTGCCCTTCTCTAAGGTTGAGAGATTGTGACTTGCCAAAGATCTCCTAGTGGGTTTCCACAGCTGATCTCTGAGAGTCCCGTCCAACACTATACCACACTGACTGTCTTATCTGATGTGCAGGGTTGGTAATTTGCCCCATTGTTCCAGGGAGTGGTACCTTATTTATGCCCATTGGTTACAGTTGATTCTTTCTTTCCTGCCTGCTTGCTAGGGACCAGCAGCCAATGGCCTATGGACCAGCATAAATCTACAGACTACCACTTTGAATAGCAGTGATACAGAGGAAGCTTCTATCATGCCATCACCCTGCCTTGTGCACCAGATTGAATGCACCTTCTGTATGTTTTTCCAACTGCTTCTGCCATCTTTTTTCTTACTAGGAAAACCTTCTAAGGAGAATAGCTTCATAAGGCCTTTCAGTTGCAAGCATGAGGAGACCTCCATCTGGAAATGCCCGTGCTTATGTTAACAACTTGACAAGAGATCATTTTTCTCCTTTGCAGTGCTACTGTAACATTATAGTTACTTTTATGGTTACAGGAGTGTGGACTCAAGAATTGATGGAGCATTAATATCAAAATAACTTGGGCTCACTCTTGCTATCTCTCTTGCTGTTGCATTCAGATTCATGTCTAAGAAGTAGGTACTCAAAACAACTATTTTAGCTGTGTTTGAGAAATGGGGAAAGTAAATAGTTAGTTTTATAATTGTAATTAATTGTAAATACTAACAGGAGGCCCTTCGAACTATAATGGTTATAAATGACTTTCAAAAAGTAACTTTCCAAGCTCTCAGTGAACAGTTTGATAGGATGGAAGTGAAAGGTTGCTAAACTCATTACCTACTCTATATCCTGAGGCAAAGAATTGCATTAGTTACTTTTAAAGCTTAGTAGCTGGATTCCTTGGGCTACTGATAGGGATATATCATTCTGGCAGGGCGCATAGTTGACCTGTGTCCTGTGCCTCCCCGAAGAGAAACAAGCAAACACATCTGGCTCTTTGAAGAGCATTGGCTAGCTAGAAGGACCTGTATTTTAATATCCCAGAGTGCCAAAGTATAACTCAAGGGAATTTGGGAAAATTTAAATGAGGACCAGACATAAAAGCCAAGCATTGCTTGGAGAGCTTCATTGCTGCTAGGTAAGCCTGCCATACAGCCAGCATCATGTAGTGGTTTGAGCATTGGACCACAACCCTGGAATCCAGGGTTCAGTTCCCTGTTTGGCCATGATAGCACACTGGCTGACCTTGAGTGCATCATACACTCTCAGCCCCCAGCAACCCCCTCAGGGTCACCATAAGCTGGAAATGACTTGAAAGCACACAATAGCAACAACAAACTTGCCATAACCCATTAATAGAGAATAGAGGGCACTAGGGGTCAGTTTGCCCAGGTCCCTGTCAAAAAAGGCACCAGATCTACCTGGGGACACCATCTCAATTGGCATTGTTGGGTATATACTAAGACCCAAACTCTAGCAGTGGCTGTACTGCTAATCCTGGGAAATCTCTGCCTCTGCTTTTTTACCTGAATGTTGTTGCTGCCTGTTTGCATTTTCCTGCTAAGCAAGTCAGTACAATGACTGGAGCAAGGAAAAGGAACCATAGCCTCACTTTGCCTCACCGTCTCTTTCTGCTGCGAAGCAGATTGGCCCCAGAGGGAGACAGGGCTAATGAATGGGTAGCATCTGTAGCAAGATATAGCTGGTGAGCCCATAAAAGGTGGATTTGTGGAGGCATATGGCCAAAGCTTCCCCAGAAAAAACCTGGAGCCAACACTGTACTGCCAAATAATATTAGGCCACTCTGCCTCTTTCTTTCTCTCTGTCACTCTGGCCTGCCTCATAGGACTGTTGAATCAACAGCATCCTCACAATCAGTATGGAGGTGTGACTCTCTGAACAGCATTAGAGCATGAGGGAATTTATGGAAGAAGGATTCAGTTTGTGCATCATCACAAAATACTGGCCAAAGGAATGAATGGCAAGGTCATACTTTAGCCGAATAATAGACCCAAGGAAGTCACTGAGTTAATCTAGTCACTTAAAAAAGTTTACAGGCCCTTGCTTCTTGCTGTTAGCAACAGCGGTACTTACCTGATCTTGTTCCTTGCCACAGACTTCCTTCTCTCTCTTCTCATGCAGTCCTCCCATGGTAGGCCCAAGATGTTTTCTTGTAAGAGGAGCTCTGGTGGCGCAGTGGTTAAATGCTGGGACTGCAGCCACAAGGTTGTGAGTTCGATCCTGCCGGGCTCCAAGGTTGACTCAGCCTTCCATCCTTCCGCAGGTCGGTAAAATGAGTACCCAGCTTGTTGGGGGCAATTAGCTAAAAATACATTGTAAACCGCTTAGATAACACTCCGTTGATAAGCGGTATAGAAATAAACGCTATTGCTATTGCTATATTGCTATTAATCTAAAATCAAGATAGTACTCTTCTGCATTCTGGGTACAGAAGCCAGCTGGACCAGCAGGTGAATCTTGCTTCATCATTTGGTGATACCATTGCAACTGAAGCCAGCAGGTAGAGGGATACAGGGCAGGTTGCATGGTGTACACAACTCTGCCCCTCACACACCTCACCCGTATTCCCTGCTCCACCTTTCCACCACATTTGCTGCTGGCAGGGCTCTGGAGAAATGGCCTGAGGCAAGAGCCTGGGTATCTGGGCACTGATCAAGATACATGATTGGACCCCACCCCCTAATTTAGCAACAGATATTGTAGCCACTCTGTGGGCTGTTGAGATATCCAGATTTATTTTCTAATGTGTTATTTATTTGCTATTCCTTAGGCCTCCAGGGCTGTCTACATCAAAGTGGAAGGTAGATGCTGTGACTCCAGCCGTGTTACTTTTCTTCCCCTGTATGATTTTTACTGTATTTGCCTGAAGAAGAGACCTATGAATTCCAGAGTTAGTATGATGTCTTTTGCACCTTTTGTTTGGTCTTACAAAGGTATCACAACAATATGGCCTTAAGATTTTTTTTATGGTCAACCCCTGCAATTTGTATGATCTACCCCTACAGTTTAAAAATAATAATCTGGAATTCACAATCTCAGTTATGAATGCATAACCTAGAGTTCTTTATCTGTAAATGATTCATATTCACAATCCCTACATATTCATGATCATGGCAGGAGTGGAGGGAATACATAGATATTGTAAAAATCTCCCAGGGCCTTTCCGCACTACACTGTTATAGTCCTATTATTCTACTTTCAACATCCTATGGAATACTGGGATTTGTAGTTTAGGGAGGGACATTTAGAATTTCAGCCAGAGAGCTCCTTGGCCTTAGTAAACTACAAACCTCAGATTTCCATAAGATGTTGAAAGTGGAGTAATAGTACTAGTGTAGTGCGGAATGGCCCCAGTCCTGCCTTGCCAAGATCTTACCAGGCAACAGCAGCTGAGAGCAATGGATGTGTGTTCTCCTGTTGATCAAGACACAGAAGACTCACCTTTCCACCTGGCTCCCAATCTCCAGTGTGAGAAGAACTGCAACAGAGATCCTGCTTTTGATTGTTGCACCAGAGATCATGGGCAGGAGGGGGTGGATGTCAATCTCCTCCTTCCTGATGAACGGGAGAACAGACCTCTGTTGCTTACAGTAACTGCTGCCTAGTTAGGCAGGAATGGAGCGGTCAGGCCAGGAGATGCGACTTAGTTAAGTGTACTGAATTAAATAACTGATCTAGAATCTTGGCTATCATCTGTAAACGGTACTGATAATGTAAGTGAGCTACATGACACTGCAAAGTGGCAAATCACTTGGAAAATGGCTTCTTCATGGATGAATTCCAGGGACCTTCATGGCATTGCATACTGCCATCCACAGTACAAAGAGCATCACACTTATTTTCAAAGCTGTCATACGATATCCTGAGAATAAGAAGAGCCGGCCCTACCTGTAGGAAACTGAAGGCAGCAGGGAACTGTTGGAAGACACAGCTGTGGGTGTTATGTAACCCAGACAGCATCCTCTTAGCTACTTTGCCAGCCTCAAAAGTTGTGGAGGCCACCCTCCCACTGGCAGTGTTCCAGGTGGGTTTTGTGTGGAAAATAGAATCAGTAAAAGCCACTTTGTCATTCCTTCATTCCCAATGTAATCAGAAGGTCATCTTATTTCTGCTCCAGAAATTGCATCCTGCTGGTCATAGCAGTTAGTGCTAGCTCTCCTGTCTCATTCAGGATCTTTTATTGATGGAGTAACTGCCTTGTCAAACAGTTTGTACATCACTGTCACTCACTTCGCACAGCTTTACCAGAACGTGCCTTGAGATGCCTCCAAATGCCTTGGGCGTGAAGAAGGAACATTTGATCAACTAATGTGCAGTCTGTGGTTGATGGTTCCTGATTGTCAATCCTCCTTTCACACGTCCTCATGAGAACTGACATCAGTTGAAACTGTGGCTGGACTGTGGTAACTCAAAGCAAGAGGCATAGGGCAAAGGAATGCAGCAACATTGTCTATCTATCATTTGCCTGCCTATCTATCTATCTATCTATCTATCTATCTATCTATCTATCTAAAGACAAGCTGTTGGTTGTCCTTGTCAGTGAGGTGGACAAACTGCTAGGTTTAGTCTAATAGCTAAATTTAGTCTGATAGCTGCTACTGCTTATCTGTTTTTGTACAGGAGTCACCCTATTAAATCTATCATTTAGGCCTTGGCTCCTTCTCTACAATGTTTTCTTCACCTTCTGAATTTTGCTCACTCAAAACTTGTTTAATGTCTTAGACCATTTCTGCCCTGCACTGTTATAGTGCTATTATTCCACTTTCACCATCCTATGTAATCCTGGGGTTTGCAGTTGAGGGAGGGGCTTTTAGAATTCTCAGCCAGAGAGCTTTTCAGCCTCAGTAAACTACAAAGCCCAGAATGCCACAGGATGTTGAAAGTGGAATAATAGCACTATAACAGTGTAGGGCAGAATGGCCTTAGAATCTGCTGGCTTTTATTATCTGTTTGTCACATGTTCTGTTTCCTTGGTGGAATATTTTCATCAGGAAATTCTGTATAGCGGCTGATGAAGCTTTCGGAGAATTTATGTTGAAAAACAGTGAAATACATGAAATGAGATTTTTCTCAGGAACTTCTCATGCTGCTGCTCAGCTGTGTGCATTTTTCCTCATGTGGTCAAGCTACAGTTCAGCTGTAACATCTTCCTTGCTGGTTTAGCCCAAGTTCTTTGTCCACATTGCTCAAAATGCATGTTCTTGTGAAATGACTTTCTACCCAGGGTTGTCTGGCAGATATTGAGTTTGTGAATGCTAAAATCCTGTTAGATGTCTTGCAGCATTAGCATTGACTGTTCCATTGTCAGGTCAATAGCTGTTTTTCAGAAAATCTGTCTTGTTCAATGAATGGCCAGAACCCTTTGTCTGAAATAATTTTTAGCAGCAAGGCAAGTCTCTTCCATAAGGATGTGAAAATATCTTCATTTTATTTTTATTACATTTCCCAGCATCCCATCAGCATTCTCTTCCAGTCCAAATATCATACTGAATCAGGAAACTTTTGTATGTGTTTTGATACCCAATTTTCCAAATGCATGCATTTTAATACATTTTTCTTAATGTACACATCTTCACACATTCTCCTGATTGACCAAACTTGTTTCTGTGCATTATTCAAAGATATAAACATGTGCATTCACTTACATATTAACTGCATGTGGGTGGAAGAATCTGACACAATGACAGGAACCAAATATAACATGCATGCTTGCATCAATAGGTGTACGGAACACAAACAGAATAAATTTGTGGGCGTGAATCACCATCCATATGAATTTGTTTTCCATTCTGTTGTTGCTGTTGTGTGTCTTCAAGTCATTTTCAACTTATGGGGACCCTAACGGGAACTTATCACGGGGTTTTCCTGGGGGCTGAAAATGTGTGATGCATCCACATTACCCAGTGGGTTTCTATGGCTGAGCAGTGAATTAACCATGGACTTCCAGGATCAAGTCCAATGCTCAAACCATTACACTATGCTGGCTGACTCCTTCATTTTCAGCTTATTTTGCAGCCAGACAAGCCATTTAGGGCAGTTTGACTTAACGGAAGACAAAGGCCATTTCCACACTACACTGTTACTCCGCTTTCAACATCTGATGGAATCCTGGGGTTTGCAGTTCGAGGAGGAACATTTAGAATACTCAGCCAGAGCGCTCTTTGGCCTCAATAAACTACAACCCTCAGAATTCCATAGGAAGTTGAAAGTGGAATAATAGCACTATAACTGTGTAGTATGGATGTAGTATGGATATGACCAAAGAAAAATCTGGAAGCAAGGCAATGGGTAAACAAATTGTGTTCATGCTGTAGGATATGAAGAATTCTGACACTTTTTTCCCCCCAATCTGAACGAATGCTGTGAGATTTTTCATATTGCAAGACTTTTGGTGAACAAAGTTGTCCAGCAAGCTTGGATTGTGTTTCTTCTGCATAAAAAAAGGTGTTCTGCTCAAAATATGCCTTTCTGTACAAAAATGTTAACTTTTGGGGTTTTGTCCTAAGATTTTTTCCCCACAAAAAAATCATAAAGTGCAAACAATTACTGAAAAATCTGCAAAAATAATCTGCCATTGTTCCTTTTTGGGAAGAGGTCAGAAGGGGAATAAAGTCAATAATGTTGCAGTCTAGAATGAGGCATGCCATTCAGTATTCCCTAAGGCTTCTTTTTTCCATGCACCTTATGTTCCTGTTTATATTGTTCATATTGTGTTCTCACTTAAAGAATCCTTGAAAGGATTTTTTTGGGGTGGTGGTGGGTGGGAATGCTATGCCTTACTCATACCAGCAATTCTTCATGAGACTGGCAGTTTTTTTGGAATGCTTTCCTAAGATGTATGGTAGGGATGTAAATCTTCATAAATTTTGTTTTTTTTCAGGCTAAAATAAATTTTGCTGGTGTGTGCCTTCAAGCTATTTCTGACTTATGGCGACCCTAAGGTAAACCTATCATGGGGTTTTCTGAGGCTGAGAGTATGTGATGTGCCCAAGGTGGGTTTCCATGGCTGAGTGGGGAATCAAATCTTGGGCTCCAGGGTGGTAGTCCAATGCTCAAAACATTATACCATGTTGGCTCTCAAAAATAAATCATTTCACAGTTTTTTCTCCTCTCTATGAGAAAGTCATAAAACTGTGTAGTTTGCAAAGATAATTCAGGACTTCTTCTGTGCAAGAATAGAAGAGAAGAGAAGTGAAGCACGTGGCTTCCTACAAGTTTCCTGCATAGAAAATAGTATTCCTGTTTTCTGCGCAAAGAGTACACTTTTTGAGCATAATACATCCCAGACTGCAAAGATTCTTGCCATCAAGATTCTTCTTGTTAAGGTTTCCTGATTCTTGACAAATCCATTTTTAAAATGGTCCCTTCTGAGTATTTTGAGAAACTGTTACCCTGTATGTTGGGGGTCCTGGGAGGGACGCCCAAATTACCAAATAAAACACAAGTTGGGGGAATTTAGCTTGAACACTCTCTTGGCTAAACGAGAGGCAGGGTAACTTTAGCAAGGATCTTTTAACGCTATGTCTACGGCTTCAGGTCAGAGAACAGGCAAGCAAGTTTAAAAGTAACAAAAATAACAGTTTTATTGAAAGATAACCAACAAAGAAAAACAACACACACACTAGCTAACTTGGAAACAGAAATGGGGCTTTTAGGGAAAGGCAATACGACACCTGGTCTCGTAGTCCTGGAGAAAAAGATGGGGTTCCGGGGAAGAAAGCTCAGCGTGGCTGGCTGAGGGGAGCTCCTTAGACAAACCGGCAGCAAGGAGGGATGGAAGTCCAAAATAGTCCAAAATACTCCGAGGAGGACTTGGAAAAGGGGACCTTTGATAGGGTGGAGTTTACCTACAGGCTATGTTACGCTTGGTGAGAACAAAGGAGATTTGGAGCTGGACAAAGGATTTGGAAAAGGTCAAGTTTAGCATGATTGGTTTTGCTCTTGATGACAATAGCGTGGCCGGTATGTTGATGGCCCAACATAAAGGAATGGCTTGGCTCTTGGCTGCAAGGCTTTGTGTAACTCCAAGCCGAGTAGAGCCTGTTTGCAGGGAGGTTTTTCCCTAAAGCAATGGAGAGGCTTAGAGTTGCTTGCCTGAATGGGGTCTTGGAATGTACAGTCATTAACAGCCGTGCTCGTACGTGCTTGTCCAGGGGACCTCTTGCAAACACGTGGAGTGAGATGGCAAAGAGAGGTCCAGCAAGGCCAAATTATTTGATATCAAAAGGATATCTAGTGCCCTCACCCAATGTATCATAACCGTGATAACAAAACGGTAGACATTTTATAAAACTTGCCCAGGCTAGATTGACTATGAAAGCAGATTGATCTTTAGAACCTGCTGTTCTGCTTGAAAGAAGGGCAATAGATAACATGTTAATGCTTTCTAGCTTTCAAACCACCAGCCCCTAGTGTAAGCCACCAGTGTTTCTTGGCTTTCCATTCGTCCCTTGGTTGAACAGAAAGAAAGGCCTAGGGAGTTCAGGAGAGAAAGTTCAGGAGAGAAATTTTGTGTTTCTGTTTAAATATTTCTATTGAGATGTTGGGCCCAGAGCAACAATAGGAAACACGTATATTGTTAAATCCCATTTATACATGTGCCTGGCATTAATTGTTTTAATTTCTTTTAATTTTGAAATAGTTCAACATGTTTTAGACTGTATATATTTTTTAAATTGTTTACTTTTTTATTGTTCACTGCTCTGAGATTCTTGGATAAAGAGTAGGATATAAATCCATAAATATATAAATAGATGTAGTATATTATTTTATCCTAACTCTTTAGTAAGAAAAGCTCAGTTCAGTCATCTGTTTTCTTCATACTCCTATGAAGCAAACAGGCTCAGTTCTGTCATACAGGAGCAGGAATAAGCTATAGGAGTAAAGAAATGTTATTGTGGGGGCTAAGGAAGGATAGTCAGGGATGGTAGCTGTTTGAGTGTCTGGAAATGCATTCCATACAGTGGCTGTTACCAAAAGTCAGTGCTCAGGTCTTAAATCACAGAGACATCTCCTGGGTTGCAGTTGTTGATGTCCAGGTGAAAGCCAGGATGCAGGGAGCAGGGACCACATGTGGGATGGAGGGGAGAAGGAGGACAGACCTCTCCAACCAGGGTTGCTCTCCTTAGCTTTCCTGCTAAGAGGCTTTAACTGTTATTGGCCCTTCTTTTCCCTAGGAGAAGCAACAAAGAGAGCAGCAAGGAAAAACATGCAAATTGTGTCCTCTTTTACTGCTTTAATGCAACTCACCTTCTCCTTCTCACTTCTTTTCCATCTTCTTCTGCTGCTGCTTCTCTTTTGCTTCTTCCTTCCTTCCTTCCCTTTCTCCTTCTCAAATCCTCATTTTTGTGAAGGAGTAGATTTTCACCAATGTGGTACTCTCCCAGTGCTTTAGACCACAACTCCCATCATCTCCAGCCACAGCACTCAAATGGGTTTGGGATGATGGGAGCTGGAGCCCAGAATTTCGGGAAGGCCTGAGGTTGGAGAAGGCTATCATTTTCAGGAAATGATATTGGCTTGCTAAAAAGCACAGCTGTTCTTGGAACCTTTATCTTGCAAACCACAGAGGCGGGAGATATCTAGATATACCTGCACTGCCACATTGCAGTGTGGTCCAACAGCAGACTGTTTCTGTTGTGAAATAATTAGGGATATAGGTTGTAACTTGTCAGTACTGGGTGCAGTCAGTTATCATCATCCAGTTTGCAATCTTTTGCACTCTTGGTCTTGCAAGTCTCTGTGGACAAAGGGGAAGCCTTCTGCATGGGGATTGCAGTCATTGCATTGAGGCCAGTGCGGACACAACAGCTATCCATTCTTGACAAGACTATCCATTTCTGCGCTGTCTTTGAAAATAGTGGTAAGTTAGAATAACAGAGATTCCAAAATCTATAGCAGGGGCTGTAGCCAAAAAGTGGCCTGGGCTGAAGCCACAATCCACAGTTTGGCAAAATTACTCCTTTGCATTACAGCTCATAAAATACTCCAGTCAGTATGGCCGCTGGCCATGCTGGCAGTGAATTCTGGCGACTGTAGAACAGAAAGTAACTTTGCCAAGCTCTAGAGATACCACATGATTTTTTTCTCTCACACACTCATTCATGTCCTTCCATGTATTCCATTCTGATTGCTGCCCTGTTTTCTTTCTTTTTCCCTTCCCCCCACTTTTTATCCTATCCCCCCTCTTTGTCCCATTCTCTCTCTCCCTCTCCATTCCACTCTTTAATCCCCTCCTTTTCGGTTTCTCACCTCTTCTGTCTCCGCAGCTGCCTCTTCCACTCTTTCTTCCTTCCCCAAGCAACTGAGTTTTTTTGTTTTTGTTTTTAAAAAAGCTTGGTTGGTGGGATGATTAGTGGGATGATTTTCCAGGAGGCAAAGTCATCCACAGTTAGCACTGCTCTCTCAAGCAACATTCCTCTGAAAGAAACCCATAGAGAAGTCAGGCTTTAAAAACAACAACAACAACAACAACAACTTCATTGCACCAATGGAAGTTTTAGAAATCCCTGATTGCTTTGGAGGTGAGGAGTGAGGGACACAATGGATGCAGTGGCCAGCCAGTGAGCTGAGATTTCCCACACTCGACCTAAGCCAAAACCATAGTTACTTATTTGAATTTCATTTCCCAGAATCTCACAGCCAGCATGGTCCATGAAAAATGTGGCTGCTGGAACGGGATTGTGAGAGCTGTACTATAGTTGGAAAAGTAATTTTTCCCAAGTTGTAAATAGCACATTAAATTGGGCTTAGAGAGGGATGGAGGAGCAGCATAACTGTCCAAGTATTGTTGCTGTATATTTATAATGCCCAGTCTTTCTCATCTCATTTCTCTTTCTCTTTCCTTTAGCTTCCTTCTCATCTGCTGTCTCTCCTGTAGGTTCCTCTTACTATGCTTTTTTAAATTTGCCTACTCTGAATCTCTCCTTCAACCAGCTTGCCTCTGAGCTCACTGCCCATTTGCTTTCAACCCTCCTAGGATCCTTTCCAAGTAGTCATCCTGCCCGGTAATGATATTCTTCCCCAAGCCTGTACTAGGCTTTTAATACCAGCCATACAGCTGTCTTCCCCCGGAGCAGGGACATGGAACCCATGACCCTCCACATTTAATTGGACTAGAGCTTCTGTAATCCTCTGTCATGGAAGTTAGAGTCTAACAACAGGTGAAGGGCCGAGAGCCAAATGCCCTAGACAAAATGGATTCCAAACATTTCACCAGCTTTGCTCACTGCACATGTGGAGTGTTTCAGAACATTCTGTACCACCATAGCAGCTCAATCAATCAGTGGCCCTTTCCACAGGCTCCTGGATCTCGGTGGTGTCCCACCAGGCTCCCGAGAGGAAAGTGTGACAGGAATGTCACCCTCTGCACCAGTTGCCTGCTGGAACGGAGGAGGCGCAATGGCCACGCTTCTTCCTTCCTTCCTTCCTTCCGCAGTGCAGCCAGGCACTGTCCCAGCTGCACTGGGGCAGGAAGTGTGGCCATCGCACTTCCTGGCCCTCAGCACAGGTAAATGTGGAAGGGTGGTGCAATCATCACTCATTGATGGGAACAAACTGTCAGTGATTTGCAGAACAATCATGCTGCCTGGGGATGGGAGAAGTACAGGACACAAATGACAGGACACAAATGTTCATAAGCATCATCTGAGACCATTGTTCTCCCATCCCCAATGCGAGACATCGACACCCTGCGGAAGGGGCCAGTGTCAGAGGTTTCATTCCCCATAGCCTTAATAATAGCAGCAATGATCACCAAGTTGGGACGTCATAATCATGTCACAGATGTGCAAATATGGGCCACCTTCTTATACTTCCATTGTTCTCTCAAAGACTCATTAAAATTGGTTTCCAGGGATGGCTGGACTTAATCACTTGTTCTTTTTCCTTGGATTTAAAAAATAACATTGTATCAGTTGACACAAGGAATGCTCCTGAGGTTTATTAAACAATAATTTAATAATGGCAACATATACTACATACACTTCCTGTATGGAAAAAAAATACACTTTGCCTGTGTGATGTAAGCTCTCAGCCCAAGAATACTGCAAGCCCACTGGCCTCTGGTAGAAAATACTCTGTTATCATGTTCACTTTGTCATTGCCACAATACAACAGAGCAAAAAGCAACAGCATGAGGAAGCCACCAAGCTAGGGGATATACCTCTTTTCCTGTTTAGTAAGATCACATCCTTGTAAAAATAGAAATAAATAAAAGTTACAATTACATATGAAGTTGTTGTTGTTGTTGTTGTTCTGTGCCTTCAAGTTGTTTCTCACCTGTGACAACTGTAAGGCAAACCTATCATGGGAGTTTCTGGGACTGAGAGTGTGGGCCTTTCTACACTACACTGTTATAGTGTTATTATTCCATTTTCAACATCCTGTGCAATTCTGGGGTTTGTGGTTTCCTGAGACAAAAGAGCTCTCTGGCTGAGAATTCTAAATGGCTCTCCCTAAACTGCAAACCCCAGGATTCCATAGGATGGTGAAAATGGAATAATAGTGCTATAACAGTGTAGTGTGGAAAGGCCCTGTGTGATCTGCCCAAGGTCACCAAATGGGTTTCCATAGCCAAGTAGAGGTACCCTGGCCTCCAGGGTCATAGTCCAATGCTCAAATCACTACACCATGCTGGCTCTCTTATCAAGGGGTGCTTCATATGTAAGAGAGCCAGCCTCATGTAGTGGTTTGAGTGTTTGACTACAACCTTGGAGACCAGGGTTCAATTCCCTGTTTGGCCATGGAAACCCCAAGTGACTATGGGTGCCTCACACACTTTCAGCCTCAGAAGACCATGTGATAGGTTCACCTTAGTGTTGCCATAGGTCAGAAATGACTCGAAGGCACACCAGAACAACAAGAACACAACTCCTTGATAAATCATCATAGTAATGCAACTAAGTCATACTTTCGTTATTAGAAAAAAGGAACACAGTTGTATTCTACCCTCAAATAATTTCTTTTTTGACCTACCCAGGGACACATCAATAAAATGTGATTCAACACTGTGCTAACAGTGGTCAAGCACAGAACTTAGAGCAGAAGATCCACCAGTAAATAAGTGGTAAGATGCCAGAGGTAGGATACCTGTCATGCCAAATGGGTAGTCTGTCTGTAACCACCACTGTATCTCTGGCAAAGGCAGCAGAGATTAAAAAAGAGGAGAGAAGCTATCTCTGAGAAGCAAATGTGTAGAGGATAGAAGGAGCCAGCCAAGTCCTGCTTGAAAGCCATAAATTAACCTCATGAGCTTCCCTAATGGGAGTGTGATTTATCTCTAGCCTTCTGTCTCAACTAATTGAGTTCATACTATCCGGTGATTCATGCCACAGAAAAGGGTTCCAGAGAAAATGGGTCCTCCAAAAGTAGCTTTTACTCCCCTTTTCACAAAAGGCCCCAAGTGTTTCCCCCCTCCTCCTTTTTCTTTATTAGCCAGGGACTCATAATGCTTTTAAAGCCAAGAAGTCTTTGAAAACGAACGTTTAACCCGGAATCAAATCAATCACTGACAAGTGTTGAATTTCAGCCCTGATGGGAGGACAGCAGCCCGGGTTCTGTCGAGAGAAATGGTTCCCTTCTCCGTGATTTCCCTCAGTGCTGAGCACCCATCAGTTGCTGTGGCCCCAACAGTTGTAAAATGGGCGTGTGAGAAAAGATTTCTGTGAAATTCAAAAGCTTGTGTAATCATGGCAGCCTCAGCTTGCCCAGCATCTATATCATCTTCAATTTCTTTGTGTCTGAAAGGATACAAAAATGTATACCATAATAAAGAAAGAGTCATATTCCTGGCCTAAGATAACCTTATGAAATTCATGGGGTGACCATCAGTCAACAGGCAACTCAAAGGCACATCTGCGCACAATCAAGAGCAAGGCAGTAAAGAAGGGACCAGTGAAAAATATAAAATGCAAATGTATGAAAGCATAGGATGCCATTTAGGGCCAGGGTGGTAGGACAAGAATGGGATTTCATTTCGCAAGTATGGAACGGGGAGAGGTTTGCAGAAATGAGGTTCAAATTACAGTCAGCCCTTCACATTCACAGGTTTAATTTTCATGGATTTGATTGTTTTATGAGTTTCTCCAGCCCCTGCCCCCTGCCTCAAATATGTTTTTCCAGGAGAGTTTTCCCTCTTGGCTGTTCTGATCAGGCAGTGCAGCCCTTTAAAAGACTGCTGCTGGCCCTCCTCCTCCTCCTCCTCCCCTCCATCACCAGCCACTGACCAGCCAGCTAAAGGGGACTTGTAACCCAGTTTCTCAGCACTACTAATCCTTCCCCACCTCCACACACTCAAGGGAGGAGATGGGTGAGAGAGAGGAAGCAAGGGGCTACTATGTCGACACACCCTTTTCCCTCTTCTTCCTCAGAAGTGGTTTGGATCCTGGGTGCCTACTCTGCCCACCATGCTTCAGCCCCTGTCCCACAGACACACACAGACACAAACATTTTGATATTTGTGGTTTTTCCACTTATGTGGGGGTCCTGCGCCCCTAGCCCTAGTGAATGTGGAGGGCTAAGTGTATATTTGCTTCATGGCCAGCACTTTTGAATAATTACAGGATTATTCATACATGACCTCTGCGCAGAGTGAATGTACATATTGGTCATGTGGGATCATGCAACTCTCAGAAGCCACCCAACGTACTTTCAACATAGAACAGGGATGGACAACTGTGGAAAACTAGAAGGTTGCATTAGCCCCACAGAAGACCTTGGAGGGCTGTATCCCTCACCCTCACAAAAATCAATACTTTTGCTTCCATGTGCCCACAAATGGCCTCTGGAGATATGGGGATTTTTGCCATGTTTTTAGACCCCCAATCCATTTTAGGCCCAGGAGAGGCTTTCCACAACAACAGGAAGTGAGGAGAAGTCACTTCCTGTTCATTTTCCATTTCAAAAAATGCCTCTCTTGTAGCTAAATTGGCCTGAGGGGGATATGGTGAAATTACCCACATGTCCCCTCAGGGACCTTTGGAGATATTTGGGGGCAAACAAATTTTTGACCCTTGAAGGGGGCACATATGGTCCACAGCCGCACTTTGCCTACCCCGACATAATTTTGACTTGCTGAGGTATAGGGAGGGAGAGAGATACTAACCTTCCAGTTCTAACTTTTTTTTCCACATTCAGTCCCTCAGCTTGCTCCTGGGCAATAGTTTGACTCCCTCCAAATGTCAGATTTTTGATTTTGTTGAAACATCTTCACTCCCCAACAGAAACTAGATTGCTGTGTTTACTTCTGCGAGCAACTAAATATATTGTGAGCAAGTGAACTGCCATTTTTAGTTCTGTGAGTGATTCTGCCAGATGTTTCACTCCTGTCATCTGCAAAACAAAATAAATTGCAGTACTGAAGAAGTGAGAGCCGGCACAGTGTACTGGTTTGAGTGTTGGATTGGGACATTGGGAGACCAGGGTTCAAATCCCCACTCAGCCATGGAAACCCACCATAAATCAGAAATGACTTGAAGGCACACAACAAAAAGAACTGAAGAAGTAAGCCTCTAAGGCCATTTCCGCACTACACTGTTATAGTGCTATGATTCCACTTTCAACACCCCATGGAATCCTGGGGTTTGTAGTTCAGGGAGGGGCATTTCAAATTCTCAGCCAGAGAGCTCTTTGGCCTCAGCAAACTACAAACCCCAGAATTCCACAGGATGTTGAAAGTGAAATAATAGCACTATAACACTGCGGTGCAGAAACGGCCTAAGCGTACATTTTAACCGGTATCCTTTCAAAGGAGTATAGCTACAGGGGAGGGGGAAGATGAGCACATTACCATTCTAATAAGAGTTTTTTCCCCTCCATGAACTTTTCTCTCAGTCCCCAAATTTTTAGCATTGCATTAAACTAAAACATCAGTTGAACATTTAGAAATTAGCTTGGGCATCCAAAGAAAAGGGACAGGTAAAGTTATGAAGGGAATGGGAGTATGGAAAATATGAGAGTTCTAGGTGTGAACAATTTTCAATGATACATTTCCCCCCATTACCATGGGGCACTGCCCACCATCAAATTTCCCACTGTCATTAATTTCAGTATAATATGTACAGGAGAAGTAGTCATAGATCGTGTACTCTGAGTTGGATCTGACTAACTCCCAGCTCACAACTCCTAAAGCTGCCAGAATCTGCCACCTGAAGCAATAACTGTGTCACCTTGTCATATTCTGACAAAGAGAATGATCCTTCTGTGGCTTTGGAATGAGCCTGTTTGGAAGAGAGAAAAGAGAAGGAGAAGGAGAGGTACATTGAGATGCCAAAGCACCAATCGTTACTGCAAAAGCCACACTTCATAAAGGCCTCTCCAGCCTTCAACACCTGCTCAAAGGGAGGAGGGAACCCTTCATAAAATCATCTCCCTGCCTTCTGGAGGACCGCAAGTGGTCCCCTGAGCAAAGCACGTGGCTAATGAAGAATTTTTATTGAGATCACTCACTCTCCAAACGCACTCCTAATCGCTAAAACAAATAAACTGATTCTCTTGCTCTAATCCAGCCTCAGTGGGATATTCTTTGCCAAAATCAAATGAAGAAAAAGAAGAGGAAGCAGGGAGAGGACAGGGTTTTTGCTATTCCCTATTGTCTTTCAGGCTGGTGATGTCAACAATAAAAAGGAGAAGAATTAGGAAGTGGGAGGGAAGAGGAGAAATGGAAGGTGGTTTTCTAGCAACTGGGATGGGAGGCAGCAACAATGGTGATTTCTAGGAAATAGCTGTTTTACACATAGACCCTTTCACATTACACCACTGTAGTGCTATATTCCACTGTAACTGCCATATCCTGTGAAATCTTGGGGTTTCTAGTGCAATGAGGCACTAGAGCCCTCTGGTTGCAAATTTTAAATGGCCCTCTCTAAACTACAAATTGCAGAATTCCATAGGATGTTGCCATGGCAATTAAAGTGGAATCATACTGCTATAACTGTAGTATGAAAATCCTGTAGGCACTAAGGAATATGGGTGACATCAGCTTTGCTGACTAGAGCAGCTAGGATTTGCAGTTCAAGAAGATCTGGAAGGACACATAATTCCTGCTCCTCTTGTAGGACAGTTACATTTATTCTTTCTTCCTTCCTTCCTTCCTTCCTTCCTTCCTTCCTTCCTTCCTTCCTTCCTTCCTTCTTTAAATAACCAAACATAAGCAATCAAACACTCAGTGACTGATCATCCTTTGTGGCCTTTAATCCAGGAGAGGTTAATTGCAGAGTAAAGAAATACAGCGTATGATATAGGCCTTTTTCGCACGCAGTTTCTTATGCGAGAGGGCCCCTTGAGTGTCGCTTAAACGGGAGGAGCGGTCCATACGACACACTCCCATTTACATGACGCTCAAGAGCCTAAAGCGGACTGTGCACGCACCTTTTCATTTTCGGCTTCAGGCCGTGCAAGGCTCCCAGGGCCCTCACGCACTTACCTGCCCTGCGGTGTGTCGGATGAGCGGGCCGGTTGTGTTTCCTCCCCCAGTACAGCCTACAGCTCCCAGGCTGCACTGCAGAAGGAAAAGGCAGGGCGCTCGCATGACAGTTGAACGACTAGGAAGCCAGCTGCGGGAGAACGGAGGAGCGATGTGAGTGCCTCGCGCAAGAGACTTCTTGCATTAACGGCACCCCCCACCTCCACAAGCAGGTAAGGTGCGGAAAGGGCCATAGATTAGGAGAAGAGTTCTTGCACCAATATGTAATAGTGGGTGTTATAAAAGTGATCCTTGATATGTGAACAGAAGTGTTGCCTATTTTTGTTTGTGAAGTGTTGGGTATAGTCACAGAGCTTTCCAAACTTTTCATGTTGGTGACACACTTTTTAGACATGCATCATTTCACGACACAGTAATTCAGTAAGTAATTCACTAAGATAGTAAGTGGAGGCAGCCCCTCTATCCGAACCTGGCCTGCTGCCGCCCTCACCAGGGTCTTCCTTGGCCCAGGGTGGCGGTGGCAGCAGCAGCAGCCCCTTCACCCAGGCCTGGTCCACCACAGCGATGAGAGAGGCAGCCCCTCCACCCGTTATGTTCATGTGACATACCTGCACACTGCAGCCGACACACTAAAATGTCACGACACACAGTTTGGAAAGCTTTGCCATAATAGAATGTTTTGGAGCTACACCCCATTCCAGAAATAAGCAGAAGCCTTGCATTACAAAAATCTGTTCTGCTTCTGGTTAAACATGTGTATGTATTTGCATAATTTTGCATGCTCTGTTCTGTTTCTTATTAGGTTTCAGATCAGCCCCCACCCTCAACATGGCAATTCTCTCTATCTGCCCACTATGATTTCATCTGCTCTACTTCCGCCACATTTTCACATTTGTACATGCTGTGTGTTGCTAAGACTGCCATGCCATGCTAGCATGGTATGAAGAAACTTAAAATTAGAAAAGTCTAATGCTGTAGTTCAGGGGAGTACATTAAACAATTCTAGTATAACACCAAACTACAAATCTCAGGATGCCATAGGACAGAGCTAAGGCAATTAAAGTGGTATCAAACTGCAATGATTGTGCAGTGTGGATACACCACAGGTGCAGGGCCAGGAGGTTCTAGGAATCAACAATAGTCCCTCTACCGGGATGTGGGCTTTAGCAGATGCCCAGTACTCCCAGCACCAATGCTGTCCTGCTCACAAACTAACCAATTCAACAGTGATTTCAGCATTTACAGTAGTTTAGTCAAACTGAGACTAACAACGTGAACCAGGAGCAAGGTACTTTTAAGTCTCCAGATTTTGACCAACAATTCCCATCAGCCCAACCCAGCACGGGCAGTATAAGGGACCATAAAAGTTGTAACCTTTTGCTTTTGTCCTTCTTGCTTTTGCTTCTTTGTAACCTTTACAGAGGAAGAGTTATCTGCAGTGGTTTCCATGGATGGACTGTATATTTTTGCTGCCTTGGATATTTGTACATGCAAAACAGTGGACACAGATGGTTTATAATGTTTACATGTCATGTATAAACTATGCTTGATACTTACATTGGTTCCATCACGTTCTGCCAAAACTGGTCCCATTTAACTAGCTGAAGGACTATCCAGATGCATAGGAATGATTTGCATATTCTGACTTATTGTAACTCTTTCTAGAATGATATTGTTAGATGAATACAACATATGATATCATTATTTTACTATATTGAGTATGTCAATTATTACATGTATTGTGCATAAGTTCCTTAATAGGCTTTAAGCTATAATCCTACCTGATTGCTGATAATATAGTTTCTAGAGTATCTGGAGGGCCAAATATTCCCCATTCCTGTTGTAAATGTATAGTAGTAGTAGTAGTAGTAGTACTAGTAGTAATAATGGTGGCTGGAATTCAATCTGGGACTTACATCTGCAGGAAGCAGAACTGCGCAGTTTCACAATGACCACATTCAGCAAGAGGCTTCTATGATATTAGTAGGTAGGGGAGCCAGCAAAGGGACCTTTGCGTATTGGGACTGACAGAGCACATCACACACTCCCAACATCCATCAGGACACTGGTTAGGGAGTACCCATGAACATCAATAGAGCCCTATGTGCATAAGGACATTCTTGCCGGTACATTGATGTGCATTTTCAAAATTCAATAAGAGGGTTCCGTAGCACCTCTGCATAAAGTTACACAGTGTAGACCATTATAAAGAATTATAGCCAACGATGATGATAGTAGTACTAGTAATAAGAATAATTTCTATATGCTTGATTACATGCTTACAACTCTGACAATTCATTTTTACATGTTTGATGAAATCACGCTGAATAGAGAAGTAAAAGGAACAGTAAAAACAGACAGACACCTTCGATTCAAAGTTTCAAAAGACCTCAGCAAACCATTTAGAGTTTTCAGCACCTTTCGCTTGAAAACAGCTGATGCGCTCTGAAAATGGATGTCCTTGTCCGGGAACCTTAATGAATATATGCCAGCGACAGCCGAACACCCCCCTCCCCATTATCACATTTGTTCTTTTGACCTTGAGGAATACTTTGTTTCTGAGCGTTAATTCAGAATGTCTTTTCAGCCTGCGAGGAGATGGATTGAAATTGCATTTACCAGAACCACATCGCTGCACGATAATGCATCCAGCATGGCTCAAAGTGGACTCGGTGTTTCTCTGAGGCTCTGACCGCCATCTCTCTGTGAGGAGAGGTTGAGGAGCTTGTGGGTTTTCTGGAAATCCAACACAGGAATAATATCCCTGTAGTGGGGCAGGGGAGAGATAAATAGCAAAAGCTTTGCTGGGAAAGTTATGTTATGATGATTATGTTTATGATCTTTTATATACCACCTTCCCTTCAGTCAGCTCAGGATCATTCCCCTTCTCTTGATTGTAGCCTCACAACAACTCTGTAAGGTAGGACAGGATGAGACTAGTCCAAGATCACACAGTTAGTTCTACAGCTAATTGGAGGCTTGGACTTCCCAAGTTTCAGTCCAGCATTCTCAGCCCAGTACCACACTGCCCACTTAGCTTGGAGTGAACCAGGTTAAAAAAAATTATAGGTAAAATAATGTAAAGTAATGTAATATAAAATAACATAATGATACAAAACTGTACTATACTATCTTATAGTATCATAATATAAGGATAGCCAAACCCATTTGTGTCTCCTAGTCTGTGTTGGTTCACAGTTGTGTTCAGCCAGTGGATAACTAAGGCCATTTCCTCACTGCACTGTTATAGTGCTATTATTCCACTTTCAACATCCTATGGAATCCTAGGGTTTGCAGTTTAGGGAGGGGTATTTAAAATTCTCAGCCAGAGAACTTTTGGGCCTCAGTAAAATGCAAACCCCAGAATTCTACAGGATGTTGAAAGTGGAATAATACCACTATAACAGTGTAGTGCAGAAATGGCCTAAATCTCAACCTCCACATTGTGGTGCTACTTTTATGAAGTCAATCAAAAGGTGCAAAATACATTATGCTGGCTTTTGGAGCTCACAGGCCTCTTCTTCAGGAATAAATGGTGGGAAAACCATAAATGGGAAAAAAGTAAAAGTTCTGGAGACATAGTTTTTACATTTTTGGTTTGAGGGTTTGTGAAAGAAAGGGTTCATAGATGAAAAAGCAGAGCCACACATTCTGAAACCATGAGCTGAGTAAGTACAAAGGCAGTAAAAAAGAAAGGTCATCAAAGGCCCTTTCTTACTATACAATTATAGCACTGATTCTACTGTAACCGCCATTGCAACATCATATGGAATCCAGGAATTTGCAGTTCAGGGAGAGGCATTTCATGATTCTCAGTCAGAGAGATTTAGTGCCTCACAAAACTGCCAATCCTAGGATCCCACAGAATGCAACCACTGCAGCTAATGTGGAATAATAACACTGTAATTGTGTAATGCAGGAAGGTTTTTTCATGTGAAGATACAGAACTCCTTGGTCTGAGAGCGATGCTAGAATGATGGTTCTTTTCTGAGTATTAGTCTGGGAAGAAGAAATTAGTTTGTATTTGAAGAGATCAAATCTACAATCATAAAAGTCTACACAGCAGCATGTTGGGATCTGTGCTTATTCCTCATTGGGATTTATGGCAGGCTGGGATCTCACAAGATCAAGACAGATGGGGAGAGATTTGTCAGGGCTCCCGCTCCTTTCTGCTCACGGGTCCTCCTGCACAACCGGTTTAGCATTACAGCCATAGGGAAAACTGCAACCATCTGGACAAGACTTTAGTTCATCAATGGAGACTTCACATCATAATATCTGATCTCCTAGGGGAGGAGAAAGAAGCCAGAGGTCAACATACCGACCCAGAGTGAACTAGTAAGCATGATGTTAAACCTGGGCATAGATGCCTGAAGCCAGTCTTGCCCAACCTGACTGTGTTGAACTCCAACCTGCACCATTCTGAGTGAGCGGGCTTGGAATGAGATGAGTTGTAGGAAGGCTGGTTTAAGTCAGTGTTCAGTTATATTCACTGCTGACTGCTCAGAGCCTGGGAAATTACTTTTAAAAGTCAGATGGAACCAGGAATATAGCTACCAGGGCACAAAATGAGGGCATTGCCTACCCAAATAAAAATGCTGCCCCAACGAAATTTCCCATCACTGCCCAAATTTAAATTAAACTAAAAGTAAATTTGAAAGTAAAAAAAAAAAGTTAAAAAAAACCTTTTATTTTTGGTCCCTAAAAACGTAAATTAATTAGATAATTGATAGATTAGATCATTAGATAATTGATTTTAAATTAATTTTTTAAACAAATTTTTAGCGACTATTTTCCAGAAATTTTTAACAGGTTTTTTTTAAATAAGTCAAAACATCTAAAGGCAACAAATCATTGGACAATGGTAGAAAATGATCTGTCTACTGTCTTGTCACTTTAATGGCCGCAACAGAGTATGCAGATCATTAATGAGCACAATTGTCTTAAAAAAAGAGTCAAATGGTGATCAATCAGAAGATAATTTTTTTTGTTGTATTTGGTGCCCTTTTATTGACTATGTAAATTCCTACTCCGATTATCTTCGACTTCCCAATACTTCCAAATTGGCAGAATGATGTGATATTGAATGCCTCTGTTCAGAGGCCACCGAGAAATGAATTGTGACACAGATTTTTTTTTTAATGTTTTTGTACTGAACTGAAACATTGTGGTTTGAATGTTGGACGACTTTGGAGAGTCATTCAGGCCTTTCCACCCTATGCTGTTATAGTGTTATTCTTCCACTTTCAGCATCCTTTGGAATTCTGAGGTTTATAGTTTAAGAAGGCCAAAGATCTCTCTGACTGAGAATTCTAAATGCTCCTCCCTAAACTGTGAACCCCAGGATTCTATAGGATGTTGAAAGTGGAATAATAGCACTATAACAGTGAAGTGCGGAAAGGCCCATTCAAATACCATTGAAACTCACTGGGTGGTCTTGGGCAAGTCATACTCACTCAGCTCCAGAGGAAGGCAAGGGCCTCTGTGAACAAATCTTGCCAAGACAACATCATGATAAGTTAGCCTTACAGTCACCATAAATCAGAAATGACTTGAAGGCACACAACAACAACAAATTGTACTTTATTATTTTACATAGGCTGATCTACTTTCTGCAAAATGAACTGTTAATGTTCACTGCTGATTTTTCTACATTCCCTTCTTTTTCTTTTCCCCTTTATTTGTATGCAGCAATTTTGCCATATATAACCAAGAACATTTCCGCATGACACTCTTATAGCACGATGATTCCACTTTCAACCTCCTATGGAATCCTGGGGTTTGCAGTTTTGGGAGGGGCCGGCCAGCTGGCCAGCCCCTCCCAAAACTGCAAACCCCAGGATTCCATAGGAGGTTGAAAGTGGAATCATCGCGCTATAAGAGTGTTGTGCAGAAATGACCCAACTTCCCCAAAAACCTAAACTGAGCATAAAGCAGCAGCATAGGGCAGGATATGCCAACGATACCACATTCCTCATCCACCACTTTAAAGAGGCCACACTCCTGTAACTATCAAACTAACTAAAAGTTACAGCTGTACTGCAAAAAGGAGTGGAATTCTCCCTTGTTCAGTTATGTCTGTTATGTACTTTAATCAGACTTTTGTTTAGCGTGAGAGGAATTAATTCCAAGTAACTAGCCATTTGTAACAACTGGCTTCCAAACACTGTGCCTGCCTGAAAAATATGCTTGTTTCAAGCCGGGACTGCAGTATGTGAATGTTTCCCTTCATTAATCTTCTCCAATAAGCAAGGGTCAGAAGTGGTCTCCTTCCCAGAGCTTCAGCAAAGTGAAAACTAATGTCCTCCATTAATAACCCTGCAGGATATAAACCAAGCAACCAAACACAAGGGGAGTGATCATCAAAACCAATCTTAGGCAGGGACATGAAGGCGGAATAGAGGTGGAACTATTCTAAATGACTATGTGGATCCACTTCTATTAGGAATATGGTTTTCCCCTTTCTTTTTAACAAGCAATATAAATGTGCATGTGTATTTTCTTTTGCAAGTTCTCTCCACGGCACTCCGGAATTGAATTACTTGATCTATTCTGTGTATGTGTTCATTTCCCATTGTGTAGAGAAGGCAACAGAAGAGACACTGAATGCTGAACAAAGCATGGGAAAATAATGGTTTTTCCCCCCCACAACAGCTCCCTGAATCCTCCTGCTAACATGGTCAGCAGAGATTCTGGGACTGGTGATCAAAACAGAACTTTCCAAGCTCTCAATGGGCCAGTATAATTGAAACGATGCCCTTCCCCACCAGTGACTCAACACATCTCATATATGGGTTGCAGGAAATCCACAGAGACAGCATGCTGACAGCATTTCCTCCAAAATTTCACTGATGAAACCTGGGACATGTGTGGCCAAGCAACATCAGAGAATAGTCAAGATGGCAAAAGTTATTCTTGAAGAAGAATGCATAAGCTAATAAAGCCTGCAGCAGTTTGCTTTTGCCTGAGCCTACTGGGAAAAGCAATATTCCACCCCCTCATTAAACTGAACTGTGGCAATGAATGGAACATGGGTGGGCTCATCATGGGGGCCCAAATCCAATTTCGTCTCAGGCTTCTTCTCAGACTGCACTCTCACACAGCAAACCCCAAAGCCTCCATGATCTACAGTCCTTCTCAAAATGGCACCAGAAAATAATCTCTTGTTATTTCCTGTCACAATTTTGAGGGACTGCAGAGGAAAATGGAGGTATTTGGAGGTATTATGGGGTTCTGAGGTGCTTGTGGGAATTCTACCTTCAACAGACGATGCTTTCAAACAGGGAGCTGCTCCCTCTCCATGTTCTGTCCCTTACATATTCTTATTTTCTTATCCATTTCTGGTCTAAATAGTTTAACTACAATTCCTGTCCACACTCTGTGTGGGAACTTGCAGGGTAAAGCTCACCTTTTGTCAACACTCCTTCTCGTCCTTCAAACTTCTTTATTTCACAAGAGGGGCCTATTGTAGATCAACTGACTTAGCCTTTCAAGTCAGAAAGGATGCATAGCTGGAGAAGAAGATAGGAGATGACCATTGAAAGCATGGGAGAGAGGATGCTGCCACAGACACTAAGTGGAGTTGTTGCCATGGAGATGATATTTCTGAGGGATAGCTTGGGTTGTTTTGCTGTCTTTATCCATTTCCTTTTTCATTTGTCTCCTCCTTAGTATCTTTAGGGGACCAAATTCTTCATTGGTGCCAAGAAATACAGCCTGAGGTGCTCTGGTAACTGGATCTGCCACATGCGGCATGTCTCGGAGAAGAGCGGTTTTTCAAAGGCCAGAGCTGGGGCTGATGGGAAAGAACAAGGTGTTTAGCTCCAGGGCATTTGTGTTCCAAGGGGTGAGGGAATCAATCTATTACATTGATTAGAGTTTTAGCGCTGCCAAGCTGATGAAGGGGAACATGTGAAGAAGAGGATGGGAAATGAGCACGGACAGAGGGACAGAAACAAGGTGAGGGAAGCAAAGAAAGAGGGGTGTTTAATGGAAGAAAAGGAAAGAGGGGAGGGTGAGGGTTACAAATCATCAAATTTCTGTGAAAATGGCAACCACATCTAGGGTGCACAAAATACAAACCAATTCCGCCTTCCATGGAAATTCCTCCAGAAAGGGGTGGGAAGTCAAGGGCCCCCAGGGTGTGTGTTGTTGAGGGGAGGAAAGGATCACTTTCCAAAACATACAGCATTATTTTTAATAATTTCTTTCCCCGAGTCTGGGATTTTTGGACAAAGGATCTACTTTTGATTTCAAGAATAGGATTTTTGGTACATTTATATCCAGGTGATTAATGAAAATCTTGATATATATAGGGGGCTACTTTACTTTTATTAGTTTTGTGGATGAAGGAATGGGATTAAATTAAAAGAAGGAATATTCTACCCAAACAGTTGGAAGAACTTGTTGATGGCAACAGCTATTTGAGATGGTGGAAGACTCTCTCTTTTTGAACATATTTAAGCAGAGGCTGTATGGCTATCTCTCAACAGTGTTTGGCCATGTATTCTCGAAAGGGAGGGGATTAGACTAAATAAGGCTTGTGATCCCTTCCAACTCTATGATTCCATACTTTCAACTTGTCCCAGTTTTGGGTGGGAGAGTCCCAGTTACTCCCCTGCTGCCCCACTTTTACAGCAGCTTTTAAAATGTCCCAGTTTCTCTTTTTACCTTCCACTTGCCCCCTTTCTCCTGAGCTTGCTTCAATTGCTACACACCGAGTTCAAAGTCAAAAGTAGTTTGAACTCAGTTAATGGGACAGAGGAGAGGATGGGGTGGAACCTTCTGCTTCCCGGTCAGCTCAGGCAAAAAAAGCAGACTGATGCATCCTCTCCTAGCTTGTGTGTTCTTCCTCATTCATAACTTTTGCCACTCTGATGTAGCTCACCCATGTGTCCCAGTTTTTACCTGCAAAAGGTGTAATATGTGTGTGATGGAGCCTGGGGGTGTGGCCAGCCTGAGTGACAGGGCAGCCCTGGCAACAGGTTGCCATGTATCCCAAGCAGCTCTGGGTAAGAGAGAAACCCAGCCCATTGGTGCATGGGAGGGGCTGAACTTTCTGAGGAGGAGCTCTGTGTAAGATGATACTTGCATTTTTTGGAGCTTCCTTCAGAGCAGTTTTTAGTGAGAGCTTTTCAGTCAGCCAAGGGAAGTTGAGTTGTGTCAGAAGGAGTGACCTAAACTTGGGAATCTAGCCTTTGAGCAGCAAAGGAAGCCAAAGGCCTGGGTGTGTAGGGAAGCTCTGAACCTGAATACTGTGTTAAGCTGAAGAAACCAGTTAAATACTTTTAGAAGTTCTATTTTGCCTGGATATACTTGTAGCACCCACCATTTTTTCCCTGTTTGTTATTTTAAGAAAGATTACATTCTACTTTTATAATTTCTGACTTCACAAAGTACTTTTTCATCTGTTTTATTTTTACAGACACATGCTACCACAGATTATTAAATCTTTCCAGATAAGACCAGAGAGGATTTACTCCTTACTCACTAAGGTGGAAGATTTAAAAGGGGAAAGCAAGGGTTGTATGAGGAGGGTGGCAGGGTGCTATAACAGGTTTGGAAGAGAGCTGCCATCTCCAGTCTGAGAAAAGGAAAAGCAGGCCTGGACCCCTCCACAATGTAATTCTACGATTCTTTGCTTTCTGCAGGTGAACTTTGCTGAATGACAAGTGACACCTCTTGAGATACCCTCTTCTGCAGAACTCTTAAAAGACAAAGGAGCTATGTCGTATTTTTCTTCCCATGTGGCCATTCCTACTGAACATTGCAAGTCAGACAGAGAGAGAAAAAAAAACACATGCAGAGAACCAGTGATAACAGTATGACCAACAAAGATTGTCCTGAGGTAAAATCATTGTAATTGGTTCCTTAAATGAATATCTGTACTTTTCTGCTTCCAGTCTGCAGGGCTCTCAGAAATAGGTGGGATGATGTTGAGAAGTCAGAGACAAGGTCTGGATTAAATTACAGAATAATATGAGAAGATGCTGCAGAGCCTGGAAAAACTCAGCTGAGTCATCAACAGAGTGAGGGCTCTGATTGTCCTTATTTGTCAGGGGTCAAGAGCTCAGGAAAGTTAATTTTGGGGACTGCAACACCCCAAATCCCCAAGTCATCTGGGAGATGTTCAAAAACCAGTCATTTTTCCAAGGTCAGGGCAGCCTATATTTTCTGGTCCTTTCCTGGAAAACCACGCTTGCCTTTTCTGCAGGGTTTGGGGATGACTTAAAACAAACCCTTTCAGTAGACATGTGCAGGGATGTACATATTCCTTCTCTACCCTCAAACAGCTCTGCAGCAGGATAGTTAGTGTTGCAAAATGTAGTTGGCAATTGTGTTTCCTCCCCAGGGGTAGCTGGTGGCTTCCCAATCAGTAGGGCAGTGCATTCACACCACATATGTGGAAGCTCAGATGGGAGATCACCAACAAATAACAGGTGCTGTAGGCTAGATTTCAGAGGAAGGAACTGGCAAACCCACTTCTTAGTACATTCAACCATCCACATTTGCGGTTTCACTTTTGCAGATTTGATTGTTCACCGATTATTTGCTGTCACCTCTGCTGCCTCCCTATGCCATTTTTAATAGGGACTGCAAACCATGTGAGACTGAGAAGCTATGAATGAGGCTTGCAAGTCCCCATTAAAAATGGTGTGGTGCAGCAGTGGAAGTGGCAGTAAGCCCCACCAGCCACCCATTTCTGCCTTGTGAAGGAACCCTGAAGCCTCAAAGGAATCCTCGGTGGGTTGAATATGGTGATCATACTTTTTATGTGTGTTAACGATGGTTTGGGAGGTCCTAGAGTTATTCACATTTTTTTCACTTTCACGGGGGTCCTATGCCCCTAACCCTAGCAAATGTGGAGGGATGACTGTATTCAAGTCAAGTCGCTAAGCTTCCCTGCCATGTAAAATGCTAAACTGTTGAATGTGTATTCTTTGTTAATTGCTACCACACATTGCTAAAAGGGGCTACTATGTATCCAGGTTTAAGTGTTGCTAATTGCTGCTCCATTGCAATCAAAAGGCTGCTTGCTGTTACATTGTGTTTCATGTTAGGGAAGAGGAGGAACCAGGCTGGAAAACAAAATAGTGCTAGGATGTTATGAAAACAGAGTGGTATGGAGAGAGGGATAGAGAAATATGAAGAGAGGTCACTTTGGTCAAGGATGTGTAGGTTTCTGGAAGGCACCAGTCTGGGAAGAGAAAGGGGGGATAGACACATGAAGGGATTTATAGTTTGACCAATGAATGCTTTACATACCCAAAGTTGCACTGATAACCTATAAAAGATGTACACTACATGTATCCTTCGGTTTCAGCAACTTCTATGAAAGTGTGCTGGGCTGCTCATGCTTCTCCATAAAAATAAACTGCTGTCTGCCTGAGAGTAAGCTTTGTGGAATATGAGTTACCTAGTACATGACAATTCCTTACCTAAGAAAACCCTATGAAATTCATGGGATTGGTATAAATTGACAGGCAACTTGAAGGCACGTGTGCACAATACTCATCTCATATTTGAGAAAATATTACAAATTGCTGTGATTCATATTTCAGGAATACTAAAATCTTGCTAGCTGTGCCCCCAAGCAAGTCAGTGACTCAGCAAAAGCCCCACCGTCTTCAACCATGTGCTCAGGGATAAAACCTGACCAAAGCCAAACAACCTCCCACCACAAGCCTTCAAACAAAAACACAGTCAAAGAGTCAATGATGGCCCCCAAAATTCAGCTCACCTTCTGCTTTTTCCTCAGGGAGACTGAGCTCCGAAGACTGATGCAGCAGTTGTAGAGAGCTAGTCTAAATACCCTAAAAGCACCAGATCCTATCAGATTTTGGAAGCTAAGCAGCATCACCTCTGGTTATTACTTGGATGGGAGACCACCAATATACATCAAGTGCCATAGGTTATATTTCAGAGGAAAGAACTGGCAAAACCACTTTTGAGTATGCCTTGCCTAAGAAAACCCTATGGAATTCATGGGGTTGTTGTAAGTTGATAGGTGACTTGAAAGCACCTATACACACACACATCCAGAAATCAAAGAATGTATCCAAGGTGTGAAATCTCAGGCCCTTTTTGCACACCACCTCCAACCTGCAATGGTCATGAGATCACCCCAGGATTGTGACGACGGTTCTGCATGATGTCATCGCGATCCTGTGGCCATCCCGTTGCAATTGTGGATTAAATTATGTTTGGGTTTCTCCCAACAATGACACTTGATTGCGGAGTCCTCCCGCCTCCTTCCCGCACTTACCCATTATGCAGAACAGCAGGAATTGCAATGGTTGCGCTTCCTCCCCCAGTGCAGCCTGGGAAACTGCGGGGCTGCACTGCAGAAGGGAGGGGCGGGGCCATTGTGCTTCCTCCCATCGAGCAGGCAGCTGGTGCAGAGGGGAGCGCAGTAGAAGCGATCCCTCCTGGAAAAAGCTTTCCCTGGATCCCCGCGCAATGGCTTTGGGAAAAGGTAAGTTGCAGAAAGGGCTGCAGTCCCCCAATCAGTCCAGTACCTTAGAAACTCCTTTACGGTTCAGACTAAAACTTGGACCGCCACCCCACCGACATGGGAGCACCCAGCTAATGATACTTTCCCTTCAGAAGGACACCTAGATCCCATGCAAAGTTAAGTTCTCGTGACTGGTCTTATCATGTGCAGGGAAGTGAGATTGGCCATAAAGAACATCTGCAGCCCTTTGGAACTGGACCCTTCCTCCTTCCTCCAGGAATTCTTCCACTGCCACCAGATGGATGTTTTTACTTGTTGGGCTGTTTCCACTAACACAGTCCTCAAACTTTTTATTCCACAAATGAATCCACTTTTTGGTGGAGTTGTAAGGCTTTAGGCATGGGATGGACAACCAATGACTTCAAGCCACAGCAATAATAACCTTTTAAAAGGGTTTACTGATTTAATATAAAAAGGACAATGGCCAAAATAACCCCCCCTTTTTTTGTTAGTGCTTGCAATTGGATCATAAAATGTTTTTAAGTTTGTTTCAGTTTACAGTAAGTCCCAATTGAGCAACAAGAAAACAATAGACTTCCCTAAGCCTATCTAATCACTGTCCTAAGATATACTGTATAATTCTTACACTTTTCCTGCTGTCTTCCTTTCAGATTCCAGTCAAGCAGTTCTCTGCAGATGCCTTGTTGTTGCTGTGTGCCCTCAAGTCATTTCTGACTTTTGGTAACCCTAAAGTGACCTTATCATGGGGATTTTCTGGGGGCTGAGATGCACCCAAGGTCACGCAGTGGGTTTCCATGGCTGAGTGAGGAATCGAACTCTGGTCTACAGGGTCATAGTCCAGTGCTCAAACCACTACACCATGCTGGTTCTCTTCCAGAGGCTTACTAGGTTTTCTCACCTTGCACAGATCAAGCCCTATACTCTGGCTGTTTCTCTGCTTCTGACTTCTTTCTTGCATTCCTTCTTGTCAGCCTACTTGTCTCTGTACTGTCTTTCTCTCTTCTTTGCTTCAACTTCAACTTCCAACTTCTTCCTCCACAGCTTCAGCACAGATTGCACTTTGAGTTCTCTTTCAGCTTTCATCTTCACCCAGCTCCCCGGACTCTTAGGCCTGGCTCACTTTTACCTCCAATGTTGCTTTCACTTTCTGTTCTCTGAAAACCCCTTATATTTTACAAGAAATTAAACTTGACCATTGGACATAAACACAATGTAGATCAATACAAAATAACGTAAAGCACTGTGAAAACCATACATCTCAGTATAAATTAACATAAAGCATTGCTCCTTCACATTGTTGTTGTTGTATCCTTTCAAGTCATTTCCGACTTATGACAACCTTAAGGTGAACCTATCATGGGTTTTGAGGGGGGACTGAGAGTGTGTAATGAGCCCAAGGTCACCCTATGATTTTCCATGGCTGAGTGGGGAGTTGAACCCTGGTCTCCAGGATTGTAGTCCAATGCTCAAAGTGCTATACAATACTGGCTTTGTTCCTTCACATAGACCCTTTTTGCATGGCATTTTCCATGTGAAAGAGGGCCTGGAGCATTGTGCGATTGTGAGGAGCATTCTGCATGATGCACTCACAATTGCGTGATGCTCCAGGAACTGGCAGGCACCAATCGCGCACTTTTTCATTTTCGGCTAGAAGCCAAAAATGGTGCGCAATTGTGCATTGCTCTCAGGCCCTGCGTGCACTTACCTGGCATGCAGAGCCTCCGGAGCCACGCCACTTGCGCTTCATGCTTCAGCACAGCCTGGGAAACTCCCAGGCTGTGCTGCGGAAGGAAGAGGTGGGGCTCTTGCACGAGCAGGCAGCTTGTGCGGAGCTGAAGGACCCCGGACGCGAGAGCCTCTTGCTGGAGGCTGCTTGCACGATCCCTGCACCCCAGCGCCGGAAGAGGGTAAGGTGCAGAAAGGGTCCTAGACATCCTGATTTTAGGTTTTAGCAGAGTTGGCCCTACCATTGTTCAGATGAGGGAGAGAGGCTACTCGTTGGGCATTCCCAGAGCAAGATGGGTAGGTGGGGTTGGGAGGCAAGACAGCTAGGAGAATTTGCTCTGGGCCACCACAGAACAAGGGGATCTTCCTCAGCTCTTATGTAAACCATTGGCCCATGTTCTGACCCGGCTATATGGCTCAAAAGAGCCTCCAGGACTCCTTCCTGAGGGCATTCCCAGGGCCTCCAATGCCATAACTGCCCCAGGCCCCATAAATAGCACAGGTATAGCTGCCTCATCTGCTTAAATGTATGAAGGAGTGGGAAAGTGCTGGAGGACAAAGCTATATGTTCCAGGCAGTCAGCCTGTGCATCTCTTAAGTCTAATCTGCTTCCCTCAGCTTCAGCAGAGGCACTGTCACATCTCCAGTGTTGAAGAAATGTTCAGCTGCGAGGCCAGTTGACTTCGATACCTGGGATAGCAAGAGGCACTGTAAGGGTTCCCAGATCCAAGGATTCAGCCCTGAGTTTCAAGGCCTGGCCCCATTTCTCCAAGACCTTAGGGCTAGGGAGGAATCTCAGTGTGAGAGCACTGTCCTGTAAAGAACAGAAAATAATGGTGTGCTACTGGCCCTGTTGTTGCAGGCTGCTTTGAAGTAGCTACTGTTGACTCTTCAGAGATCTCATTTCCTCCCTTCCTTCCTTTGTTCTTTGACTAGACTTGTGTTTTTCATTTGAATGGCATGTTCTGAGCAACTCTACTTGATGCTTAATGCATCATGTTTAATGACATCTCCCCCATGACATCACCAGGTGTTGTCCCAAGGTTTCAGGTTTTGGCCCTGAAATCTCAGAGCCTGGGATTCTCCTGATCTGCTAGCTGGTAGTCACCACCTTGTTCTTCACCACAAGAGACAAAGGCCACATCCCTATTAGCACCTTACACCAGCATTAACTATACCAACTTGGGTTGTGGCAACAGGAAGAAGAAAGCTGTGGGTGTTGTGGTCATGAAGGAAGGGAGGCACTGGAGAAATAAGCTGCTCAGCAGATTTGTCTGCCTTTACTCCTCACCATTTCATGAGACTTGATAAGGTGCAGTTGCTGTCATGAACATAGTTTGAGCAGACCCAGTGTTTGTTTCTAAACAAAAAAAAGGGAAATGGTTTCAGTCAGGAGCAACCAGTGAGGCAGTTTTCTAGTGGGAGTTACTTGCAGCTCCTGCAGAATAACCAGTGAGGTTGGGCAAAGTATATCCTTACCAGAAACCTTCTGGATACTGCAGTGGGGACAGCATGGGGTTGCTGATTGGCTAGCCTCTCTTATTGACATCAGCTGCTGACACCCATTCCAGAGGCTGCTAACTAGTCAGCAACTGTGTCAGCTTGCACAGGGCTCCGTCCCTGAGCCATACACTGTTCCCACTGTCCCTTTTTTGGCAGTTATATGCAATAGTGGAGCTTGCAGTGCATGGAGGGGAGGGCGGTAGGGGGTGGGACTACAGCGCGGGGCCTGGCCCTTGGTGCATGGGGGCGTGGCCACGGAGTGCAGGGGCATGGCTACGAGCCAGGACACCCCAAAAACATTGCCACCCAGGGCGCAGCGCCCCCATTGCCTTCCATCCCTACGCAACTGGTTATATGTAGGAACATGCCTTTCCTCCACCCCTTCAGTTCTAGTCATTTTTTAAAATCAGATTTTATTACAATCAAAAATGTACAAGGTACAAACAAACACAGAATGTTGTTCAATATAAATCAAATCAGAATGTGATCATTAAAACTATTTCTTTCTCATAGATCTCATGGTTTTAGGCAAAATTGTAGGATTTCCAATGATATCTCCATCCAGTATTCAAATATAGAACATCTTTACAGAAATCTTGGGGGTGTTCTGGTCTTCCTCTCAGTTGTGTGCCTGTAGTTATAAAATTAATGAATGGGAGCCACTCTTCAATGAAAGAGTTTTGGTTTGCATCTCCTGTTGTCCAAATTATATTGTCTGATAGTTTCTCAAGTAACCAAGCACCCATATGCACTTCCACTATTTCTCTAATGTTACATTTCCTGTTTTCCAGGCAGAAGCTATTTCAAGTTGAGCTGCCACTAGAAAAAAAGTTATTAAATATTTGCGTTTCATTTTTTCCTTTTCCTTTAAATGTAAAGATAGTAATAATAGGGCAAGGCAAAATTAATCCCAGTTAGATTAATCCCCTGTCATTCAACTTTTTCGGCAGCTTTTAAAATGTCCCAGGTTTTCTCCAATTCCCACTTTCCCTCTTTCTCCTCAGCTTACTCAGTTCCTGCAAATGTTCAAAGGGTAAAAGTTAAGTTGTTTGATCCAGTCGCATAGGAACATGGGGGTAGAGGGGTGATTCGCCCTGGGCAGCAATGTTTTTGGGGCGTCTGGGCCTGTAGCCACGCCTCTGCGCACCCTGGCCATGCCCCCATGCACTGCAGCCACGTCCCCGAACACAGAGGCCCTGTCCCTTGTGCCGTAGCCACGCCCCCCTCCACACACTCCAAGCTCTGCTACTGGTTTGATCTGAACTCAGCAATGAGGGGAACAGAAGAAAAGAGGAGATGGAATTATGTCTTTCCCTATAGATTCTTGTTAAAGCAAACTGATGCAGCCTCTTCTAGCTTGTGTGCTCTTCCTTATTAATAACTTTTACCATCTTGACCACACACTGAGCTTGTTTGGCCATGTGTCCCAGTTTTCATCTGTAAAACGATGGAGAGCATGGGTCAAATGAGATCTGGTTCCTTCAGAATAGTTAGGCCTGATCCTAAATAAATCCAATTGATTCAATGGCTCTATTCCAGTTGGGAATAATAGCAGGATTAAGGCCCATGGTTGGCTGGAGTCTTGGGGCTTCAGAGGACAGTCCTCTGTTTGAAGCATCCACTGTTTGAAGGGCTGTCAAGTCCAAGTCCAGTTTAGAGATGAGGTATTGTAAAAGGGACCTGAAGTTGGTTATCTCCAGATAAATTAGTAGTGGAACAACAGACTGAAAAGGTAAGTACTCAGGCAACGGGGGCCATTTCCGCACTTCACCGTTATAGTGCTATTATTCCACTTTCAACATCCTATGGAATTTGGGGGTTTGCAATTTAGGAAGGAGCCTCAAAGGCCCCTCCCTAAACTGCAAACCCTAGAATTCCATAGGATGTTGAAAGTGGAATAATAGCACTATAATGGTGAAGTGCGGAAATGGCATGGATCAGAATTTTTCTCACTATTGTGAGAAGTGCATTATGCTTCTATTTAAATTACAACCATTACTTCCAAGTTTGCATTTGTACCAGGATATGCACATACAAATTAGTTACATGTGCATTTGTTTTTATTTTATTTTATCCACATTTTATTCCTCTCTTTTGAAAATGCACAAGCAGCGACCTAGCTATTGTCAACAGACAAGTTGTCTCATGGGGCCGGAAGTTATGTCTGAAAACTCAGTGGCACCTATTTTAGTTGAGGTTGTTAGCTTTTTGTTCTTGTTGTTGGAAGTCAGCAAGATACTTAAATATTTAGAGTTTGAGTTAATTTGAAAATGGCTGGAAAAGCACTCAGCCATCAGATGAAGGATATTAAGGCTCTCTGTTCCATCATCAGAAATGTCATAGGATTGTAATAGGGATGTAATATGATAAACTTTATTACAAACATTTAATTGCTTGGAAGAAAATTTCAGGAGGGATCGTATGCCGTGATGGAAGATACTTTCCAAAGCTCCTGATGCAAGACTCCAGAAGGGAAAAGAAGAAAATATAAACCAACTGGTGTGTTCCTTTTATAATAGCCAGGGAGTTCCTTTCTTGATCAATCAACCTTGAAATGTCTTTCCTACCAAGGTAGGCCTGGCAATAATCATTCACACCTTTCAAACTGCTACTAGATTTGCCTTGCATCTAGAGGGCTGTCTTTGAAGACCACCCAGCAGATGTACAGAGTGGCTTGTTCCTCAATGTGGGAGCACATCATTTGAGATTGTGATGCTGGGTTGTCTCTCATCCTGGGATAGGGAACATATGACCCTGTACAAGTTGTTGGACTGCAATTTCTAGCAGCCTGAGCAAGCCTCATCAACAGAGAGGGAGCAAATGGGAGTTGAAGTCCTGCAACACCTGAAAGGTCACACACATTCTCTGGCCCCCTGTTATAATCAGTCCTTCACCCTCCAAGAGGAGGACTAGGTTGGAATGGGACCCCAGTAAAATGCTCGTTAGGTCCAGTTTGGAGTGGGAAAACACGCTCCTTGCCCAAAAGCTGGTAATAGCTAACCTGTCATACCCTGCTTCCAGAATATGGAAATGCACTCTGACTCTGGTCGGAGTGCATTCAGTCTCTGGACTGAAGCAGTGGACATGCCAGGACCTGCTGAACAGGAGGAGGTTACAGAGCCACAAATCCCAGAGACAGATCAGGGTGCAGTACCAGCTCCAGCAGAGAGTCCTGCCCCTTCAGATACAGAAGACAACTTAGGGTGACAGATTTTGAGTTGTTCTGTTTCTTTGTTTGCTACATGCTCCTGTTGTCTCCTGGCTGTTAGTTGTGCAGCCTAAACCTACCATTGCTGAGTGTAGACAGCAAAATGAGAGCTTGCTTATGTCTCAAAGGATTTATATGAGACAGCAATTAGTTAAGCAGCAGTTGCATTAAGCTGCTGACCTATATAGGCACAGCCCTTCCCTCCAGGAGTTGTTGGAGCTTATCTGACCCCCCTGACTGCCAGTTGTATTTCTTGGATCATGTTGGTGGACTCTGGACTTATTTGCTCTGACTTGGATTCTGTTGGACTCTGTTTATGCCTTTGACCTTTTGCTTACTGAGTAAAAGAAAGTGACAGATTCTGAGTTGTTCTGTTTCTTTGTTTGCTACTTGTCTGTGTTCTCTCTTGGCTATCAGTTGTGCAGCCTCAAGCTCTGGCTTACTGCCCCGACTGAGATAGGACATAACCTCTGAATAAGTATAAGTTGCCAATTTAACTGTTTTTCTAAAGGCTTTTATTCAAACATTCTGTAATTTTAAAATTATATTTCTGGACAAAATATAAAAGAAAACATATTCTTGGAGAAATAAAATCAACTCTTTCAATGGAGAGAAGAAGTTGCTGCAGACTTTTGTGCTAGCAAGTAGTATAGGAATGTGGCAAATGTATGCATAAATCAATAAATAGGTAAGAGTTACTGTCTCAGGGCTAATGCCTTTTGACTCAAGGTGTTATAAAGGGAGTAAAGCAAGGTTGCATTTTATCGTCTAATCTATTTAAAATGTACACTGAACATATCATGTATAAAGCAGGATTAGACTTTGGGAAGGGAGTATGAAAATTGGAGGAAGGGTCATCAACAATTTAAGACATGCAGATGACACCAGACTACTAGCTGAAAATAACAAAGACTTTAAACGATTACTGAAGAAAGTCAAGGAAGAAAGTACAAAGACAGGTTTACAGATGAACATTAAGCAAACAAAAGTAATGTCCACAGATGATTTGCGTAACTTTAAAGCAGATGATGAAGACATTGGAATAGTTCAAGATTTTCCATATCTTGGCTCAAGTCATTAATCAGAATGAAGTCTGCAGTCAAGAAACTAGAAGACTAGGACTTGAAAGGGTAGCTATGAAGGAACTAGATAAGATTCTGAAGTGAAAAGTTATATAACTAAATGCCAAAGTTAAAATTGTCCATGCCAGCATACTTCCAATTTCTATGTATGGTTGTAAAAGCTGGACAGTGAAGAAAGCTGATAGGAAGAAAATCAATTCATTTGAAATGTGCTGCTGGAGAAGAGTTCTATGGATACCCTGGACTGCTGAAAAGACTGCTGCATGGGTCCTAGAGAAAGCTTGAACTCTCCCTAGAAGCCAAGATGACTAAATTAAAATTGTACTTAGGATGTAACAGGAGAAGATGTGCTTGACTAAAAAAGACAACAATGCTTGGTAAAGTAGAAGGCAGTAGAAAAAGAGGAAGACTGCATTACAGACAGATAGACTCAATCAAGGAAGCCAGAGCCTTGAGTCTGTAAGACCTGAGCAAAGTTGTTGATGATAGGGTGAATTGGAGGTCTCTTGTCATTGTTGTTGTTAAGTGTCTTCAAATCATTTCCAGCTTATGGTGACCCTAAAAATGAAGGGTATAACTGGGTTTTCTGAGGGCTGTGACTGTGTGACATGCCTAAGGTCACCCAGTGGGTTTCCATAGCCGAGCCAGCAATTGAACCCTGGTCTCCAGCATCATAATCCAACACTCAAATCACTACACCACACTGATTCTCTCCTTCTCCTTCTTCACAGGGTTGCCATAAGTCAAAGTCAGCTTGACAACAGTTAATAACAAGAAGTCCTGTTTCCTTCCAGAGACAGGGAGCTAGAAAACAAAGGCTCTACAGATGTTGGACTACAACTCTGATCACTCTTTTTGACATAGGGTGGGGTGATGGGGCATTGGAGCTCCGGGACAACCTGCAGCATCTGGAATGCCAGCCGCACTCTGAGATATTGAAGAGCTGAAAGGGATTATGAACATAATTTACAAAGATTAGGATGCAACAGGATAAAAGATGCAGCTGTGATAGCTGGACAGAGCTCCTTCAGTGTCCAACCAAGCACGCTCCCTTGTCAGAAGCAAAGGAAGTGGCTGCTTTATGAGACAGGCCTGAAGAGCCGTCCCTGCATTTCAGTCCCCGGGTGCACTTGGAACGTGTTTGGTCCCTTCACCCTAGAAGGCTATGCCACACAGATGTTGCTCTGACCTGGTAACATCTACAGTCCTTCCTTTCTTCCTTCAGATTTCTGCATTATCTCTCCCAGGTCAGAAAAGCCATTGTAAGCCTTTAGGTGAGGGACTGGGGAAATGGAAATAAAACTGATTTAAGGTTGAGGAACCTGAAAAGGCCATGGTCCTGAAATGCGGGATGACAAACGAGGCAGCGGCACTGTGACTGTCTCAATGAATCTTGCTGTCCAGACGTCAGTGGGTCCTGGAAATGCCCCACCAGCAGGAGGGTGAGCACACCAATCAACACAGCTGTCCAAAGAAGGGATGATGGCCTGTGATTTAACGGTGCTCTGGAATTAACGACTCCAGGGATGGGATTCCCATTCACAAACAGGAATCTGAGCCATTTCCTGGCAGCCCAAGGAGAACTCAAGAGTCTGGTCTTAGTGATATTTTGTGACACCCTTTCAGCAACAGATGGGAAATCAGTTCAGAGTTCAGCAAAATGGTCTGTACACAGATAGCTATCGAAAAGTTAAGAGGATGGAGGCAGACTCAACACAATGGCCCTAACATAATTTTGTGGACACATTTGGTTCATACTTTAGGTTGATTACAACAGGAAGAATCAGAGTGAAATTTCCTCTAGTGGGTTTAGTTGACCTGAGCTATTGAGTGGGGAACAAAACAAGGACAGTAAAAATTCTGCCCTCCCATGAAAATTTCCTTCACTCCCCATATTTCTAACACTGTAATAACTTTTTAAGTTTAGAAATACCATTGAGGCGTCCAAAGAAAAGGAGCAGGTAATGTTGCCAGAGGAATGTGAACACACCTCAGAATTCTAAAGATCCGTGATTTTTAATGTCTCACTCACTCTCTGCAATGCCAGAAATTTTGAGGCTGAAGGACAATTGCACTGTGGGGACAGAATTATTTGGAGGCAATGCCCTCATTTTGCTCCCTCCTTCTACAGATGTAGCCTAGCCAGATTGTGTGTCCTTTTTCCTTTTACTTGGAAGGGGTGGTGGGACTGTCCTTTATTTCAGAGAATTAGCAACAGCCATCCCCTTAAATAGAAGTGGCCTATAGGAATTTCCCCATCCAACAATAAACCTATTCTGCTCTTATCTCTGATCAGTGGTCACAGCTAAGATATTATTAACATTATAAATGCCTTGCACAGAATTGAGGTATGTTTTGCAAATGGATAACCTATTGCGTGAAATTGAACTTAGTGTTGCAACTTGTCTCCCCGCTGCCCTCCTGTTAAATAAGAACTTATCCAAATTCATGAAGGTTTTCATAAATTTAATGGACAGAACTTGAGATCTGAAAACTCTGAAAGTTATAGGAAGCAATGCTGACAGACTCAGTCACCGAGGCAGAAAGATGGCTTTAAGACAGTGGGAGCCATTGATTTCCATATCGCTGAAGCAGTTAATATGCTCCAGGTTTTCATTTGAACTTTAAATGATCTATCCAAAGGGCTGAACCTAATTTGAAAATAGAGTTCAGAACCTTGGATAGCTCCTTTTAAGTTTGGACCAAAACCTAGAGCAGATTCATTGCCCACCGACACAGAAGCCACCAGATGCCGCTGGTTTGAGTGCTTAAAAGCTTAAAAATACTTTTGTTGGATCTCCACGTGTTTACCTAGGTTTGTGGTACTGACTTAGAGTTGCCATTTTTCTTTTCTTTTCCTGAAATGCTCTCACCTTTATCTACTGCACAGTTGGTAGATAGAACATGATACTCTCCAAAACAGCACTTCCTGAATTTGGCTGGTGCAAGCAGCTGAGAACTGCCTAAGAGACTTGCATAAAAGTATGAAAGCCATGTTGGGATGTGACCAAAATCCTCTCCAACCCCAAATTCTGTTCACAGTGGCAAACAACTTGCCAGTTGTCCGCCACCAGGGTGTCTGCCTCAAAATTGAAATGTTATTTTGCCTTTTCTTAGAAGGCACCCAGATTTGTGTGCATTTTCATGAAGTAGACAGAAAGAACTAATGATTTTAAAAGGTGTGTGTGTGTGTGGGGGGAGAAACCGGTGTGGAACATCTGACAGATTTCTCCATCCCTAGTAACCAGAGGGCTGATGATGTTTACATGTTTGTGTATGCAAAGTTGGGAGCGCACTATCTCTAGCACAAAATAAATTGCACACGGATAGCAAGGCTTTCTTCTCCTCTGCCATCCCTCCTCCATTCCTGCCCTGTAAATGCTAACATGATGAGATTGCCCTGACTGTTCCTCTTCCCCCGCCCCCTTTTGTTTCCCTGATATCCAGGGCAACCCAGTGTTTGAAGTTCATTTCCTTTGAACAACAGAAATGCTGTTCCATCAACAACATAAGCGGATCAATCAGCTCCTAAAACCCCCAGGCCGGTGAGAAGAAAGCCTGCTGGGCCCTTTGCATGTGGAATTAATCAATATTTTAAGCAGAAAAATATTGATAATGCAATCCACAAGCAGTTGCAGACATATTTATTGCCTTATTATATTTGCTAAAGGAGTTTGATCTTTTTGTAAAGCCTTCCCTGAACTTACAGTGTGGAGCCCAGCGCTTGGAATTAACCAGTTACAAATAACGAATTGGTGGTAATGAATTTCTTTTTCCCCCTCCACTACAATGATTGGATAATCATGAGGGTTAATTTGATTCCGTTTGTAGTACAACATTATTTGTAACTATTTTATTTAATTTTATGGTTACAACAGGTATGTGGCCTCACTACATAGGTGGGTAGCTGCAAAGACACAATTTACTTCAGAATATTGAAAAATTTGAAGAGCCATTTCAAATGTTGCTATTACAGTTGGCCCTCTGCATTTGCAGGTTTAACTTTCACAGAGTTGATTATTTGTGAGTTTCTCCAGCCCCTGTGACCACACCTCAAGTGCTTTTTTTCCCCAGGGGGACCCTTCCTCTCAGCTGCTCTTATCAGGCTGTCAAGTCCTTTAAAAACCAGCTTCTGGTCCTCCTTTTCCTCCTCAACCAGCTGCTGCCTGGCCAGCTAAGGATAGCTTACCTCCCAATATCTCAGCACCACAAACCCTCTTCTCCCCATCACACACACTCAAGTGAGGAGATTAATGATAAAGAGGAAGTAAAGGACCACCATGCCGGTCCACCCTTTCCCCTCTTTTCCCTGACCTGGTTTGGACCCTGGGTGCCTGCTCTGCCCACTATGCTTCAGTCCCCATCCCCCAGACATACACACAAATATTTTGATATTTCTGGTTTTTCCAATTTTGTGGGGCTCCTGTATCCCTAACCCCAGTGAATGTGTAGAGCTGACTGTATATTTTGCTCTATGCCCAGCATTTGTGAATAATCAGAGGATTATTCACACATGGCCTCTGTGCAGAGTGAGTGTACATATAGGTCATGCGGGATCATGTAACCCTCAGAAGACACCCAATGCATTTTCAACATAGAGCAGGGATGGACAACTGTGGAAGGCTGCACAGCCCTTTAATAACCCACCTCTGTTCCTCATCCTCATCCTCCACCAGCCACAGCCTGGCCAGCTAAGGACAGCTTGCAGCCCAATTTCTCGGCACCACAAACCTTCTCCTGATGCCCCACACATGGCCAATGAAGGAGATGGGCTAGAGAAGAAGTTCCACTCCCTTTCCCTGACCTGGTTGGGACCCAGGCTGTCTGTTCCCCACCAAGCCTTGGCTCCCTTCTCACAATCACACACACACACACACACACACACACACACACACTTTGATATAGTTGGCCCTCCATATCTGCAGATTCTGCACCCATGGATTCAACCAATTATGGCTTGAAAATATTTTTTAAAAATCCAAAAAGCAAACTTTGATTTTTGCCATTTTATGTAAGGGATGCCATTTTACTACACCATTGTGCATAAAAGGATTTGAGCATCCATGAATTTTCACATCCATAGGGGGTCTTGGAACCAAACCCTAGCAAATACTGAAGGCTCACTGTAATTGTGATTGTTCCTCTTTTGCAGGGGTCCTGAATCCCTAACCGTAGTGAATGTGGAAGAGTGACTATACAGTAACTAATTACTGTTGAGGTAGCAGAATGGCAACTGCAACTCATTGCTTTTTTCAAAGTAACATTTATTCAGGGTGCAGTCCGAATTTCTGTAGACAATATCCCCACACACACATGCGCAAAAACATGCAGGCATGCACTGATTTGATATATCTTTCTCTAATTCGGTACTTTTGCTGTCCTTTTACCCTTTTAAAGGATCATGTTTCATAGTTGTGGTTGCATTTGGTTGTGCTGGGCTCCGTGTAAGAAATCAAAGCCTTATTACGTCGGTTGCCCCTTTGGCCTGTCATCCTTCAGACCGAGACATCCCGTTGAAAGGACACTTTGTATGAAAAGAAAGGGAGATAGGAAACCTTTAACTAGAAAAGATTAACAAGTGAAATGGGAGGTGGTGGCAGCAGAGGCGGCAGGCAGGGTGGGGGCACTTTAAGAGAAATTATAGGATTGTGAATTAAGGGCTGTAATGGAAACCAGAATGGGATTCTTTCACATTAATAGAGATCAGACGTTGTACAGGATTTTCAGGAGGGCTGAAAATGTTTTACTCCACTTACCTTGTAGAAAATTAAGGAGATCAGGATGCCAATAGCTGGCACCTTTAAATAAAAACATATTGCAACCCATTCCAATTTGAAAGACTCTACTGTTTTTAGACAGGGTGCAAGATTGCATCATATTGCAATAAAATACTGCATTTTTTTTCTTTTGAAAAAGTTAGTCAATTTGAACAGTGTTATACCATGGGGAGGGAAAAGAGTAATAAGAGGAAGACCACTTGCTATCTCACAATCCTCAAACCAGCTTCTGACATTACATACTTCTTGTTGTGTGCCTGCAAATCATTTCTGACTTAAGGCAACTCTAAGACCTGGGTTCAATCCCCTGCTTGGCCATGAAAACCCACTGGTCAACCTTGGGCGCATCACACACTCTCAGCCCCAGAAAGCCCTGTGATAGGTTCACCCTAGAGTTGCCATTAGTTGGAAATGACTTGGAGCCACACAACAACAACAACAAGAAGGTGATTCTATCATGGGGTCTTCTTGCCAGATTTATTCAGAGAAGGTTTTCCATTGCCTTCCTCTGAGGATGAGAGTGTGTGACTTGCCCCACATCACCCAGTGGGTTTCTGTGCCTGATTGTGGATTTGAACTTTGGTTTCTCAGGGTCCTAATCCAACATTCAAACCACTACATCACGCTGGCTGTTTTTCTGGCCTCTTTATATACTTAAATTTCTTGATGCCCTCACGCACTCACTGTTATAAAGAGGCCAGGATTGCTTCTTTGGAACTCTCTGGTAACAGCTCCCTGCGAAGCCTGAAAACTCATTCACAAGATTTGTTTGTGCATTGAGCCTAAGAGTACATACATGTGGAATGCACATTGGTTGAGATCCCCCATCAGGTTGTATAGCATAAACCTCTGCATGCACAATTACTCGTTGATTGTATTATGCAACCATTGCATTGCACAGCAATACAACTTTATGCACAGCCAACTGCACAGCAAAATGCATGATTGAATGTGCAACCAAATGAGCAGTCAAGTACACAAATGAACTGTGCATCTGCACGTTCAATGGCACCACAGACGCAATGCCACTCTCAGTGCCTTGAACTGAATGTGGGTGATGTGCTTCGGACACAAATACTCAACTTCTTCTGAAGGGGAACTTACATGTGAGTAAGACATCCACAGGATCCCACCCACAGAGTTGAAATTTATGTAAATCCTCTGGTGGTAGATCTACAAAGACACATTTTAGGGTAGAAATCAGCCATGTCTTCATATACCTGCCCTATTTACCTGTGAAAGGGGGTCGACAAGGAATATATGAGTGACCCCTCCACTTTTATGAGGGTTTAGAGTGTGCAACCCTCAAAAAAGTGGAAGAAATGCAAATTTCCCCCCTGCACCCGCCTCCTATTTCCTTCTGAAGCTCCCCCTCCCATTCCCTTGCCTTTTGTGTGATCCTTCTTTCTCTGCACCTGGGCAAAAGACTAGGAAATGGGAGGGAGAGAACCAGAGGGGAGAAAGAAGGTGCACATCTGCCTTCCCCTTTCCCATTCCCTTGCCTTTTGCCTTAGCATGTGTTCTCCATGCCCAGGCCAAAGGTAAGGGAATGGGAGGGGCAGCTCCAGAGGGGCTACCCGCTCCCTTCATCCCCTTGCCTTTTGTCTTGGTGCATATTCTCAGCACCAGGGCCAGAGGCAAGGAGGTGGGTGCTTCACAGACAGAAAAGAAGCTGCATGGGTGGCTTTCTCCCCATTCCCTTGCCTTTTGCCTCAGCTTGCCTTCTCCACGCTGAGGCCAAAGCCAAGGGAATAGGAGGAAGAGAATGAGGATCGGGAAAGGCATGTGCATGCTTCGCAAATAATCAAATTTGTGAAGGTCAAAACCTGTGAATGTGAAGGGAGGACTGTATAACAAGAGCCAGAGCCCAGCAGCACAGCTCAGTAACTGGGAGAACATGGAAAGGGGATGTTTGTATCAGGGCTCACCAGACACAACAGGGCCTATGTGGGCCAAAGGGACCTGGGACCTGCTGGTGGCTTCCATATCAGGGAGGCAGGAAACCCACCCTGTGGTTTAGTCTGGCCTTTAAAGCAGTGATCCAGGGTACTGAAAGTACATTGGTGATAAGGCTCAGCCTCTCAGATAATTCCTTTAAAGGTTAGACTAAATCACAGAGAGGATATGCTGCCTCATTGGTGTGGAAGTCACCATCCACCACTGAGGATGCAGTCCCAAAAGTAATTTTTTCAAGTGCTGAAGTGCAGCAGTCTGGATGGAATCAGAGTTAGGCAGAGAGGGCAAATCGAGAAGCAGAACCAGAGACCAGGAAAAGACTGAAGAGTTATCAGGATTCATAGGACAAACCTGAAGGCAAGACCAAATGTTACTGGAATAAGTCCTTGAAGAATGCTCTAGGAGACAGGAAGGAGGTTGAATGTCCACTTGCACATCGCCAAAGAAGAGGAAATGCACCACCAAAAGAGCATGGAGGGGAACATAGATCTGTGCACAAATGTGCTTGTGTTAATTTAGATTGTTATATGCAAATATAGACATAATGATAATCACTGAACTAGAGCACATCTTGCTTGAATAGGTGACCTATATGTTTGTGTGTTCAGCTTGCTGTCGAGGTGCTACTGCTGCTGAGCAACCTTGAGTCCCTGGTGTCCTGATCCTCTGAAGATGCCAGCCAGAGATGCAGGCGAAACATCAGGAGCAAATACTAATAGAACAAGGCCTTAAAGCCCAGAAAACCCACAACAACCTACACATTTTTCTGGTTTTTCTTAGTATTCAAATCTTCCTTGGACTGAAAAGTCTGGCAAATAGAGGGTGGCTTCATGTGGAGGACTTTCCTCTGTAAAACAGGACATATCACCACCTTAGAATAAGATGAATTTTGGGAGGCAGTTTGGTTTCCAGTTCAAAGCCCACTGAAATGAATGGGAGTTATCCAAGATCAAGAGTGTAAAGCCCAAATATTTCAATGGGAGGTGTGCCTGAGAACTTTGGGAATGGAGGAGGATCATTCCTTATATTAATTAGTTGTGAAGTTGGGGTGGAGGTGTTGCATAGCAAAAAGTTCCAACTGACTTGAGCAATCTGTCTGGAAGTCTTCCCCCACAAGACTGGCTGAAAGGAGTGGGAGAGAAAGACATTTATCTGAGAGGTAAGTATCATCATATTCCGTGTGAGTATTAACACAGAAATGACAGGACTATATGATTACTAAAAAAGAGCAGCGGGCATAAAGATAATTTAATATGGATTTCCGGAAATGAACAGGAACTTAATCTAAATGCATTGGAGTTCAGATGCATATTGTAAAGGGTGTATATCATTTTAAAATTGGGTTTGCTGAACAATTACATTTTAGCAGATTGAGTGTGCTGCTTTTAACTCATTAACCAGCCAATTAATCAACCATGTACTGAATTGCTATAACTAGCCAATTAATCAACCATGTACTGAATTGCTGTGGATAGTCAATCTATCTTATATAAAATAAAATGTATAATATTTCCTGTCCAGCTAGTAACTAACCTCCACTTCCTACTCAGTACTCTATTTTATTTTATAGTTTAACAGCAGATGAAATCTAAGGCACCAATCCTATGGAAACTTACAGGTCAGGAGCTTCCATTAACTACTGTGGGCCCCATTTCTGAGTGAACTTGAAATTGCAGTCACATCCTGTGTGTGAGTACATAGAAGTAAGTCCCATTGCATTCAAATAGATTTACTCTTCAGAAAGTAAGTTTGGGAATCCAACCTGAGTCGAGTAATCATTGGCTAAATAATTGATTGGTGTTTTTGCTTTTTGTTAAATTCCAAAGAGACGCTAAATTAGTATTTACTGTAGATAAGATGGGTCGGTTTTGATCGGGGCTGCCTGTAAGCTTGCATACTTCCTGAAAAAAACCTTTTGGCCACTCTATTTGGTTGAAAACCAAGTAGATATTTCTGCTCCCTAATACAGGGCAAAAAGTCAGCCCTTGACTACAGTTTGCTTTTGCAGCTTCTAAAACTTCCTCTCTAGGGAGGTACAACTGGCCTGCTCTTCAGTAAGAGTAAAGCATTTCCTGACCTGGTGCCCTCCAGATGTTTTGGACTGCAGCTCTCATCAGCCCCAGTTAATATGACCAGTGGGGAGGGATCACATAAGCTGGACTCCATCTGTGAGGGTTTTGGGCTGGGGAAACTGCTTTAGAAGAGTAGCCAAGTCTATCTCCATAAAAATGTTTGGTTTGCTGGAATGAAGTGAGATCATCGGTATTCCTTAAGAGGCTTCATGGACTGGCTGTTCTTATTTGCTAGTTCCTCCTTATTCAAATTGATTTTCACCATTTTAATTGTTTCAATGGTTTTAAATGCTATAAAAAAGTGTAAGCTGCTATAGCAACCTTTGTACTGGGTATTTGAGTAGTGCAGCCATAGGAGGTAGGTACTTTTGCATCACCAAAAAGGGGAGGGAAGAGTAGTAGTAGTTAGTGATTCCCATTTGCCTTTAGGGTATTTAGGACTAATGGTACCTACAATAAAATGTTGCAGCATTGAGCACTACTGTTTGAGATTCCAGCCATTCCATTTTATCTCTCTTTCACCCCTTGTCCTCATCCCACCCGCCTCCAGCAGCCAGTCAACATTCAGTGCCTTCTAAGCACCTGTAGTCCTGATTCCCCCCGCACATGTCATCCTCCTAATGTTTGTTTGACTTTTGCAAACCTCAAGGTGTATGCACACCTGCTGCTAACTCCCTTTTATATGTGTGTGTATTTACTTGGTAAGTACAGCATGATGGACATTCACAAAGCACTCTACCTGAAGGCACCCTTGTATGTGTGTATGTGCCTTCAAGTCACCTTTTGATTTATGGTGACCTCATTAATTTCATAGGGCTTTCTTGGGCAAGAAATACTCAAAGTAGTTTTGGCAATTTGTTCCTCTGAAATATAACCTACAACACCCGGTATTCATTGGTGGTCTCCTATGCAAGTAGTGATCACAGTTGACCTTACTTAGCTTCCAAGGACAGACAAGATCTGGTAACTGGGTTATTTAGACACAGCTGGAAGCGACCTTGGCCCTAGCAAAAACTGATCCTGAGCTTTCTCTAGAACTACACCATAGCACAACAGTGGGTAAAGTGCATTCTGTCACCTGCATACAACTTTCCAAACATTCCAGACTCCCTGGACCACTTTTTTGTTTTAAAGGGGGAAATTGTCTCTCCTGGACTCCAAGAAAGGCAATTCACCTTTTCAATAGGTTGCAGGGGTTTCCTTCACTTTTACATCATAGGGTTCCCAGAATGAAACCTGTAGAGAGAGCTCCTGTGCCTTTAATGGCTGTACAGAAGAGAAACTTAGCTGGTGCTGCTTGTCATATAACCAGGTAACAAGCAAAATTGTTGAAATGCCTTCTTCCACACAACCATTAAGGATAGGAGAGTCTTCTTCCGTTCTTACTCTGGAAACCCTAAAAAAAATTCCACAATTTTCAAAACAAGAAGTGGACTTATGGCTAGTTCTGGTTTTGTTTTTTCTTCAGTTTTTGTCCCTTGTGGGCAGTGAATGAGGCCCCCAGGCCCTCTGCAGTTGCCCACCCCTATTGGAAAATGAGACAGATTTGATTTATCTGTCTACATAGCAGAGCAATTAGCATGCTAAAGAGAAGTTTGGACAGTTTACCAGCCCACCTTATTGTCCCTCATACACTTAACTCTAGCTGAGAAGTAAACACAAACTCAGTTTTGTTTTAAAAAGTATATAAAAGCAGTTTACTCACAGATACTTGTGCATAATCTACACAGGTTCATGTTCTTGACGAAAATAAGAAAAAGGTAAAAAATTGCATGGTTTCATTGGAGCTTTTCCTCTAGAGTGCTCCTAGCCACACACTTGAAGGAAGGCAGGGAGAAGAAGAAAAGACAAGGAAGCAGAGAGACAAAGATTCCAAGAACAAAGGATGCCTATATGTTAGGCGGAGAGAGTGAGTGTGAACAAGCAAACAGGAAGTAATCTATGTGGGGGTCTTTCTGTGCATGTGTGTGCCCAAACTTACAGAGTGATTGTGCAACCTAACTAGCAGTGAATTCAGAGCATGCAAAGGCTCCTTCTATAGCATGCCAGCTCTCCATCAACCACTCTTGTACGTGGACATCAGGATCCGTAGCCTCATCATAATGTATCTCCTGGATGTGTATTGGAATCTATAAGGTTGTCAGCGTAGGGAAATGCTGGAGTCAAGGGCCTTTCTGCAGTACACTGTTATAGTGCTATTATTCCACTTTCAACATCCTATGGAATTCTGGGATTTGCCATTTAGGAGGGGCATTTAGAACTCTCAGCCAGAGAGCTCTTTGGCCTCACTAAACTACAAACTCCAGAATTCCACGGGATGTTGAAAGTGGTATTATAGCACTATAACTGTTTAGTGCCAAAAGGCCCTCAGTTGGAGTTCTACAGAGTATTGAATGTTAATTGTTGATTACTACATTGTACTTGTTTAAAGCTTGCTTATGTATTCCAGCATATCAAATGGTTATTTGCTTTATTGTCTATTGCTACAATGTACCCACTAGAGGGGTTGATGATCAGAGCAAAAGCACCAAAAGGTGTTATGAGAATTTGAAGTATCCAGAGATAAGAGCCAAGAAATATGTTCTTGCTCCAAGGATGAAATCAAGTACACAACTACGAGTCTGGGGAATGTCTAAAGATGTGGGGTGATGTTAAATTCACGATCCCTCTCCAATCATAGCTTTGCATACCTAAATCTGTATAGAAAGGTATCAAACCTGCAAACTATGTATGCTTCAGTCTCAGCAGTTTCAGAAGAAGTCTGCTGTGTTGCTTGGTTTGCTACAAATGGACACTACTGCCTAGCTGAGAATGGAGTTCTTGGATTGTGAGTTATCCAGGGCATGACAGCAGGGGATGACCCATAAAGTCCATGGGGGAAACATCTTACAATCTCCTGAGATTAAGTCATATAAACATATGTTTGTGCAACAGTCAGCATACATTTGCTTTTCATTTTGTTCACAGGACCCAGATACCTTCCTGCAAGGCAGAATGATTACTTTTGGTTCCTCTTCTCCCCACTCTGTATTTCTAGCACATTTACTTCTCTCCCAACTCCTGTGAGCAACACTTGGCTGCTCAAAGATTACAGATGTTTACTGGACAGTGGCTGATAACATGGGTGATATCTGACTAGTTTCTCATCGTGTGCTTTTTCTCACTTCTTAAAATAAGTTTCTCCATGACTGTACATATCCCCAAGGTTCTGTTCATACTCTCCAATGTTTTAGAACTGAACACAGACAAGCCTGTATAATCCAAATTTTCTTACCAAGTAAATATGGTACAGAGGTTTGAGTGTAGGACTATGACTCTGGAGATCAGGGTTCAATTACCCACTTGTCCATGGAAGCCTACTTTAGCTGTATCACACACTCTCATCCTCAGAAAAACCCCTGATAGGTTTGCCTTACGGTCATCTCAAATCAGAAACGACTTTAAGGCACACAACAATAACAACAAGATTCAAAGGCAAAGTATAATACAATTGGCTAACTTCCAGATGAAAACTCATGGGGGCAACTTGAAGGCACATCCACACACACACACATCATACATGGAGGCCTCCCACCATGGTGTAAAGTGATTATGTGTTCCACATTACAGTGTACAGTCCTTCATTTGAAGTGATGGAGCTAGATGACATCCATTTGCTAGAAATGGAATGTCACATTGGTGCTGGATTGGCAGCTCCTCCTGATTATCTAACATTACTGACTAAGGTGAGAACCAGCATGGTGTAGTGCTTTGAGCCTTGGCCTATAACACTGGGGACCAGGGTTCAAATCCCTGATCAGCCATGGAAAACCACTGGATGGCCTTGGTTAAGTCATATTCTCTCAGCCTCAGAGGAAGGCAAAGGCAAATCTCTGAACAAGTCTGGTCAAGGAAACCAAGTGATAGGTTTGCATTAGGATCACTGTAAGTTGGAAATGACTTGAAGGCTCACAGTGATCAAGGCTATCATTCTAGAAAGCTGCAGTAAGAATGGGGAAGGGAAGTCCTATGCAGTCAGAATATGAGAAAGTTCCTTTTTTGGACCATAGCTCCCAAAATCCCCAATGAGCATTGCTAGTCTGTGTGAAAAAGTAACTTTTCAGTATTTTTGTGCATCTGAGGAACATTTGGACAGTTCTTACGAGAGGCATATCTAGCATAAACAGTGCCTAGGGCAAGTATGGATGTTGTGCTCCTATCTCAGGGCTGCTTCCTCCTCCTCTGCCACTGCTAAATTTTTCGGCACTGCTTTTTTGCACCCCTGGCATTGGCACCCAGGGCATGTATCCTATTTGCCCCACAACTCTGGTTTTCACCATGGTTCACTCTCCAGCCAGCTGGTACCCTCTGGATGTACTGGACTACAACTCTCACCATCCCCAGCTACCATTGCTGGGGGAATGGTGAAGTAGTTCAACACATTCAAAGGGTACCTGATTGGGAAATGCTGCTGTATCTGATCCTCCTGTTGGATGTGCAATCCCATGCAATCAGATGACTGGCTGTACTGAAAATGATCAGAACACCTGGACCAACATCAACACATGGCACCCTTGGTTGGCAGCTATGAGAGTCCTCTAGGACCTCTGCAGGGCCCATAATCCATACCTGTCCTGTATCCCCCTTCAAGAAAAAAATGGGGCAGCTGGGAGTTGCCACATTGACTTCCCACAATGTCCTCAATCTAAGCTATGTCAGGGGCATTGTGAGAAATGACAGGTTGTCCTGAGTCACTCAGCTGCCCTTGTAAAACTATAAAGGTAACGATTTATTTATTTAATGCCGTGAGTGCACATGGAACTGTGAGTTACACTGGAGTCCATATAAAATTATGCTTGAATTTCCTTTTCTCCATCTCAAAAGTGCTACAGGATTCCCTTATATTTTTTAATCATAAAATAACTTAGCTACACCTTCATTACAGGGAAAAGAAATCACAAGTAATTATTTGTTAACAGTGACTTCCAAGTGCTGGTGCATTTGGACCACAGTGGTGTATTTCTTTCTGTGCATCTTCATAAAGATTCTGTTGGCGAATGATCAAAAACTTGTGTCCTGCTTAAAACCCCAGCTAAATGACGTTTCTCTATGGGTTTGTTATTACATAGTCTGGAAATGAATAATCGGCTTTCAAAAGTTCAATGGACTGGGAAACAGTTCCAGATTGTTAGCGAGTCTGCCAATGTGATAGAAATCCATAAAAGCTTATGCATATATGTGGCCTCCTTACTTTATGCTCAAAGTGTTGACAACACATTTGTGGTTTCTCTTTTTTGGCAGGGATGTAAACCTTTCCTTATTTTGTTGTTGCATGAGAAAATGTTCTGCCCGCTGAGCAAGATTATACTGTAAATAGAATCATGTATTTGCACATTTCATTTTTTTATCATTATTAATTTAGTGACTTTTTTGCAACAACAACAAAAAAACTTCATGGGACTTTGCATAAAAATATGCTTGAATCAAAGCATTTTTTCCCACAAAACACAACATTTTGGGAAAAATACAATAGTTTTTGTGTGAAATACCATTTTTATACATAATACAATTTTTGTGTGCAAAATGATCTTTTGCAATTGCTGTTGCTCATGAAGTAATCACACCATTCCCCACTAATCTTTCACATGACTTCTGTCTAACCTTTAACAAACAAGATCTGAGAAGTGAATGAATGATGTTCATGTTGGTTGTGGAGAGGGCAGAAAAAAAGAGAGATACAGATCAGTAACAAAGCTGAAATGAACAGGTTGTAAGATGAAAACTGATGCTTTAAGTCAACTTCTCCCAACCTCAGACTTTCCAGATGTGTTGCTCTACCGAAATCCCCAGGTGACAATCATAGTATGGGCTTTTTAGTACATCTACCAAGAAATTCAGTCTGAGAGAATGCAAGTTTAAAGTGATAAAACATTACTGAAGGTGGCAATAACAAAATGTCCCTCTAGGGGGCAGCAGTGACAACTTCCATTTCATCTGCATCAGGTAGGTGAACACCTCATATGATTGACTGTGTGAGGCGAGAAGACCTCATAGGATTGGCTGGCTGTGAAGATTCTATGGAGTCCTGGGGTTGGCAGTTTAGGGAGGGGCCTTTAGAATCCTCAGCAGGAGAGCTCTTGGCCCTAGCTGGTTGCTATGGAGACAAGGCCTACTATCAATTAGGATGCCAGAAAACTTTTGGGAGGCCCATGTGAGAAAAATTAAAGTGACATACACAACATAGTTACAAGGTCTTCTCGCCTCAAACAGTAGATTGTATGGGTTCCATATGTGAGGAATCTCAAAGTTGAAATTCAAAACAAAAAATGCTTCCATAAAAATATAAAGCCATTGCACAAAATCAACAGAAAGCAAAAAAAAAGAAAAAAAGAGGGGGAAAGCCAGTACTCAATGTTGCCAGACAACACAGATTGGATTGGGGACTATGGGGAAAAGTTAAAGGTACTGGACTAGACCGGTTGCTACGGAGATGAGGCCTAGCAGCAAGGAGGAGGACACTGTATTCCCTCAGGAACCCAATCTCTGAATGTTAGCAACTCTGAATAAAGATTGGATTGGGGAATATGGGGAAAATGTGCAGGATTAGGCCTGTTGCTATGGACATGAGGTCTAGCAACAAGGAGGAAGACACTGTACTCCCTCAGAAACCCAAACTGTGTATGTAAATAACTCTGAATACAGATTGCTTTGGGAAATATGGAGCAAAGTTACAGAAAATGGAGAAGACAGTTTGATGAATTCTTAAGAGGAAACTGAAAACCCAAGGCAGTGCTAGGTAAATACGCTAGTTCTCTATAAATCAGATGTTCTGTTTGGAAACCTGCTGGTTCAAGTAGCAAATCAACTGCTGGTAACTCATGATATCAAGATGTCCTAATTGTTAGTAATACTGACAACAAATTAATCTTCTGAATTCTAGTTTAACATTAATAAATTAACTTTCAAACCTAAAAGTTCTATACTCTGGTTAGAAAGATATGGGAAATTTGGACTAATGTAACACCTTTGCTATTGACTCTCTCATCCTGAACCAGAAAATAAAATCCATGTATTTAATGATGTGATCAAAGGCCTTCTGCTGGTCCTCCAGTTCTCCAGAACACAATTCCTTTTTGTTTCCTCGGGCAACCTAGTAACTATCTTTCAGCCTCAGCAAATCATTTGTAAAATGGGAATGATCACGTTGAAAATAAAAGGTAAATCACATCTCATCAGTGGATGGGAGACTGGAAGGAAATTAAAAGGAAATAAGATGGGTGAAATTTCCTGGCAGATGTGGTCATGGGATGAGCTAAATTCATAATTTCCTAATGCTTAGCCAGTGAAGAAGAGAGGCAATGGTGGGACAAGCTGCCTGAAAGATGATGTGTCCTTTTTTATAGCTCTTCTTCACCCACTGCACAGCAGCAGGGCTTGGTTTAGGTATATCTATAGCGGAAGTTGGAAGAAACACATTACTCAAAAAAAAAAAAATGTGATGAGTGATAAGAGCTGAGATCCTCTTTAACCCCAGAAGAGGGGAGAGCTTGGCTGATGACATTACACTCTAGCCTCCTAACAGTAATGTGAAAAATCTCACCAGTGACATTATATTCCTGTCTCTCACCAGAAACCTGCTGTACATAGCTAGCAGTTTCTTCAGTGGCTGAGTCTGGAGCCCTCATAGCCCAGGCACTTTGGGAAGAGCAGCTTGGAAAATTACCCGTATCAGTGAAATAGCCAGTTTCAGTACTGAGCCAGTCTCCAGAAAGGGTGTGTGTCAGAGAGATCTTTCCTGTCATAGAGGCATACATGTGCAATAGGAGGGAAGACAGGGTTGTTCACCATCTTTAGTCACTGCTAGCATATTTCCAGTTAGCACCATGAAGTTGGGGATACCTCAGTGTGCAAGTGCCACCTACAAGTGTGAAGTGTGTAAATGACACTTGCGCTATGGCACACTGTGTGAGCCATTTGATATATGGCATTGTTTCTCCTCCTCCTCTTCCTCTTTCTCCACTATTATCATTGTCATCATTAGTAACATTTACGCAATAATATTTCTCATTATTTGGGGATGGGGGCTAAAACTGCTATCTTAGGAAATTTTTAAAAAACTTTCATTACTTTCTTTAAAAGGCTGCTCAGTTTTATTAATTTCTGTATGCAAGTACAATTTTTTTAAAAAAAAGAGCATTATCAAGACTGTATTGGAAAAAAGACATAGCTACATTGATAAAAAAAAGTAGAAAAGATGGTGTAAGAGGTTTGTTTTTTTAAAAGTTGGCATTTTTGTTTTTGTAAAAACCTATGTCTAAAGTGGTACTCGAAGCAGCCTATCTTAGGGCACTTTGAAGGTGCTTTAAGGCCACTTTCTTGCTTTTTAAAGATGATATTTAAAAGGAGTTAAAAGTCACTGGAAAGCAATGAGTAATTTAACTAATTAGTAAACAGCATCAAAAACTGTAAGTAACTGGGAGGAACAATAGTGAATTACAGTATGACTTACTTTTCTTCAGATGTAGCTTCAAGCTCTGCTTGAAAGCATTCTCTTTCACTCAGGGTGGGGTGACATTAGATTCCAATACAGGTCTTGTTAGCCCCTCCCTAAACTACAAACCTCAGGATTCCATAGGTTATTGAAAGTGGAATAATAGTGCTATAAGAGTGTAGTGCGGAAATGTCCTAAGACAATGCACAGCAGCCAAACAACCTATGGTAAGCTGCAATATGTGAGTCAAACAGAAAACAGGGAGAAGAAAAGTGATGATGTTGGAGTCACAGGCTTACATTTTGACTCAGATGTTACTTCTGTTGTCAGTTAAGATGGTGTAGAGAAATATCAATGCAGGCAGAAGCCATTCCCCTTCTCCACCTTGTGGAGACTGAGGACAAAGGGAGTAAAACAGATAGTTAAACTGTCAGGCAGTTAAGATATGGTGAGATTCAAAGGAGAGCTGTCATGGTGTTGTGGTTTGGGCATTGGACTACGATTATGAAGACCTGGATTCAAGTCCCTGTTCAGCCGTGGAAACCCATTGAGTGACTTGGGGTGCATCATACTCTCTCAGCCCCAGAAAACCCACGATAGCTTTGCCTTAAGGTCAACATAAGTCAGAAATGACTTGAAGTTACACAGCAACAGCAACAACAAGATTCAAAGGCAGTACAGCCTGGATAACTTCCTGATGATAAGAGCATGAATACGCTGCTACAATGGAATACGCTGCTTTGGAGTGTAGCAGAGTCTCCTTCTTGGGAGGTTTTTAAACAGTAGCTGGATGGCCATCAGTCAGATATGCTTTGATGGTGCATTCCTCCATGGCAGGAGGTTGGACCTTGTGGTCTCTTCCAGCTCTATGATTCTATGGTTCTATAAACCCCATACAAATTTAGGTCATACATGTGTGGATAGCATCACTATAGAGTTTAGTCTCAATGTGGCCAAGAGTGTGGCCAAGATGGCAAAACTTATAAATGAGGAGGAACACAGAAGCTAAGAGAGGCTGCAGCAGTTTGCTTTTGCCTGGGTCTGCAGGGAAGAGGAAGATTCTGTCCCTTCCTCTCTCCCCCCAGCTGAGTCAATTGAATCCAAAGTACTTTTGCACTTTGAACTCAGGCCATTTCCACACTACACTGTTATAGTGCTATTATTCCACTTTCGACATCCTGTGGAATTCTGGGGTTTGCAATTTACTGAAGCCAAAGAGCTCCCTGGCTGAGAATTCTAAATGCCCCTCCCTAACTGCAAACCCCAGGATTCCATAGGATGTTGAAAGTGGAATAATAACATTATAACAGTGTAGTGTGGAAATAGTCTCAGTTTGCAGCAATTGAAGTAAGCTTAGGACAAAGGAGAAAGGGGGAGGAGAAACTGGGACATTTTAAAAGCAGCTGAAAAAGTGGTACAGCAAAAGGTTAGCTGAGACTGTCCCAGTTTTGTTCTTTAACGAAAGAACAGTTGGAGGGTAAGACATAGAGGTGGCACTGTGGTGTTCTGTGTGTTAAAGAACAAAATCACAATGGTTTGCCTTTAATCTCACAATAACATGCTTATCTATTTTATGTCACAATCAAGAGTTGCACTCTTTGATTTGTACTTTTCTCTGTCCCCTCCATTTCATGTCCTACATTTATGTTCTTTGCTGCACAGACTTTGGAGTAATTCTTGTCTTCTGTCACAGTCTTATTTATGCATTGTTATTTATAACTTTCCACTAATGGGTAGCCATCTTTGTCAGGAAAGTAATTACCATTTGCTTTTTAGCAAAATCAATGGAAAGTTTAGTGAAGTGCAAATGAGTGCAGAGTATTTAACTTGATCTACTGCAGGAGGGTGAGGCATGGCACGAGCTCAAAGTGCCATGTCTTGGGATGAATAGATAACAAAGTTCCAGGGAATGCCAAGAGCAGGGATGTCGTGAGAGAAATTTACAACTGACTAATTTCATAAGCAGGTGAGTCTCACTGCCATTCCTCACAGCTGCAATACAACGGCAAACATCTGCATGTTTATAGCTGAAAAATCTTATCTAAGGCATCAGTCGATGGGCTGGGAACTGATACTGGGTTGGAATCCAAGACAATATGAATAAGATCAGATTCACTGTAATTTTTTCTTTTCCTTGTGTGTGTATGTTCATTGTTATTATTTAATCCTCATCTAGTCAGACACGATGTTTTAGTTTCACAGAGTCATCTTTTGTGGCAGAATTCACACAGCGCTAGACGCCGCCCCCCAAGATAGACAATTTTTGTCACCTAAAGAGATGTAAATTATTTCCTCACGTTTCAACCATCTGACATGTACAATTTTTTTTTAAAAAAAAAAGTGACCAGGGAAAAAATTATGCCAACAGATCAATTGCATTTTGCCATTTGAAGAGTCTTTGTTCCATCCAGTGTAATTGATTGAGATCATGATGATGATGATAAAAAATATAATATAAAAATGTTTCTAAAAATGAAAATTAAAAAATTAAAATAAAATAAAATAAAAAAATAGAAAAAATAAAAAATGTGCTGTAAAACCCATTCATTTATCTTTGGCCATTTCCTTACTAGACTGTTATAGTGCTATCATTCCACTTTCAACATCCTGTGGAATTTTGGGATTTGTAGTTTACTGAAGTCAAAGAGCTCTCTGACTGAGAATTCTAAATGCTCCTCTCTAAACTGCAAACCCCAGGATACCATAGGATGTTGAAAGTGGAGTAATAGCACTATCGCAGTGCAGTGCGGAAATGGCCTGATGCTATTGTATGTTGGACATATCACAAGATGATGACTCATTGGGGAAGACAAAAGTGCTTGGTAAAGTAGAAAACCATAGGAAATCCGGAAGACTGCATTACAAATGGGTGGACTCAATCAAGGTAGCCACAAACCTGAGTTTAAAAAGGCCAGAGCAAGACAGTGAATGATTGGGGATCTTGGATGGTCTCTCATTCATGGGATTGCCATAAGTTGAAGTTGACAACAAAGAACAACAACATTTTGTGGTTGAAATATAATGTAGAGAAGATGGTATGAGTGCTTGGATGAAGACCAACCTCTTCCCTTTCCAAACAGAAAATGGAAGAGTCATGTGACCTGAAATTCTACCATGTGCATAAACAATCTATTGTTTAGTAAAAAAGTGAAGTGTCCCAAATCTCATCTGATCTTGGACACTAAGCAGGGTCAGCCCTGGTTAGTACTTGGATGGGAGGCTGTCAACACTCACTAGGTGCTATAGGCTATATTTCAGAAGAAGGAACTGGCAAAAACCACTTCTGAGTATTCCTTGCTTAAGAAAACTGTGTGAAATTCATAGGCTCACTCTAAGTCGACACGCGACCTGAAGGCCAGCCACACTGTGGCCCAGGCAACACTGGAGTTGAGGATTTCCCAGAAGAGATACACAGTCAATGGAGACAAAATCCATGGCTGTATTATTGAGTCTCTGTGTTTGTACAAATTTCCAAGTTGTTTTCCTGCATTCTTGATAGTGTGGGGGGAGAATTGTATATATGACTCCAGATTACTGTTGAGTAGGATAGAAGACGAGTTAATTCCCACTGAGAGAAGCAGAGATGGGTGAAAGTAGCTGCTTACTGCATGTGAGAATTTTTTTTTCATTTTGTCTCCTGCAGTCTAGACATCAAATGAAACCAAAATGTTGTACTTCAGAAGAAGCTCTGGAACAGCACTTTGAGAGTGAAATCGAGAGTGATTACTGAACATCAGAGCATAAAGACACTGCGTTTCCTGCTGAAAGCTGCTCAGACCCTGAAGATTAGTGTTCCCTCAGAACATTTGTCAAATACAACATTGTTAAGGAGCAGCCTTGATGCATCCAGGAGAGCAGCATTAATTTTTATCCGCCTGGATGAGGGTTAAACATGTATAGAACAGAGCTTGGGGAAAAACTATTTTGCTTTTGGACTACAACTCACAGAATCCCTTAACCAGCAGCTATGCCAGCTTGGGGATTCTGAGAGCTGTAGTAAAAAAATAATGTTTCTAAGTTCTGCAAAAGAGTGCTGCAAAAATATTGGGGAGAGGGAAATTTTAGAGTGGGGAAAAGAAATGCAGAGAAAGTTGGCTGTACTGTACAAAGAAAAGTATGGGTCCTATTTATGTATTTATCTTCACAAATTATATGCAGGTGCTCACATACATTTTGCAGCTGTGCATAAAATATTTACAAATAATGTTCAACAACCTGCTAGCGAAACAAAGCAGCAACCAAATGGCAGAATAAGCGAAGGAGACTAGCAAAAGCCAACAGATCATCCATCAGTCCTGCAAACTGGAGTGAAAAGGTGACTTCCAAGGCTGAAGGATGATGACGACGACGACAATGATGACGATGACGATGACAATGACAATGACAACTACTTATGGCACCATTAATTCTCCACTCACCATTGGTTCTGCTGGCTACAGTGATATAGACTTGAGTTGATTGACTTGGACTCAGATCACTTCAATTACTTGACTTGGACTTGACTCAGCAGTAAATGATACATTGACTAGACTCAACTTGTGACCTGTATATTTTTAGTGACTGACTTGCTGCCTTTGGTTCAGTAACCCAACCCATTCATCCAAAAACTTTACAGCTTTGAACAATGCTTCCAACCCTTTTTGCTCACCTTCAGAAATGGGAAGTAAGAAGGATCCTATTCTCCAGTTCAGAAGCTGTAGACTCTTTTATGCCCATTGACACAAAGGCCTCCAGCTTGGGGAAAGTGGAATAAGAAGGATCCTGTTCCCTATTTTTGAAGCTGCAGTCTCTTGTAAACCCACTGATTCTCACTCCACCTCACCACCGCCCCCCTCTCTTTTTTTTCTGTTAAAGTTTGCTCTCACCCTTGAAACTTGACTTGAAAGTATCTTGCAAGGGCTTGAGACTCTGCTTGAGGCTTGAAGATAGAGACCTGAGACTTGACTTAAGCAAAAGACAATACATATTTGGCTGGCTAGGACTGCAGGATCTGCAGCAGCAGCCATCCTGTCAAGACAGTAATGCTGGCGAGAGAATTAGCTGCTATGATTGGGAGTTTTTGTTCCCTTTCTCAGCCAGCCTCCTCCTCTCTCTTTTCATTTCTCCTCCTGTTTCCAACAGGTGTGATGCTGACTCAGCCTTGCAGCTGCCCACCTGGAACGTTATGTACCCATAATGCTGGCCTGCATGCTTTAAGTCTGTGACAATTCTCTAATCCAGCTGCTGGAACCTGACCCGACATGGAACGCAGGGACAACTCCTCGCTCTTGGCAAAGCGAGTCTCTTTTCCTCAGCTCACATGAAGTGACTTATTTGAAATGAAAGATGCTTTTGCTACAGTGGGAACCCCGGGGTTTCAAACTGCCCATCTGGTCTGTTCTAGCACCTCTTGGAGCTGTCTGCATTAATGGAGTCTGCCTTCTAGAAATGAGATGTCAAATAGTCACACAGCATGAAGGAAGGATGCAAATCTTGCTCTGTCTTCTCCTCTGATCTCCTAGAGGTACTGATCAAGGCAGCTGGAAAATCCTGTCTTCTGTCCCAGAAGCCCTTCCTTCTCACACATGCAGATGAATGTGGGACTGTTGTTATGCACCTTCAAAGCTGACTCCAACTTATGCTGACCTAATGCAGGGTTTTCTTGACAAGATTTATTCAGAGTAGGTTTGCTATTGCCTTTCACTTAGGCTGAGAGAGTGCAGTTTGCCCATGATCACCCAATGGGTTTCCATGGCTGAGCAGTGATTTGAACCCTAGGCCATTTCTGCACTATATTGTTATAGTGCTATTATTCTACTTCCAACATCCTGTGGAATTCTGGGGTTTGTAGTTTACTGAAGCTAAAGAGCTCTCTGGCTGAGAATTCTAAATGCCGCTCTCTAAACTGCAAATCCGAGGATTCCACAGGATGCTGAAAGTGGAATAATAGCACTATAACAGTGTAGTGCAGAAATGACCCCAGTCTCCCAGAGTCCTAGTCAAACTCTTAAGCCACCACATTACACTAGAGCTGTTGTGCAAAAAAGGGGGAAATGGAAAAGTTTCACTCACTACCACAATCCTCTTGAAAAAAGTAAAAGTTTTTTCCTTCCAGAATTGTGAAGAAATGTGAGTTTTGAAAAATTTTTCAGAAACTGAAATTCAATTCCTACCCTTATGTGTCAGGACAGTTTTTCCGTGCATGGCAAAGATCATGTTGCACTTAGCTGCCATTTAGAAATTAAAGGTGGTAAGGAATCTGTCAGAAAAAAAGAGAGGGGTAACTCTAATTCAGCATTAGCATGAGATTCAAATTCAGATTCAAACAGTGTTAATGCAGGGATTCAAACCCTGACTTGAAACACTTAAAGCACTCCATGGGAGAACTTGAAGATACATCTCCTAATGCAGGCTCTTAGCCAACATTTGACTGATTGATTAATTGATTTTGTACCTCACCTTTCTTTTGAAGCAGGATCCAAGTCAGCTTGAATTTCCAGACAATCCAATAACAATTACATCTAAAGATTTATAGTCATACAACTGGCTGAACATCTCACAGTGGGAAATATGCAATAAGGTTAAGCAATCTGATAATCATTTATGACAACTAAAACTAAAGAAATTAAAAGGGGGAATAGTGTGAAAATATATTTTTCCAAAGGAAAATTTTGCCTCAAATAAAAGCCTTAAAAAAGAAGATCCCATCTTCATGACCTCTAGGCGCTTTAGGTTGTAGAATGTGACATCAGAGGAAAGATCAGAAACGAAGATTTCTGTAGCTTGGTTCTCCATAGTTTCACTTGATACCAGTTGCAAACATTTGGGCCAAACTTCAAATTTACCTGCAGTTGAGGAGACCACTTACTTTTGAGACCCCTTACTCTTGAGGAATTTGCTGACTACCTAATGAGTTAGTTGTCTCAATGTCACCTCATAATTCAGTGTGGTGTTGAAGCCTGGAGATATTTTTTTTAATCAATAAAGGTTAATTCAGTCATTTAAAAAACAAAATAATTCTCAGAGCACACCTTCAAGGCCTTTTTGATATGCATGCTAAGTTTCAGCTGTCTACCTTTCACAGTTAAGGCATGCATGCACACACACACATGCACACAAACACACAATTGACTCATTATGTCTAAATCTTGCTTTCTGTCATGATGGGGCATTAAGAGGGCACAGACTGTCTTAGTCAGAGCATCTCGTGCCCAGGCACAGACCCTCCCAAGGTTAGCTTCTGTAAGGCTGCTGCATTATGCATAGCCCTACTGACTGTTGGTCTGTACCATTACTGCTCATCTTCAGGGACTCAGCCTTGCCCTTGAAAAGAGGTACTGAAGAAGAGCCTGCAGGCAAAGAAGTGAAGACCTCCATTTGTATTTCTTCCTTCTATCCTCTACAGAAGCACAGAATATTACTTAAATGTATCTTGCTACTGTCCACTCCATTTCTTCTTCTTGATTCTCTATAATGGAGACAGTCCAGGCCCACCAGTTGAAAGGGGAGGGGTTGGTGACAGCATCAATGTGGGTATAACATACAGCTGGTCATTCACATTTGCTAGGGTTAGGGGTGCAGGACCTGTCCAAAAAGTGGAAAAATTGAAAACATCAAAATGTGTGTGTGTGTGTGTCTGTGGGAAGGGGGCTGAAGCATGGTGGGGACAGAGGGCTCCTAGAGTCCAAACCAGTTCAGTGAAACAGAGGGGGTCGCCACGGTGGTCCTATACTTCCTCTCTCTTGCCCATCTCCTTCCTTGGGTGTGGGGAGCAGTGTGAGATGCTGAGAAATCAGGCTGCAATCCATCTTTAGCTAGCCAGTCAGCAGCTGGTGGTGGAGGAAAAGAAGAATTAGAGGTGCGTTTTTAAAGGGCTGTGTAGTCTGACTGGAGCTACCAAAAGAAAAGGTTCCCCTGGAAAAGGAGCATCTGAGGTTGAGGGAGAACAGAGGTTAAAGAAACTCACCAATAATCAAATCCATGAAGTCAGCTCTGTAAATGTGGAAGGCCAACTGTATAGCCTGAAAGTGGGGGACTATGGAAGGTTGAGGGGTCTTACTCTTGCATTTCCCACACATCTTGGACCCAGGGGAAATCTTCCAGCAGTGAGTCTACTCTGGTTTTTCCTCTGAATTTCAAAGGAGGTCTCTAAGATGCAGAACCTATTAAGGGAATAAGGTTCAGTCCCTTGGAAAGCTCCTTTGAAGTTCAGATTAAAATCCCAAGAAGATCACTGGCAGACTAAAACGGAATTCATCAGCCATCATGAACCTGCAGTTGAAATGAAATGAAGGAATATACGAATGTTTCCAATTGTGGGCATGCAGCAGTCTGGAGAGAGTCAATAGTGATGACTAAAGAGTGATCAGGATGAGAGGCAAGTCAAGAGGCAGAACCAGAGAACATGACAGTTTTAATTTCAGTTAATTTTGTCAAATTATAGGAGTTATCCAAGGTGCTGAACCTGCTTTGGGGACAGAGTTCAGCACCTTGGATAGGTCTTTTAAAGTTCAGACCAAAAAGCAGAGTGGGTTTCTCTATCAGATTCACCACTTCACTGGCATTGGGGCCAGTAGCACTCACTGAATGGACCCTCACAAAATGAGAGGTTTTCGAAGTTAGCTATTTGGGGCCTAAATAAAATGTGGGAATAGGGGAGACAATAACAATTTCATTGTGCCTTCTGGATGCCCCTGAAGGCACAATTCTCTAGTTTTGGCTGTAAAAAACTGTGTGTGTGTGTGTGTGTGTGTGTGTGTGTAGCGAGAGAAGGTGGGTGGCAGGGATGACAAGGGAGTCCTGTGCAAACAGAATATTGAACTAGATAAATCTTTAGTGTAATCCAACATGTCTGTAGACTCACACAGACATACAAAATGGCACCTGTAAGTTTTCACATCCATGGGCTAGTGAATCCTTTCTGGGTTTTAGTACATCCTTTCAAAGAACAAGCCACAGAACTGAATTTGAGCTCTTCCTATGTTTGGGGGGAAATTTCTTGTGGTTGTCTAAAAGTTCCTCCCCTCATGGGCCATGCTATATAGCCCATCTGGCAAAATTGTTTTCATGGATTGAGATCCTTCCTCATTTATAAAAGTTACTTGATAAACTTTGAATACCTATTAGCTCTGAGCCTGACCTATTATACAGGGTCATTGTGAAGATTAAATTACAGTGAAGAAGAGAGAAAACTATGTATGGTGCCATGAACTCTTTGAAGGAAAGCTGAGAGAGAGAGAGAAAGGGCAGGGAGAGAAACCATTCATTTTTCTGCTATGCTACAGAAGCACATAAGAAAGAAGTAAAAGAAGTCAAGGCACTAGTGAGAGTCATCTCTGTCTCCTTGTGTGCCTATATGTGTTCAGTGGCAGCTGATGGATTTCACACTGGGTTTTAGTCAGAACTTGACAGGAGCTGTCCAGGGTGCTGAGACCTATATCCTCAAACTGGCTGAGCTTCCAAGGTAGTATCTTGAATATCTGGGCTAAAACCTAGAGCAGTTTTTCTGCTCCTTTAACACAAGAGCCAGAAGCACAGCTGTCTGTCTGACTTGGCCCATCCTTTCCCATTGTTCAGGTAAACTTTCTTGAACAGCATGCTGATGGCTTGTTGAATCTTATTTCCTCTCGTCTCCTAATGTGTAAAGGGAAATGTGTCACTTTTTGCCCTTTTCTTAGAGCAACAGGAAATCTAATTTTTTTAAACTTCGGGAATGGTATGTGAGATCAAGTCAAGACACAGAGTCCCAACCGTCGCAAAGTGAGAGGTGAGAACCTTGTGTCGGGAGTTTAGGCGACACAAAGAACTAAATATATTTATCAAAGCAGATTGTGTAAAGTTACTCAAGGAAGCAGCAGTTTTCACTTACCTTGACTGGCTCCCAGCCAGACTTGCAGATGCAGCCCACCCCATTGGGCGCCTTGCTTCTGTTTTTCCATGGTTCTTTTTTCTCTTCACATGTTTCTGGGAGTTTTGTGTGTGTTCACATGTATCTGTGTTCACCTGGGCATGGAATCATGCACAAGTCATACAGTCTTGGGGCAGGTTGTCATGCAACAGCCTGGTCAAAAAGCTATAGTACCACTAGGGCAAGAAAGCAGAAACATCTGCTGCTTGTGATGGCTGTGGAGGGAGGTGCAAAGCACTAGCCATTCACAAGAAGAGCCTCATCTTCAGCCCAGCTCAAAAGAGACTCCTGCTTTTGATTGAGCCCCAAAGAGGAATTCCATCACAAAGCAGGAGTCAATCACAGCATTCCTAGGACAGCGGGTGATCATAGGCTGAGGCTGGGGATCTTAACTAACAGTAGCACTGACAGTATGCACACACATACACAAAGACAATGGTGGTTGGTGGCTCTCACGTCCATGGACTAGTGACTCCTTTCTGGGCGTTAGGTTCTTAACATGGGGTCCACAAAACCCTGCTGCTGGACAGCAGCAGTAGCAATAACATGGACGCAGCAACCGAGGATGTGTGCGCAGATGCTGAAACTGCTCCCTGGTTTGCAAACTATGATGCTGGAGACCAGTTTTTGAATCCCCACTCAGTTTGGAAACTGGGTGACTTCAGGCAAGTCACATTCTCTCAGCCTCAGAGAAAGGCAAAGGCAAAGTGGAATAATAACACTATAACTGTGTATTCCTATGGAATTCTGGGGTTTGCAGTTTAGAGAGGAACCTTTAGAATTCTCAGCCAGATTGCTCTTTGGCCTCAGTAAACTACAAAACCCAGAATTCCACAGGATGTTGAAAGTGAAATAATAGTGGAATAATACTATAACAGTGTAGGAAGGAAGCGGCTTCTATTTTGCTCCTCTTGCAGGTATTATTAAGGCAGATATTTTGCTGGAGATGTAAGCCTCTTTGCTTTTGCCCCATGGCTCTTAGCCTAGGGCTACAGCCTGGGGTATAATAGAGTCCTGTTTTGCCTACTGAATCAAGGTGGGGTGGACAGTGGAGCAAGACCTACTACTATACATTGACCTTGATAAGCTTTTGCTAGAACAGCATGTTTGCTCTCTAAATAAGAAAATGGAGCACCTATTGAATAAAATCCCTGGAGGCCATCTTTGGCTATGTATTGGGAGTTGTGTGCTTGTTTTATGATAGTTTGCTCTGTATTTCTGGTCAGCCAAATATGTGTTTGCAAAATACAAGGGGTTCTGTCATTTCAATCATAACAGGCAAGAGGAGGTTTGGTGGTAAAGATAGCAGAAGCCAGTGGAGAACAACTGGGGAGAAAAAATTCATGGCTGTTCTTCCTTCTGGTTCACCATCTAAGCAACAGATTCCAGGTTACTCTAGCAGAAAGGGTGAGATTTGTATGTATGTGGGTAGCTACTTAACAACAATATCTTGTTATGAGGTATCCATGTTGTAACACCAAATATTCCAATAGGGAATGACAGTGGTATCCAATGGACAATTGAAATTCATTAGCTTTACAAAAACCACACTCCCTGTGGCGACAAATACTGGTAGCATTTGTTTTTTAACTGTGGATCAACAAAGTCATCTACATTTTTGGATTCTCTTTCAAGGGAGGGCAAAGCTATAGGAGCCTGCACTTCAGAATTTACCACTACACCATGCTTCCTCTTTGTGCGCACAAAGCACACTTTATATTGTTTAGTTATTTCTTTTATACTTTCATCTGCTCTGCAAGCAGACCAGCTGGTTGACAATGATGTCACACACTATAACAATTAAGCAGAAAAGGCAATCAAAGGACAATATTTCCCCCCACAATTTACAAACCAAAACAATATACAAAGAAACCACAATGTTTCTAAGGGTAGGCTAACTAACTGTTCAAAAACAATTTAAATGGTTGAAAGCGGCCAACAAGAGTTGAAAGCCAGGAGGATTAGATGCATCTCTCAAGGATGCCTGAGGGAGAGAGTCAAACTAGATGTTAAGCACAGATGTGTGCAGAACTTGGAAAAGTTACTTTTTGGGATGACACTTTCCCCCCATCTCCCAGCTGAGGGGATTCTGGGTTGTCATCCAAAAAGTAACTTCCCAGTCTCTGGTTAACAGCAGCAGCAGCTGGCTCTCATGTTATTGGACTGTGAATCTGCTCTGCGCTTTTTTCCTGAACTTTAAATGGACTATCCAAGGTTCAGCCTAGGTTCAATAGACTGGATAGCTCCTTTAAAGTTCACATTAAAATCAAGAACAGATATATTGACCCATGAAGACAGAAGCCATCAACTACCACTGCTGGTCAAATCATTGCAAGCAGAACCATTTCATAGGGTAAAATCTTTCAGAAGAGAAGAGGTGCTTAACCCATTTCCCTGGCTACCACTGTCCCACTTCAAGTTGCTCCTTCCAGTGCTCACCCAGAGGAAAACACATGTATATAAACTCATCTGATGTGTGTATATATTTATGTGGTTGGTAGGAGGCAACTCAAACCAAGTAGGGGAAAAGTACACTAAAATATCCCTTGCTACTCCATACTTCTCTGATCCTATTTATTCCTCCTCTGGAAATTAGTTGTTGTTGTTGTTGTTGTTGTTGTTGTTATATGCCATCAGTTCACTTCAGCCATCAGATGACCCTATGAATGAGAGATGTGCAAGAGACTTGAGACTCTGTTATTAACAGTGCTGCTCAGACCTTGCAAAACTCAGAGCTGTGGCTTCCTCGGTGAATATGATGTGGTCTCCCTCTTTTCCTACTGCCTTCCACTTACCAAACATTCTTGCCTTTTCCAATGAGTTATGTCATTCCATGATATGTCCGAAGTATGATAGCCTCCTTTTAGTAATTTTGCCTTATAGAGAGACTTCAGGCTTAATTTGTTCTGTGATTTCTCTTTTCGGCCATCCACGGTATCTACAGAACTCTCCTTCACCATCACATTTTGAATGAGTTGATCGGGTTTTTTCCTGCCAGCGTTCACATCCATAAATAGAAGTCATAAATGCTACAGTATAGATCAACCTGAATTTGGTATCCTGTATTCAGTATTTAGTTTGGTGTTTGATCCTAAAGAAGGCACTGGGAACTCAAACCTTGAAGTCGAATCTGGCGCTCTTGAGGTCCCAATTTGGACACCCCTACCATTTGAGCAGATGAGGACACTGCCTACCTAATTTTTACCACTGCTTCCGACCAGCAGGGAGTACTAGATGTGCTTAGGCCAGGGTAGGACCATTGGGTTATTTTTATTTATTTAATTAAGGCCATTTCCGCACCTCACCCATCTCCATCGTCATCCCATTGTCATCCTGGTAGTGCCACTGCCAGGATGGACGCACGACGTGAATGCTCTCCTCCACATCCGGCTGTGCCCCTTCCTTCTGCAGTGCAGCCAGTCACTTCTCATGCTGCACTGGGGAAGGAAATGCCTAGATTGCACTTCCTCCCTGTCTGCGCAGCTGCCCATGACAGGAGCGTTGCATGATTTTTCCTGGTAATGGAATATCCCACAACAGGTGGGGAGGTGTTAGCAGTGTGACTGTGACAACATCGTGTGAAAACACAACTCACAGAATGGCAGCAACATGTCCCCATCACAGGACAGCAACGTCATGTGGAAATGGCCTTAATCATTTCTGTATCACCTCCCAGTCCACAAGGGCTCCGAAAGCAATGAACAAATAAAAACAATGAAAACAATGCAAAGATAAAAACATTTTAAAAACACATGAAAATATTCCTTTAAAATTGGCAAAAACAATCTTAAAATCCAATTTAAATAATAGATTCTATGATAAACAGTTTAAACAGAGTAATTTCAAGCATTAAATAACATGCAGAACAACACTGTTTTGGCTGCCTGCTGGAAACTTAAAAGAGATGAAGCCAGCCTAATTTCCTTGAACAGGGAGATTCACAGTTGGGATGCTCCTACAGAGAAAGCCCTGGTACATGCAGCTACTAGCTTAACTTCATGAAGGCCTACTATAAAGATCTCAAATTTCTGGCAGGCTCATCTGAGAGCATGAGTCCTGTTCTCAAGCTGTTTAGGGCATTGTAGGTCAAAACCAACCCCTTAGTTACACTGGCCAGAGCTTCTGGGAGCTGCAGTGCAACATCCGGAGGGCTGTCTGAATCTTATCTCCTGATTCTGATTTGGCAGGGGAAGAGGTTGGGACACAAGATGTATTGGCTCCATCACTGGTGATATTGCAACTCACTTCTTTGGTCATTGTGTAGGTTGGAATTCTGACTATACAACAACCAAAAGCCCCCTTCCCAACCTACCTTGTAAGATGTATAGCTCCCCCTATATATAGCCATTTCCAGGTTCTTGGAGAATGATACATCCAGCTAATTTACTTTAGCTGGATACACTGCAAGGATGTTGTCTGCTGGGATGTCCCAGGATTCCTGGAGATCCCTGCCAGTACCTTTTGCAGCATGTCCAGCTACTGAAGTGGCAGAGATGTGCCCCTTGGGACCCCTAAGTGTGGCCCCCAGAAGTCCCACAAGGCCCCCTCCCACATTTTAACATGTTTTTCAGGCTAATTTTTGGGAAATTTCTGGCCTGAAAACTACCTGAAAGCTGTCAAAACTACTTGATGATATAGAAGTTTGTTCCTCTTAACCCCTCAAAGCCCATCCTTGAATGGTGGGCAGGTGTAACGTATCACTTTGGGCACAGCAAAATGCACTAGTACAGTCTGCCAGGTGGCTGCAAGGGAGGGAAACACCTCCTGCCTCCTGCACAGTTGGTCATCCCCACCCCAGGTTCAGAAAAATAACTAGATGTGTGGCCACTGATCTCCTTACCCTCCAACAACCCAGAAAAGGCTATGTTGACAGGGAGGAGGTGCTGCATAGTTTACCAGGGGGGAAGGATTGGGAGCCAGAGGGATAGCATTGGGAGATGTACTTAAGAAAAGGCAGCTACATAAAACACATGTCCCCTGACGCAGGACCTCATTCAAAGAGTTAAAGCCTGGCAACAGCTGGAAAACTAAGTGTACATATATGCAGATGTAGTGGGAAATGGGACGTAGAACCAGAAAAGAAGAAGAAGAATTCTTCTTTCTTCTCAAAAGAAGAACTTATTAGCATTTTCAAATTTATTTCAATTTTTTAAAAAAGATGTGAGAGAAACAAAACCTGATAGATCCAGTCATCCAGGTGCAGGGATAGGAGTGCTGCTTAACACTTACAGTCTGGGTTTGAGTCCTGAGCCATTTCCACACTAGACTGTTATAATGCGATTATTCCACTTTCAACATCCTATGGAATCCTGTGGCTTGCAGTTTTGGGAGTGGCCCCTCCCGAAACTGCAAGCCCCAGGATTCCATAGGATGGAATAAGTGGAAAGTGGAATAATCACACTAGTGATTATTCACTAGTCTAGTGTGGAAATGGCCCTGGTAATCTGTTTCAGTGCTGCTGAGTTAAAGTAACCCTCCCCCTCCCCCTCCCTCCCCCCCCTTTTTTTTTTGTGGGAGTTCTTCATCATTACTACCAAAGTAGCAGGGAAGTACAACATGATCCTGGGAATAGCTGTACTTATCAAATTTAGCTAATGCAGATGGAGGAAAATTTAGCCTAATTCCCAAATTCCCTCATATGTGAGACAGAACAAAAGTGAAGTTTAAAACATGTGAACAGATAGAAGTTGGCATTCCTATTTAATCCCCCTTCAGCCTTTTTTTTGTTTTTCATTCACTTCTTCCCCTGCCCCAACTGCTCCCCCCCAAAAAAAGTCACTGGGGCTCAAAACTTCATATTGTGTGCATTTAGGCCCTAAATCTCTCTGATTGTCAAAATGCTCCCAGAGATCTGCAGCACATTCCAGGAAATATAGACACTGCAGGAAATTAGCAGGGGAGGCATGAGATCAGTTTCTTTCTGTAGTAGGTCCCATTCTTTTCTCTAACCTTAGCATTTCTTTGGCCCAGCTGGGTTTCCTTTCCACCCCTCTGCTGCCTGGGTACCTCTTTTTGGGGGGCTATAGTGTGGGATCCCAAAGCATCTTTTCCCAAACCAGATGCTGATGCCTGAGCACCCTCCCCCTTTCCCTCCTCCTTTGCACCTAAAGAGGCACTTGATCGAAGCCAGCAACCTCCAAATCATATTCCAGAGAGGAACAACCATGTGGGACACACATGTCTGTGTAGTTTAGGAGCTAGCTGCAAGATCGGCCTCCCAAAACTTTTCAGGCAGAATTTTATTCTATTCAGGACTGTGACTAGAATCCTGGGCATTGGTAGTTCAGAGGGAAGGCCACCATGCCTGTTTTGAGCAACCATAGGCCTAGAAGATGCCCTGATACCATCATCTCCATCATTTTAATCCCTGCTCCCTGTTAAGTGAGTTTCTCCATGTAATAGAGATACACTGAATCTGTAAGGAAGGGAAGGGAAGGGAAGGGGATGAATGCTTTAGCTCAGTTTCCTAGATGATGTGTCCTTTGACCTGGAAGTTCTGACCTCTCATCCCCAATGTTCAGGAGCCACGTGTTACTATTCCTATTTCAAATAAATCACTTTGCACATGATCAGAGGAACTTCTAGTATTTCCAGGGGAAAAGCAAGTGCACCATTTACAGCTCCTCATATTTCATGGGACATTTGACCCTCCCTTCATGGATGTAAATCCTCAAGTATTTTGTCCTTGCTTGTGAGGATAAATAATTATGGTAGTTTCCTCCCCTATCTAGGAGAAAATGAGTATTCCTCTGTGGTGTTCTCTGCATATTTGAATGTCCTGAAGTGTTGTGAAGAAATTATTCCATGAAGAACAACACATGTTTCTTTTTTGTGTGCAAAAAATGGTTTTCTCCGCAGAAAGGTTTCCTATGCCACAAACAGTGCTTTCGGTATATGAAATCTATTTTTCTGAAGAGAAAACAGGGGTAATTGCACACAAAAAAAGGGTTTTTCTCTGCAAAATAATTCTTCTGCAACACTATAGGACATCTGAATACCAGGAGAAAATCTTTGGCACCACTATCTGTGCCCTTAACCCCCCACTTCTGAAATGTACCCCAATGAGTCCCTTCCTGGATCTGGATCCATTTGCTAGACCACAATGTTTTCTCACCCCAGTTTAAGAGACTTCCATGCTTCTCCAACTTCGGAAGAGAGATGAATTGGCACAAGGGACAGGTCATTTTCAGGGCATGACAATATAATATATGTAACAGTGCTATCTTTGGTGTGGCACTGTCTAATCTCATTGTTAATGTATCTGGACTGGAGAATTTTTATGCTTTTTTAAAAAATCATTTGTTATTCTATTTTTTAAGGAACTCACTTTGTTTTGTCCTTAAAATTCCTTGTGAGCTGCCTTGAGAGGTCCCCTCGAGAATGACATTTTGGGATATTTGAAATAAAGAGTAAAAAATTTTAAGTGAAATAGTGTGAAATAGACTCTGTACTTGCTCAGAAACTTTCATCTTTGTGATCATCTCACCTATTCCAAATCTGAGTCCTGACAATGAACAATGGGTGGGGGCTCGCATATTCATCTCTGGCCTAGTATGAACCCTTCATAATTGACCCTAAACAAAGTATTTTCAGCCTGAATAATCAGAGAGGTGTTTTTACTCTGTCAAAATTTACTTCATTAATTTATTTGGTAAATTTACTAAATCTTGTATCACTGGAAGCAGCCCTAATATTAGGAGAGGGGAAATTATGGAATAACACACTGCAGTCTCACAGAGGTAGCAGGTGGGGGGAGATGCCCCTTATCTCCATCAACATTACATCTCTTTTGTAGTTGCTAATCAGAGCAGATGAGATCTATCGCAAATATAATGGTGGTAGCAGAACAGCAGCCCATCCAAACAGCTGACCCCACAAACCTCAGTGGGTCAATCATTCTTGTTTTTGAGAGAAAACCCAGTCTGAAGGAATCGATACAACCAAGTCCTTATTCCAGAGAAAATGGTTAACTCTGGCAAGAAGGGCACCCACAGCTGCCTGAGGCAATGTCCCATCACTTCATAACTGCATCATCCATGAGGAGAAGAAGAGCTATATGACCCACTGGAGGTCAGTTTATGTCTTCATTGTCCCTGCGGTTTTCCTTTTTCTTTCCCCCCCTCACTTCCTCTTTATCTGAGCATAAAGACTGACACACTATATACTGCCTTGTGAGCAGCAAGGCCCTGGTAATAATGAACGTTATAAAAAAAAAGTGGTTTTTTTTTATGATTCGTATCTGAAAAAACACACCCGTCTCTTCATGCTACTGCAGTGGGGGTTTTGGGCCACCTCATTACTGGAAAGATATTGGCTAGCTGGAGAGAGTTGAGAGGAAAGATAATCAAAGAAAGGTTGAGCAGGGCACTCGGAGGAGGGATGGATTTTGCGAGTAAGGGGAATAAAAAGGACAAAGAACAGAGATGCTGGGAAAGAGAAGAACAGCTCAACAACATCTTGTGGAATACTCAAACTAGGACTGGGGTGTGATTCGTTTACCTCACTGTCTGGTTTTTGAGCCAGCCCTCTGCCCTTCCACTACCACCTGACTCTTTAGTTTATCAGTTCCCAAAATTACTCGACTCTTTCTACCTCTTAGCCTTCCCAAAGCCAGGAACCCACCATATTTCACACAACCTGCAAGTGTCTTCTCAGATTGTATTAAAAATGTCTTCATTTGCTCTGGAGTATCAGAGAAAAGGGGTTTACCTAGTTCTACACTTCCTAAACTTAAACATGAAGACAGATGCAGTTTCGGGTAAGAAATCTGGGCTTATGATGAACTCTGTGGAATTAAAATATGTGTTTGACAACATGTGCACATTTGTAAAATGTGCTCTCCCTCTCCCCCTCAAAAAACCTCAGCATAGCGTACATTTCTAACATGTGCACAAACATGTTTTATTCAACTGGGCATGCATCCATTGTAGGTTTTTTTTTCCAATTAAAAGAGTTTGTTCATATAGAATTCATACAGAAAAGACTTGGAGGGTGAGCAAAGGAGGAAGCTCATGAAAATGAACTTGCCAGATCTGCCCATTCTTGGTCTCTTTATTGATCTGTAAATTTCCAAGGAGTGTCCTTGAAAGAAAGGCAAGCTGTGAAGCAATAGGAGTAAAAAGCTACAACAATCTAGTTCACCTTGGCCAGATTCTACACTTAATGGTAGCCTAAACAATAGAAAGATAAGCTCATTGTGTTCACTGTTTTGAGGTCCAGTTCCTCTTATTGTCAGGATACACTGTGGTCACTAGAATGTGTTCTCTCTCTCTCTCTCTCTCTCAATATCTATCTCTCTTTCTCTCTCACACACATACCCAAATGATGTGCCAAATGCAACATCTCATGTCATCTGCAACAAATCCTACCCACTATGATGTCTACTGTTGGCCTTTGGTGTTCATTGTACAGCTTGGGTCAGGCTATCTGAAGCACTGTATTCCCTGTACCCAAGCTTACCCAAGCTCTATGATCACTGGGAGAGGCCCTCCTCTCCGCCCCACCACCTTCCCACACACAGAAGGTGGGAACAAAGGGCAGAGCTTTCTTGATGGGTGCTCCCAGACTTCCTCCCTAGGAGGGCTCAGATTGCTCTCTCTTTGCTGTTCTATTGCTGGGAAATGAAAGTTTTCTATTCCAACAGCGTTTTGGGAAGTGACTGCAATGGATGTATAATGGTGCGCTGTCTTGTTAATTTTTATCTTCTGTTAATGGATTTTTAAAGAGTTTTAATTTTGCAGATTGTTTAATAGCCTTTAAAAGTAATTTAACGGATGCTTTTGTGTGTATTTTAATCTGGTTTTGTAAGCCACCCTGAGTCCCAGTATTGCAAGATATAAATCACCACCACCATCGTCATCAACAACAACATTGTTAATAACAACATCCACAACAATAGAGAATTTGGGTTAAATATTTGGGTTCTGTCACTTTCAATACTGGTATTGGAAAATAACGACAGTCACTTCACAATCCACTGTGCTTCACACTGCTCACCAGTTTCACAGTTCACCTTCAACACAAGCTTAGGGTGCTTCCAGACAGAAGGCTCTTAGCATTCAAAAAGTGCTGTTTGGTTATTCCATTTCTTCCTCTTTAATGGATAATTTTCTTTTAAGAAAAAATTAGAAGTGGTGGGAAAAAATGGGAAGGTTACAAGTGGAAGACTGCACAGTCTTGCCATTCTCTTCTGGGAAAAGTATGTCAATGACACAGTATGATTTTATGGTAAAAGGCTTGTCTGGAATGACCCTTACAGAGACAGGCATGATGTATTCTTTTGATTTCTGCAGTCAAACTTTTCACCTTTTGGTAATAAACCACCTAAGAACCTGTAATATTCCCTTTTATACCAAAGCATCCCAATTCCTGTGGGCAAAATCAAATCATCTCGCCTTGTGTTCTTGGGATTAAATTATGCATGTTAAATTATGCAAGACTCTGGCCTATGGAAGTTTAAGGCTATAAAATTTATGGTGTAGTATGACCTCAGGTATGCAGAAGCATTCAGCTCCTTTACGGAGTCTTGAACACAAGTGACAGAGAAGTGGAAAATGTTTTACCAACCTAAATTTGAACCGACAGCCATGGTTCCCAGGGAAATCTGTTGTTCAAATCTAAGAAATGGAAATGCAAAATCAAATTTCCCCTGTAGGTTTCACTCATGTGTACTCACCCTAAGCAAAGACTCAATGTCCTGAACCCAAACAACTATGAAATGAATTCTGTGAGACCATGGGTTTCTTGACATGCTTCCCTCTTTGGCCATGTTTCATCATGGAAACCCTCTCTTGAGACTGAGGGTCTCAATCAATCCTTGTGTCAATTTCATAATCCCACATAGTTATAGTGGCAGAACAAAACTGTGGAAACCCACTTCAAATTCCTACTCAGCTAGGATGCTCATGAAATGACCCTGGGCCAGCCATACATAATGATGAGTCAGATAGTCTGGTTTTATAAACTACAATAAAAATGAAATGCAGCCTTTTGCGTATGCAATCTGCTCCTTCCTTCATGCAAGTAGCTAACAGAACAGAGACAGAATAGAGATAGCTGAGATTTTGATTTATTATGCCAAAAACACCCCAAAACATCTGTTGTGCCAAACAAAGAACAAACCATGGTTTAATGTTAGCAACCCAGTTTGTCTGAGTGCAGCAAACCAAAATCTCTTTCTGGATTATTTACCTCCATGCTCTGGTGAAGGAGCAAACAAACTGCATGTGCAGGCATGCTGCTCATTAATATTATGGTTGAATAAACTAGGATTCCTAACTCATTGTTAGCTTGCTTTTAGCCTACGTCAAAGATTTGTTAAAAAGTGAGGGAAGAGCCACATTAAGATTGGAGAATAAAGTTAATTAATTAAATTCAAACAATCAGTTTGATTTTTCAGGAAGAGGTCTGATGTTTACAGTAAAATATAAAATAAAATAAAGTGGACATAATAGAAGTTTTGGGCTGCCAAAATACCTCTTTGGATCCCTTCCAATTAGTGACATGAGATTTCAAGAAGTAATCAGATGTCCAGGTATAGAGTCACTGTAAAAGCCAGTGTGATGTAGTACAGAGGGTAGAGTTTGGGAATTTTACTTTTTCAGACTTTGACTCCCAGATTCCTAGTCAGCATAGCCAATAATCATGCTGTCTGGGGGAGTTGTAGTCCATACAATTACTTTTTCCAAGCTGTGGACCAAAGTGTTTGATTGCAGTTAGAGAGCTCCCAATTAAAGTCTCATGGAGCCATGAGGGCCATGGAGTGATCTTGTTCAGATAAATCCTTTCCACCTAGTCTGCCTTTTGGGCTCTCTGGGCACAAAGAGAAGCCCTGCAGATGAAGAATCTCAGTCCCATGATAAAGCACTGGGCAAAAGGAAGTGAAACACACATAAATTGAGCATCTCTGTGAGTTCAGCAGCTGAACAAAGAGACAGCAAAACAACCATTCCTCCCTTCTCTTTCTGCTAGTAAAGTACTTTAGTTTTCAGGTAAATGAGCCAAATAATTATATTTTTAAAACCTAGACGATTTCCGCACTAGACTGTTATAGTGCTGTTATTCCACTTGCAACATCCTATGGAATCCTGAGGTTTGCAATTTCGGGAGGAGCCGGCCTGCCCCTCCCGAAACCGCAAACCCCAGGATTCCATAGGATGTTGCAAGTGGAATAATAGCACTGTAACAGTCTAGTGCGGAAATGGCCCTAGACTTGCAGCTGGACACAGAGCTCAGACATGTCATCCAAAATATAATTCTGAGTGGCCATGCTGGTAGGAGGATTCTAGGAGTTTTAGTCTAAAAATAATTAATTCTAACCCCTAGGTAGAAAAGTAGCAGGGTGCAGGAGGTAACCAGTTAGTTTCACTGAAGGTTACATATATAACTTTCTACCTAATAGATGTTGTGGGCATGTCAACACTTCAGTGAAGTTTGTCCCCTTGAAACCCACATGATCTGGAGAAACTGTTGGAGGTGGAGTAGCGGCATCCCAAGCCAAGGTCAATGGTTTCTCTCCAGTTGTGGAGAATAAGAGTCCTGGTGAGAGAGAGAATTAATATGCTGTTGTCTTGTTATTGTTGTGTGTCTTCAAGTCACTTCTGACTTATGGCTCCCCTAAGGCAAACCTATTATGGGATTTTCCTGGCAAGATTTATTCAGAAGGGGGTTGCCTTTGGCTCCCTATGAGGTTGAGAGACTGTGACTTGCCCACGGTCGCCCAATAAGCTTCCATGGCCAACCAGGGATTCAAACTCTGGTCTCTAGAATTGCAGTCCAGTCCTCAAACCAGTAGATCACACTTGTGTTCTGAGTTAATATGAGGAAGATACAAATGACAATGCTATAGGAAGGAAGGATTTAGATTTGTTTCATACTGGTGAATGTTTTGGGACAAACTGGGCCTGTGTGAAAGGGACAAGCTACAAATGAATTAGAATGGGACCTTAACATTAAAAAGGTGGCAGAGTAGCTTTTAAACTGAATCTGGGAGCAGAGGGAGCTGGGAGAATCTGGGAAGCATCCAGGTTAGGTTAAATCCTCTCTTAAGAGATGAAAATAACAATGTTACTGGTTGTCCAAATGGGAACTGTGTGGAAACAGACCACGAATAAAGGGTAAAATACAATAGCTGATCAAAGAGACCTAAGGGCCAAAGCAGGAAATGCATATGTCAGAGCCATCTGGAGAGGGACATCATGTACAGGCGTTTCTGTGGTTATGCTAAGAAGGCTCTGAGCCACAAGGGGAGAGCTGGTTTGCTTGATAATATATTCTTTTTGGTATCAAGAGACAATATACTTCTGCATATGAGTATCAGAAAGCCAGTGTAGTGTCATGGTTTGAGTGTTAAACTATGACCCTGGAGTCCTGAGTTCAGTTCCTGTTTGGTCATGACCTTGGGTGTGTCACACACACTCAGCTCCAGAAAACTACATGATGGGGTCCCCTTAGGGTTGCCATAACTCAGAAACAACTTGAAGGCACACAACAACAATATCAGTATTGTGTAGAGCACGAGCAGGAAGGTTTATGTATCCAAATGGCCACTATGCAAATAAGATACTGGCTTAGGTTGGCTTTTGGTCTGAGCCAGTATCAGCATAGCTCTTATATCCTTATCATTAGCTTTGAAATGGGGAAAGGTATGCCTTCTTTGGAAGAAGACTGGGATAAAAATATGCCAATCAAATGCATGGTTCAGTCCTAGAGCTACTCCTATGACAGTCTGTACAAGTCAAGAGTGTCCAGTTTCTAGTGTTCCGTGGAAAAGATATCCTTGTGTTCAGCCAAATGTGCCAGATGTGTAGGTTGTTCAACCCACATTAGTCCCTGTCGGCTGTGCAACTCAGCAGGGGGTTGGCATGTGTTGAAGCGCTCCACATTTCTAAACTGGGATGTTTGGAAATTCTGAAGCAACCACATCCAGTGCCCAAATTAGAGCCATCTGAGTGTGTAGTGCCTCTTCAAGTCCCACCTCCCCATAGCACACCCTCAATACGCAGGCACAGTTCAGCCTGTAACACAACCCAACACTTCCACATTCTTAGGTACATCACAGAGGCAAGAAACCACTTTCTGTGCTTCAGAAAGTTGTCTCCTTTGAACTTTGTTGCTATGAGCTTTCAAATCAACTAAAGCTTACAGCAACCCTGTTATGGGGTTTTCTTGGCAAGATTTATTCATTGCCTTCCTCTCAGGATGAAAAAGGATGATTTGCTCAAGGCCACCCAGTGGGTTTCCATGGCTAAGCAGGGTTTCAGACAGTGGTCTGTTACCCTGATTTCTGGGGTCCCTTCAGGGACACCTCAATGTGCTCCACGTGATGGGGAATGGAAACTAGCCAGAGTACGAGCAACAGCAATGCAAGAGGCAGGGTAACCTAGCGGGGTCTTTTTACCCAGTTTTTATGGGGTCAGGTCAAGCCAAAAACCAGACGAAAATGTCCAATAAATGATTTTATTAAATGAAAGTCTCATGCACCAATGCACTCACTCACACACTCATTCAAGACCTATTAAGAAGCAAATGAGAGGAAACTGGATAGGGGAATATTGAAGGGGTTGTAGCTGGGGTAATATCGTACCTTTTCCTGAAGTCCTTGGTCCAGGAAAAACAGTGGAGAAGTGGGGCTCAGTCCGGAGAGGGCTGAGGGGATTACTCAACGGACAGAGAAATGGTCTACTGGAATGACCGGGAGTGATCCAAAGAACAGTTCAAAAACAGGGACTATTTGTAGGGGGAAAAGTACCTGGAGGGCTAATTCTTTCCTGGGGAGAACAATGGGTGCTGCAACAAGGAAGGAGCTCCACAATGGTAACTTATTTTGCATGATGCGATTACAAGGTGTTGCCAAAGTCTCAGGATCTTCAGCTGCATTGGGTTGTGGTGTGACTTCATGTAAATGGTCCTTGCCTGATAGGATATTTGCTCAACTTGGGGCAAACACTCTAATCCCCTCAAGTCGGCTTCTCAGGGGCTGAGGACCCTTTATTTATTGTGGGTTTGCACAGCTTGAGGTCTCCTGGGGCTATGTGACTGAGGATTTTACTGGCCTGACCTGGTTTTTAATCGTTCGACTGTTGCTGCCTACGTGCTCATTCAACCTCTCAGGCACATGAAATCATACTTAATATCAAAATTGTAGACCCCGGGGCAGGGTTTTCCAGTGGAGTAACAGGTCTGTGTAGCACTTGGATGACTATACCATGCTGTCTTCTGCTGGACTGCAGCTCCCACAATCCCCAGCCAGCAAGGTCAGGGCTTGGGAAAGATAGCTTTTGGGACATGGCTTAGATTCAGACTGTCTGAAAGACTGTATTTTCCTGTACAAACCTGCCAGTGTTTTAAGATCTGCAGGGGAGGGCTTTCTGTCAGTCTGGCCACCATCACAAACTCATTTCGTGAGGACCTAGGAGGGAGATGTCTCAGTGGCTGCTCCCACCCTCTGGAGTTCCCTTCCACAGGAGGCTAGAATGGCTCCCTCCCTTCTCTCCTTTATTGTTCAATATTGGCCCTTTCCGCATGGGCCTATTAAAACAGTGCAGAGCGACCTCCAACAGAGGTCTTCTGCACCATGGAGTGGACTGGGGCAGACTACTTTTTGTAGTTCTGCACCTCAGTTCGCTCCGGAGCGACCAGAACTGGTAGCACAGCATGCTTTTTAAAAACCTCTTTTAAGAGGTTTTTAAAAAGTACGGAGCGCACGACCCCATGTCGCTCTGTCCCTTCGCTCCGATGCAGATTTGCAGGTGCACACTAGTGCATGCCTGCAGATCTGCCGGGGGCGGGCTTTCGGCTGGCGAGCTTCTCCAGTTAGTGGAGAACCTCCACCAAGCGGAAGTCGCCATTTTGGACACCGGAGCAGTGTGGACTTGCCTGGACCCACCAAAAAGCCGGTGAGTAGTGGCAGGGAGCGTTTCCTTCGCTGCGTGCGGAAAGGGCCATTGTTTATTGTTTTGTTTAAGCAGGCTTTTAAAGGGAAATTCTTGTGGAGCAGTGGTGTGTTTTAGTTTTAACTTTTGTACGATTTTTTGCAAAAAAAAGAGAAGATTTTAAATTGTTTATAATCTATCATTTTAATGTGATTTTTAATTGTGGTTAACATTTCATTGCTAGGTTTTAGCTGATTGTGAGCTGTCTTGGGTCCCACTTGGGGAGAAAGGTGGCATATAAATGAAAAGAAAGAAGGAAGGAAGGAAGGAAGGAAGGAAGGAAGGAAGGAAGGAAGGACATCACAACTATAATTCTCAGATTCTCACAGCCACTCTGTTCAATGGGTAGGGGAGATTTTGGGAACTGTAGTTTCCAAAGGCAAGTTTGAAGATGCTTTTGGAGCGTTATCCTGCATTTTTTTTCTTAAAAAGAGATACCTTATTTCATCCACCCTCAGCCCAGAGTTTAGGGAGGATTTATCAATGAAAGTGAGAACTTCCCGAGTTACAGTTCAAAGTGGCATTCATTATTAAAGCCACGATTAAAGCCATCAGAAGTTTAATGAGCAACCAGAGAGCCTGTTGAAGCCAAGTCATGCTCCAATGTGCTGCTGAAGTGCTAGAGCTAGGCTCTCCTCTCTTTCAAGAAATGCTTTGGATGAAACACAGAAGCTGTGGTGTTTGAAAATGTCTTTCCTTAAACAAGTAGTCAATTTAGTCATCCACAGGACTGAAGCTGAGGAGGCAGATGCTTTCGTGAACGAATGAGACAAGGCAGGCCAGGCTAGATCCAGTTAGCTCTGAGTCTGCGCATGAAAGAAGGATAATTTTGTTGAATCAGACAATCAGATCTTTGTTTCTCTTATTATTGATCTTGTGGTGGACTCAAAAAGGAGTTGTCTGAGATCAGGGAAGAGAAAAACATCTTGAAAATGCTGGGAGTAAAATAAAGTGGTTTAAAAATAGGTTCGGTCTTGCCGTGAAGCAACATGAAGCAATCGCTTCAGGCAACAGATTCTAGAGGGAGATCCTTTTTGCTGCTTTTTCTCCATTAGTGTGTGTAATTTAAATTAATGAGCTGTACTTAAGAGCATTTTGACTTTTTTCACTTCAGGTGCAAAAACATTTGCAGCATATAGACAGCGCTGTGCTTTCCTTCACATACGTGTGTGTGTGCTTTCAAGTAATCTGTTTACTTGTGACAAACCCATGAATTTTGCAAAGTTTTCTTGGGCAAGGAATACTCAAAGGTGGTTTTGCCAGTTTCCTCCTCTGAAATATAGCCTTTAACATCTGGTATTCATTGATAGCCTCTCATCCAAATACTCACCATGGCTGACTCTGCTTAGCTTCCAAGATCAGACAGAAACTAGTGTCTTTAGACTATTTAGGCCATCCTTTCCTGTACCTACCTTGGCCATATCCTGCCCCTATTAATTTACAACAGTCTTATGAGGGCAGAATCCAAATGGATGCTTCCCTCCCACTACTGTCCTTTCACTAATTGACTTTCCAGTAAGTGGTTCATCCCATGAACAAAGAGAACAAGCACTACTGCAGTGAAGGGGAGCTGTATGAAGTTTATGCAGAGGAACATCCAGGCAAATTGTACCCCATGGGTCAAGTTTCTCTACCTTCCATACCATCTGCCTTCATGATGCCACCCATGGTGCTGACTTTGTGTTATCTCCTGGTAGGATGGCCTTTCTTATAACATCATCTGGGACTTAGGGCAGGGTATAGAAAGCAATGGAAAATTGCCCCTTGGCTAATGTTTTGGTCACTTTCTCTCTGGTCAATCTTTTCTCTCAGTGGTGTATGTAGTGTAAACTGCACCTAGGGGAAGAGTGGAAGTTGAGCTCCCTACTTTCTTACCCCTATCCCCACCCTAGCTCTACATGCACAGCTATTCTGTACCCTCCTGGCATTGGCACTCAGGTCACATGTCCTTCTTTCCCCACCCATTTTGCTCTTCCTTTCTTCCTTCAGCTAGAGGGGTGCAAATGGACTCAAATGAAGGATGGCAACAATTGATGGCATCCATGTACATGGATGGGTGAATCCATGCTGAGTTTTTGTCCAAAATTCTAAGGAGTTATCCCATGGTGCCAAACCTATTCTGGGAACAGGCTTTAGCACCTTGGTTAACTCAGGTAAAGTTCAGACTAAAACCCGGAGCAGATTTACATACACACACACACACTCCAACAAGGAAGCCACCAGCTACTGCTAATGAAGAAAGCAGAGGTATCATAGAATCATAGAATCAGAGTTGGAAGAGACCCCAGGGGCCATCCAGTCCAACTCCCTGCAACGCAGGAACATACACCAAAGCATTACCAACAGATGGCCATCCAGCCTCTGCTTAAAAACCTCCAAAGAAGGAGACTCCACCACACTCCAAGGCAGCCATGGTTGTTGTTGTTGTTGTTGTTGTGTGGTGTTGTGTGACTTCAAGCTGTTTCTCCTAAGCTGAACTTGTCATAAGAGTTTTCTTGACATGAAGGAATTTACATTGCCTTCTTTTGAGGCTGAGAGAGTGTGAGCAGGCATTCGAACCCTTGGCCTCCCCAAGTCCAGGTCCAACACTCAACCCAATAAGGCATGAGGCTGGCTCTCAGATGAATTATAAAATCATAGAGTTGGAAGAGACCCCAGGGGCCATCCAGTCCAACTCCCTGACATGCAGGAACCCGCATCAAAGCACTCCCAACAGATGGCATCCAGCCTCTGCTTAAAAACCTCCAAAGAAGGAGACTCTGCCGCACTACCAAACAGCATCTTCCACTGCCGGACAGCTGTCAGAAACTTCTTCCTGACATTTAGGTGGAATCTCTTTTCCTGTAGTTTGAATCCATTGCTCCTTGTCCTAGTCTCTGGGGCAGCGGAAAACAAGCCCGCACCCTCCTGGACATGACATCCCTTCAGATACTTAAACATGGCTATCATGTCCCCTCTTAACCTTCTCTTCTGCAGACTAAACATCCCCAGATCCCTGAGCGGCTCCTCATAGGGCATGGCATCTAGACCCTTCACCATTTTGGTCGCAGAAATATCATTCACTTGTATTCGAAGTGACATCCAAACCCTTTTCGGGTGTGTCAAACCTGACTGTTTCCCCACCTTTTAGAACTTTTTTTTTTTTTTTTAAAGAGACCCATTTGAATGAAAGACAAGGAGGGCCAACTTCCTTTCGCTGCGTGTGCGTGTTTGTTAAGCTTTGGCTGGCGACGCGAAAAGGGGGAGGCGCTGCCATGGCTTCGTTGCGTACATGTGAGCGAGGGTTTTAAGCCAGTGGGAGGAGAGCATCGATCGTTTTAATAATAATAATAAAAAAAACAAAAACGAGAAGGGGCTGAGCTTCCCAGTTACAGAAAGCAGGTGCTGTCCGGGCTCTCTCAGTTCAGCGGCTGCTGCTCCCGCCGCCGCCGCCGCCGTCCAGGCTCTTTGGCTTCTTCTTCCTCATCATCTCCCTTCAGTCTCCGAGGCGCCCAGGACGGAGCCAGGACTCGGGGAAACGGGGGATGGTTCAGGAGACCCCCGCCTCACCCATTCCCCTTGTCGGCGTCCTCTCTCGCCCTCCTCTTCCCTAGGAGTCACGGTCATGGAGGAGGAGAAGAAGAAGCTGGCCCTTTTCCTCGGCTTGTTGCTCCTTTCCGGGGTGAGTGGACGCGCTCCGTGAGGGGGAAAAAAGTGAGGGAAGTGAGGCGCGCGGGGGACCCGGGAAAGACGCTCCCGCTGGGGAGAGGACAGAAATAGGGGTGTGGGGTGGGGATAATAGAGTTCCTAACCCCCTCTTGGGGGAAAATAGCTCCGCTTCTGGGTGTTGTTTGTTGAGGCGAAGAGGGTATCTGGGTGAGGGAATGAGTGTTATTACCCTCCGAAGCTCCTGAGGGAATGGTGGGGTTTTTGAGGAGCAAGGAGGCGCGTTGTCTCTTCCTCTCAGAAATGGGAGGGAAAGAAGCCGCGGGCGGCGGTTCTCCTTCGGGGCGCCCGGACGTTACAGGGCATGGTTTGCTTACTGGGGTGTGGGTCCGTTTTGGGGTTGTGTGACCGTTTCCCCTCACGAGGAGGCAGAGGGACGGACCCGGGCCCGTCTCTCACACACACCCCACATGCCCCGCGAGGGAGCTCGCGCTCCCTCGCGGGGCATGTGGGGTGTGTGTGAGGACGGGCCCGGTCCGTCCCTCTGCCTCCTCGTGAGGGGGCGCGAGAGAGAGTGAGAGAAAAAAAATGGTTGGGGAAGGAAAGGGAGACGCCAACTTTTGGCGCGCCCTTGGAGAACGGTCCTCGAAGAACGCATGAGGGGCGGTGGGTGGGTCTCCTTAAGGAGAAAAAAGAAAAGAGGGCATCCCCTTCTAGAGTGCTACCCAACCGTCAAACACAACTCACACCTCTTTAGTGGCAGAATTCCCCAGAGAGGAACAACTTCCCGCTCCCAGGAGAAGAAACTGAGGGGACAGATAGAGCCCTGACTAAAGGGCTCCCACTTTCCCACGTCTCATTTTTTTTAAACTACTTATTAATACTTTTGACGCATATTGCAATTTAACTGCGTTCTTAATAGTATAATTTACCTCACTCTGACTGGGTAGTCTTCCCAAAGCAGTTAGGACACCCATGAAATCCATCCTGGAAAGGGCGAGGTAACGCTGAGGTAAATCCCACTGATTCAGTGGGTCTCCTCTAATGGGAACTACCAGCTGGATTCAGACGACTGTGGCCATTTCCACACCACACTGTTTCGGTGTTATTATTCCACTTTCAATGTCTGTGGAATCCTGGGGTTTGCAGCTTTGGAAGGGGTATTTAGAATTCTGAGTAAATTACAAACCGCAGAACTCCACAGGATGTTGAAAGTGGAATAACAGCACTATAACAGTGTAATGCGGAAATGGCCTGTGTTTCTACCGTGCCTCTTCACGTGTTGCGAGCCACCTTCAGTTCCAATTTGGAAAAGAAAGGCGGGATGGAAATCAAATTTAACAAATGGTTTCTATTTCAAAAAAAGTCCAAGTGTGTCAAGGCTTGTGTGGGTGATCTATTCTGTGTCTGTTATTTGAGGCTGCAGTTCTTAAGCTTACTTTGGTCTCCGTAAATCCCATTGTATTCAAAGGGACTTACTTCTAAGCAGATGTGTATAGGATTACTCTGTACTATCTTTAAAGTCTTCTATTGTTCAACAAGTATTGGGAACTGCACGCCAAGGGCTGGGGAGCAGATCCAAGAATATGTTGTGGAGAAGAACCTTTGATTTTCACTTTTGGTGTTCATTATAAATGTCTAATACACTGTGGATTACACTGTGGATAGTTTTTAAAGTTGGAGTGATAAAGAAAAAAGACTTTTTGTATGCGGAAATATGGCTTCAACCATTATTTGTTGGAATTATCTGGTCCTGGCCTCATTACCTTCATCATTGTCACTGTGTCAGTAGCACTGTGGGTTGAGAGAGAGAATAGGATGGGTATCCATTAAGAGGAAGTGCAAAGGTATTGAGTATCTAAACTATAAGTGGAGACCAAATTCCCACACATGCTTCCTCCAAGGTGGTGCCAGTGGCATTTTAACTTCACAACAACCCTGCAAAGTGGGGTAAGCTGAGAGAAGAAAGAATTGCAACACCCACTTTTTAAAAGTGTTGCAATGGTGGGGTGGTGGGCGTTTCATAGTGAGACCACATTTCTTGAAAGAGGAGGTGTTGACCCTAACTGCCATTGCAGTATCCCTGATCAAAATCCTCACCCAGTGCTTTTGTCCCATAAGGAAAAACAAATCTGTCTGTGATATCTGTATGTTTCATTCTGCAGAGCAAATAGCAGCTGAGGTGGGGGTGATTTTTAATCAGGAGAAAGTAGTTTATGTCTATATTTAAGGCTGCAGTCCTGAAGCTTACTTTGGTCCATGTAAATCCCACTGTATTCAAAGGAACTTACTTCCAAGCACCCCCATCTTCTGCCAGAGACCCAGTACAAGCATCTTGCTTCCTGCCTCAGGGCTGCTATAATTACTTCTTAAAAACTTTTTAAAATCACAGTCATAGATAGCTTTATCACTTGTCAGTAAAATCCTTAAGGTCTCCTCAAGTCCAAAACAAATGCATTAAAAAAAAAAGCCTGCACACTTTCTTTAAGCTTAGAATGGTAATGTCTGCTGCAACCAATATTTAGACAGAAGTCCCAGGATGCAGCTACCTGCTGTCATAAATAGAAAGGAGAGGAAAAAACATTACAGCAAGAATGGAATTGAGACTGAAAACTAAGCTGGAGGAGATTTGAGATGAGTAAGCAAGTAGAAATGGAGAGGCTAGCTTACTAGTTTATTTACTAGCTGCAGTTCTATCCTGCTTTTGCCTGAATGAGCTCAAAGGATTCTCCCTTTCACACAGCAGTCCTGTAAGGTAGGTGAGAAACAATGAATGGTCACAGATCACTCAGTGTATTTTCATGGCTCAATGAGTATTAGAACATGGATTTCCCAAGCCTTAGTTCAACTCTCCAAACCACACTGGTTTGATTGGGTTAAGGTGATTAAATGCAAGAGAGGCTAAAGCAAACCTATGCTCATAACTCTAGGCACATGGTGGGACTGAGGAGGTTGGGAAGAGAAAAAAAAATCTACATATAATTAGAGACTGTCTTTCCTTTGTTCCTATCACCTCTCCTTTTTTCTGGGTAGTTAATAGTTAATGACAAAGTAATGTCTAAATTTAAGGCTTCGCTCAAATTAGCCCTGTTGGAAGGAAAGAAACATTTGAGGGCTGTAGAGTGGTTTGAGCATTGAACTATGAACTGGGAGACAAGGATTCGATTCCCTGCTCAGTCATGGAAACCCTCTGGGAGACCTTGGGTGTGTCACACACTCTCAGCCCCAGAATATCCCATGACAGGTTTGCCTTAGGGTTGCCATAAGTGGGAAATGACTTTGAAGACACACCACCACCACCACCACAGTACTGACAATTTAAGGATCATCATCATGGATTATGGGAATGATAGGTATTTACGTTTGAATAGCTGAAAGAAAGAAAAAAGGAAGAAAGATAAGAAGTTGAAAAGAAGCTTGGCTATAAAGACTTGATTGTAAGATCTGGCACTACAGCAGGTGTTTTGGAGGGATATCCTAGTTCATGTGGACACTGTACGAAGAGCTCAGTAGAAAACAGGCAGAGTACTGGAAAATTACTTTTTTGGATTACAGCTCCCAGAATGCCCCAATCAAAATAGCCACTGAGAAGAGGATTCTGGGAATTGTAGCCTCAAGAGCATGTTTGTGATGTCTGGGGGACTGTAGGAATTGTAATCCCAAAAGTAACATTTCCAACTTGTGATTCGGTTCTGGTATCCATTTTAAAGGTGAGCTCTCAGATGAATGAAATATTGAGCTTGGAGTACTTGTGAGCCTGTGAAGAGAGCATGTGAAAAATTTCCTTTACCTCTTAATCACAAGCAAGAGGAAAAGCTTCTAATATGATTTTATTTTGTTTGAAATATATATCTTCAAAACCTGTACCACTGATCTATGAGTGTGTGCCTAAAGTCTATGATGCCTTATTTGACAGAATAGAGGGAAGGAGACCTAGATAAGGCAAGAGTAACAAGAAATGAGTAAGAGGGAATGACTTAGATTTTTTAGATATGCCACATAATTCCTACATATTCATAAGGAGAGTTATACAAAGTCTTTATGAAAATGGTGCTTGATGAAGGACATGAAGGCATGATGGGGTTGCTGTCTGAGTAAAGCTTTGGGGCAAAGGTCCAGAGCCCCACTCAGCATAATGAGCAGAATGGCCCTCAAATGCAACAGAGCTGACTTATTACATGATACAGTAAGTGGAGTAATATATATTACCCTCTCACTGAGGGAGTGGTTGTATAAAGACCATTAAGCTTGAAGACTAAAATCACTTAACTGCACTGCTAAAGAGAAGTAAGTAGTGCCATGTAGGTTTTTCTGGAAAGGCATCCTGAACATAAAAGGCATGAAAAGAAGAAGAGGGCGTGGTTTCCCAGTGTTGTTAAAACCTTGGCATCATGTGTATTTTTTTATTATTGTTATCAGTAGGTTTTTAAATGCGTTAAGCATTGTCTGCCTCTCTTCTGCCTGTCTCCCTAGGCAGTCTCTGGCTACAGGCAGCTGAGTATAATCCTTTACATGCTGGGACTAAAAACTAAAGATGCTGTCTTTCCCACTGTAACAGAATGTGGAGAAGAGAAAGGGATCCAGTGAAATATCTGATCCTAGATCCCTCCTAGAAGGGATCCAGTGAAATATCTGATCCTGCAGGGCCGGCCCTTCCATGAGGCAAAGTGCCAAAGAGTCTGCATTGAACTCCCTGACAGATGCAGTGGACAACAAGTCTTCTGTTACCATTGCTGACCTATGATTCCAGCTACCGATTCTGTCAGCTTCTTGTCTTTCACTTCAGGAAGCAAAATATCTTGAGTTCTCCCTTAAACCCCTTGAGCTCTCCCTTTTGCAAGTACAGCTGAGACTACAAGTCCCAGAATTGGAGAACAAGTCCCAGAATTTCCCAGTCAGCATAGTCAGGGGATTACAGGATTTGGGGGGGCAGGGGGAGGTTTGTAGGAACAAAAGCAAAAATTCAATAACTTTTCCAGGCTGTGCTTGCAAGGATGTACAACTAAGATCATAAACAGAAAATGTTACAAAACACAAAAAGAAATATTCCAGGACTCAAAATGTCTTCAAGCATCAATAATTCAGATAAATATATACAATTAAAATGTTCCACAACATGTTCAGTCCAAGCTTTCACAGAAATAGAGACAGAGAGAGAAAAGAGAGAGTCTAACACGCATAATTTCCGGAAAACGCCCTCATGCCAGAGGGGCATTAGGATAATACATTCTGAAAAAAGACGCATGGAGCAGAAATGAGAGAGTGTCTGTTATTCGGCTGTCAGTCTTTCAAAACTACACAGAAGCTTTTGATCTATACAGGATGCATCTTCAGCATTCTGCTGTTCCAAGAGCAGAAGATGACAAAGAATAGAAATGGCATGTTTAAGGATCTAACTGAGGTTTATCAGGGCCTAGCAAAGAAAAGAAAAGGAGGATTAGAAAGAAACAAACTGCACTCTTATGGTACTTTGTTGTAAACTGCTGCTGGGTTGACTTAGATTATGGCAACCGTATGAATGGGAGACTTCCAAGTTATCCTGTTATCAATAGCCCTGTTCAGATCTTGCAAGCCAGGCCATGGCTTGCTCACTTGCTTGAGTCTGGCCCTTTTTGCTTGACACACCCAACCTGCCATGAGGATGGGAGAATTTTGGCCACTCTATTCTGCATTGGTTAGGCCTCATTTGGAATACTGTGTGCAGTTCTGGGCACCTCAATTCAAGAAGGATATCGGCAAGCTGGAATGTGTCCAGAGGAGGGTGACCGAAATGGTGAAGGGTCTGGAAGCCATGCCCTATTTGGAATGGCTTAGGGAGCTGGAGATGTTTAGTCTGAAGAAAAGAAGGTTAAGAGGGGACATGAGAGCTATGTTTAAATATTTGAAGGGATGTCATGTCAAGAAGGGAGTGGGCTTGTTTTCTGCTGCTCCAGAGACTAGGACAAGGAGCAATGGATTCAAGCTGCAAGAAAGGAGATTCCACCTGAACCTCAGGAAGAACTTCCTGATGGTCAGAGCTGTCCGGCAGTGTCATATGCTGCCTCGGAGTGTGGTAGAGTCTCCTTCTTTGGAGGTTTTTAAGCAGAGGCTGGACGGCCATCTGTTGGGAATGCTTTGATGGATGTTCTTGCATAGCGGGGGGTTGAACTCGATGGTCCCTGGGGTCTCTTCCAACTCTATGATTCTGTGATTCTAAGGATGGGACTGGGATGCTACTGGACGACGTCATCTCAGTCCTGTCCTTCTCCTGTCATGCGCTGGAAATCATTGATGGGTTTTCCCTGCTATGTGCCCACACTTATCTTGTTTGTGGAGGTCCTGGAAGTGCAGTGGCAGAACTTCTTGCCCCAGCACAGCCTGGGATAGTACCCGGCTGTGCTGCAGCAGGAAGAAGTGTGGCCATCATGATTTCTGGATCCCAGAGGCAGCCAATGCAGAGAGTAGCACTCCACTGCACTCCCCTCCTAGGAAAGCTGCTGCTGCCATTGTCACCAGATGCCACTGGGACAAAGGTAGGGTGCGGAAAGGGCCTCTATCTACCTATACTAAGTGCCCTCCACCTTAATTTGGGAATGGGAAAGATCCCAGATTTAATCACTGGGGTTTCCAGTTAACAGAATTAATTAGCATATATTGGGAAATTCCTCTGCCTGAGGTCATCTGGGATAGACTAGGGTGGAGAATTTTGGCCTTCCAGATGTTTTGGATGTCAGCTGCAACAGCCTCTTACCATTGGTCATGCTGATCAGAGATTCTTGGAGGTGAAGTTCAAAACAACTGGAGGGCTGAAGTTTTCCCACCCTGGAACTGAAGACAATATTTGATTAGGTAGAGAAATATTCCAACCTGAGCCAAAGCTCCTATGTCAATTGTTTTCACACTGTGGTTTCCTTTGCAGTACTTGTCAAGTTAATGGTGAAACAAGGTTAGGAAATATACTTTATCTCAAGTCATTCCCAGTTTCACAGTGCCCCATGGACCAGACATGAATGAACACTTCAAACTAGAGCACTGAAGAGAGGATAGGAAAAAGAAAACAGAATGAGGATATTATTCTTTGTGCTAATATAGCTAAATCTAGCCTTGGTGGCACAACATCCCATCCCTATTTTCTGTTTGGTGGGAGGGGATTGAAGTGCCAAATAACATATGTTACTTAGGCAAGGAAATTATTTATTCTGCAGTGTTGTAGTGTGTGTGTATATGTTTACAAACATTGAATAAGATAATATTTCTTAGCCCTGGAAACAATTAGGTCAGTTAATTTTAGTTAATTTTAGGCCTTTAAATTACTGGATTTACGGGAGCCCTCATTAGAGGCCATGCGCATTACTTCAATTATGAAGCACGTAACTAAATATTTCTCTCCTCCTACAACTTGCTTTTCTATACTTTATAATTACTTGTACAACCCTGACTGATTAGGGCAGAAATAAAACAAAATTTCTGGAGCAGGCTTTCACAAGTTAGTGCCCTCAAATATGTTTGACTGCAACTCCCATAATCCCCTAACCAAGGAGCTAAATAGATCCTGAAGTCCATAGCTCATACTGACTTGCTTTGAACAGGTTCCATATTGCATTTTAATCTCATAGCACCCTTATGATTCCAGAAATAAAAATGAGCTTACTTCTACTGTCCTGCTGCTGGAAACATCTTTTGGAAACAAGCACCATTGTATTGTAGAATGTATAGGTATATGTATATGTATATACATATGCGTATGTATAAATACAGTGAGCATCTCTATAAACTGTCAGAAACCCCTAGTCTACAGAACGTTTTTTAAAATAAGAACCTTGCAAGAAAGGAAGCTATAGCCAGTGACACCAGTAGGCCATGGAATATCCACACTGTCCAAGGAAATATTGCCAATTGAAATATGCATGATTAGACAGAGAGAGAGAAAAAGAACTCATGCCATACAATTTTGGGAGGATGGGAACAAAAGAGCATAAAAATAGCAATGCTAGATGAGATCAGAGGTGTACATAGTCCAGCATTCTGTTCCCACTGCTTCAGCAAAAGTCTGGAATATGTATTTCATGGGGCTTGGATAGGTACAATTGGCAACTGGTGGCTTCCATGTCAGTGGAATGATGAATCATCTCTGCTATCCAAAGTCCTGAATCTGTTTTAGAGATGGGATTCTACATCTAGGTTGCTTGTTTAAAGTTTAGACTAAAATCCAGAATGAATTTACTGGCCTACTGAGATGGAAGTCCCCAGCTGTCACTAAGTCCAGTAGCAGAACCCTGATGCATGTTGGTCTTAGTGACACGTGCATGCATAAGTGAACTAAAATGCATCCTTTTGTGGACAGGGCAGAACAGACTATGCTTTTCTCTCTGTGCTCCATCCTCCAGAACTCCTCTCCCCTGGCAGCTGCCTAGCCTTGAGATGAGTTGCTGCCCCTTCTTACCACTGAGAAGGCAAGGAAGGGCAGAGGCATTTGAGACCATGAAGGCATTGCTGCTCTGGGCTCCTGGCAGAAGGAAAAGGAGGGTGTTCTTCATCCTTTCCAATAAACCAGCTTCATGGTCTGAATCACCTCCCTTCCCCATCAGCAAGTAGCCACTAGCCAATGCTGGATAGCTGTGGGCTGGGTACAGGAAGCACAAGGAATTCTATTAGCCAAGTTATGCTCCACTGTAGGATTTCAGCCCAGCTGTCCTGCTCTGTTCTCTAGCAATTGGTTTTCAGTGGCCATGTCATTTGAGAGATCTGGAAGCTATAGTCCAAAATTTTTCCAGATCCTGAAAAAAGCATACCTATTTGTTGTTGTTGTGTGCCTTCAAGTTGTTTCTGACTTATGGTGACCCCAAGGTGAACCTGTCACTTGGTTTTCTTGGCAAGGTTTGTTCAGAGTGGGTTTGCCTTTACCTTCCTCTGAAGCTAAGAGAGTATGATTTGTCCAAGGTCACCCAGTGGGTTTCCATGGCTGAGTGGGGATTTGAGTCTTCATCTTCAGAGCCATAGCTCGTAGTTCTCAAACCACTACACCACACTGGTTCTCATGCCTATTTCAATTTCTTTTATATAAATATATATATATAGAAGAGAGAGAGAGAGAGAGAGATTTAAATTGAAAAATAAAAAAAATCCTTCCCCACTTCCAAAGATCTTTCTTTCCAATTGAGTCTGTGAGTCTATCCATTCATACATTGTTACATTTAAGATTGTTACATTACAGCTTAATACTTTACCTATAACATTGTTTGCTTACATTACCAACAATCTTTTTTTATTCCTTACTTTTCTTATTCTGTGTCTTTATCCAATTCAAAACTTCTTTCCATTCTCTTTCAAAGTTCTGGATTGGCTTTTTTTTAAGTGAGAAAGTTAACTTTTCTATCTCTACCATATCCAGAACTTTTAATTTCCATTCTTTTATATCAACTTAGTTTCTTTCTTTCCAATATTGTGCATATGTCAATCTTGCAGCTGTTATCACATATAACAATGTCTTCTGATGAGATCTTATTTCTCTTTTTTGCCCTAACATATTTAACAAATAACATTCTGGCTTCATTTCAGAATTTAAACTGTACATTCTTTGAATTTCATCATGTATTTCCTTCCAAAATTTTCTTGCTACCTTACAGGTCCACCACCTATTTCAATTTCTTGATTTATCCATAGAGATGGATACTTTGAAATAATTACAATATGAAAAGAAAGTTCATTTTAGCATATTACTTCAGCCTGTTGTCCAGTTATTGATGGGCAAAACTGAGATCCCTCATCTCTATTTTTATGATTCTTTTAACTGGATTTGGACTGGGCAGCCTTTCAAATAGATAATGTCTTTAGAAAGAGGACTGTTCTCTGATGGTGCTTCAAAGAGTTCTCTCTGTAAAAAAAGATACATGGCCATTGTGCTCTCCATATTATAGGCCAAGACAATCACTTGGTGAGCTACATGGCTGAATAGGGATGTGAGCATGCTCTCCTACCCACTGATATCCAATGACTACTGATGGTTTCCATGTCAGTGGAGCAGTGAATCCACTCCAGGCTTTTGTTAGAACTTTCAAGAAGCAATCCAAGGTGCCAAATCTATTTTAGGAATAGGATTGCGCTCCTTTAAAATTCAGACTAAAGCCCAGAGTTCATACACAATGCCACTGTCATGGAAGCCACCAGCCAGATATTATTGGACCTTCATCATTCCTATCCAGCATAGCCAACAGTAGGAAATGATACCAGTTCATCCTGAAGCTCAAAACACACCAGATCTCATCTGATTTTGGAAACAAAATGGGCAGAGCTGGTTAGATGGATGGGTGATCTCTAAGAAATGCCAGGGATGACCTGTTGGGCTAGAAATTTTTTTTGCCTAAAACCCTGGAGATGCCAGTTAGCTGGACCAGTGGTCTGACTCAGTGTAAGGGAGCATCCTGTCTTCCTTGGGGAATTGCAGTTCAAAAGTGTCTGGAGGGCCCTGTATTCTCCACTCCTGCTCTGATCACTGTACTGAACTATCTTTGATAGAATAGCTGAATTCACTTATTTTCTTCCTATGTCATTTCCCTCGACTTCTCCAGTTTCTGCACTGCACAATACAGTACCAGCCTTTGTTAGATTGATACAAGGTTGCTTCCATCCCCTGACAGAAACTGCTCCTAGCAACCTCCTGACACCTGGGATTAATTTATAGCACCTTAGAGGCTAATTGATTTATTGCGGCTGGAACTGTCAAAGGCAACATCTCACTTCCTCCAAAGCATGAACACAGAAGGTGTTGGATGTATAATTTACAGGGTTTGTGGTACAATGGAGACCAAACTGTATTAGTAAGATGACAACCAATCATAGGTAACCAGAATTCAGAAGTGCACCTCGTTAGTTGAAGTGCTAAGCACTACAGAGCTATAACATAAAACCACCTCCAGGGTAGGTGAGGGAAGGGAGCACAAAATTGCCACGGGAGAACTCAATTGTAGAAAATGACCAGAATCTATATCCTATTCCTGAGAAATATAATCAAATCAGGGAATGTATTCTAACTCGGCAGGTGCCCCTTCCAACTGTTCTTGTCAATTCTTGTTGTTCAAGCAGAACGACCCTAAGGTCAGAAATAGCACACACAGAGGGGCAAAGTAGTTTATGAACACGTCCTTTCCTGCATTTAAAGATCTTGACAGGGGTGAGAAATCACAGTGGGTTGTCATCTCGAATAGCAGTTCAACACATTGCTGGACAAAGTGCGAATGGAAAGGAAATGAAGAGATGGATCGATCTACCAGGGGTTAGTAATCGCTTTGTGAACCTTCTGCCCTTTATAGAAAGGGGATAAAATTGAAAACTCCCCCATTCTTCAGATGAACCAAAATAGCAGCTGCTGTCACTAGCCATTATTCACAGGGTCTGTCATCTAACATGTTTTACAATCTGTATTGGCTCTCAGCACAACCCAATGTGACAGGTCTTTGTTTATGCCCATGTTACAGATGGGAGAACTGGGGCTGAGAAATAATGGTTCTTTCAGAGCTTGCTGTTTTGGAGTATAGTCACCAGAATTCATAAGCTGACTATTACTGAGGCTGATGGGCAAATTCTTGGAGTTGCAGTCCAAAAAAGTAACTGTTCCAGGCTCTGAGTTTGCCCGGGGCCTTGCATAGAGTCAATGGCAGAGGCAGGACTTAATTTCCATATTACAGCAGATAAATAGAGAGAGAAGAAGAGGAGAACACATTGTACTGAAGTTTATTGCAAATTAGTGGAACCTCAAGAAAGCATTTGTGGATTGTGCTCAGGCAGCTTTGTTGGGCATGTCTGCATCATGACTCACCTTCTCAGAAGCACTGCTGCAGTGATGAAAAAATACAGTTGCCCGTATGTAGGTTCACACATTTAGATGTTGGTTTACCCAAATGGCATTTTTGCATGATGAGCACAGCTTCGCTATAAAATGTCTAGCAGCCCAGCATGGTCCCACCACCTAATGTGAACCAGACAGAGTTGGCCCTAACATCTGACAGAGTGGAGCAACTGCCTCAGGCAGCAAATGCCTGAGGGGAGCAGTGGAAGCCCACCCTCCAATTCTTCCTGCATCCTTTCTGCCATGCTATGCAGGAAGGGGACAACACCTGTTCTGCACTCCAAACATAGCTTGCCTGAAGTAGTCATGGGCAGACACAACTTTCCTTTCTTCGCCACTGCATTCCATGCTTAAATTAATTTGTGACCTACGTCATTTTTGTTATCAAGTGCTTGGAGACTGAAGAAGCTAGTATGTTGCAATGATCAGAAGACTGACAGTCTCAAAATAGAATTTGTAAAAGTTACTTCTTTGGGCAGATCCTAGAATCCCACCACCAGATGGGGAATTCTAGGAATTATAGCCTCAAAAATTAATATTTGCATACTTAGAGTCATTGGGATCAGTGGAACAGATTCTCCGCTAACTTTACTTCAGATTGCAGCCTGGGCTAGAAATCAGGAAGGCTGGGTTCCTGAAAATCTTGCCTCCACAGTCTGTCATAGTGTAGATTTCATCTACACATTTCTTCTCACTTTCCCCTTCCCAACTGCAATCTCCTTTCTATGGAGGAAACAGAAGTAACATTACTGGTCTACATAACAGGGTTGCTACAGCTCTAGTAGTAATGTACCTGCTCAAAAGACATCACATAAGACAGAGCATACTAAATGGAATTTATATAAATGGGTTACATGTATTCTTGTGTGCTATACAACTCCAGTGGAGAGTTGGAAGAGTACAATGCGACAAATGTCAGTTAATGTGCTGTGCATTTTTTACAAGCACATGCATGCACTCATTTTGGTTTCAAATACAAACAAAGCATTTCCTCTCCCAAAAATCTTTTTTAAATTTTAGTCCGTTATATTTTATCCTCATTATGTTTTAAGCTATGCATTTCCCCTTCTCTCCTGTGACTGCCACTGTAGGTATATTCTTGCACCTATGCTCTGGAAGCTGGGTTAGGTATGCTGGCTAGGAACATTAGGAATTGTCATGCAAACATTTAGGGTGTCACATATTCCCCACCCCAGTAGAGAGAGTAAGTGATAGAATAAGCCTCACTTAGGGGAGACCCATTGAAATAAAGTCTGCTTAAATGAGTAGTGTGAAACTTGTAGTTACACTGATTTCAGTGGGTCTGCTCTAGGCTTGATGAAGTCAGAATTCAGTTACCTGGAACCTGTGGAATTCTCATTTTTAGGACATTAGCTGACAAAATTAAATGATAACATTTTCCAGCTGTCTTGAGAAAGTTTTGAGCTGGCAGTTTCAAACTGAGCAGGTTAGTATGTGAATATGTTTTATGCATGTGGCAAGAAAGGAACCTTAATTACACAATCACTGAATGATAGAGTTGGAAGGAACCTGAAAGGTCATCAAGTGCAGCTCTCTGCTCAGTGCAGGATCTGCAATGTAGGATGTATCTCTGGAAGATGATTATTCAGCATTGGCTGAAATACCTCTGGGAAAAGACAGCTCATCATTTCTCCATGCAGACAGTCCCATTACAAAAGAGCTCTTACCATTAGAAAATTTCTACTAACCAAAATCTGCTTCTTTGCAACTTTCACTTTTTGATTCTACTCCTGCCTTCAATACCAGAAGTGACAATCATACTGTTGAGGGACTATAGACCTCAGATGCCCCTCCTATCTCTCACTCAAATTTTTAAAAAGGGGAGGAAAAATGGGCCTTTAGACTTAAACAAAGTGCCCCATCAGTCTTTGTTTTGGGTTCATAACTATGTTTGAGGAACTGGAAGAGATCTTCTGGTGTCTACCAGATTGGCCAGAAGTGATTGATAAGGCCCACAGTAGGTCATGGGGTGGGGTGGGAGGTTGGAATGGACTATTTTTTTTAAATGCTTGTTTCTGGAATGTTTTTGCTTTGATCTGAAGCACAGTTCTCTTCTTTTTCCCCCCTTATGTATCACCCAAACTTACATCTTAATCTTGAAAAGACAACTGTCAAAAGGCCAATATGATTTTTTTTTAAAAAAATCCCTCACTTTGAAATTAAAGATTTCTCTGCCTCAGTTGCTGAATTTCACTGAGGAAAAGAAAAGAAAAAGAACAGTTAAGACATGAACCCAACTTAAAAAGTAATTAAGGGCTCAGCAAAGGTGTCACTCTCTCTTTCTTTCTCCCTTTCCATTTTGTTACACCTGTCAGAATGCTTTATGAGGTTAATACTTGTGGCTTTGTCAACAGGAGTTGTGTTAATAGCAAGCACATTTGGATGGGCCTAATGCAGAACATGTGCCCTTCCCAAAGAGTGCTATCTTTTTTGACTGCGGAGCAGGGAGTGGAGGAAGGTACTGGACACTCTGGAAAATCTCATCTGAAGTACTTGTAAGATATAATATATTTTTGAAACCCGGATGCATAGGAAAAGCTACATCTTCCACACCATGAAACAATTTGGATAATGCGTGTGTGTCTGTGTGTGTGTTTGGGGGAGAGAATGTGGGGGAGACACCCTCTCAAAGCTGCCATTTTCCCCCCAGAATGACCTTTCCTGGCAGGAATACTTTGAGGACTCAATTTCAACCAAAAGGGAACCCTGGAACGTATTTTTCCATTCCTAGGAAAGGTGAAGCAGCCATTTTATTTCTTTTGCTACTCACCAGACCAATTTTTCCCCACTTTTTTTTCCTCATAAAAAGATTGTAAAACCCTAATGGTCTAAAATTTTTTAAAAGTTCAATACAGAATTAACCAAATGGGTTGGAAAGTGGCATATCAGAACAACCCAGAGAACTTGATCCAAGTTTTCACCTAGGCCCTTTCCGCACCTTACCTTCTTCTGGTGCTGGGGTGCGGGGATCGCGTGAGCAGCCTCTGGCAAGAGGCTCTCGCGTCCGGGGTCGTTCGGCTCCACATGAGCTGCCTGGTTGCACAAGAGCCCCGCCTCTTCCTTCCACAGTGCAGCCTGGAACCTTCCCAGGCTGTGCTGGGGCAGGAACCGTGACCGGCGCAGCTCCGGAGGCTCCACACGCCACGTAAGTGTGCGCGGGGCCTGGGAGCAATGCACGATTGTGCACCATTTCTGGCTTCTAGCCGAAAATGAAAAGGTATGCAATCAGCGCCTGCCAGCCCCTGGAGCATTGTGTGATTGTGAGTGCGTCGTGCAGATTGCTCCTCACAATCACGCAATGCTCCAGGTGCCGTTTCGCATGGAAAATGCTGTGCGGGAGGGCCCTAGATTAATCCACTGAAATCAAGGAGACTTAACATTAGTCATGATGACTAACATAAGCTGAATTAATATGGCTGAGTCTACTCTAACTATGTCTGCATCCAACCCAGTGGTGTTTCTCAGCTTTGTAATGTACTTTCCTTCCTCACACAGTTACAACAGCTGGTCCATTTCAAACCTCAGTGGAGATGTACAAGATGAGGCCCCTTGTGAGCAGAGCTTAGAAAAGTTACTTTTTTGGGCCATAACTCCAAGAATTACCCTACCAGCACGGATTGATTCCTGGAACTGTGGTCTTAAGAACAGAACAAAACAAAAACCTTACCTTTTTTCAAGTTCTTTGTTGGACATCTTTGGCTCAGGGTCCCACCGTGGACTTGATAAACCCATACTACATGCTTGGCTTCCAACAGAAAAGATCGAGGTTCTCTCTTCATTGGCTGCAGTTCTACCTCAAGGGAGATATCACGGTTCAGTGGGGGAGGAGATGGTTTGCATGTAGGAGATTACGTATTCAGTCTGTGGTGCCACTAGGAGAACTTTGGGCTTTCCAGGTGTTGTTGGACTGCAGCTTCTGGGAGACCTAGCCAGCATAGCAAGTAGCGACTGATTGTAGGAGATAAGTATCATAACATCCAGAAGGTCTCATGTAGCCCAGCCCTGTTTTGAGGTTGGCCGGATCTCTCTTAGCATATATTCTCTCCATCCCATTTCTTCATCACTCTGGAAATGTGTGTGTGTGTGTGTGTGTTTTTAAACAAGCTATGTGTATTTCCAGATACATGAAAAATTGTATGCTTTTTTTGGTACACCTTTACTCAAAAAGTCATCTTTTTTCCCAAACACTTTTCCCTAATTTTTTTATCTTGTGTTCTCCAAGGTGCACATTTTGAAGAAGTGTGAAAAGCTGAAAGATAGGGCATTCCAGGCCATGCATTTGTTTAGGAGGTGCAAACTAACCTTCTTTGCCCTCCCTGAACAATATGTGAATATGTGTGTGTGTGTGTGTCTTCAAGTCACCTGCTGACAATGCAACCCCATGAATTTCACAGGGTTTTCTTAAGCAAAGGATACTCAGAGGAGATTTGTCATTACCTTCCTCTGAGCTATTGCCTACAGCATTATTCTTTGGTGGTCTCCCAGGCAAGTACTAACCAGGGCTAACCCTGCTTGGCTTTGAAGATCAAATGAGGCGACTCTAGGATATTGAAGAATGCATAATGCATAATGTGATAGAAGCCTAAAGTTCTTTTAAAGAAAGGTGCTGTATACATTGAAATGGTGGTGTTGATGATTATGATGATAGCTGGAATGCAGAATGCATCCAAAGTGAAAAATGCATGTCTCTTGCATGTTGAGGCATTATCAGTTGAAGGGACATCCCTCAAGGAATAGTGTTGCAGGAAACCCAGCCCGATAGAATCATAGAGTTGGAAGAGACCATAGGGGCCATCCAGTCCAACCCCCTGCTATGCAGGAACCCACATCAAATCATTCCGAACAGAATACACAGAAGAGCTGTTGCCCATCAGGTTAGATTTCCAGTATAGCATGATAGTAAGAGTGTGGGACTAGGTTTTGGGAGGTCCATGTTCTAGACCAGTGTTTCCCAAACTCTAGTCCTTCAGGAGTTTTGGACTACAGCTTCCAAAAGTTCCAGCTGTCTTGACCAATGATCAGGGATCCTGGGAACTGAAGTCTAAAACACTTAGAAGAGCTGAGTTTGGGAAACACAGTTCTAGATGAAGTAGGGAAGAGGAAAGCCATTTACCCCACCTTGAGCTCTTTTGAAGAAAGCCAGAATATAAATGCAGCTACTATAAATGTAACTAATAATCAACCACCCAAGCAATCAATATAAGTGGATGGAACATCAGCCTAGCTTAGCATAAGATAGCCTTATATATTGGCAGATGACTCCAATGACAGATCTATAGGCAAGCCACCGTTACAGTAAATCATTTTAGGAAAACTACAACCTGCACAGAAATAAAAAATGACTCTCTGACTCTCTGCTTGAGTCCATCCCTCCTGTAAATTAACAACTTCAAGGCCAATGGCTTTATTTTCTCTTTAAAGGAGATTTTGACTGCTCCTCTAACTGAGGATGCCTTGAAATAGAGGACTGTCCTCTAGGGAGTAGGATACATGCCCACTCTAATGTTGATGTACCTCTGTATGAAGGCTGGACAACTTGTATCCCATGGGCTCCATGCAGCCCCAAGGCTATTTTGCACCCCTTCAGAGTCCCCCCATATTCATCCCATTTCAATGTTTTGATCACTCTTCACCAAAATGGGAGTATTGCACCTTCTCCAAATTAGAAGATGTATTCCTATTCTGGATTAGCAAGGCCTTCGTTGCTATACAGGAGGTAGACACCTTCATTTTTAAAAGGTATATAACTATGCTAGAAAGCACTTCCTCTTTCTAGAAGGATTAATTTTGTTCCTTTGAATTCACCTCTTTTTTTGTCTTAGAGGTTTCAGCCTAACCACCAACTCCTAGGAAGCACTTCCTGCCTTCTAAGAGGGGAGAATGTTTATTTGTAAGCTGTTACTCGTAAGAGACAGAAAATGCCTCTAAATCCACACAGCGGAAGATCATAAAGCCTTTTAAGAGTATATATTTTCAATTTTTGGGTCTCTGGATTTCTGGGGAGTTGATGTCCCTCTGCACATTATGGAAGAACTTGTGAGAAGGCAGTGTTCTCCCACATTTGGAAAAAAATATTGGCAGCATCATCTGGTTTCAAAGCTAGGGAAACTGCTTTAGGGATGGTTCACCAATCATTATTCTAGGGCCTTATCACACTACACTATTATAGTGTTCTTATTCCACTTTAATTGCCATGGTAATATCATAAAGAATTCTGGGATCTGCAGTTTAGGAAGGGGCATTTAGAATTCTCAGGCGGAGAGCTCTTGAGCCTTGCTAAACTACAGGCCTCAGAATTACACAGAATGTTGCTATGGCAAAGTAGAATAATAGTGCTGTAACAGTGTAGTGTGATAAGGCCATTAGTGGACTTGAGGTTAGTCTCTTGCAAAGCTTATCTTGGCCTATTTGGTTTTAAACATGCTTGAGCTAACAGTTCAGGCTGGTCAGGCAGAGCTAAAATTATTTTAGTTTTACAAAATTCAGCAGCAAAATTCATTTTTAAAAAAGGAAAAACAACTGTCTTTGAGTACTTTCTAAATGTTTAACCCTTCCATCTTAATGTTAAATCAATAGATGTTGACTGGTGGCTTCTTTGTCAGTGGAACTATGAATCGTTCCTGGTTTTAGTCCAGATGTTAAAGGAGCTATCTCAGAGTTCTAAAACCTCATCCCTAAAATAGGCTCAGCACTATGGATAGCTCTTTTAAACTTGACACTGACACCCAGAATGGATTCACCATCCAACTGATATAGGAGCTGCCAGCTGCCATTGAACACAATGAAAGCTTGTAGAGTTCATGACTTTGCACTGGAGAAAGGGGCTTCATACTTTAGCGAAAACTCCTCTGGATTTAAATCCGTTTGTCCTTTAACATATCAACACCTGACAGAATCCATAACAGAAAAAGGTGCGGGGAAAACATTCAAGGGGAACGTAAATTTTCGAGTTAGTAAAAGGGGAGGAAGAATTCTTTCTAATCCTTGTCCTTGGGTTTCACTGAATTCACCTTAAAAGAGATAAGATTTTAGATGAAAATATACTACAGTGTGAGAAGTCAATTCTCTGTCAGTTTTAGCACATGGCAAAGAACTAGCTAATTCCACACTTCATCTGAAATGCACACCAGATTCATGCGTTCCAGCTGTGACTGGAGCTAAGATTTATTACAAGTAATCTCTTAAACTGTACAGGCAAGAATAGGCTGATGTGTTACAAGATAACTTTCAGAGTGCTGAAATAAATAAATTTTGAAGGTAATTAAAAGCTCCCATGAGTCCAAAGCATATATTTTGCAGAGGACAAGGTTGCCTGTTGCATCCCTCTCTTGATTCCCTGCTCTGAGCTTGCCAGAGTGGTGGTGATATTACAGAATGATCAGCTTTCAGAGGTGACTGACCATTTTCTTTCTGTATGAGTTCTTGCTATAAGCTACTCTTTTTCTATACATTTAGATGAGAAATATATACAATGCAAGCAAGGGGAACATGCAAACATAGGAAATTGCCTTATAAAAACTCAAGACTATTGGACTATCTAGCATAGCTCTGACTGGCAGTGGCTCTCCAGTGTTTCAGGTAGAATTCTTTCATAGCCTTACCTGGAGAAGCCTGACATTCTTTTGTCAGTTTTATTTCCTGGTATTAAGCAGACCCGACCATGCTTATCTTCTGAAATCAGATGAGATCGAATGTGTTCAGGATCATAAGAAGACTCCTTCCTGGTCAGTAATTGTTATGCTATACCCTTGGAAAGAGGATCAGACATGGACTTACCTACTGAGGATTAATCCCCACCCCCAGCCCCCTGCATTTGTTCATCAAGCAGCATCAGACAAACAGATGCTGAGTTTCTCATGGTCATTAAGGAAAAGTAGGAAATAATGATCTAAATCCAATTGCTATTCCCAACTAGAGCACATCCATGGAATCAGTTGCTGAATGGTAAATCAATACATGTATAAATCCCATTAATTTAAGGAGCCTACTCTTGTTGGAAGTAGCAATTGCAACTTAGACCTGTGAATTTGTCTCATTCCCGTTCTAGCAGATATTTCCCTTTGCATGTTCTGTACACTTTTTGACTAGAGAGATTTTTAACCAGTGATTCCAAGTTAGCCCTGATACACCCAGTGTGTAGGGATCTTTCCTTGGTCAGAGCTATGCCTTTGTCATACTGGTGGCCTGCCTGACACTTTGGACCTCTAACTCCCATCAGTCCCACCCAAGAAGGACAGTGTTTAGCAATGATGGAATTTGTAGCACAGCATCTGAGGGAAAGATTCAGGTCCTCCATGTCTGGTCTATAACAGAGGTTGGCAAAAATATGGCAGGGAAGCATGTTTTTGTCCCTCTGCCCCTTCAGACTTCCTGGACTTCCCTTTTTCTGACTGAAGAAAGAGGGCAAATTGTTGCTTTTGGAGTCCTCCAGCAACAGGAATACAACTTTTAAATAGATTTCAGCAGGGCTCTTGTGTAATTCAATATTAAAAATTGCCTTTTTTTTTTTTTCAAAACCAGAAGTAGAGCTGGAGTTCCTTCTGTGCTGGGGGCCATTTTTGGCAATCAGTGGAGCCCCTTGGAAAGTCACAGGGGTAGAAAATTGGCTCCACGGTTCTCTGCAGATCCTACAGAGCATGAAAATCTGCCAGCATGCTTACAGGAGGCAGAGGAGACAGTGGAGGCTGTTTCCTCAGCCCCATTGTTTCCCCATTCTGTCAGTTCTTGAGAGAAGACTGGAAGAAGGAGCAGCCTCTGTCCCTAGCACACCCCTGTAGTCCTTCAGTGGCCTGTCAAAGAGAGCTGAGTCCAGAAGCTTCCTCTACTGTTGTTGCACTCCAGAGCAGGGGCCTTGTGGAAGAAGATACTGGATACCTCCTTCTGCAAGTTCTGAAAAAGTACATATGCAATTGTATAACTCGTTACTAAACTTGCCTATGTCAGCAATGGGATGCTGGCCTATGGGATGCTGGCATGTAATGGTGGAGAATCAGTTATGCCTTACCTTCTGTTGTCCTCTCTCCACAGGGGTCTGCATGGGCCAAGGAGAATTGCCCCACCGGGAAGTACACTGTCAGCGGAGAATGCTGCAAAGCCTGTAATATTGGGGAAGGGGTTGCCCAGCCATGTGGGTTAAACCAAACTGTCTGTGAACCATGCCTGGACAGTAAGTAACATATGAAAATCACCTCTGCGCTGATGCTGTGGAATGTGCAGCACCCCCTTTGTTTGAGATCAAAATGCCAAAATATGTATCACTGGTTTTACATTAGGGACCAGATAAGAACTGCTTCTCTTGAGTGAACAGTATCTTTGATTAGCTCCTTAATTTGAACCTATTTGTCTTCTGCAACTTTTTAAATAGACTGCGTATGTTTCTGTATGTGTCTGCATGGAAAAAGGACTAATTGAAAGGTCATTCACAATTAATTTTTAAAAAGTCCCTTAGCTAATGACAAGTGAAAAACTCTGCAGCTTGTAAAAGCTTTGACTTAAACACTACTTATGGTTAAGCTGATTTCACAGCAGCCAAATTAAACCTAAATAACTAAACATACTTTGGACATATCATGAGATCATTGCAAAAGATGATAGTGCTCAGTAAAATTGAAAGTAGTAGAAAGGAAAAAACACACTATAGATAACATTGACTCAGTCAAGTTGAGTTTGCAAGATCTGAGCAGGTGTCAATGACTGAAGGCACACACATACATACACACCCAGAGGATAGGCTTCTGTTTCAGTCATCCTGTGTTTGAAAGAGTGTTCAATCCAGGTCTAGCTAAATGGAAGGGTCAGGAAGGCTCCGTGAAGTTGCCCATCAACAGGAAGCACCTGGACAACAGACTTGAGCAGCAAGGCATTATAGACTTCCCTAATATAGATAAATGCATTATGTTTCTACTTCACTTTGAGATGTTATTTTCAAATTGGCATCTAGTCTTATACAATCGTCCATTCATCCATATAGCCAGCCCTCCATATCCACAGATTCTGTATCCATGGATTCAACCATCCATGGGTTGAAAATATTGCCCCCCCCAAAAAAAAATCCAAAAAGAAGACTTTGATGCTACCATTTTATATATCTGCTAAAATGGTATAGAGTAGTGAATTAGGATTTTCTTAATGATAAATATGAGTGAGCCTGCTATGCTGTGAGCTACAGCTAATGTTGGGCTGTGATGATCAAAGTTTGAGGAACTTACTTTTTTGAACAACAACGCCCAGATTCCAGTAGCCATGCTGGCTGAGGATTCCTGGGAGTTACAGTCCAAAACCTTATTTTTCCAATCTCTGGTGATGGTACTAGGGTACCTGACTGAGAAAGACAGTGGCTCGCAAACCTTCAAAAGGATGCTAACTTAAGAATGAGAAAGGCTGGCTTGGGGAGACCTCAGGTCTGTTCCACTCCTTGCAACACTGGTTGAAAATAACTAAAAATAACCTTCCTATGCAAAATCGATGGCTGCTACTTAACCTCAGCAGAGAATGGCAGCAGAAATGCTGGGTATCAAATACCAGGCTGATAATCTGACCTTGGAAGAGTTGCTGCATTGGCATTTGGCAGGGCAGGGAAAAAAAGAAGGATAAGCCATTCTGCTTTTATTTATTTATTTTAAGAAATCCTGCAAACTTTTGCACTGCAAGCTCATAGCAATGCTCAGAATCTAGTGGAGTATCCTACACAGGACATCAGTGATGTAGCTGCATTTTGTGTGCAACATACTATACAATCCATTTTTATTTAATTATTTCTTTTGTGCACAGATATGCTAGCAGAAACATATGCCAACAAAAAAAGTGGGGTGGGGGAGAAAGAAAAGAAAAGATGGCAGCAGCCGCTGGGGGATTTCATTTGAAAGCTGACTCCGGAAAGGAGGGAAATCAATAAAGAGAAATCAGCAGAGAGCCAAGAGAGACAAAAAACAACTTTCAGATGAGTCAGTTCCCAAAATACCAAACGAAGGCTGACGGTTGCGTCTGAAACATAATCAGGACAGAGTGCCTGAAAATACCCCCAGTATCTTGTCCTCTGCCTTATCCCAGCTTCCTTTACACTTTGGGATTTACTAGAGTTATCATCTCAAGGGCTAGGTTTCCCAGGCTTTCTGTTATGTTGGCTTACACACATGCCTTGTAGTGTCCCAGATTCGCACTTTATCCTTTTCTGTAATCCAAGATATTTTTTTAAAAAAATAAATTTGATTGCACTCATGTTTTTATTTGATGTTTTTATTGGGATGTGTTTTCATCTGATAAGTTTTAATGCTTTGGAATTATAAATTTGCTGTTTTATATGTATTTTATTGTCAGCTGCCTAGGGCTCTAATTTTAAGAGGAGAGGCAGGTATATGTTTAGCAACAAAGATAAATACACAACACAGAAACAGCATATTTTGAAGTTTCCAAAGCATACCAGACACATCCACCTTCTATAATCTCAGGCCCTCTGGGTGGTTTGGACTGCAACTCTTAGTAGTCTCAGCCAGGACGGCTCATGATCAGAGATGATGGAATTTTTAGTTTATAACATCTAGAGGGCACCAGATTGGAGAAGCCGGCATACGTTATTTCAAGTCTCCTTACAACGATCTTGCATGGAAGAGGCAAAGTATTGTGGGGAAATAGCACTTAAAGGAGAGTATGTTGTCTAATATTACATGGTGAGGTTGTTTTGGAACAAGGTGAGATTTGAACTGGGAGCTTTCTGATTCACAGATTGTATGCTAACCAACTCCCTCCTGTTTACAAGCTTCCTAAGAGAAGCTTCACTTCTTTTTTTGATGCATGCTTCTTTTTTCTTTTTTAAAAATTTACTTATTAAAAAATTTAAACTACACAACTGCAAAGAATTACAATTTGTGTACTACTTGTACACAAAACATACGGAGGCCTTGGTGCAGTCATCAAATATCATAGAATCTTGCCATATTTCTTCTCCATTGACTCTTCCATCAATCCCAACAAAAACAATCCTTGTTCCCTCTGAATATTAATCTCTAAAATCTTTTTAATGTGAGCGGGATTTGATTCCAGATTTTTTCTTTTGGCCTTGTCATATGTCCACCACAGGTGATAAAAGGTTCCCATATATTGTTCACATTTCCAACATGTATTTGTCACATCTTTATGCATTTTGGTACACACCTTTTTTGACGTCAAATACCATTGATATATCCTCTTATAAAAATTCTCTTTTAAGTCATAGCACAATGTAAATTTAATTCCCTTGGACCAAATTTTCTGCCATTATTCCTGATATTTTGTGCCCATTTTACCATGCATTCTTTTACCACCTATTCTTCCACCTCTAGTTTTAGCAAAAAATTTATACAACTTCCCAGTCATATGTTCATCTTCTGAACAAAACTGTTTCTCAAATTCAGTCTCATAATTTTTTAAAAAAATTTAAAAAATCTGTCTTATGTTTTTCCACTATTTGTCTATATGAGAACCATTGGAAACTGAACTGATTTAATTCTGTGTCGTTGAAGTTCAATTTCTAACAAATCTCAATAAGTTGCCCATTTTTCTTTCACTGTTGTCTCTTTTCTGTAAAAAGTTTATTGGAAATAAATCCACAATGGTGTTCTAGGGCATAACCTTAGTTTATATCTATTCTATGTTCTCAACAAAGCTCTTCTTACATAATGGTTATTAAAACCCACATTCATGTTGATTTTATCATACCGCAAATACCTGTGCCACCCAAATCTCAGTTCATGCCCTTCAGGGTACATTAATCTCTTATTTGTCAACAAGATCCATTCTTTCAACCAAACAGCTTATGGAAAAATACAATTTCTGATCAAGTAATCTCAATCCATATGTCTGTTTGGCGTCATATATTTTACTCTAGGTTTCTTTTCTTGCCATACAAACTTCAATGAATCACAATGCCATTGTTTAAATAGACACTTTAATCAAAATTGGTATAGTCTGAAAGAGGAACAATGTTCTAGGCAAAACATCTTTATCACTGAAATTCTACCCAGTAACAGTAACTTAAGTTTTGCCCATCTTTGCAGATCATTTGTTTTTATGTGTTTTTCCAGACCTGCACAAGCCTCATTATTTTGCCAGCCTCCAGGAAGACTGTAAGGTCTCCCCCATCTCCCAGCACCTCCATTGAATAATAGCTTCAATGCATACCCCCTAATAGAGGAAGTTGGTGGGTTGTTTCTGTGGGCACGGTGAATCCACTTTTGGTTTTATAGCTCCTCTTACTACAGCTGCTCCAGTTGTATGGGATCTCTCCTAAGGCTGACCTTCTGTCAGCAGGATGGTTGAGTATCTAGATGGGTCCCTAGAGCAGCTGTGAAAAGAGCAGCTGTTAAACTGAGACTGAATTTGCCACCCATATGGTAACTAATCCATTGGCTGCCCCACCCCAGTAAAACTATTGCCACCTGCAAGGGCATACCATGTTATGTGCACATACTTAGTTGGGGGAAAAAAGAAATCTGTTTGGTGTTTGGAGATGAAAGACATCTTTTAGTTATAATATGGTTATCTATGATCTCACGGCAGCATATATTGTTGTTCTCCTCTATTTTCTCCTGACAATAGCCTTTTCGAGTGGGTTACTGTTGGCAGATGGCAAATGGTCGAAGCACTCATAGAGCTGGCCCTATCATTTGGCAGAATGAGATGGTTGCTTTGGGTGATGGATATTGGGGCCAAGGCAACAGCAAGGTATTAGAGGATAGAGACAAGGGTGCCCTGTGGCCTCTTCTGATAGTCCAGTTGACATCTGGCTTGGGGGCCCCATTTTATCCTTTGACTCAAGCAGCTATGACCTTGAACTAGTCCTGTAAATCTTAAGCTTCATGACAAGAGGTTCCTTGAATACAGGCTATGCTGGCCTGGGAAGATTCAGAGTTGTAGTCCAAAAAACAAAAAACAAACAAACAAACAAACAAAAAACCCTTTTCCAATCTCAAGCCTATTCTTCCTCCCACCCCAGTTTTATAGACTGCTAAACTCAAGCGCAGATATCTTCTTTATTCCCTCATTCAGCAGATGAAATCCACATGGGGGAACAAGAAAGGCTGCTGGGGTGGGGTGACAGGTGGTCATGAAGGAGGCCATCTGCAGTAATTGAGCCACACACGTCTAATTCTCTGCTGAGCTCCATGCAGGTTGCCCTGCCTTTCTGGGTTGTGTTCAGGGGAAACAATCCCTCATACCAACCCCAGCCTAAGAATCCAAGATATTACTGGATGGAGACATTTCCTGTCTCATCTGGGATATCTATTTGAGAAGATGGGTTGGAGGAACGCTTCCTAGGAGCAGATTTACAGTTTGCCTACCACATTGAAACTACTGCAGTCCCAGTCAGAGATGTGTGTCTGATTCTGCTAAGCTGCCTGTGGGTGGTTGTGGGTATAAACACATGGGCTCCTGCTTTATGTTACTATGTACAAATCTGACCCTAGGTGACATTCCCTTCGAGTGAATCTGTGCTGTTCCCAAGCTGTTCACAGTGCTGGGTTGGTAAACTGGAGCTTTCGACTTCCATGATCATTACCAGAAAATAACATGTTGTCTTAAAAGGACTCTCCCCCTCAGATCCAGATAAAATTAAAAAAATATAAGTGAATAAATTATCTGAGGTTTCCCTTGTGTGTAGTCAAAAGCATAAAGTGGAAGATGGGAAGAACACAGAAAGTAAAAGGAAACTTTGGTGCTCCCTGTGAAAAATTCCAAAACCCACAGTCAAGCAATGACTTTTATTAGGATTGACCAAAATGTCACAAGTGTATGAGTTTTAGAGTTCTCTAGAATTTTTCATCAGGCTGCAATAATAAGAAAATGCATAGGGGACACCATGGTGGGGAAGTTGTAGAGGACAGTCTTTGAGCAGTTTGTCCTAACAAGTGAAGAAGAGGTTAGTTACCTTGCAGAGGAGTCTATTCATACACAGAGGTCAGTCCTAGCTGTGTCTGCTCAGAAGTAAGCCTCCACTGAATTCAGCTACTCTTACTAGTTTGGTGCATATACAATTGCAGCTTTAGTGACAGTAAGGAAAATCTTGTACAAAAGCAATACAGACTCAACCAATGATGTTTTAAGAGTGGTACATGAAATTAAACTTTTTGGTCAACTTGCAAGGGTTAACAAGAGACCTCAAACTCTAAGTTGAAGCCTGAGTCAAGAGAATTTCCTGAGAACAGAGTAGAATATGAACTTGAACCTAATGTGTCTCACTTGCCTCATGCCCAGACTTGGGATACACTTTGTCAGAAGGCAACTGACACATTTTTAATTGCAGTCACGACAGGTTATCTGAGTCCTAAGTCTCATGCTTTCAAATTAACCACAAGCAAGATTTAGGAAATAAAATGTAAGATATTCATGGCTGTAACAGCCAATTAAGTTTCTGTCTGCAGCCAAGATGATTAAATTCATGAAGCTATGCACCTGAGGAAGACTTACATGAAACAGGTTATTACCTAGTACCCTGTTGTTTGCTCGCATGCTATTGCATGTTAACTTAATGTATTTACATATTTTTGCTTGCTGTGGAGCATTATCTATTTGCATACTTCTGTCAGCCTATCTTGAGCACTGATCACCTGCACATTTTTCTCTGCTTACAGTGTTTAGAATTGTCTACTTTTGCTTGCTATGTATGATTAGTAACTTAAGTATTTTACATTGACCACAGAGACAGTGACTATGTTGCTAGGTTGGGCACTTTTAGTATTTTTAAATATAGCAGAAACCTGTGTCCTTTTAAAAACACCAGCTGCATTGTGCAATGCTTTATACAAGAGTGAATGCAATTAGAGCTTAGAGCTGGACATAATTTCATGTTCTCTTGACTTAACCATCACTGAACGAATCTGTACTGGTATTCTTCACATTCACTAAGGCAAGTATGTACCTGTTGGATCTGTTCTCAGCCTTGCCCTCACCTTGTACACTTCAATCAGGCATTTAAAAACTATAGCTATAATAAATAAATAGATAAATATGTCTCTTATCCACCTCTTCCTATAGATTGAGGCAGGAAGCAACATACTAAAATACAACACATGACATCAGCTAACCACTTAAAAACACATGATATCAGTTAAAAGAACATATGAAACTAATATATATTAACACAATCAATCCATACTTTACAAGTCATAATTTAAAAATTCATAATTTAAAATCATCTGCATAGACTTGCCAGAAGAGGCTAGTCTCTAATCCTGTTTTAAATTCAGATAGCCTGTCCAGCTGTTGAGTCTTTTAAGGTTGAATCTATTAAAGCCATAGATAGATAGATAGATAGATAGATAGATAGATAGATAGATACAGTCAAATTTCATCTTAACACCAATAGTAGCAACTAGTACAACAGCAACATCTGAACATTTAAAACTACTATCCAAAGACAGAAAGGAACATAGTAAAGTGACATGTTGTTGTTGTTGAATGCTTTCAAGTCATTTCTGACCAACCCTAAGGCAAACCTATCACAGGAGTTTCTGGGGGCTGAGAGTGTGTGATATGCCCAAGGTCACCCAGTGGTTTCCATGGCTGGGTGGGGAATCGAATCCTGGTCATCAATGCTCAAAGTGCCACACTGGAATCCCTGACACATGCTGGCTAAGGTGACATATAACAAGTTATATTACTAATCCATTTACCTACATTATCTTTAATTTACCTACATTATCTGTAATTCCCCAAGGTTTCAGCTTCCTACTAAGGATGGTGGGAATGGAACCTGGAATTTCTGCATGCAAAACATGTGTTCTATCATTAAGCTATATTGGTGATCCCATGGATACTGGCCAGTAGCTATTTACTGGCCACCTTTTGCAGGAAATGTGTAGATCCATTTCCTTCCATAGCACAATTTAGAAATTAAAATGTATGTATATTTTCGGTGCGCTGAAACTCCTTTCAAAATAACCATCATACAGTTAAAATGGAACTTCTCTCCCCATCTCTTTCAATAAAAGTAAAAATAAATTCTTAATTGGTGGAAGATACAAAACAATAATTAGCTAAGTAATTCAGGTGTGGGATCAACACATACAAATATTAACTGGTATGCCATGTATGCCTGTGAAATCCTATGCATGCACAAGGCTTCCATGTTGCCCTCTTCTGATGGCAAGTGTTAAGTACATCTATAAAATCCAGGGGATTTGTTAGGAAAGCCACAAAGGCATGAACTGAAAGAGGGACACAGCTTTGCATACAGCTATCATATGCTAATTTGGATCCATAGATGCAAATTTAGAAATAATGACTATATTTTTTTTTAAATAGGAGACCTAAATAAGGCAATTATGAGACATCTCAATTTAGTAGGTAGAAGTGTGATCAGGTGACCCATGTTCTTGCCCCATCTGCCGTCCAAGTGTTTAGTGTTGCTGGGCAGCTTCAAGACCTCTTTATGCTTTCCTATCTTATGGTTCTTTATCTTTAAATTACACTTGTACTGGTCAGCCTTTCAAACAGAGAAGGAGTGGGCAATTCTGAGTGGACCTGGGGGCTACTTCTGCATTATCTTGGACTTTGGCAGGCTATCCCTGTCCATTTTTCAAAACTGGATGCTACCAGAAAGTCAAGTTATTAAAAAAAGGTTATTTTGAACCTAAAATAGACATGCTTGCTAAAATTGGCTGTCAGACCAATCACATGCCCAGAGACACGCCACTATTTTTCCCCCTACTGCATGGTTGGTATTGGAAACATCCAAAAGCCACACTATCAGCCCTGAAATAGAGGGTGCCCTCCAACAGAGGGCTGTCCTTTGGAAATCATTGAAATAGAGGAATATTTGAAATAGGGTGTATGGTCATCTGACCAGTGACAAGGCAGTTGAGAAAGGCCCTTCAGTTGGTGCTGGGCAAGAAGAGAAGATAGGAAGAATTCATAAGCATGTCTGTTGCCCCATCTCAGCTCCCCATATCTAGCTTACCAAAAGCTTCTTGTACACACTTTGTAGAAGCTAGGAGCTCAGCTGATTCATGGGAGAACTTAGAGGACACATCAGGCAGAAAGGTGGACAAGTACTTTGTTGTCCTTCTGACATACACAGGAAATTCCACTCAGCAATAATTAGACCCAGTGCCACCTATTGACTAAAGTATGTAATGACATTGTCCACATAGTTTGGTTCAATGAAGCAGGTACATTATGGCTGTCAATGATCTTGTAAGAAGAATTGATTCCACTGAAAGACACTGTGCTTGAAGTCACAGGGACATTTATGCTTGGTAGTCCTCTAAACAAAAGAGGTAGAGTGTAACTTTGAACTAGAGTTTGGCTTTGAGAATGCCAGAATCTGATATGTGAGTCCTTGAAGAAACAAACAAGCCTCTGAATACAGGTAGAGTGCCTTTGCCCTATCATTGCGTAACCCACAGCTATCAGGGATTTAGGTCCAAGTGTTACCTAGAAGACAATAGTATTTTCAATGATGCTTGAGATTTCAAACAGGTTCGAAGCAAGTTTGACCTCCCTAACCACCTGCCATTTTGGAAATGGGGGACTGGAAGAAGTGGGTTGCGGAATACAAAGTGCATGCTGTGTTCACCAGCACTTTAGATCCCATCCTAAGGGTCTGCCTGATCCCTGGCAGTGTTCCACTGATGGCGATGAAAGGATTCATTATTTATCCTTCTCCCCTCAACATCCATCATCACATAGATTCTGGTTCAGTTTGCTGTCTGAAGAGCTCGTCTCTTACTCCAGACTGTTCCTGCGAGAGTACCTCTGTGGCCCATTCATCTTGCTTCCCCAAGCACAATGCCTTTTCCCCTCCTCTGCACCAGTCTAATGGCCACCCCATCAATAATTCAGTTTGATGCAAGGATTTACCCAGGTTAATGGGACAGATTTGCTCCAGCAACTGAACTGAAGATGGATGTAAAGCCATGGTTATATTCAAGAGAGACCTGGCAATGGACCTTAAGGAACGCTGAGGTTGCAGTTTGGGAAGCATAATAGAATAGGATAACTTGGAAGAGGACATGGCTCATTAGGTAATTGGAAAACTGAATAGGAACGCTCAAGATGACTGGTGACTTCCATGTCAGTAGAACAATGAGTCCAGGTTTTATTCCAAATTTTAATAGAGCTTTCTAAAGTACTGGACCCATTTTGCATAACACCTTTAAAGTTCAGAGCTAAATCAGAGTGGATACACCTCCCACTGACATCGAAGCCAGTTCAGGCTAAAACCTAGACCAGATTCACTGTCCCACTGACACAGACTAGCAAGCAGTGCTAAGAAAACACTATACCAAGGGCAGGGAAATGTAGCCCAAATGTGACCCAGACAATGCACAACAGGTGGATAGAGTTATGCATATGGGAATGTTGTACAAAACCAGGATGTGTTTGGCCAAGTAATATAAGAATATGGTCCAGATGGCGAAAGTTATTAATGAGAGGGAATAGACAAACCAGGAGAAGGTACACTAGTTTGCTTTTGGCTCAGGTTTTTGGGAAGGGTAAGTTTCTGCATTCTCCTCTCCCCCTTGATGAGTTGAGTGCAAGCAACTTTTACACTTTGAACTCAGTTTGCAGCAGCTGGAGTAAGTTGAGGACAAAGAGGAAGAAGAAAAAACGGGGACATTTTTGAAAAGTAGCTCAAAAAAAAAAAACTGTATGGCAGGTGGTTAATCAGGACTGTCTCTGCCAAGGTGGTATAAGTGAAGAGTAGGATGGTGTGAGAAAGTTATAGTTCTATTTAAATAATTATTATAAAATAATTATTACAAAAATTACATCTTTCTCTGGGTTGTATACTGCAATCCATGTCTACAGCAGTCTCGGTACTGGTATCCTCTCCTCTGCCCCTTGGTAACCTTGTGGCAACAATATGGAAGTGGGGGAGAAAGTGATAGGCACCTTGCCTTTTGCTGTTGTTGTGTGCCTTCAAGTTGTTCCTGACTTATGGCACCACTAATGTGAACCTATCATGGGTTTTCTGGGGCTGAGAGTGTGTGATGTGCCCAAGGTCTCCTAGTGAGTTTCCAAGGACAAGTGGGGAATCAAACCTTGGTCTCCAGGGTCATGGTCCAACACTCAAATCATTACACCACAGTGGCTCTCCCAGCTTGCCTGTGGCCACCCTCAAACTGAACACCATCTCTTGATAAACCAAAAAATGACAAGCCAATGCAGTATTTAAGCTGGGGCAGAACATTTTAAAATTAAGGACCAGAAACCTATATTTGCACCCATTTTTTAAAAGACTTACTCAGCTAGATCTCTTAATTAGGCAACAAAACCTAATGAAATATGCTTTCATCAGCTTTCATCTTGTCATCAGAGTTGTCTGTTGATGCTTTGCAATGAAACAAGCTCTTCCTCTTTAAGCATTTTGAAGCATGTGACAAGTAGCTGTCAACATACACATTTACAGGAAGAGATAAATGACAGGTGAGAGACGAGAGAAAAAGAGATGAGTTTAACAGCAATAGGAGAGGAGGCCAGCAAAGAGGAAACAGCAGTAGCTGAGGTGATCAAAGCACACCAGAGACTTTTTTATTTCTAAAGCAAGGGGCATGAAGATGATGAAAACAAAGTATAAAAAGAATTGCGTTGGAGGCAGGAAGACTAATCTTTAATAGAGAGGCTGTAGCTCAATCTTCCCCAAATTGTTACCGTCCATGTGTGTTAGACTGCAATTCCTATCATCCTTGGAAAAGCAATGTCACTGGCAGGCAATGATAGGTGTTCAGGAGAGTGCTGGGTCAATAAGACCAGACTAGAGCCATTTCCGCATGACACTCTTATAGCACGATGATTCCACTTTCAACCTCCTATGGAATCCTGGGGTTTGCAGTTCTGGGAGGGGCTGGCCGGAATCATCGCGCTATAAGAGTGTCGTGCGGAAATGTTCTAAGACAAGTGGAAGCCCCTAACCAGTGGTGTAGGCATGGGGGAATGAGGGGAGGTGGTGCAGTGTTTTTTTTGGGGGGGGCGCTGTTGTTCCTTGCCTGCCCCCCCGTGTGCCATCACCCCTCCCCTGTGCACCATTGCCCTGCCCCTGTGCGTTGTCACCTTTCCCTCATGGTCGCCCTGCCCACACACCGCTGTCCCTGTTCCACACTCTAGCCCCGCCTAAGTGTGCCATAGCCCCATCCATGCACACTGTAGCCCTGTCCATGCATGCCGTAGCCCTGCCCATGTGCCTCCACCCCTGCCCTAAACTGTGGCAGGTCTAAGAGTCCTCATATTATTTGCATCAGTATAGCAACATCAGTGTAGCAAGTATAGATATAATAGTATATAGATATAGCAAGTATAGATATAGCATATCTGTGGCCCTCCAGTTGTTGCTGGACTAGACACAAACACACATCTGGAAAGTCACAGGCTCCCTCTCTGCAGCCTACTCCAGTCAGAGCATCTCTTGCATTTTATGTGGCTGGCATAAAAGTAAACCATGAAATCCTAAAATAAGTTCAGTTTTGAAGATCCAATTTGGGATGATACCTGAATTCTACTTGTTAAACACAACACATATATTAGATGGAACGTCAGCCAAGAAATATTGGAGAATAATATTATACATGGTGACGATGGCCCGCACTGAGTATGCTCGACTTTGGAAAAATGAAACAACACCTACTACTGAACAGTGGTGGACAACTTTTATGGAAAATAGAAATGCAGACATACTTACACAAAGATTAAAAGGGAAATCAGACAAAGACATTAATAAAGAGTGGAAGATTGTAACAGATTGAGTTGGGTATAGACAGAAGATAATACATTTTTCATGATATCAATTACTATACAGGTTAATAATCAATGAAACATCATGTAACAAGTAAAGCAGAGATTTATAGCAGGAACTAACAAATTATAGATTATTAACATTTTATTGCAATATGTGGTATAACAAATAGAGGGAATATTAATAATTGTAATCCAGAAAGGAAAGGAAGAAGGAAAAACATTGCATGTAAACATTGCAGGAATAATTGTTTGTTTTATTTGTTGAAATTTGAATAAAATTATTTCTAAAAAAAAAAGTAAACCATGAAATCCTTTAATTAAATTTTCTGTAATTTACATTAACTGCTCTTTTGAGGGGAAAGGGGAAGTTTAAATTCTGGTGCATACTATAAAGGCAAGCAAAGACATTTCAGCTGGAGAGAAGACATAGGATACAAACTCTTGAATAAAACTATTCTTGTTCATGGATGAGGCCTGATGGAGGAGACTCCTATACTGAGGTGGGCGAGAAGGGAGGCAGAATCTAGGGTCCATTCACACAACTGTACACAATTATAGCACTTTGATTCAGTTTTAAATGCCATGGCAACATTATCTACGATCCTGAGATTTGTAATCTGCAGAGGCGCTAAAGTTTTCTAGCAAATAGAAAGCTGTCAAAGTGTGGTGGGCTGAGCCTTAGATTAGAACTGTGGGAGACCAGGGTTCAAAACCTACTGGGTGACATTGGGCAAGTCACACACTCTCAGTCTCAGGGGAAGGCCATAGCAAACTCCCTCTGAACAAATCTTGCTGAGAAAAACTTATGACAGACTCACCTGAGAGTCTCCAGAAATTAGAAATAAACTGAAGGCACATAACAACAAATTGTAAATTCCAGAATTCCAGGATTCAAGATGATGTTGCCATGGCAGTTAAATTGGAATCATAGTGTTATAATTATGTAATGTCAACAGGCCTTAGGGCAGATCCTGTCATCAGATGGAGGTGGAGTTCTGCAGCTTTAGGCAGGTCCAGGGCCGAGCAGAGTGGTTTTAGTTTGGTTCATTGGATGACTTCAGAGCAGTCACTCTCAGCCTGACCTACCTCACAGGGTTTTCTGTGAGAATAAAATGCACAGGGGAAGACCTGCATATGCTGCCTTGAGGTCATGGAAGGAAATATAGAATATATATGTAACAAACAACCCAAAATAGTGCCTCTCCTTAAAAGAAAAACAGGGAACGGGAGAAAAGCATTCCCTTTTTTTGGCTGGCAAATGTGCCAAAGCAAAGCAAAGCAACATCCTCGGCTGGAGAAGGACAATATGTTCAAAGAGAATAAAAAAGGGCTAGGGAGAGAGAGATGCCTTCGTTCCAATGGTGGACAAAACACATCTTCTGTCCTTCTGTCCACAGCTTTTATCCACCTGTCACTCCACTCAGACAGGTGTAGAATGGTTTTCCAAACAGGAACAGAACACATACATCCTAATGCAAGCATGTGTACACATTTCATGCAAATTAAGGTTGCCACACTGAAAACTAGGGAAGGCTTTTGCACCTTTAATGGTTGTGTATAAGGGGGAATATCAGCTTCTAGGTAACAAGCTACACCTGCTGAAATTCCCACTTCTACACAACCATTAAGGGTGTAGGAACCCTCAACAGTTTTCACTCCAGCAACTCTAGATGTTGCTGCTCAAAAATCTGTTTTCAACATCCTCTAAATCTGTGAAGAAACCAGCAACAACCACTATTACTTCTTGGTACTCTTTTGATGTGTGGGCTACAGAGGAAAGGAGGATCTGTCATATGCATGGCCCTATCACACTACACTGTTATAGCGCTATTATTCCTCTTTAACTACCATGGAAACAGCCTATGGAATCCTGGGATTTGCAATTTCGGGAGGGGCATTTAGAATTCTCAGCCAGAGAGCTCTTTGGCCTCAGTAAACTACAAACCCCAGAATTCCACAGGATGATGCCTTGGCAATTAAAGTGGAATAATAGTCCTATAACTGTGTGATGTGATAGGGCTCTGATGGTATGGAAGAGAGTTCTTTGGGATACCAGTCATTCCTAAAGGAAAACTAGATCCCATCTGATCTTGGAAGATAAGCAGAGTCAGCTCTGGTTAGTACTTGAATTGGAGACTGCCAATGAATACCAGGTGCTGTAGGCTATATTTCAGAAAAAGGAATTGGCAAAACCACATGGGAGTATACCTTGCCTAAGAAAACCCTGTGACAGGTAACTTAAAGGCACACAGACACACAAGAAGTCTTTTGCCTCTCTCCAGATCTATTACAGCTCTTTGCCTTTTATGGCTTGTATCCTGTTTCCTGGGGTGAATTATCTGTTATTCTGTTGAATAATTTATGTTACTTCCTAAAATTAACTGCTTTTCTGAAAAAGGCTAGTTTGACTGGTTGTTTGTCTGGGCAGAAGCTTTCCTTGCTTAATGGAGCATGAACCCACTTTAGAGAACTGGGGGAAGTTTCAGAGCATGGAAATGTTACTGTTTAGGACCACAGATCCCAAAATCCCCCAAAAAACCATGGGGAATTGTGGGACTTATAGTAAAAAAAATAGCACTTCTAAGCTCTGGAAGTTGCTTACCTTGTGTCAACCTTCCCCAATGTGTCCTTCAACTTAAAGGGGAAGCAAAAGGCCAGTAAAACATCTATTTCCTTTGCAACTGTTGTGTTTTTACTGCCAGGGATGCGGAGACAGTGCTTCTTCCCCTTCTGAGGAAACAAAAGGGAAGTAAAACATGTATTTTCTTTGCAAGTGTTGTATTTTTACTGTCAGGGCTGGGGAGTCAGTGTTCCCCCTTCGAATTCTGAAAAAATTTGGCTGGCTTTAGGTACCTTGATTTCACTGAGATTTACTTGGGACATAAGTTACTGGTCCACCATAGGTTGCAAAATGTCTTTGCTTAGACTTTGTTTAATGAGTACTAATAGCTTCAGTTTGAGTGGTTGGCTCTAATCACCATTGAATTTTCTTTGCTATAACAAGTGACTTTTTCAAAATATATGTTATACAAAAGGATCTTGTAGTACTGTTGAGACTGAGAGAACATTTTGTGATGTAAGCTTTTGTAGAGTGAGACCCTTACTGCATGATGTTTCCATCTCGGCATGATAACATGTTGCTTCCAGTCCACGACGCATGCCATTGCACAACCTCATTGCTGACTAGATGCTGTCATGTCCCCATCCATTGTGATTGCACCATATACCATTACAGGAAAAAAAATCTGGTAACAGCCTCCTGTCCCACCACAATCCTGTCAGCTGCAGGCATGTGGGAAGGGCTGAAGTGCTTTCTTCCACAGTACAGTGCAGGAAGCAGTGGGAACAGGGATTCGCCATTCAGCTGTACTGCAGAAGGGGGAAGAGCTACCTGTCCTCCGGCAGCTGACTGGGTGCGGTGGAGAGCATTCAGGCCCCAATCCCATCCCATTGCCGAGATCCCACTGAGCTGACACGATATTGAGCCATAGTGCGGTAAGGACCTCAGTCTGCTTCATCAGATGCACAAAAAAGCGTATGCTACAAAATTCTTTCACTCTCAATGGTGCAACAAAATCCCTTTTTATACTGATGTGAATTAACACAGCTAAGTATTTGGCTATAGATAGCCCTTAGATACTTTAAATGTGCATTTTGTTATATCAGATCCGTTCAGATAAGTTTTAGGAGCATTCACTCTTATTACTGAAAGCATTTACACATGGGGAAGGATTCCAAAAGTAGTGCCCTTCCAATAGGAGCAAGACTCTTGTATTTATACAGGCAAATAAACAAATCAAAGTCAGAAAACAAGGAAAACTTGTGGTTAAACCATTATTGGCAGACAATGGAATACTAGATGTTTCACAGTTTTAAGCAAGACTGCAAAACAGCAATGTCTCGTATATCATTAGTTTTAGTAAAAGCCCCTTTTCTAAGTTCTCTTTTTCTTTAGAAATTTTCCAGCTCTCTGTCTCCTTTCCCTTGTGGTCCCTTTCTCTTCTGCTTTCAGTATGTGACTTCTCCATTTGTTACTTATGGTGTCTGCTTTCACAATTTTTAGGCATTTTATAGGCACTCTGACTAGGTTCTTTTCAGTAAGTTTTATGCCATTCTTTTAATCAATCCAAAGATTTTTAAAAAGTAACCAAAAAAAAAAAGGGGGGGGGAATTATTGAAGAACACAGTAAGTAGTGCAACAGCTCACTAATATTTTCTCATTAATAGTAACAACAACAAATTACTTTTGGAAGCTTTGCAATGAGTTACACCGTGAGTTATTTTTTTAAGAATGTAATGTTTCATGCTCTGGGCAGCTGCCACACTCTTATCCAATGGTAGGTTAGGCCCTGCCTTGTTCTTTGATTGCAGAGAAATTCTACACACAAAACATATGCAGTCCTTTCAAACTGAGGCCCTTTCCGCACTTTACCTTCTTCCAGCGCTGGGGTGTGGGGATCACACGAGCAGCCTCTGGCAAGAGGCTTTTGTGTCCGGGGTCCTTCAGCTCTGCACGAGCTGCCTGCTCGCACGAGAACCCCACCTCTTCCTTCCCAGGCTGCGCTGGGGCAGGAAGCGCAACTGGCACGGCTCCACAGACTCCGCACGCCAGTAAGTGTGTGCAGGGCCCAGGAGCAATGCGCGATAGCCAAAAATGAAAAGGTGCGCAATAGCTGCCTGCCAGCCCCTGGAGCATCGTGTGATTGTTGAGTGCATTGTGCAACACTCCAGGTGCCCTTTCGCATGGAAAATACCATGCGGAAAGGGCCTGAGACCCAGAGCCCTGAAGCCTTCCATAATATTCTTCTCAGTGCCTGAGTCTCCTAATATTTCAAAAATGCCTCCTTCTAGTTAACCTTTACATTTCTTCCTGCAATTTAAACTTATTATTGCTTTCCCTAGAGTTTGAAGGGGCATTCTGGGAGGGTGGATGAGGGGGAAGGCAGGGGCTGCTCTCGAAAGGGCTGTGACAAAGGCCAGGGTCTCATTGATAGTGACAGCAAAGGGCAAGTTTAAATGAGAGTGCGGCATGTTTTGATGGAGGCATTCAATGTGGGGAGTGATTTCTTGCATTCTGCCATTCAGAAGGAAAACAGCTATTTCCCAAGAATGTCCTCAAGAGAATCACACAGCTAATTAAAAGATTAATATGCTGCACTGGGCGGGAGATGGGGTGGAGCTGGGCTGTTGTGAAAGCGGGTGGAGGAAATCAATGGCAGATTAGAGTTAATATCGCAAGCATCCCCTGTGAGAAGGGCTCAACCCCTCACTTGATGCAGGGGGGACAGGAAATGAATGTAACAAGGAGGAGGAAAGCTTGACTTGGCAAAAGACGCTGTGAAACCTGGTTTAAAATGTCTCATATTTATTTGTCACTAGAAATTGCCTGGTAATAGGTGAGGCTTCTTCTAAAGGCCTTTCCCAGAGTTGTGTGTATGAGAGAGAATGTTTTGTATCTGCTTGTGCATGAATGTGGGTAGGTGGGCACACAGAACATGGTATGGTATGGATGCAGAAAAATAACCCTTCTGGAGAGAGAGGAAGAGCAGGGGTAACAATCACCAAACATAATTTCTGGTTACTGAAGTTCTCTTCCTAGTTAATACATCTTTTCTTGATACTGTGGGTGAATACAGATGCCCAAATGGTTGCTGGCCACATCTAATTTGGAGAAAACACACAAAAGAAACACACATTTACATTAACATTTCATATGCTTATCTATCTATGTGTGTGCATGAAAATTTGGAAATAATTACTGTCATTTAAACTAGAACTCACTACACCTCACCTTCATGGGAAAGTCTTTGGTCTAAAAATAATTGGTGTGTGTGTGTGTGTGTATGCCTTTAACTTACCTCTCAACTTAGAGTGACCCCCTTAATCTCACAGTGTATTCTTAGGCAAGGCGTAATCAAAGGTGGTTTTGCCACTTCCTCTCTCTGAAATATAGCCTACAGCACCTGATATTCATTGGCACTCTCCCATTCAAGTACTAACTAGAGCTGACCCTGCTTAGCTTCCAAGATCAGATGGGATCTGGTACTTATAGGGTATTTAGACATTGGTGGTCCGTATTTAAGTAGATGTCTTGAATCACTTGGTGGATGGTAAGTCAAACGTTATGTAAATCCAATTGATTGATGGGTTCTACTTTTGTTGGAACTTCCAACTGAATTTAGGCTCTTGCTTTTAACTGGTCCACTCTAAACATTATTAAAGTCTCTTCCACACTGTTCCATTATTGCAATTTGATACCAGTTTGACTGCCATGGCTCCACCCTATGCAATTCTGGGTCTTATAGCTCCCTGGGTGAGAATTCTAAGTACTCTTTCCCCAAATGCAGATCCTAGGATTCCCTAGGATGAAACCATGGCAGGTAAAGTGGTATCAAACTGCTGTAATTATCCAGTGAAACAGCTGCAAAGCTGGCTGAAAACCTCGATGTTTTTCTTTTTGCCTCTCCTTCCTTCACCTCACATTTCTTTTTCTTATTTAGTATTTATTAATTTTAGAACAGAGATACAAATAGACTAATTAACAGTTACAGAGAAAAAGAAAAAAAAGAACAAGAAAAAAAAAGAGCAAACAATACATAAAAAGCTAAATTAACCTAAATTAACCTAAACTAAAACTAACAGATAATAACAAACCCATTACAAAATAACTAATCTGTTATACTAAACACATCATATCCACACTAATGAAACACAAAAGAAGTCTGCCCCCCTACAAACAGTAATGAAAAGAAAAAAATGATCAATAATATTCCATGTATTATTCTACCATTATGGAGCCATATACATTCAGCTTACTAGAATTACTAATAATCATAACCACTGATAGCTACATCATTAGATTTCTTATTGCTCGAAAAATCCATAAATGCTTTCTAGTCTTTCAAAAACCCTTCAGTTGGTTTTTCTTTTAAAATCAATGTCAATTTTGCAACTTGCGCTAGACTCACAACTTTAACAGCTCATTCTCCATAGTTGGTGCTTCAAATCATGTCCAAGTTTGGGCAAATATCATTCTTGCAGTTTTATCAGTATCAAAAGATAATACTCCATATTCACTATCCAGTTCTTTACCAGTAATTCCCCACGAAAGCACTTCTGATGATGTTGCAAAATCTACCTTTAAAATGTTTTGGATGAACATATAAATCTTAGACCAGTAAATCTTTGCTTTCTTGCCAAGTCCACCACATATGGAAAAAAGGCCCTTCCTTATCCTGACAGTCGCAACATTGATTTGAAACATTTAATTTGCATATTATGCCCCAAATTTTGGCCCACCTTGTCATAAATTCTTTTATAGCTTCATCTTCAATTTCTGATTTCAAAAGATATTTATCTAGTTTTTGATTACATAATCATCATCCTTATACAATTCTAAGTAAAAACCATTTTCTCCAGCTTCTTTAACTGAATCTCTCTTGTCTTATTTAACTCTCTCTTTAAGTTGTAAATAAGAGAACCAACTATGGTGTATGCCCTTCTCAGAAAGCACTTCTCTTGACTTAAACTCCCAACTTTCTTTCTCCTTGTACAAAAAGAACTTTGTTATATAACTGTTTTTTATTTTTAAACCATTCTTTCTTGAAAAAAGATTCCTGCAGGAAGGTAACTAATGATATCTTAGAAAAAAAACACACCTTTGCTTATATTTGGACCAAACTTGCAGAAGGGCTTTTCTGATACAATGATTTTTAAAACCAGCATGTGCCCCGACTTTATCATACCAAAGTAACCATGCCAACCAAATCCTAAATCATGACTTTCAAGTTCCAGTAGTCTTTCATCTCTAAGCAAAATCCATTATTTCAACTCCATAAAACAGCAGGCTTTATAATGCAATTTAATATTAGAAAATCCCAGACCACCCTTTCTTTAGCATCATTCAATGTTTTAAATTATATTCTAGGTTTCTTTGCCTGCCAAACAAATCTGGAAATATCTTTCTGCCATTGCATAAAAGACATTTCATTTCTTATTATGGGGACATTTAAAAATAAAATAAAAACCTTGGCAGAACATTTACCTTTATTACTGCAATTTGTCGTATAAAAGATAAATTTAATTTTTCCCAATTTTCCTATATCTTTATTATTATTTTTTAGATTTACTCATAATTATTTTAAAACAATATTTGATCCCTTTTTTCTGGCCTTAAAATTAGAAAGAGCCAATAATTTGTTCTCTTCTTTTTAGTCAACAGTTTTGCTTTATCACAATTCACTCTGAACCCAGAATAAGCCCCAAATACCTTCAGTTTTTCCAAAAAGAATCTTTATTGAATATAATGGACTTTGTATTATTACCACAAGATCATCTGCACAAGCCCCAGCTTATACACTTGTTTTATTTAACTGTCACTCTGTATATTCTGACATCTTGCCTGATATCGCTCAATCAAGTCTCCAAGGCCAGTATAAAAAGCAAAAGTAACAAAGGGCACCCTTGTCTGGTTCCTTTTTGTATCTCAATGGGTGTTGAAACATTGCCATTTACTAAAGTCTGCCCTTTTTGAACTGAATATATTGTCTTTAGAGCCCGGATGATACCAAAGTCCATCCTTTCTAACACTTTAAATAAGTAATTCTAGGAAATATTATGAAGAGCTTTCTCAGCATCTTAAAAAAACCAAAGCTGCTTTTTTTCATTGTGGAATTCAAATTAATTGATAATATACAAAATAGTTCTTACATTGCTGTTCAATTGTCTTTCTGGCAAAAATCTCCTCTGGTACTCATAGATATTCTCAGAAATATGTTTCCTCAATCTGTTTGGCGAAATGGTAGTAGATTTCTTGTAGTCATTGTTTAGTAAAGAGATAGGTCTATAATTGTTTGTAGATGTCTTGTCTGTATCCTCTGTATGAATCACTGTGACATAAACATCTTTCCAAGAATCTGGCATCTGTTCTCTTTGTAGTACAGCATCACATGCTGTCTTAAGTGGCTGCATTAATTCATCTTCAAGTTTTTTTGTAATTCACTGCAGGATAACTCACATGGGCCTGGTGCTTTTCACACTTTAGACATTTTGATTTCCTCAACAAGTTCCACAGAAGTCACAGCTCCATTCAGACTTCGCTTCTGTTCCATACGCAGTTTGTCTAATTTAAATCTATATAAATATTCTGCCATATTCATAACTTTTTCCTTGCCTTTCCCATATAAGGCTCAGTAAAACTCTTGAAAGCTTTTAATATTTTCCCATTGTCCATCGCATGTCGGTCTCCTTTCATAATCTTTGGCCATTTCCGCATTACGCTGTTATAGTACTATTATTCCACTTTCAACATCCTATGGAATCCTGGGGTTTGCAGTTTAGGGAGGGGTATTTAGAATTCTCAGCCAGAAAGCTCTTTGGGCTCAGTAAACTACAAACCCCAGAATTCCACAGGATGTTGAAAGTGGAATAATAGCACTATGTAGTAGGGCAGAAATGGCATGTAGTAGGGCAGAAATGGCAGTTGTTATAAATTTCTTATTCTTTCCTGTCTCAACTTATGAAACAGCCACTTCCCAGGCTTATTTGCAAATTCAAAATTCTTTTATTTAAGAGACAATAATTTACCTCCCATTTCTTGTAAAAGAAGGAAAACAACAGTATTCAAGTTCCAAGGCTGGAGTAATTCCTTCCTGACCTCAATAGGGTAAACTGTGTCCATCCCCAGAATGCCTTCTCTATGCCCTCTTTGCCATCAGATTTCTGACAGTGAAGGAACCACAGCTGTTCCACTGCATGGAATGCTTACCTAGATCTGCATTGCAAATGTTGCTGAAGAAGAGGGTAATGGTCTCCATGTTAGAGACCAGTGTGACTGGTGGCTGGCACCTGGTGCCGGGTCACATCACATGACGGGGGTGGGACAAGAGGTCATTTAAGCCTGACCACCCCTTCACGTGTCTTCTCCCCCCCACTTAATCTGTTTTATTTGTTTGCTTGTTTTTTCCTATCCCATACTATATCTGTAGTACTTGGGACAATTGGCTCTAGATGGTGTCATTTAAATAGGCTGTCATTTGTCAGGTGGCAGTGGGAGAATTTAAGACTCTGGTGATCATCTTTTGGCACTCTTTTGGTGTAGGGTAATGCTCTGGAGTCCATTTTAGGGTCCTGCATCCCAGGAACTGGGCATGAAGGCTTCCCTTCAGGCTAACCTGGGATTCAGGCTGTCACTTACAGACTGCTGCAACCTGAGTGGGAGTCCCAGGGTTATGTTGGACCAGGGAGCAACCCATAAGATTTAGATTGCCCTCAGGGCTGAGGTGTTTCACCCAATGAAAGGCTGAGGAGGTTCTCTTGGGGATGAACCTGGGCCTGAACTGGACCCACATCACGTTGCTCCACCCTCTTGCTTAATTTCCAGGCCAACATAATTAGGTTTGATCAAATAACGTGGCCTTTATTTAAACCATCTTTCTGTGTCTGGTCTCATTATTTCATGGTTGATCATCAAAAGACTTCTGAATATAGGTCTTCTATTTGAATGACTTACCTTTAAGGACCTAGAATCAATTGAAATTAATGTTCCTAACTACACAATTACCCAAGAATTATTTCTTGTTATTTAACAAAAGGAGCAATTATATTCCTGCAACACTCTGAAAAACTATCTTCTCCATTCAGCATTTTTTGGGAAATGAAAACAAAGGGGATCCCAAGGTGGACAGCAAGTCTGAGATATGGGACAGGGTCCAGAGAGACTGCTTTGCATTCAGGATTTACAGTAATTCCCTACAGAGTATAGCTGAAACCAAAAAAGCAGGAATGAAGAGCAGGGTCAATGGAAAGTCAGCAATTTTGGCATCACTGTTGAATGTTTATATTGGACACCATAATCCTAATCCTTTCCCATAGCTAATGGACGGAAAACAGATGCAACTGAATGCCTCATCAAATATGGCTTCCCCTCATCCTGTTCCCCTGTGAAGCATTGATGTGTGGCTGCTATATCAACATTTATTTTCTTGCTTACTTACAATATTTATAGGGCAGAGCTTGGAAATATGACTTTTTTAAAAAAGACTACAACTCTCAGAATTCGTCAGCTGGCATAGGAAATAGGGATGCTAACTGAATGATTCTGGGAGTTGCTGTAGTCTCCAAAATGTAAGTTTCAATTATTTGGAACCAGTTTTCCAAGATTTGTCACATTTCTCACAAGAACTAAAACAATATGAAATCCAGAGCAATACAAACATTTTACCATCTGTACAGAGCAGCTGCCAGGCTTTCTTCCCAACACTATCCCGACAAGCTGCAGCTTTGCACCTCTACTGTAGTGGGGCAGTTGTGCAGGGGGGAGGACCAATTTTGATCCCCTGAACCCCATCACCACTTGCCACACTGTTATGTCTGTGTGTGGCACATCATGTTATTTCCAGTTGCCATTTTCAGCTGATTCATGGCCAAGAATGAGGCTTTGGGGGAGTTCTGGGAAGAAAAGGCTAACTACACATTTGTATGCCTTTTTGGGTGGTATGTATGGACTATACCAGCATGTCAGTGAGCACCAGAAATGATGTCGTATCATTTTCCAGTTGACTTTTAGTTAATTCATGGCAATTGTTGGAAGGAGAGCAGGCAGAAAGCGGTGACAGCACCACTCCACCCTCTTCACCAGAGGAGGATGCTGAAGAAAAAAATGGCACTGGCACCAGTATTTCTTGCAGCTACAGGATGAGGAAGACACACATTCTAATTGGAAGCAGCTATTCTTTGAGTATCTCTCATGCCCCCATCCCAGGACCTAGACAGGACCCCTCCCAACAGCCACAACACAGAGATGTGAAAGGGACAATACTTATGGCAGCCAGCGTAGGTGAAAAAAGGAGAGCCCAGGAGACTTGGAGCGTTTATATACAGTAGGCCCTTCACTTTCACGGGGGATAGGGGAAAAGATCCTCCCCCCAAAAGTGAAAAAACTGCAAATAACCCGATCTCACAGGTGGGGTGGGCACAAGAGAGAGCCAGCAGGGACAGAGTTTCCCCGCTGGCTTTCTCCTCACCCCCACCTGTCTGATTGGGATCACGCAGGTTGAGATGGGCTCAGGAGAAAGCCAGCTTTGTGCTTTTGTGGTTTAATTGTTTATCCCTTAAATGGTAGAGGGAGGAATATCACATCATTTAAGTGTTGACGCAGAGTCAGTTATATGTTGTGACAACAAGGTGGATAGGAAGAGAGTGTATTTTGGATCACAGGCAATTGAGATGGATTTTTGAAAGTCATTAAAAGTAAGTAGGCTAGTTATTTTTGAGAAACAGAAGAGTTAAGATGTACCTTTCAGATGGTCATACTCTAAAATATTTCATACATGAATACTGCAGCTTGTGGCCCAGCAACATAAGAGTGTGGTCAGGATAGCAAAAATTATTAATAAGGAATAAAACACAAACTAGTAGAGGCTACCGCATTTGCATTTGCCTGAGCTTACTGGAAATTATGCCGTGGTGTGCCCTCTCCTCTCTTTTCCTCCCTGATGAGTTCATAGACTGCAAATTATCTTTGCAGCACAGAAGTAAGCTGATGACGAAGGGAGAAGGTGGGAAGAAGAGAGAGACACTGGGACATTTTAAAAGCAGCTGAAAAGGTGGGACAACAGAGGATTAATCATGAGTGTCCCTGCCAAATTGGGACAATTGGAAGCGTATGTTATTTGGAAGGGCAGTGCTCTCATTCTTCCCCCAACCACCTCTTTTAGCTGCACTCACACTGTGAGAAATTAAAATGGGACGTAGTGCCAATTGTTCAAAAATGGAGTTACTGCCTCTGCTTCCTGTTAAGTAGTGGCTAGGCAAAACACTTTGCAACCTGTGATAGACCAATAAATTGTGTTCCAAACAAATCCCAGAACAAAGTGGGAAAGTGAGTAAGAAGAGAGAAAGTGGGACATTTGAAAAGCATCTGAAAAAGTAGGAGGAAAAAGGAGTAATCATGACTCTACCTGCCAAATCAGGACACTTTGGGGGTATGGGTTGTATTTTTTACAGCAACTAACTATTGCCCTCACATTGGAACACTGGAACCATAGCCAGAATCCTATTAGGGAATTACATCTTCATAAGTGGATTTATGTCTGTGAGAATTAGAACTGGGTCCGTATCCAGTGAAGGGTTGATGCTACTTTACTACATAAGGGAGCCAGTAAAGTGATCAGTGCACAGTGGGACTGATGCACCACAGGACTGATAGATATCAGGACCAATGCACATTGGTTCCATTGTATATCAGTCTCATTGTGCATTGGGACATTGACTAGAGAGTGCTGATATGCCTGGGGCACTTTTGCTGGTGTCCTCTTTCACATCTTTGCAATTCACTAACGGTTTCTTAGCACCTCTGCTACACAGCTAAGCATACTTAGAGCTATGTATTGTACACTGTGATAGAGGATTCTGGCCAATAACTGTAACTACGTAGTTCTTCTTCTTCTTTTTTTTAACAAATGAACTTCCAAAGTTCTGGTAGGATCTATACAGTACTTGCAGTTCCCGGTAAGGCAGCTGTGATCAGCCCTGAAGAATGTTCCAAGATGTGAGTGTGCACTTACATGTATGCCCTAGGTGCAGAGAAGGGAGAATTATGCCTGCTTCAGCTTCTCCTATTATGGCAGGTTTGTGGTGTGAAAAGCACGCTGTGGTAGCATTCTCCTTTCTGTACCACTCTGAAGGGTTCCAGGGTCTTTGTGGGACTGAGTTTGGCAATTCTGTCATTCAGGAACTGCTCTTTTCCAAGCCTCTAGCTTCCCTCTTCCTTGTGTGAAACAAGAGATCTTCTATGCCCTGTTTTCTACATAGACAGGCTCACTGGAGCCAAAGCTAAATCGAAGTAAACTGTTTTAACCTGCAGTCAGCTTGTGCATATAACTCCTTCCGCTGGTTTAACTCCCCATTAAATCATAATATATTGCCTCTTTAGGCATTGCAGTGCACTTTATAATACTCAGTGGTGTGTGATTCATCCTATGAGATCTTTGTGAAGGAGTCAGGTCAATTTTATTGTTACGAGCAGATTATAACTACACAGCAATGAATAGTGAGTGAATTTTGCCTTCAGGCATCGTCATGCAAACTCTAAACAGGCCTCCAACTTTCAGGAGTTACAATAGCATTGCTTAATTTGGGGAGGAAATGAGGGTGGGAAAAATGAGGACCACATAATTAGGGGAGTGGATATATTGCTGCCTTTCCTGAAAAGGCTCTGCAGACAAAGATTTGGCAGCCCTTTTTGGAAACTATAGTTGCAGTAGAGTCTGCTTTCCTATTCTCACTCACCATTGAACATAGTGGGGATTACTCCTATGGAGACAACGCATCAGATTGCATTGTCAGCTTATTTTATCCATATACAAAATGTTCCCCTTGTGTTCTAGGCCAGCCTTCCCCAACTTGGTGCTTTCCATGTGTTGGACTACAGCTCCTACAATGGGGATTCCAGTGCAGCATTTCTAGAGGGCAACAGGTTGTGGGAGGTTGTTCTGGGACTTAGATGAGGTTCTTTACTGTCTTGCAAAATCCTGTTTCAAGTAGGAATCGCTGAGGATTTTGATTGGTTCAGTTTCCACACTGAAAATTTTAGTGAATTTAATTATTTTTTTTATTTGACTTTCAAAAAAACCCAAAGGGGGGTGTTTCCCCCAAAAAACTGGAACTTGAAGCAGCTTCATCAATTCAAGAGAGGGAAAAAGTGGGGTGGTGGTGGTAACAAGGTATGAGAACCAGCATAGTATGGTGACTTTACCACTGGACTATGACTCTGGAGACCAGGGTTCAGTTCCTCACTCAGCCATGGAAACCCACTGGCTAGCCTTGGGTGTGTCATGCACTTTCAGCCCCAGAAAACCCTGTGATAGGTTCACCTTAGGGTTTCCATAAGTAGGAAACAACTTGTAAGCACACACCAACAACAACAACAACAAGACAGACACACACACACATACACCCAAAACCCCACTGAATGTTGGAGAAAGTGAAACAGACAGGTTTCCTATCCAAGTGGAGTACTTTGAATTCTCAACCCCTAGAGGTCTGTGCTTGAATTCCTGTTTGTGATGTTGAATTAAGTTGCCACTTCTTTCTTTTGACAGGCTCCTGTTCTTTAACAGCTATGTGGTAGGCAGGTATGACATTATCCTTCTCAACACTGAGAATAAGCTGTATAGATTGGAGTGGCCCCATACCCTGCAACATTTCACAGATGAAATGGAGAAACATATGGCCAAACAACATCAGAGTGTGATCAATATGTTATTACTAAGGAAAAAGACACAATTTAGGAGAGGCTGCAGCAATTTGCTTTTGCCTGAGTCTATTTGCTCTGCCAAAACATTCTCCCCCTTCCTGTCTTCTCTCCCCACTACTGAATTAATCTGAATTCAGTTTGCAGCAACAGAATTAAGCTGAAGATGAAAGCAAAAAGTGGGAGGAGGAGAGAGGAGCTGGACCAATTTAAAAACAGCTGAAAGATTAGGATGACAGAAGATTAAATGGGACTGTCCCTGCCAAATTGGGACAGTTGGAGGGTGCAGATGTTTGACCATTTTGTTTGGTTTGATTTTTATAAGTATGTTTTAAAAACTACAAATGATTTCATATATTTGACAGAAAGAATCTGAGATTTAAAAAAAATCCTGAATGAGGGAAGAAGCACAATTGATGGATTCCACCCCCACCCCTGCCCCCCAGGTTTTAGCCTTTTACTGTATAACTGCTGCTGTTCCTAAGAATGGGACCTTGGAATCCAGGATGGGTACCTCAGTGGGAGCGTGAAGTGGTTAAAGAGGCAAGTTCCAGTCCAAGAAAGAAAATGAACATGATATGGCTGATACAGCCCAAAGTAATCCACAGTGCAGTCATGTTTGGGAATATAATGTACATTTCTACTCACTTCCTCTGAAAATAATTTTGTAGAGCTGGAAGAGGCAAGAAAAGTAATTAGGGAACTGAAGTGCATTTCTTCCAGAGCTGGGAAAAATTACCTTTTTGGACTACAATTCCCAAAGTCCCCTAGGGAGTTGATGTACAAAAAGAAAAAGAAAAATCAGTTTTGTGGAAAAAGTTTCCGTGTTCTGGCTCTCACTGAGGACATTTGGTCTCTGTTATTTCAGGACAAAAGACAAGTAAGGCTATAATCCTACACATGTCAACTTAAAAGTAACCTGCATGAGTTTTCAAAATTCATAAGATGCATTGTTCTGCAGTTAAGGGAGGGAAGAAAGAAAGAAAAAGCAAAATGTTGCATTAGTTTGGTTGCTTTTGATTAATTTTCGTAAACAGGGGTATTATCTTGATTTTAAAAAGCCCAGATGTTGTTCCAAAATTTGATATCTTTGTATTTGGTTTGGCTCAATTCTTCTTCCGTGTTCCATTTGCAGTTTGACTGTTCAGTTTGTTTTTATTTATCACCAGCTAAAGTATACTCAACGCTGCCTATTTTCCTACCCAATATCCACAAAAGGGACCTGCTGGTTTCCTCTCCACTTTATTTTTTACCTCAGGAATTTTACCAGCAGTACTTTAGAGAGCCTCCTGCTGTTTTCCCACCCCATTTGCCTTCCCTGTTTTCCAACATACTTGTCTTGCTTCAGGAATCTTAGGAGCAGTGCATCTAATTGCTGTTATCTTCTTTTCCAAACCTGTAAAAAAGTATTCAACAATGTGTTTATAGTAGCCTCCCCCAACTTTTTTTTTATACAAAGAATAGTTGACTTGAAAATGATCACTACAGCTTGGGAAGCAACCAAAATTGTTGTTGTTGTTCTGTGCCTTCAAGTCATTTCCAGCTTATGGCAACCTTAAGGAATGGGATTTTCTGGGGCTGTGTGTATGGATGCGCCCAAGCTCACCCAGTGGGTTTCCATGGCTGGGTGGGAAATTGAAGCCTGCTTTCCAGAGTCCAGTGCTCAAACCACTACACCCCACTGGCTCTCAACAACCAAAAGCATTCTGTCAAATTTTGAAGCATCTGCCATGATGTCCTAATTAATTAATTATAGCAGCTCCCTTTTTGCTTTCCCCTTTGGCATCTCAGCTTGAAACTGAACACTTTAACATGGATGACAACAAAAGATACTTAGTCAGATTTTTAGGGCTCTACCACAATTTTATGATTGTATTTGCCTAGCACTCTTTTTGGCTTCCAGCAGCAACCTGGAGTATTAGTCTGAACCTTGGCACTGCAACTTTTGAAAGATCTAGCACAGTGGTTCTTAACCATGCTTTCTCTCAGCCACTCAGTTTCATTCACTTGCATGTTCTCACCATGTGTAGAAGCAGCATGTGGTTAGTATATTTTTGCTGTCAAGCTGTTTCACAACTTTTGAACCATTTGAGATATTGTAAAGAAAATTTGTACAAATGATGTCTGTCACCAGCAAAACACTCCTGCTCTTTGAGATAAATGCATGACTGTCTCTCTCTATCTGTGCATTTGTCTTTCTGTTTTCCTTACTTTCACTCGTTCACTCACTCATTCATTCATTCTATTTTTACTGTAAAAACTCATAAAATTTCTTCAAGCCTTCGTGGACACCCTGGGAGGAGATCATGGACCCCCAGAGGTCCACAGACTCCAGGTTAAGAACTGCTGATCTAGCACAATGTTCCAGTGAATTATGGCTGTCATAAATGTACAGATATTTTCTTTTATTATTGTTTGTTGTTGTTGTATATGGGCTTTTTTCCTATTACTTACATGATTATTTTTTTTAAAAAACACACTTGGGCTATACCTTTATTAGGATTTATCAGGAAACCATAAAAATGTGCAGACTTTTGAGTTTCATAAAACTGGTCTAGGCATGGTCACCATGAAGTTTACATCTAAACAGCCCCAAAATAGAGACTGGAGGCTACCTGAATCTCTTCTGTACCACCTAGCTTGATGGAATTATAGTATAAAAAGCTAACATTTCCAGGTTTTGCTGCTGAGGTATGCAAATCAGTGGACATGTAGTTCTTTGAAGGACTGTGACTCACTTCTGTTCTTCTCATGTGTTGCAGGTATTAGCTATTCAGACACAGTGAGTGCTATAGAACCCTGCAAGCCCTGCAAGGAATGCATCGACCTGGAGAGCATGTTGGTTCCCTGCGTGGAGTCAGACAACACCGTCTGCAAGTGTATCTATGGCTACTATCGGGACAGGGAAAGCAACCAATGCCGAGAGTGCAAAATCTGCGAGGTGGGCCATGGCCTCGTGTACCCTTGTGGGGAAAGTCAAAACACCTTGTGTGAAAAATGCCCCTTTGGGACTTACTCAGATGATGCCAATCATGTGGACCCCTGTTTCCCCTGCACTGTGTGTGAAGAGGATGAGATCACAGTCAAGGAGTGTACCGCAACATCAGATGCCAAGTGCAGAGGTAATAGCTGCAACAGCCACCTACCAGTTTTGCCTGATGAGGATGAAGGGTCAGTTATAGAAGTGCTTCTCAGGCTGTCTATGAGGGAAGAAGCAGTTTTTAAAAATGATGTGCCAGGGACTAGTGTCTGTTAGCTGCAACTGTTTCATTCTTTCCTGGAACCTTCTGCAGGCCAGCAGCCAATGTGTCACAGACCGATACCAGTCCACATGCCACCATTTTGAGCAGCACTGAGTTATAGAATATTGTGATGTGGTCTTCAGTTCACTGAGCAGTGAAAGGTTACTGGGACACTGTTGCCAAGGTTTGCGGTCCTTTAGGAAGGAGAAATCACAGTTTATTGGGAGTATACCTTAGTTTATTTTAAAAATTACAAATGGAGCATAGTTGTGGAGACAGTCTGGAAGATGAAGATTTCAGGTATGATTTGGGCATGACTTGGGTTTTGATCCACAACATACCCAACAATGCTGCAAAATGATGTGCATTTTTAAAATAAATTGATATGTCACCCTATTGCTAAGCTGCCATTGAGACCCTCTGGACTGCAGGAGTTTGAGACTCATGCCTTGTAGTCTATTCCTAATGCCATCATTATTCAGCATCCTAAGATAATTGTTGTTTATTTCATTTAAAGCCCTATGTGGTTTGGGTCCAAATTATCTACAGGATCACCTCCAGTATAATCTGCCCCATACACTCAGGTCCTCTGGGGGCCATTTACTTAAACCAGCCAGGACTAGACTGGCAACCATCCCCTAGAGGACCTTTTCATCCACCGCCCCTAGGTTGTGGAATGGCCTGCCAGCTAAATACACTGTCTGAATTTTAAAAAGTATTGAAGACTTCTCTCTTCTGGCAAGCCTACCCACTCAATTTTTTAACTTATTAATTTTAAATTAGTGTATTTTCAATGCTTTTCTAAGTTTTTAGCTGCATTTTAATTTGTAATGTACCCCTAAGCCACGAGAAAGAAATTTTTAATAATAATAATAATAATAATAATAATAATAATAATAATAATAATTTATTATTCTTTCACTCTTCAGCATACTGTCTCCTGAATTCTCTATCTCTCTTTCACTGTCTCAAAATTCCAGTCTTCTCCCTGTGTTCTCTCTCTCCCCCTACCCCACATACAAACAGCATACTTTCCAACTTTTCACAGATGAAAACCAAGAAATGTGTGGCCAGGTAACATCAGAGTGTGGTCAAGATGGCAAAGATTAGTAAGGAGGAAAAACACACAAGCTCAGAGAGGCTGCAGAGTTTGCTTTTGCCTGAGCCTACTGGAAAGAGCAAGATTCCACCCCTTCCTCCCCTTTCCTGAGTTATCTGAGTGCACACCAATTTTGCACTTTGAACTCAGATTTCAGTAACTGAAATAAGCTGAAGACAAAGGGAGAAAGTAGGAGGAGGGAGGGGGAAATTAGGATATTTTAAAAGCAGTTATAAAAGTAGAATGACAGAGGATTAAATAGGATTGTCCCTGCCAAATTGGAACAGTTGGAGCGTATGCAAACATCAACACATTTATTATCCCTCTCACACTCAGTTGAGCATTTGTGGTTGTAGAGCATTTTTCATCTTATGAAGGACTGTGGGTCCGATTCATTTTTCTGGCCCTCAAAATGCATACATCAGCTGAGAATTAGGCAGAAGGGAGGAAAAGCCAACCTAACTACTTTTCTATCCCACCCAGGAAAAGCATGCTGCCAGTTTGGTCCTCTCACTGCTTCTTCAAAGTATCCCTTCAGTGGTGGCCATATCCGGCTTGCTGCAACCCTGCCCCTCACCCCTTATGAGCAGGAAAGCTTTTCAACAATAGCCACCCTGTGTGTTTTGGTTCACAGCTCCCATTTATTTCAACTTTGCTCTTGGCCTCTTACCACTGCCCTGTCTGAAGAATACAAAGGATGCCTGCCTGTCCATGTGGGGGGAGGGAGGAGGGGGAAAGGGAGGGGGAGATTTACTTTATACATTTCTCATTTTAGAAAATAAAGGGGACTCTCAAAATAAGGTCAAATCAAACAAATTTCATCTCCCAATTTCTCCTTTCGTTTTGGCTTACTCCAGTCATTACAAACTGAGTTCAAAGTAAAATGTAGTTTGCACAGTTAACTCAGCAGGCGGGAGAGAAGAGGAAGAGTTGTAGTTTTGTGTTGCAGTAGGCTAAATCTTTCCTAAACTCAGTGAATCAATCCCAGGGTTTCTCTTCTTAAACCATTAGTTTTGTGTGTTCTTCCTCATTAGTAACTTTTGCCCACTTGTAACATGGATATATCATTTTGACCACACTCTAATGTTGCTTGTCCACACATGTCCTGTGCCATTTCCACACTCTACCTGATCCTGTTGTCCTCCTGTCGCAATCTTGGGAGCACCGTAGCTGGGAAGGGAGTCCAATGGGAACACTTCCTTTCACACCTGGCTGGGTCCCTGCAGTAGGGAGTGCAAGTGACATGTGCTCTGCCTTCAGCAGCACAACCAGACTCTATCCCATGCTGCACTGGGGAAGGAAGCACCTCCCATCACGATTCCTCTCCTTCCACGTGGCCAGGAAGAATGGGAGCGTTGTGCCATCACAGGTGCTTAATGGATTTATTCTGTTACGCTAATATCCCACGATCATGACAGGTGGGGGATGGATGGCAGTGGGACTGCAATGACATTGTGCAGAAGCATAACCTGTGGACCACTGTCATTGTGTCCCCATTGCGGGATAGCTCTGTCATGTGGAAATGGCCCTAGTTTTTATCTGTGAAATGTTTGAGGGTATTGCTATCCTGAGTAAACATGTGAACCACTGTGATGACCATTCCTTTAAAAAGGGTTTCATGTTTCTCTTACCATTCTACTCGCTTTGTGGGGGGGAGAGTTGAGGGGGGAGATTTGGGACTTCCAACAACAGTGCAGTGAGGATTTTTGATTATGGTGACATTTGGTTAGTTCTCCCCTGTCTTTCTGGCAGTTCTTCATCCACGATGGAGAATTCCACCAACTAAAGCTTTGATGAATTCCAACACCAATGGTGCTGTCACAGGTATCAGATATAGTATCTTTGCATCTCTTCATGCTGTTCCATTCTCTGATGATGTTGAAACTGTTCTTAATGTGTTCATTTGGTCATGGTCCCAGCAAATCCCCTGCTGAGAACCTGAATTTCATGAAAGAGTTTGGATTGTTTACCAAAACAAGGATGAGTCAACTGGCATTCACAAGTTATAGTCATTATTTACAAAAATAAATGGGTGTCTCAAAATAAGGTCAAATCAAACCAATGAAGAAAAAAAAGGTGATTTTTAAAATGGTACACAAATATCAACAGCAACAAGCACTATTAATTAGGACTAACAGCAAGATGTTGCAACCTACCATAGGACAGTGCTTCTCAAACTGTCTGATGTGTGGTTCAGGCAATTAGTTTTTTCCAGTGTGCCCGTTGCCTACAAATATTTCTTTCTTTCTTTCTTTCCTGGAAATTCACCAGGAAAGAAAGCTAGTGGCTGAAGATGTGGCACTGGCCCAGGGACCACCACTTTGAGTAGCACTGTCCTGGAATGGTCATCTACCTTGCTAGACCAGGCTGGTCCAATCCAAGACCAGTTTAAGAATAACATCAAGAAGGAAGAGCAGAACAGGGGCCCTGGAGCTGCACCTGGTCAGCAGAGTAAGCAAAGAGTCATCCAGACTCTTCTTTCCTTTGGGTGAAACTTCTCATGTTTCTAGCTAAATTATATTCAATTTTCCTAAATTTGAATTTGTGCATTAATTAACATATTAGAAATTTTATGCAGAATTCTGCAATCTTTTCTTTGGAGTTCTGTTACTGGCCACCCTAGTATCTTCAAAGCACAAACACATTAGCACTATAGTAGTCTAATAGGCAAGCTTTCTGGTGATGATTGCAGTTTTTGTCCAATACCTGGAATGTGTCAGGTGGGGGAAAGCTGATTTATGTCTTAGGTTCTCCAGATTGGGAAAACAGGTGACAGTAGCATCTAGAAATGCTGCTTTGGGGATTTACAACTCCATGAATCTCCTAGCTAGCCTGGGCACATTGTAATTTCTTAAAATGATAGTAATGCTTCCAGACTCTGGGAAAGGGGTTTAACTGCTGTCTGTCTATCTATGGAGCTATCTGTCTGCCTATCTATCTATCTATCTATCTATCTATCTATCTATCTATCTATGCTATCTATCATATTTCTGTATTGCCTCCCAGCCCATAAAGGCTCTTGAGTTGAAGAACAAAACAAAAGAAAGAAAGAAAACATTAAATCAATACAAAGATAAAAACATTTTACCTCCTATCTTGCCAGGGATTATGCTGACTATTTGAATATTTAGCCTTAGGGTTAATCCTTTAAGTGGAAAAACAAATCAGAAGTAGAAGAAAATTGTGAAGTTTTATAACTGTGTACAGGGTCCAAATAACCTAATGGCACCAGATCTATCTGATCTTGGAAACTCTGCAGAGTGAGCCCTGGTTAGTACTTGCATGGGAGACCACCAATAAATACCAGATACTGTAGGCTGTATTTCACAGGAAGGAACTGGCAAAGCCACCTCTGAGTATTGATTGTCTACGAAAACCCTATGAAATTCATGGAGTCACTATAAGTCAACAGGTGACTTGAAGACACACAAATACACATAACTGTGTTAAAAGGCTTCTGGCCAATGGCATATCCAGCCCAACCAGCCAAGTGGCCCAGATGCACAGCACTGGCAGAAGGAGGCTGTGATTAGAGACTTCCCATCCACATTTTTTTATTCTTTGAACATGCTGACACGGAGCCAGGGCAGAGCATCTCCCACGTTCACAGCACAAACATTCCCCAATGCCCTTGTTTTCCTCTTCCTTATGCATCAAAGATGAGAAAACAGAACCACCCAGTGTGTGTTCTTCTCTTTTCCTGCTGACTTTTTGTGTTCTCTTGGCAAAGGAAGCTCAAGTCCATCTTTTTACAATAAATAAGCACATTAGTTACTCTTGGAACACACATAGTATAGATGTATTCCCTGGGATTACTAAGAAACAAACACAAACAACCCACTCTCTTCCTGTTCATTTAACAGTGGTACAAGCTACTGAAAGTAGCAGGTGATTCATTGACATGAGGTGTGGCAATAAACATGAAATTGCCACAGACTGAACCCCTGTCAAAAGAACAGCAAAGGGTCCAGTTCAAAACCAGCAGGAGTTCCAGATTTTAGACTCTTTTGACAGCAGTTTAGCTCACCTGTGGACAATACCTTAAACAAAAAAAGCTCCATTTTTTTGGCTGACACCTTCCAGAAATAGCAACTGGTCATGCTGGCTAGGGAATTCTGGGAGCTGTAGTCTGAAAGGTAACATTTCTGAGCTCTGTACAACAGAGCCAGCCCTCTACCTGAATGAATACAAGTGTGAGAGATGGTGATCACTGCATACTTGCTTGGACTCTTGCTCCTGGTCCAAACCACACCATTGCTTAGCGGAGAGCAAAGCAGTTTGTGGCTCTTTCTTGCTTTTGTGACTTCCTGCTTGCTCTTTTGGTGAGGGAAACAGGCAGCAGTAGCAAGAAGGAGAAGCAAGGCTGGAAGAGGTCTGCAGGTCACTACCACCACCATTGGATTTTGGGCCTTCGCACGTTTGTGCCTGTGCTGACCTCTAATGGCCAGTCCTATTGGAAATCTAGCCATTAGAAAAGAGCCAGTAGTCTCTCTCCCATCATGAAATTAAATGTTTTCTAGTCCTCTTGTTGCTGTGTGCCTTCCAGTAGTTTCTGACTTACGGTGACCCTAAAGTGAACTTATTATAGGGTTTTCTGGGGGCTGGGGTTGTGTGACGTGCCCACGGTCACCCAGTAGGTTTCCATTACTTAGTTGGGAAATCAAACCCTGGTCTCCAGGGACGTGGTCTAATGTTCAAACCACTACACCAGATTTCAGACTAGTCCTCTGCCTCCTACAAAATCTGTTCTCCTAGCTACATCTTTTATTTTTATTTCTTGTTTAAATTATTGGCATATTTATTGGAATTGACAGAATCCCAGTGGTTTTAAATGTAGGAGTCTTCATGATGGAAGGCAAAAACTTAACAATGTGGTAGAAGAGGGAGGGAAATCCTCCTTTTCTTTGGGATGCAGTAAATAGCAGTAGACATTTCAGCAAGTGCTTAAACAAGTGTGGATAATGGCTGGCGTTGAAAGGTATGTCTGGTGGACACCTCAAGAACCTGAAACCACAAGCATTCCATCACTGACTGGTAGAATAGATATAAATTGCAATATAGTATCCCCCAAAGATGAGTAAGCGTTGCTGTGATGTAACATGGCTCCAGGTGGGGAAGGTCAGAGTTGCACCGGCTGCAGAGTACAGCTGTTCCCTTAGGCATTGCCAAATTCCATAAACCTAAGCAGAGATGGGTCAGGTCACCAGCATTTGGGTGGGAAACTTGAAAGGTGTGGGAAGGTGTGTGTGTGCATGTGTGTGTGTGTGATGGCAGCAACAGGAGAGACTGCTTTGTCTGCACTTGGTTCAGCTATCCTGAAGAAAATAAGACTAAAACAAAACCAGATTTAAGATGACAAATGCAGACGTTTGCCATAACTTTCATAATATTACTTAAGTAAAATGAGCTCCAACAAAAAAGGGTTGTAGTATGAGTGTTCATTGTATTCATTCTCTGAAGCAAAACCACATATTCACAGCTGTCTTGAGAGTGTCCTAAAAAAGAATAATAGGTTTCACAGTGAGACTACAGAAAATGGTGGGAGGAAGCCAAATACAATGTTGGCCTACACCCACACTAATAAATTTGAATTTTAAATTTAGGAACACTTCCCCCCACCCCTTTCCAATCTGCAAATTCAAAATGCAAATCTAAACTTTCATTCTGAAATGTGCCGAACTGATACCTCTCCATAGCTGCATTTTGGTTAAAACGGAAGAAACATTGGGAAGCCAAGCATAGAACTCCTAGTATACACATAACTTGGCCCTGAGAGAGTGTTAGACTCATGGGCAGATGGTGGGTTTGTTCCTGCAGAAGTGGTGATGAATCCACTTCCAGTTTTGCAGCCACTCCTGTCACAGCTGCAAACCCAGAGGTTGTACAGGTGCTATTGTCCATTATTGTGACAGAGGTTTGGCATCAATAAAGCCACCATCCAACTTGGAGCAGCTGTGGGAGGAACAGCCATAAAACTGAGAGTGGATTCACCATCCCCACCACAATGGGAACAGTGTCCACCCCTGCTCTCTGAAAGAGCAGGGATTTGGATTCAGGCCTCTCATATCCCATAATAGTTTGACAGGGAGAGCCCTGGTTAATCTTCTGCCATCCCACTTTCTCAGCTGCTTTTAAAATGTCCTCATTTCCCTCTCTTCCTTCCAGTTTCTTCTTTCATTTTGGCTTACTCTAGCTGCCACAAACTGAGGCCATTTCTGCACTACACTGTTATAGTGCTATCATTCCACTTTCAACATCCTATGGAATCCTGGGGTTTGCAGTTTAGGGAGGGGCCTTTAGAATTCTCAGCCAGAGAACTCTTTGACTTCAGTAAATTACAAACCCCAGAATTCCACAGGATGTTGAAAGGGGAATAATAGCACTATAACAGTGTAGTGTGGAAATGGCCTGAGTTCAAAGTAAAAGGTGTTTTGCATTCAAATTGGTAGGAGGGAGAGGAGAGAAAGAGGTGGAGCCTTGCACTTCCCAGTAGGCTAAGGCTTTCTTAAACTCAGTAATTAATCCCAAGGTTTCTCTTCTTAAAATAGTTGTTTTGTGTGTTCTTCTTAATTAAGAACTTTTGTCCACTTTTTACATGGACATATTTTGACCACACTCCAATGTTGCTTGGACACTCATGTCCTAGTTTTCACTGTGAAGTTTTGAAGGGTATGCTGCGCTGACTAAACTGTGCCTTTGAAAATGGCTCCATGCTTCTCGTACAGTTCTACCCACTTTAATGGGAGGGAGGGGAAAATTTGGGACAATATAACTGCAGTAAGGGCTTTTGATTATGGCGGCACTTGGTGAATTCTCTCCTTTCTTTCTGGCAGCTCTTCATCCACGATGGAGAATTCCATCAACTCCAGCCTTGATGGATTTCAACGCAAGTGATTCAGTCACAGGTATCAGATGCAATATTTTTGCATCTCTTCATGCTGTTCCAACAGTAACCACCACCATTAATGAGGACAAATGATGTTACAGTTTGTCCTAGGACAGTGTTTCTCATGCTGTCTGATGTGAGGACTAGCAATTAGTTTTTTCCAATATGTCAGTGACCAGCACTGCAGGTGGGCCCCCATGTTTGTGCGGGCTAGGGGGTGCAACACCCTTGTGAAAGTGGAAAAACATGAATATCTTCCCCTCACCTGCCTGAATGAGTGAATGAGAAGATGCACGTGAGTGCCTTTACTCCTCCTGCTCTGCAGTCCCATTCCATTATCCATTGCCTAAGCACAAGGGAACGCACACACAAGGGTGCCTTCCCTCTTTTCACTCTCCCTGTCCCATCCTCTTGTCCTCTGCCCACCCACCTGAACACAAAAGAATGCATACATGCTCCCTCTTTCCATACCCTTGTCCACCACCCATCCAAGCATGAGGGAATGCATATGCACACTCACTCCTTCCCTCATCCCATTGCTCCTGTTTCATCTCTTTGTCCCCCACCAAAATGTAAGGGTACAAACACGTGCACCTTCCCTCATCCTGCTCCCCTGTCCTCTTGTGTGTGTGAGTGAGTGTGTCGGAGAAGCTGAGGCAGCAGCAAATAAACTATGAATAATCAAATTTGTAAAGTCAAACTTGCAAATGCAGATGAACGAGTGCATATGTCCTTTGGCTACAAATGTTGCTTTCTTTCCTAGAAAGAAAAGGAAAGAAAGCTAAGGGGTGAAGGTCTAGTACTGATCCAGGGACCACCACTGAGTAGCACTGTCCTAGGATGCTCATCTGCCTTGCTGTACTAGACTAATCCAGTCCAAGACCAGTTTAAAGATAACACTGAGAAGGAAGAAGAGGGGCCCTGAAGCTGCCCTTAGAGAGCAGAGTGATCAAGGAGGCACCAAGGCTGCCTGACCAAAGTTTTTTACCCCTTGGGTGGAACTTCTCATGTTTCTAGCTAAATTATAGTCTATTTGTGCATTAATTAGCATAATAGAAATTCTATGCAGAACCCTGTGATATTTTCTTTGGAGCTCTTACCATTCCACTGACTTCTTTTGGCGGGGGGAGATTGGGACCTTCAATGAAAGTGCAATGAGGACTTTGAATTATGGTGACACTTGGTTTGTTCTCCCTTATCTTTCTGGCAGCTCTTCATCCACAATGGAGAATCCCACCAACTCCACCTTTGATGGACTCCAACACCAGTGAAGCAGTCACAGGTATCAGACACAGTATTTTTGCATCTCTTCCTGCTGTTCCATTCTCTGATGCTGTTGAAAAAGTTCCCAATTTGTTCATTTGTTCATGGTCCCTGAAATATCTTGCTGAGAATTTGAACTTCATGAAACAGTTTGGATTGTTCACCAAAACAAGGATGAGTCAGCTAGCATTCAAGAAGTTGTATGGCAGTTTCCATTAGTCCATGCCAACCTGGGCAGTGGCAGAACATAATGAAAAGATGGATGGAATTCTTTATCGTGGTCTACCTTATAGAAATTCAAATATAACTAGCTGTGTAGCAGAGGTGCTAAGAGATCCTGTTAGTGAATTATGAAGACGTATAATGGGATTTCAGCAAGAGTGTCCTGATTCATGGCAAAAGTGGTGATGTACATCAGCACTTGATGTACATTGGTACCATTTCACATCAGGTCCCATTGTGCATTGGTCATTTTGCTGGCTCTCCTGCCTAGTAATGTAACAGCAACTCCTTAATTCTGACAATTTACTTCTGACTTTCTTCCTTCTATAACTACAGTATGATATTATTCCTCTACCCTTATTTAAACATAGTAACAGAGTTTGGTCGATTTCATTTAAAAAAGCCAAAAACATTTCAATCATTCAATCAGAATAGCATGTAATTTGTTAGGATGCTTCCAGGTGATACAGAAAACTAAAAATTGATTATTGCCTGCAGGAAAAATCTGAAAATGCAACATTCTTACATCAATTCTTAAAAAAAAAAAAAAAGTGGGGGGATGATTGGGGCTTGTACATCACCCAGAAAGTGAGAATTTGATATACAAAGCAACTGATCCCAACTGGATTGCTAGAGAAGTCTAAAAAGGGCAAGGGAAAAAACTGAATATATTTTTCCAAAATGATTGAGGCTGCATTCGTAAACACTTTTTAAGAGTAAGTCTCATTAAACTGGATCAATTGGATGGCACTTTAGGGGTAAGTTAATTTCACACTGGAATTTTCTCTCTTTCTGTATACATATTAATGTACATTTGGACTTGCCAAAGATTGAGTAATACTTCCATCAACACCATGCAAACAAATATATAAGAAGGAACTGTTTATTGTGTGGAAGACATACAATAATAGCTTGTCTTCGAAATCAGCCCCTCATCTATCTGACTGCAACCTCATCTTTTTCCAGAATGTGGAAAAGTTACTTTTTAGACTATAAGTTGCAGTATTCCCCCAGGAACAGGGGCATAGAAGCCCATGGATTCCAAGAGCTACAGTCCAAAAATTCTACAACTTTCCCAGCTTTTAATAGCAGTCACTTCTTTCCTTCATTATTTTTTTGCAGACTTTCATCCAGGAAGTCCTAAAAGCCCCTTTGCTGTCACCATCAAACCAGTTACCTGGGACATTTTCAGGAGCACCGAGGCTGGCACAGCAACCACAGTCATGGGGAGCTCACAGCCAGTGGTCCGGAGTGGCACAGCAGACAATCTCATCCCTGTGTACTGCTCGATTTTGGCAGCTGTGGTGGTGGGACTGGTGGCATACATTGTTTTCAAAAGGTAAGGATCCAAAAGAAGAAGAGGAAGAGAGATGTATGGGCAAGTGGGAATTCCAGGCAGCCCCAAAGGTTGACCCTGCTCATTGTGGTGTTCTGGTCCCAAGATGAATGAGAGGCCATGAAGCTCAAGGCAGCAAAGAGAACTTAGCCAGAGCTAAGAAGAGTGGCTTTTCTGAACAACTCCCAAAAAATCTCAGCCAGCATAGTCAGTGTCATGCTGGTTGGGGATTCTGGGAGTTGTCCCATCCTAGCAAGCAACTTGATCCCTCCTGGTTTGAAGCCAGAAGGAAGTCATTTTATGTCTTAACACCCAGAGCCCCCTTTTCAAACCTCACCCCTTCATTGCAAAATGGAAAGCTTTAAAGGAGGGGAGAAGAACATGTGAAGGGGCAGGGATCAGCTTCAGTTGACTGCCAAGGCAAAGGTCTCATGGTTTCACCCATACCCTAGATCTTTGGGCCCTGAGGACATGTCTTCCTGCATGCTGTTTTTGCTTGATCACTCTGCCATCACCACACAGGTGAGCAGGGACAAGAACAAGGTGAAAGAACAGCACCCTCTCCTCACATAGCTCTCTCTTTGGAACAGTGGGCAACTTCAACCAGTGACCTTTGATGTCTGTTAGATGACTGGGGGAGAGGAAAGCTGTGGTCTCACATCTAGACTGCTGACACAATTCCTGCCATGAGGTCTGCCTGGGCAAGCCCTGGAGACAAGGGGATTCCACTACACGCAAAGCATTGTGGTGTGGAGGAAAGAATCTATCATAGTTTGTGCTGTGTGTGTGCCTTAAGCTTGGAAAGGAGGAGTAGGACATCTCTTAGGTTCAGCTGTGAAATGCTTTCAACCTTTAGGTGGAACAGCTGTAAGCAGAACAAGCAGGGTGCCAACAATCGCCCTGTCAACCAGACGCCTTCACCAGAAGGAGAGAAGCTTCACAGCGACAGTGGCATCTCAGTTGACAGCCAAAGCCTCCATGATCAACAGCCGCAGACACAGACAGCATCGATGCAAGGTAAGGGTGTGGACTCTGTTCAGACCGCATGGAGAAGAAAGCCAAGGAAGGGAGATAGGTTCAGGAATAAGGGGAGCACATCCTGCAGAACTTAGAAGAATTACATATCTGACTATAACTCCCAGAATCCCCCTGCTAAGCTGACCAGTGGGGATTCTGGGAATCATAGTCCAAATAAACAACATTTTCAGGCGTAGGGCACACCACAGAAACATTACAAACTCCCTGCCCTGCCCTGAGGAGAACCAGCAACCCGATAGATTCCATCTCTCCATTGCCCTTTCCTGTAAATCAGTTCCATCAAATCCAGTTCACAGTCTCCCCGGGCAGAGAATGGGTAGGGGCAGGCCATTGCTTATAATCAGTAGCTTCAAACAAGCCAAGCCAGTGTATCAGGCAAAAGTGAGTGAGAGGAGAAGGTCCCGTCTCCTCACAGATTTTAAACCTCAGGATTGGGGAAACTTGTCCCTTCAGATGAAGTCTTGGACTTCAGCTCCCAGAAGCCCTATCCAACATGGCCAGTGGTATAGTCCAAAACATCTAGAAGGTCAAATGTTTCCAATGCCAGACAGTACAACATGTAGAAAATTGCTTCTGGGCTTTCAAACTGAGGCAAGCGTTGCAGGACGGGAGCCCTTGAGACTACATTTGGTACATCAGGTATCAGATGCAGCACTTACAATCTGGAAACAGCAAAGTAACATCATGAATATGCAACTATAATATTCACAATGGTTCCCAATGGTTATGTTAGGGACAGAGATCATATAAATCTTAGCTCTAGAACTGAAATGAGAGGTTCTACAAATCCAAATACTTTCAAAACAAAACTCCAAATGAAAAGTGAATCACTCTTATTTCTTTCTCTGCAATCAAATCAGCTTTCAGTTTAGTTGGATGGATTTCTGCATAGCCATCAAGAAGATCAGTGATGTCATTAGTCATATATATGGTAATTGTGGCTAGAATGATGCTTTGCATGATGGCAGGGGACACTTTGATTTAAATACCCAAGAAGAGTTAAAACAAAGTCATGCAATATTTGTGTAAACAAATGTATTACATCCACTAAAATCTTTTTTTAGTGGGCCACTCCTTTGTACATACCTGCTTCACAGTCACTTTAGCATAAATTGAAGATGTTGGATACACACTGATACAGTATTTTGAAAAGATCCACTGAATGCATTGCCACTATATTCATCTTTAGTGGACGTACATACGTATACACATAAATAGGCGCCCCTCTTGTTTTTAGTAGAGCTAATACATGAAGGGGCCAATCCTTCAACATTTTGTTTTAACACTTTTTTTGGCATTTGATAGGTGTTCTTTCTTTTCTTTTCTTTTCCTTTTTCTCTTGTGCTTGGCCTGCTGTCTGGAGCATTTTCCTCTTGCTGGTCAGAGCATTTTTATTTGATTGAGTCATTCTCTCTCAGTCACCTGCCTCCTGCATTCTGGTTTCTTTCCTTCCAGGGCTGGGATTAAAAAAGAAAGAAAGAAAGAAAGAAAGAAAGAAAGAAAGAAAAAGAAAGAAAGAAAGAAAGAAAGAAAGGAAAGCCCTGGTCATTGGCAGCCCATGCAAATTCAGAACTGTGGCTTCCTTTATTGAATCAATCCATCTGTAATGTACTCTTCCTCCTAACCTACTGCTTTCCACTTTAATTTCCAATGAGATATGAGGTTTCATGATGTGCCCAATGTACAATAGCCTCAGTTCTATTCCAGTAGTGGCCTACAATTAATTCCTGGAATCCCCTGACTCTGTTACCCTTTCTTCTTGATAACCTTACCCCTCCTACTTTCTGCAAGTGAACAAGGATTGAGAGGAACTAGGAGGAAGAACCTCCATACACTTTCTCCCCCTTCATGGAAAGTGAATGTTAATTCAGGCCCATAATGGGAGGCAAACGAATGGGCAAAATGGATGCACTCAGGGGGATGGAACAGTGAGAGCATCCTGCTCAAAGCACTCCCAACATCCACCCCTCCCCAAAATATCCTGAAACCAGTACTACAGTGTTATATCATTAATCATAATTTTGCTTCCATTAAATGCTAGTGAACAAGGCTTCATGCTGAGAAAGGAGAAGACTGGGACATTAGCTTGACTGCTGTTTTAAATATAGCTTAGCACATTACAATTAAAAATAAAAAAAGAAGGAAGGAGGGGGGAAGGAAAAATATGGCAGCACCTTTAAGACTAACTGTTTTTTATTTTCACATGCACTTTCTTGGATATAAACCCACTTCTTTGGATGCAGTACCAAGTTGTATTAAGGCCTCAGGCATAAAGCATATTTATACAGTTGTGGCAAAGGGATAGAATGCAATAGGATCCAGAAAAATACATGTCATGACCCTTGCCCTAAATTTTCCAAGAACTGGGCAAGATGCTACAGGCTTCTCAAAGCCTTTCAGTGGTCAGTTAGTGTTGAAGTGTGATCTTTAAAAATAAAGTGAGCATAGATATATGAGTTGTGTAGGGACAATTGATATAAGAGCATTCAGGGACATTTCAGCACCAGCCTGTTATAGTGCTATTATTCCACTTTCAACATCCTATGGAATCCTGGGGTTTGCAGTTTAGGGAGGGGTATTGAGGCCCCTCCTTAAATTGCAAACCCCAGTATTCCATAGGATGTTAAAAGTGGAATAATAGCACTATAACAGGCTAGTGCGGAAATGGCCCAGGACAAGAGGAGAAGGTAGAAACATGTAAACAAAAAAGAGGGAATGATTTTGATAATACCTGCATATGCTAATATATATGTGAATACATATGCAGACATATAGATATACATGTGTATAGATGTGTGTATGCTAATATGTAATATATAATGTATAGATCATTACAGCTGGTTTAAACAGAGATACAAGAGAGCTCACCATACTGGAGAGGACCCGGTTAGTTAACTTGTCTAAGCTTGCTCACTTTATTGTCCAGCTGCTCATGACTGATGATGAGCAATTGCAAGACTCTTAGTTGCTCCCGTGGCTGGTGGCTCCCACATCAGTGGGGCAGTAAATGCTCTTGGGGATTTGGTCCTGACTTGAAAGGAGCTTTTGAGGATAGGATCCAACACCTTGATAGCTCACTTAAAGTTCAGACTAAAACTTGGAACAGATTTGCCACCCTTCTGACATGGAAGCCACCATGACTCCTTTCATTTCATTTGCTTGTTTGTTTCCCCCGAAACCACAATTCAAGGCAGTTCCAAACAATATTAGCTTAAAAATCAAAAGAAAAGAAAAAAGAAGAACAAGATACTAGACAAAAGTAGAAAGACAAATTGTAGTGAACACTAATCAGAATTAAATTATACTTACCAATATCCTACATTGGCTACTTAATTATGAACAAGTAACTACACAACATCTCCTGGCCCAATCCTCAAGCCCATCTCAACAGCCAGCAACTGCACTGAGTGAGGGAAGTCTGTTCTGTTGCCAGTCAGAGTGTAAGGAAGATGATATTCCCCGCCTTCTCCTGCCACTGAGACTGAAATGAGGAATTGCAACAGGGCTCCTGTTTCTTATTGCCATAGATTCACTCATGGGGGAGGAGTGTGGAAACATTATCCTCCTTGTTCCCTGACCAGCAGCTGAACAGACTTCCTTTGCTTGATGCGGCTGCTAGCTGTTAAGGTGGGCTTCGGGTGGGGGATTCACAATCATAGCAGTAGTGCCATGAACATAACTATGTAGGTTTACAGAATATGGAGCAGTTACAGATCCATAACTGTAGGTTGTGAATCTGTAATTGCAATATAGAATGCCAGCCAATATTTAAAACACATTAGAATTAAGAGCCATTAAGAGCCCCGCAATATGGAAAGTACAGCACCCACCCATTAAGAGCTGCTTCTGTGACAGTTCATCAGTTTCCAAAAGCCCACTTAATTTTTTAAAAAAGATATTTGTATGCTTGTGGAAGAAGAGCAGGGAGGGGGCTAAGCCAGCTTCTTTGGGAGAGAATTCCACAGCCTGGGTACTGAGAAAGCCCTCTTTAAAATATCCCATCCTCTTCCCTACCCTACCTCTTGTCCCCAATACAGGCCTTAAAGGAGATGGGAACCTTTATACAAATCTGCCTGCCAACAAGCGGGAGGAGGTTGAAAAACTGCTGAATGGCTCAACGGAGGAGACATGGCGCCACTTGGCTGGGGAGCTGGGCTACAAGGAGGACCACATAGACTCCTTCACTCAGGAGGAATACCCCGTCCGGGCCCTGCTCTCAGATTGGTCCAGCAAGGACAGTGCCACAATGGATGCCCTTTATTCTGCCTTACGTAAAATCCAGAGGGGGGACATTGTGGAAAACCTTTACAGCGAATCCACTGCTAGCTCACCGGTGTGAAGTGGGGAGAAAGGGCAGAGGTGCTCTGGGCAGCTCCTCTGTTACTCCCCACACCTTGCTCTTCCCTCACTGGTGCCTCTTGGGAGAAAATGTGTGAAGGAAAGTTTTGAGAAATGGAGCTTATTCCTACCCAGCCTACCATTTTGGGGGACATTAGATCAGTCCTGTATGCACTGACTTGGTTTTATTTTTCTTCTCCCCTGTATTTTCACCTAGTACCTCCTGCCAGTAGCAAAACTCTTATACACTGCGAGGAAGTAGAGGAAGGTAACCAGAGCAGATATTTGGGGTTTTGATGATTCAGCTTTCCTAGATGGATCACATTTTGTTGGTTCTGCTGAAAATCAAGGCTGAAGAACTACATCTGATCAATGCCAATATAGTGTGGCCTCCCTCTTTCAGGTGCCTCTGTCTGCAACATTCATCCTGGGTGCCTCTCCTTTCCCTTCTATGTGAATTTGCTTTCTGTACAGCCTCCTCTTGACCTTCAGTCACTGGCTCTTCCCTTTTGGGCACCAAAAACCCCTAAGCCAGGAAACAAAAGGAGGCCTAGTTGAATATGTTTCATGGCTGGTGATGGATTTGAGGAGAATGAAATATTGCTCTTGGAGCAAGAAGATATATGATGTGAGGAGGACACTGTGGAGACTTGTTTTGAAAGAGGTTCCTGGAGCATCTCTGGATGGGAGGAAGAGGGACAAAGTGAAGAAAGGAAGGACATGATTTCTGGCTGTCAAAGTGACACTGTGAAGATCAAATCTTGAAGTTTAGGGATGGAACCAAAAGCAAAATTGTCCACAGTTCCATCTATGCCTTAGAGTGATGGCATCAAAACTGTCCTTGACCCTGCCCTCTTTTTTCTTGCTCAGATACATTCCTGTAGTTTGAGTAAGCAGTAGTGATTCTGGTACTGTAGCTTTCTTCTTGGGTGTAATCAAAGCTAGCAAAGTCGTAAACTGGACAGCACTGATAAAAAGGGTTATAAGCCATACTGGAAAGTGGAACTGGTCTAAACCAAACAAACAACAGTGCAAATGGTATTCATTAATGGGTGTGAATTATTAATAATCACTGTGATGCTATAAATCAAGCCAAATACCAGCTCCAATGCTAGTCCAGATGCTGTGTTGGTGAGACTTTAGAAACTGTACTTTGTATTCCTTCTCAAGAGTTATGAACCAAACACTGTGGGTTATCAAAGCCATTACCTCTGTTGTATTAAAAGGGCGAGAGCAAAATAACTCCTGGGTGGCCTTAAGGCTTAAGATAGAGAGAAGAGATCTCTTGCTTCTACACAGACTTAACAAACAAATCCTCAGAGCTCAGTTGGGATTTATCCCTGCATCTTGTGATGCACCATTTCAAGAGTTTGCTAGCATTTTCCATATTCATAGATATTAAAAAGGACTGGGAGAATAACCCAGAGGAAGGATGTCCATAAGCTAAGAGGAATAATTAGAGATCCTTGGGCCAACAAAGTGAACTGGAATTGAATCATCATCTCACTCCTGATACGCATTACAAGAAAGAATTGTTTTTGTTTTGTTTTAATTCTTGCTCTGAACAGTTATATAAACCTCAAGAAGAACTTGTTGTTTGGAAATTTTCAGAAATTTGAACAGACACTAAAAGATATTATTTGACTCTTTATGTTGTTCTTCTGAATTGGCACTAGACAGAGAAAAGAATTCTCTGAAATTCATGTGCATAAAATCATAGTAGCTTGTGGAAATGTGGGAAGCAAAAGAATGCTAGAACAGAGTCAAAACTTGGAACAGTTACTTTTTTTCCCCAGGGTCCCCCAACCAGGATTTTTACTTTTTTTATTTTTTTATTAAAAATTTCAATGAAAAAAACAATAAAAAGCCCCCCTCCCCGCTTCCAGACATCAATTTTCCCAGTTGAATCTGAGTTTAACGTTTCATTCGATATAAACATTCAGTTCCATACATTATCTGTATTTTACAACAATCATAAACTATTACTTTTAGCTCATATTTTACTATTTACACCTCATTTCGTCTTCCTTCTTTCTCACAGCCTTCTTTCTTTCCCCCTATTTCATTCTTTTATCCAGTTCAATACCTCTCACCATTCTCTTTCAAAGCCCTGGATTGGCTTATTTTTAAGTGAAAAAGTTAGCTTTTCTATCACTACCATATCCAGGACTTTGAATTTCAATGGCAACCAGGATTTTTAGCATTGCTCATTTTAGGTGAAGGGTTTTAGGAACTGTTATCCAGTAATGTAACTTTTCCAGGCTCTGGACAGGAGATGGTTTTAACTTCCCATCCCACCCAAAGAGATCAGTTGGGTCAGCTCAGGGATGTGTGTCAGCTCTCTAAGAAATGTGGGTACCCCGATCAAGACTCACTGACCAAGATTCTAAGTGGTGTGTGCAGAATGTAAAGCCTTCATGTGTACAATTCCATGCCCCTCTCCCTTGCAGCTACCAATCCTTATGGGGCTGCTACTGCAGCAGCTATTTATTGGGCCTGGAAAGCAAATGGCCTGCGCAATGGGGACTGCCTCTCATCCTGCTCTGAGTGGGGGTGTTGCTTGGTAACAAACTGCAGCAGGGCTTGTAGAAGTAGCAATAGACTCACAGGGCTTGACAGGTGTCACAGTGCGCATGGTGATTAATGGAGCACTACAGGCTACAGAATAGCCCCTTGCACCCAGTCCAAGACAGGAGATATGCATGTGTGTCACTAAGAGGATTCCACCCATTTTGTTTCCCTCAATAATTGCTGGAATGTTTTCCCTTAACAAGAACTTCCAAATTTGCCTTGAAAGTTTATTTTAGACAAAACTGAATGACAATTCCAAGGGTTAATCACAATATAGTGAAGAATAGGGAGGATTGTTTTTTCCTAGCCCAGCTACTCAAGATCTTATTTTGGGTGGAGCTGTAGAACAGGAATGCAGAACCCTTGGCCTTTCTAGAATTTTGGCCTACAACTCCTATTGGCCCTACTCAGAATGGCCAATAGTAAGGGACTGCAAGAGTTGTAATCCAAAACATTTAGAAGGCTGAAGGTTCCCCGTGGCAAAAGAAAGAAACTGAACCTGGAATCTTTTACATAGAAGGCACTGAACTATAGGTCATTCATGTCAGAAGGTCTTCCAGGGTACAACCATTATTCTTCTTCCCCTACACTGCACATTTATTTTTCTTGTGAGGTGACATGAAATGATTAACTAAAAGAAACAAAACCATAAAGCAGAATATTCTAGCTTTCTCTGAACATGCAGGAAGCTTGAGCAGCTCTTGCCTCTTTAGCAGTAAGCTTACTCTTTTCTGCCACTACCATATCTCCATTGATAGATTGATGGAAGTAAGATATAATTCTCGTTGAACTTGAGATCATTCTATATACCAGTGATCATTGTCTCCCCCCTGTTGGTGGCTCAGTTTCTGCATTCACTGCAAAATACCAACCTCTTGAACTTCATCTATATGACCAGCTTTGACCGTAATAATCAGAGCTTGAAAATAATAAGTTGCATATAGGATGGCTGGTTACTTTTGGAGCAACGAGGGATTGACAAGGTCATATTTCAAAAGCAACATAATGAGTAATGGTCTGTAATTACTTCAAAATTACTCTTCTGAGATGTTTTGCAAAAATTTTCCAACATTTTGTGGCAGTCTATTATCAGTCTTAACATCCACCACCACCAAAGCAATGGAAATAACAGAGAAGTACCAAGCAACAAGAAGTAATGTGATAAGTTAAGATTACTTTCCAGACATTGCAACAAATAATGGAAATGAATTCCTTTTTTAAAAAGTAATTTTTTCTTCTGTGGATAATATAACAACTTTGGTAAGTTGGAGAGGCTCTGATTATTGGTAGCGAGGAACAAGTGCTATAATCTCATACCACATTTGATATTAAACCCTTCTAGGTGGAGGAAGATTCTGTAGAAATACTTCCTCACCCCTGCTCCCTGATTCCAGGGAGCATCTGGCTCATGTTCTAGAATGCAGTGGAATGCCAGGCCAGCTGCAAGTCCTGGGTGAACCTATATGTGCAAAGAGGCCTCCAGAGGACCACATGCTTGATTACATCAGTGACTTCATGACACCCTGGCAACCTCTGCAGGTGTGCATATGGGCTTAGGTGATGTCTGGGAACCACACTAGGCCTCAGTGTACATCTGCAGAATTCCTGGCATGCCATATTGTCAATGATCTCATTGACCATGAGAGAAGGAACAAAACTTTAATATATTTGTGCACACATCTAGAGAACTTCTGGATTAGCCAAGCGATTCCAGTAAGTCTTGATTACATTTAGGGACTTGTTCCATCACAACCAAAAAAACAGCACATTCAACACATACTCTGGATTGTAGCAAATTTTGGCACCAATCCTACCTTAAGGGAGAACAGCTACAACTAATGCATCTGATGAATACCTGTAGTAACAAATGACCCCACAGAACAGGTGCTGTTGTAATATTCTGAGTTTACTACCTCTGGAAGATCAGGGAATTCGTTGTCATCAGAGTTAGATCACATTTAACTACCCAGGAGAAACAAGATACTTAGCACTTTGTTTTTGGGTTTTTTTACAAAAAATATCCAACACCATCATTGGAAATAGATGTACCTTTGCACTATAATGGAAATTAATCTGAGAGGGTATCTTATGGAATGGAGTCTATTGACATTAATCTAACCAAATGCTCAGACTGTTGTTAAACACCTCCAGTAATGTAGGATTTAACCATCCTTTTACTGTGGCAACATATTCAAGTATTCTATCACTCTTTCACAGTTCTTAGTAGCGGCAGAATAACATTACATAGAGAGATACATACCTGTATAAGAGAGAGGCAGAGCCAAGTAAGTTCCTGCAATAAATTGCACAGTGGACTGTTTCAGGGCTACAATCACTGCAGATTTTTTTGTCCATCTGTCCACCCCTTTTGGAATTTTTGGGGACACACTTGTACTTTATTCCAATTGTTGTTCATAGCTTTGATTCTCCAGTGATTTCTAATGGGCAGTTCTTACTTCAATCCCTGGAACATTTGGAAGAATTTCTCAGTATGAACCTGTCAATGACTTGTCCAGACCATGTGCCAATGCTGCCTGCTGTTTTAAAAATCTGTATCTGTCCCTTCTCCCACCTCCATTTTCTTTGTTAACTGCCCCATTTCATTCTTCTTATAGGTCAGTTGTGGCTTTGAGTCTGTCAATTGCTGTGAACCACACATCCACCTGTAGCCAGCACAAGCTGTTTGAAGAGGTGGGTAGGTGCAGAGGCCCAAGCAACTTAGGTGCAGACACTTGTCTACACTATGATTCCAGACAACGCAGTCCCCAATCTCTGTTACTTTTATACAATAGTTTTTGCAGCTGGAGTGACACAGATCAGGGACAGCCCTGCCGTTGATCACAGTGAGTCAATTGCCTTTGGTGGCAGAGGGTAGGATATAGCAGCGGCAGTGGTACAGTCATTCTTCCTGAGCCCCTTGGCCATTAGTTTGTCAACACCATGTGCCACTTAGGTGTCATTGTTTTGTTTATGGAGACTCCACCTCCCCCTTTAATTTTTTTCCTTAAGACTTACCATACTCCTGAAAACCTCAGTTACCCCCAGGATCCTCTTATGAGTGGACGGTATACAAGCAGTCAAATACAAGCAGTCAAGGCCAAACATATTATTAGAATAAACGATAGATAGGTTCATTGCATTTTCTCAGCCCAATTTTTTATTTATCTTCTACTTCATCAGTGTCTGTTCTAAGGAGGCAAAAGAGCCAAGAAGTGTGTCCAGGAATGAGGCCACAGATTTAAGGCAAGAATTTAGACACATCTGCATAGGTCTTCCAGTACCTTGATGAAGGATTGTTCAGAATGTGGGGCGAGGAAGTGGATCTTCATATTGACGATAACCAGTCAGTAGCAAGTTAGGAGGCATGCTTCCGTGATTAAGCATAACTTTCCCAGGCTCTTAGTGGTTGTGCAACAAGAATAAAAATGCCTTGGTTTACACATAGAGCATGATTATGAAGACACAGCTATGGTGATTTAGAAGAAGGGCTCTGTTGGGTCAGACAGAAGGCCTGCCTAGTCCGTCATCCTATTAGTGATCCAGGAAAGTGTCCACCAAGAGACAACAAGAAGGCACAAGGGCAACTACTCCTCTCCCATTATTGTTCTCCAACAACTGGTATTGTGTGGTATGCTGCCTCTGAACAAGTGCTTGGAATGGAAATTCTGGGAGAACTCAAAATTCTGGAAGTAGTTCTTAAAAAATTAAGTTTCACAAGCTCTGCTGCCATAACCAGCAGTCATATTATTAATACTGTTCATTTGGCCATTTGCTTTGTTCTGTTTCAGCCCACAGAGAATCCCCAACACAGAGGATAGGAGAAAACAAAGCCCTCCCCTGTAAACCCAATTTCAGCATGATCCTTGCGCCAGAAGTAGATACTACAAGTGCCAGGAAGCTGGCATTGCTTCATCTTTCTTTGCTGCATCTTTTTTGTAACTTTGATTACATGGGGTGGGAAAAGTTTGGTTCTCCAGATGTTATGACCTACAACACTTATCAGCCCTATCCAACACTGTAGGACCGTGGGAGTTACAGTCCAAAAGATGTGGAAGACCATAAATCACTCACTCCTACTCTATAATAATGTGATGTGATAACACAGAGGAAGCTGCCTTGTACTATATCAAATATTCATTCTCTGCTTGGTTTCTTAGTGTCTTGGGCAGGTACTCTTCCGTACTCTACTATCTGATTTATTTTTTTTAAAGTGGAGATGCCAGGGAATGAACCAGGGGCCTTCTGTGTGTAAAGTGTATGCCATGACACAATCCCTTGTGCTGTTGCCATCATGCTGTGAGCTTTTCTCCTTTTGCCTGACATCATTGGCTGGTGTGGGCCCAGGGAAACACACCCCACAATGCTATCATGCCACATGTTGTGAGATGATGCTAGGAAAGTCAACCAGAGAGATTGGAAGTGCTTCCAGTGTCAGATTTAAGGTAAGTAAGGCACAGTTCATGGCCACAGATTATGATGGGGAGCCTCTAAATATGTTTTTAAAAAGAACAAACCCAAATTTCAGTTTTTAAGTAATTAACAGACATTTTTGCTAACATGCCTCTTACATACCTCCTGACTGTCCTGATTTGGCATTTCATTCTCTTTTGTCCCACTTTTTCACATTTTTAAAATGCCCCAGTTTCTCCCTACTTCTCCCACTTTCCTCCTTCATCCTCCACTTACATGAGTTGCTGCAAACTGAGTTCAAAGTACAAAAGTAGTTTGCGCTAAAATTAACTTGAGTGAGGCAGAGGAGGGGGCAGAATCTTGCCCTTCCCTGTAAGCTCAGGCAAAAGCAAGCTACAGCAGCGTCTCTTACCTTGTGTGTGTTCCCTCATTAGTGACTTTCATAAGCTTGGCTACTTTCTGAGGTTTCTTGGTCACTTGTGTCCCAGTTTTCATCTGTGAAATGTTGGAAGATATTCTTTTAAATTTGACACAATTTATGGTCTCAAAATGTCTTAATCTGGAACTGCATATTTTGTGTCTCTTTTAACATCTCCCCACTAAAGCATGATTTTGTGTCTGGAGAAGTAAATAGATAAGAGAAAGGCAAAAGTACTTATCAGTGATAAACACTTTGCACAACATCACTGTAAATGGGTTCCTATGGATTGCAGACATCAGTGGAGCAATGTGGATAGATCAAGCAGTGCTGTTGGCCATTTGAATAGGAAGGCTCCTAGTCACACATGATTAACAAACACACCGGCCCTTCCCTAAACTGCAAGCCCCAGGATTCCACAGGATGTGGAAGTCTAGTGTCTAGTGTGGAAATGGCCACAGTGCCAGTGGAAGTACTTTCTTGTGAATATTGTGCCTTCAGAGCAGGGATAGAAAAAATAATCCAAATTATTCTATCAACAGACAAAAACAGGATTTCTAAATTTGAAGGAAACTGGAACGAAAATTCCCTGCAACAAGAATCTTTGCAGTTCAGGATTATTTTGTGTGAGAAAACCCACACAGATTTTGGGGTAGGGGTGGGTTGTGGGAAAGAAAATTTGATTTGTTGCTCAGAAACTGCTAGCTGACATCCTGTCAAGCAGTTACAACTGTGCAAGCTAGATTTACACATTCATAATTGTTCAGTATTAATGCTTACAATTGTGGCACTATTGCTATGATCAAAAATGCCCCCCCCCGCACTGCAAACCCACCTTAACAGCCATCAGCCATACTGAGTGATGGAGATCTGTTCTGCTGGTGATCGAGGACCTGTTACTAGTGAGATGCAGGTCAGGATATACTATGTAGGAGCTGGGTCAGGAGATGATATGTGGTTACACATTTTACTATGGCCATTTCCGCACTAGGCTGCTATAGTGGTATTATTCCACTTTCAACATCCTGTGGAATTCTGGGGTTTGTAGTTGAGTGAGGGCAAAGAGCTCTCTGCCCAAGAATTCTAAAGGCCCCTCTCTAAATTGCAAACTCCAGGATTTCATGGGATGTTGAAAGTGGAATAAAAACAGCCTAATGCAGAAATGGCTTCTGTTTGTGATGCAGAACTTTTTGTTCCATTTTATTTTATTTGCATAGCATAAAGGCTTCAACAGCTGCAGTTTTCAAGGATTTTCTTGCAGCAGGCAGACAAACGGAAATTATTCATTGTTGCATGTTGGAATGAAATTTACAAATATTTACATTGCTGCTTCAGAATTCAGAACCAAATGCTTTTTCCATCTAAGAAGTACAAAGGTGGTCAGTTCTTTAGCTAGCACCCACCTTACGGAGAGATGAGGAACAAGAAGAGATGGGGGCATGAGGAATGCAGAACAAAACATGTCTATAAAATGGATGGTTATATTCAGTAGGTTACTCTAATAAGGACAAAAGTGTACTATATCAGAGCCATGCCTTTTTTAAAATGGTATTTGCATGAAAGAAAGAATAACATTTGGAAAGTTTCTCATACAACTTTTTGGGGACCTGTTTCTGAATTTTATTCAGAATGTTATGGTTATGGTAATGAAAAAGAAGAAAGGAAGAAAGGAATTCTTTGGAAAGGGAAAAATAACAGAGCCAAAGTTAGTGTCTTTAAAAAATCTTTAAAAATCTCTGTTGCCTTTTATATATTTCATTTGTTTATTATGACAAGTGGGGAGTTTTTTTAAAAAATTAATAATGTTATTACCCTGTCCCAGGGTTTGGCTGTAATACAAATGCAAATTAATTAGAACATTTTTACTGCCAATAAACATTTCTGTAACAGCACTGGATCGGTCAGTAGGTTTCACTGTGATTGTCCAAAGACTTCTTCCCCTTCTGTTTCATTTTGCATGGATGGATGACTTGGGAGTCAAGGGGGGCACTGCCAGACAACAACGGTGGGTGGGGTGGGAGAGATGGATGCAGTTGTGCGATGATAGATGATGCTGTAGTGGCTGTGTGGACAACTGTAACAGTGTACTGTTCGGATGTGAATAAATATGCATACCTGTGCCCCATTGCATTGTGTGTCTGTTCCAGCAGTCGGTGAAGGGAAGGGCACATTATGTTCAGTCTCTATAAAAGTTCCAGCCTGGCTTTGTTTGAGTCTGTCACTTTCCAAATGGCTAGAATATTTCAACCCTCCACTTTCTTCATTCAACAATGCCCCTCCTCGAATCCTCCCCAAATTCTGCAGCCCTTCCAAGTTTACACTGCAATCAAAATAGACAAATGAAGCAGGTTAAGGTAAACAACTGTAATGTGTATACCTCTGCTCCAGATCTCCAGTTCAGACAACAGATGTTTATTTTTATGCAGAAATATTCACATCGAAGCACATTGGTGCAGACCAATGAACCAGCATGTGATTTCTCAGGACTGGCATAGAGCTGCTTGGGGAGTGGGGATTACTTCCTGGGGCCACCCGCTTTGTAGTTTCCTTTTCTTTATTGGTTGCATCTGCTTCTTCTCACCCTCTAAGTGATTCAACATAATGTGTAGAGAGTGTACAATATCTCCCTCTGCCCCTCTTGCTGGTCAGGTGCTACTCTGCTGAGCTTCAGAGGCCAAACTGAAGGTGAGGTGCACTTAGATAGCTGTCACCTCCTAAATCATTGCTCTTCCAACTATTGTGGAATTGCAACAGAATTTTCCAAATGATTGACATGCTCCATATATGTGTATCCCAGTACATTCTGTTCACCCAGTCTTCCTTAGTGCTATTCTTTTCTTTAAAGGGGCTGTAGCTTTTACATGGGCAGTGATTTATCGGACAGCTCAATCCATCACCGTTAGGATCCATTATACCTTATGCAATAGGTGCCATTTTAAATCACCTGTTAATTGTTTATTGTCTACAACTTTTAAGTAACCACACTATTTTTAAAAAGCACATTAAAATATTGGAATACCAGTTAAATGCAGAGAGTTCTTCAGCACTGTATTCATAACAATGCTATACAACAATAGGTATGTTTTGTAAATGTTTTTTTAAAAGAAACCTTTTCCAGTCAGCACCCTTTTAGCGATACAGATAATGGCTGTGTATGGAAAGGGCTGGTTTTTTAAAATGCTATTAGCGTTTTGGGTATGTAGTGCTTACCACCCTGTAATGTCTTAACACCCTTTCTTTAAAGCAGTACTACAGCACTCTGGCCCTCCCATTTGCAGATTTAACTTTCACAGATTTGATTATTTGTGACTTTCTCCACCTTAAGCACTTCTTTTGTAGGGGAACTTTCCTTCTCAGCAGCTCTGCTCAGGCCATGCATCCCTTTAAAAAACTGCCTCTATGCCTGGCCAGCTAAGGATAACTTGCAGCCTGATTTCTCAGCCAGTGGCATAGCTAGAGCTTTTGTCGCCAGGGGCCAGTCCCTGAATTTGCTACCCCTCTAAGGGGAGGGAGGACCTATCCAAAATACCAAATAAAAACTGCTCGATTGGCATTGGGTGATTGAGTGCAAACACCCAGAGCGGGTGCTCTGCACGTGCTCAGAGTCATGCCAGCTTTCCTGTAGCAGTGAGCACCCTCTCTCTCTCTCTGTCTCTCCCTCCCCACCTCCTTCCTCCTCAGGGGGTTGGCTGGGCTGGGCTCATCCCCAGTCTCGGAGGTGGGGGGAAGGCGGGCACCTGTCCCCACCTTCTTGGGGCCCCTCCTCTCTTCTCCTCCTTTTCTCCCTCCCTCCTTCTCTGCCCAACCCGGAGGTCTGCCGGTGTTGGCGCTGCTGCTTTGGCTGGAAACAGGTTTGACTCCAGATTGGGAGGGGGAGAGAGAGGGGAGGGGAGGCGAGGAATGCCACCCCTTTCCTGGGGTGGCATACCCTTCCAGCAGACCTCTCCCAGAGGCTCCAGTGCCCATCTAGTCCCTGGACATCTGCCAGCAGGTGGAGGGTGGCCTGGCACCATCCCCAAAACATGCCACCAGGGGCACCCCCCAGGCGCCACTGTTCTCAGCACCACAAACCCTCTCCTGATGCCCCTCCATACTCAAGGAAGGAGATGAGTGTGAGAGAGGGCCACCATGCCAACCCATCCTCCTTTCCCTCTGCCTTCTCTGACCTGGTTTAGACTCTGGGCACCCATTCACCTCACCATGTCTTGGCCCCTTTCCATACATACACACACATTTTGATATTTGCAGTTTTTCCACTTTTGTGAGAGTCCTGTGACCTTAACCCTAATGAATGTGGAGGGCCAACCGTATACTACTATAACCTATAATGTTATTTTTAAAATCATTTAAAAATTCCAGTCATGTCCGTCAAACCCCTTCCAAAACGCAGTCACTTGAAAAGTTTGTTTTCAACATTTTTAAAGAATTTATATCCAGTATGGCATTATAGGGGTATAGCACTTTAAAACTTCTTAATTATATAAACGACATTTTGCTGTTATTTTAGTATATCTTTTAAAATATGCAGCTGAAAAAGTGCTTTGGCAAAGTACTTTAGCACTACATAAAAGACTGATTTTTTTAAACATGGATGATAAAAATGGTACATGCTGCAAAACTGAAAATATGATGACCTGTAATAGGTTCACTTGCCTCAGAGGCCCATGTCAAGACCTAACCTCTTTCAAATAAATTAATAAAGGAAGAGTTGTACCAAACAGCCATAGAACCGACATTATTCTCCTGTCCTTTACACCTAGAGAAGGTACTTCCTTCTCCAAAAAGTACTTTCTCCATTAAAAAAAATAGAAGAAGAAGAACTGGATGGTGATCTTACAAGGACTTTCTACAAAACAGGTATGTATAAGCAGTGGTGATTCCATAATGAATTCCCAGCTGGAAGCAGCCCAGGCACATGAAGAATGCAATCAAGCCCTGAACCTGGTTCCCCAAACAAGAAAGTTGCTATCTGGCATAGCTAATAGGGTGATCACTTATTCATTGACAACAAGCACATACTTAAAGAAAAAGTTGATATGGAAAATAAACACATCTGCTATGCGCATGGGTGAAAACTGAGAAAGGATCACTATAAATTAAACAGAAATGCAACACACTCCCACATAAGGAGAAAGCTTATGACCAAGAGTCCTTTCACAATGCACATTTGTGGTGCTATGCTTCTGCTTTAATTGCTAGGACTGCTTCCTATGGAATCCTGGGGCTTGTACTTTGGTGAGGAGTTAGAGCTCTCTGGTTGAAGATTCTAAATCATAGAATCATAGAGTTGGAAGAGATCCCAGGGGCCATCGAGTCCAACCCCCTGCTATGCAGGAACACCCATCAAAGCATTCCCAACAGATGGCCATCCAGCCTCTGCTTAAAAATCTCCAAAGAAGGAGACTCCACCACACTCCGAGACGGCATATTCCACTGCCGGACAGCTCTGACCATCAGGAAGTTCTTCCTGAGGTTCAAGTGGAATCTTCTTTCCTGCAGCTTGACTCCATTGCTCCTTGTCCTAGTCTCTGGAGTGGTAGAGAACAAGTCTGCTCCCTCTTCAACATGACATCCTTTCAAATGCTCCTCCCTAAACTCCAAATCCCAGGATTCCACAAAGTAGAATCCACTGCATAGTATAAATCTCACCATACAGAGTTACACATTTGTTGGGCACTGCAGTCCTTGTCCTGAATGGCGACACTGTTCAGCTGAGCATGCAACCAAGACCTCAACTGAATGTGCAACTGAATATTGAAGAAGTACTGCTGCCAGTTTCAGCAGGGGCAGAATGATAAGCATTGGCAGAGAACACACAAACACAACAGCACTACGTGAGCCACTGGTACAGTTAGTAGCCTTTGTATATCCATAGTCACTAACTGCTAGTTTGCATGTTACTCTCTAGAAGCTTAGGCACAGCAGTTTTTTACGGTGATTTCCTGTTTGTGTTTTTTCTACATCCTCTCTCTTCTTGCATCCTGCTAACCTGAAGCCATATTTCTTCTTCCCTTTCTAACCTCCATGTGACCCAGCATTTATGATCCAGAGAAAGCCAATGTGGTGTAGTTGTTTGAGCACCGGAATGCAACTCTGGAGACCAGGGTTCGAATCCCTGCTTAGCCATGGAGCCTGTTGGGTGACCTCAGACAAGTTACATTTTCTAAGCCTCAGAAGAAGGCAGTGTGATAATGCCCTCAGAACAAATCTTGCCAAGAAATCTTCCTTTAGGGTTGCTTTAAGTTGGAAAGGACATGAAGGCACACAATAATAATAATATGTTAAGTAAAGATGCTTCATATGTTTTATGAAGAAGGCCAAGCATTTCTTTTCTTTGCTAAACCCTCGGTGAGTGTATGTATATATGGCTGCAGTGTGATGAGGCAGCCAAAAAAGCCAACGTGATTCCTGATTGCATCAATAGGAGTATGGTGTCTAGATCGAAGAAGGTAATAGTACCACTCTATTCTGCATTGGTTGGGCCTCATTTGGAATACTGTGTCCAGTTCTGGGCACCTCAGTCCAAGAAGGATATCAACAAACTGGAGTGTGTCCAGAGGAGTGTGAACAAAATGGTGAAGGGTCTGGAAGCCATGCCCTATGAGGAGTTGGCTTAGGGAGCTGGGTATGTTTAGTCTGCAGAAGAGAAGGTTAAGAGGGGACATGATAGCCATGTTTATATATTTGAAGGGATGTCATGTTGAGGAGGGAGCAGTCTTGTTTTCTGCTGCTCCAGAGACCAGGACAAGGAGCAATGGATTCAAGCTGCAGGAAAGGAGATTCCAGTTGAACCTCAGGAAGAACTTCCTGATGGTCAGAGCTGTCCAGCAGTGGAATATGCTGCCTCGGAGTGTGATAGAGTCTCCTTCTTTGGAAGTTTTTAAGCAGAGACTGGATGGCTATCTGTTGGACATGCTTTGATGGGTGTTCCTGCATAGCAGGGGGTTGGACTCCATGGTCCCTGTGGTCTCTTCCAATTCTATGATTCTATGTGTATGTGTGCATGAGACTGTTGTTCTGCTTCTGCCTTTCCAATTTGATTACTATACTAGAGAGATTCACCAGTATCTCTTACATTTCCCAACTGCAAATCCAGTTCAGTGGTCTTGGACCAAATGTAGATGTTGCCCACCATACAAAAATGGCCAGTCACTTCCATAGGGGAATTTACACATGGATAAGATAACAAACAGCTCTTATCTCTCTACCATCTTCTATATATCAGCCCTGAACCCTAATATTAAAACTTATAGGGCTCTCTGCATGTGTGCCCATACACATAAACATATGTGTGCATAATTCTGGGGCATTGTCAAACCATTCACTATCCAGACACTACCCAGACATACACACTCATACACATAAATTATTTGGAGGTGGGACACAGCAACCTTCTGACATTAGCCTGAATTATGTTTAGCAACTACTTATTTTAACCCATTTCCTCTTAAACCCCAAACCTCCCACAGGAAGGGAATATAAACAGTGGCCACTGGCTGGCAGGAGGAGGAGGAGGAGGAGGAGGAGGAGGAGGAGGAGGAGGAGGAGGAGGAGGAGTAAAAGGAGCGGGCCAGATGTTATTGATTTTAAAGCAGAATTTTGCCTTGTGTCTTGTTTACATGCTGAGAGATAGCCAAGGTTGTTTAATTCATTGTTACTATCTTGCCTCCACAGTTTGTAAGCAGATCAGAAATTGAAAGTCTGTCATAATTCCAGATGTGGGGAAGGGTTGGAGGGGGTTACAGTCAGGTGGCAGGCAAATACACTTTCCACAGGCTCAGAGGCACTCTCTTCTTTATTATTTCCTGTGTTCCTAAAGTCAATCACACTGGGCAGGCATGAATCCCAGAAGAGAGAGCAAGGGAGTTCAATGATTTGGTAAGAATGGACCACCAAGACTCGTATGAAATTGAGGTTCCTCAGGAATTATTTATCAGAAGTATCATAAATGATCTTGAACTCAGAAATATTGAGACAGCTATCATCACTGAACCCTCACACAAATAATAAAGGCTGCCTGCAATCCATCCTATGCACTTTCTTGGGAGGAAGCTGCACCAAACACAAGCAGGGGACTTCTAAGTACACATTGTGCTTTCAAGAGCCTCCATATTTAAGAATGTTTCAATGAAAATGGACAGAATCATAGAGTTGGAAGAGAGTACAATGGCCATTGAGTCCAACCCCCGGCCATGTAGGAACGCATACTCAAAGCACCCTCAGCAAATGACCATCCAGTGTCTATTTAAAAACCTTCAAAGAAGGTGACTCCACCACACTCCGAGGTACATATTCCACTGTTGAATGGCTCTTACCATCAGAAAATTCTTCGTGATGTTTAGGTGAAATCTCTTTTCCTGCAGTTTGAATCCATTGCTCTGTGTCCTAGTCTCTGGAGCAGCAGAAAACAAGCTTGCTCCATCTTCCAACATGACATCTCTTCAAATATTTAAACATGGCTATCATGTCACCTCCTAATCTTCCTAACCTGTCCTTCCTGAACTACAGTGACCAGAACGGAACATGGTATTCCAAGTGAGGTCTAACCAAAGCAGAATAGAGTGGTCGTGGGGACATATGGATAGGACAATACTTGCCTCCCCCCTGCAAATACCTGCCAGGGGGCAAAATAACAACAACCTGCCTCTGATGATGTGGGGGGGGCACATTAAATACAGTTCTGGGGTCTCTGTGGCCAGAATATGTTCATCTGGACTTTTGATCCATTTTGCAAGCTCGTGTGGCATAGTGGATACAGGCTGAAATTAGGATCCATACTCAACCATGAAGCTTTTATGGAGGACCATGAGGAAGCTGCAACCTCACAGATTAAAAACAGGGTGGTAGAGAGAGAAGAAAGACTAAAACTTACCGTGGACAGAAACTCTTGCCTATACAGCAGTCAGCACACTGGAAGCAAATAGCAAAATCCCATGTTTACACCCTAAGAAATTTCAAAACAACTTTTAGTTATGTACACAGCCTCTCATCATCTGCCAAACTACATGTTATGATAAATGCACTTTTAAAAACTGACATAGCTATACACTGGCCTGAAGGGAAAGCAACCACAAGGTCAGAATATGGAATGTGCTCCTGATCTGAAGGGATGGGAAGAATGCCTGTTCCCTGGTGAAAATCCATGCCAGCCAACCCCAACCCAGTGCCCTTCAGTAGTGTTGGACTATAGTTCCTGTCAACCATAGGCAGCATGGCCTTTGGTTGGAGTAGGAATTGTAGTCCAACACATTTGCAGGGGCAGTGGAAAAAAATATACCACATCACCTCCACCCACCAGCAACTGTTTGCTCCTGAAATTGCTACTCCAGATTCCCAAGCATTCCTTTGAACTACACACCCATTTACAGCTAGTACAAGCTGTTTGAGGAGGTGAATAGGTGCAGAGGCTCAAGCAACTTGGGTGCAGTCACTTATCCACATTTTTAAAATAATGTTATGATTCCTGACAACACCGTCTCTCTCTCCCCCACCAACCCTATCGTTATTATAGAATACTAATTTATAATTGGAACAACACCAATCATAGCCAGTCTTACCATTAAGCAGAGTGAATTCACTGGCTCCAGTGGCAGATGCTGGAAGAAAGCAGAGTCAGCCCCCAGCCATTCCTCTGGAGCCCCTTGGCTGTGTTACTGTTGTAGAAGACAAAGCTAGTTGAGCCATTTAACTTACCTTATGTCCACAGGCATGCTGGGGGACCCTATTGCATTGACAGTCCTGAAGGAAAGCTGGCTTCTAAAAATATTCTAAAAATGGAGCAAATCATTAAAAAGTAAGTACCTCTGAGCCAATACAGAGTTCCCTTTTTCCACTGCTGATTTTTTTTAACTTCTTGATTTGTTTTCAAGTTTTCTTTTCTTTTCTTTTCAATATCCCTAACACTGCATTCCCCTGTAGTACACACAGCATGTTATTCACATTGTTTTTCCCCCTCTCTTGCAATGGTACACATCTTTTGAGGACATTTAAATTACTATTTTAAATACATACACATACAAAGCAAGCATGGGTGTATTTCACAAGGTGGTCCTTCAGCAACCATGAGATGGAGTATGTAACACTTTTCCCCAGAGAAACCAGACTGATTTACGATTACTGCAGGAGGCAAAAATATTAACTGGAGAGGCTGGAAAGAAGCATGAGGTTAATATCAGCTTTGACAAGGGGAGCAAGAGTAAAAGGGGAAGGGATGGGGGTGATAGCTTACCTCCGCCTTGGCAATTTAACAGCTTATTTGGAAAAAGTGGAGGAAAAAAACCCAGTCCCTTAATCTTGCATCTGCTGTAATTGGATTCATAACCTATAATCAAATCCAATATATCTCCCATTAGAAAGGAAAGAGAATTCCAGGAAACAAGATGGCACTGAAGGAACAAGTCTATTCTAAGAGATGGATAACTGATCAGAGTTTTTTAAAAAAGGTTATGGATGTTTCCATACATGGCTTTCATACTCTCCAGCATGTCACAGATGGAAAACTGGGACATGTTTGGCCAAGGAACATCAGAGTGTGGTCAACATGGCAACAGTTATCATGTGAAAAACACACAAGCTAGGGAAGGCTGCAGTCGTTTGCTTTTCCTGATGCTACTGGGAAGGGCAAGATTCTGCCCCTCTTCTCTTCTACCCCTCTTCTGAGTTCATTGAGTGCAATCCAGTTTTTTGAATTCAGTTTTCAGCAGCAGATGTAAACCACAACAAATGGGGAAAGTGGGAGGAGGAGAGAGAAACTAAGACATTTTATAAGCAACTGAAAAATGGGATGGCATAGGATTAATTGGGACTGTCTCTGCCAAATTAGGACAGTTTCAAAGTATGAGCTTTTTCTGTGTAATCACTATGCCTCATTCTCAGAATTGTACAGAGAATCCACAAATAATTGTCTTCTTTGCTCACCTCCTGTGTTCCCATCATTATGTTTCATATCACAGAAAATTACTTGAAAAGAGGAGAAAGGAAATGGAATAGTGGCACCACCTCTTTTTATTAGGAGCATTAGGTAAGAACCCTCTGCCTGGAGGCATTTTTTTTAATGAAAGAAAATGGTCTACTAAAAGCTTCAAGGCCTGCTTGTATTCTCTCCTATTCTACTATCCTTCTCTTCAACAGGGCCAGCTCTACTGTTAGGCAGAATGAAGCGATCATTTCCATCAGCAGATGCTGGTGTGTGTTACGTTTGTGCACAGCAGCAACCGTCCTTGGCTATTCCTCTCCTTTGGGATCACTGTGTAAGCCATATCACCCTTTCCAGCCCCCATTCCCTCAGATATCCTGCAGCCTGACATGTCAGGAATGATGTTATCCTGGCCTCAGGGCAGCAACTGCTCTCATGTCAGTAAAGATGGTTTTAGTCCCAGCTCTAAGTGAACTATCTGAGGTGCTGAACTTGTTTTAGGGAAATAGTTCAGCACCTTGGGTAGCTCTGTTAAATTTCAGGCTGTCCACTGAAATGTTGAATTTGGGATTGTGTGTTTGTGGGTAAGTATATAATACTTGAGAGCCAGCATGGTGTTTGGTTTGAGCATTGGACTATGGCCTTGGAGACCATGGTTCAATTCCCCTGATGCACAAGGATAGGCAGAATGTAGCTACACCCTCAAGCACCCAGTTGTTTTGAATCTGCAGCAGAAGTGGGGAAAATGGAAGAGCTCCCACCACCACCCTAGTGCTGTTAGTGTACTGGAGAAGATTTAATGCTCAACTGGTGTGTTTATTGGATTTTGACCCTGGTAATTCCATTGTTTGTGACCCTAATATTTATCTCTGCTTCTAGCTTCTCTAATGCGGCTAGGAAGGAAGAGACCAAGCATTAATGTTGAAGGGAGCCACTAGGGGATTCTAGGATCATTGAATCAAAGAGCTGGAAGAGACCATAACAGTCTTCAAATCCAACCCTCTGCCATGCAGGAACGCACATTCAAAGCACCCCCAGCAAATGACTATCCAGTCCCTGTTAAAAACCTCCAAAGAAGGTGACTTTACCACACTCCAAGGCAGCATATTCCATTCTTGAGTAGTTCTTACTATCAGGAACTTCTTCCTGATGTTTAGGTGAAATCACTTTTCCTGTATTTTGAATCCATTGCTCCATGTCCTAATCTCTGGTGCAGCAGAAAACAAGCTTGCTCCATCTTCAGCATGGCATCCTTTCAAATATTTAAACATGGCTATCATGTCATCTCTTAACTTTCTTTTCATCAGGCTAAACATACCTAGCTCCCTAAGCCACTCCTCATACAGTAGGTTTCCGGACCCTTCACTATTTTGGTCACCCTCTCCTGGACTCATTCCAGCTTGTCAATATCCTTCTTGAAATGTAGTGCCCAGAACTGGACACAGTATTCCAGTATTCCCTTGTCAAACCAAAGCAAAATAGAGTAGAATTATTACTTCCCTTTATCTCAACACTATACTCCTATCGATGCAGCCTAGAATTGCATTGGCTTTTTTTCGTTGTCACATTACACTGTTGACTCATGTTCAGCTGGTGGTCAACTAAGACTCCTAGATCCCTTTCACACATACTGTCTTCATGCCACGTGTCATCCATCCTATATCTGTTTGTTTCATTCTTTTTTCCTAAGTGTAGGAACTGCCATTAACACTGCCAAATTTTGATGATGAGACAATGTTTAATGATGATGAAGCAGTGCTTAAGATTACCTCCAGTGAGGAAGTGTGCTTGAAATGTATGAGGCTGTGATAATGTGGAGCATCATAGCATGTTAAGGGGGACTTGAGGGGGTTTCTCTAAGAAGAGTCATCAAGAAGCACTTAAAAAGAGAGTCCAATAAGCCCAAGGACCATTGGATATAAAGCCCTATTATCCTACAAAGTTACTAGCACTGAAAGAGAAAGGATTCATTCTTTGATGCTCCCCCTCCATCACTTTCTGTACTTTGTTGTTGGAAAGAAGAGGAAAAGGCGGGAAAAGGATGTAGAGTCTATGCTTCAGAAGCTGGAACGCAGCCGCCTGCTCGCCACCCCATGCCCTGAGGCACAATCTGTCTGCCACATGTGCAAGAGAGAGCGTACATTCCCCAATAATGGAAAGCAGGTCGCCTGCAAAGCCCACTGAGGCGGCGGCCTGTCGGCTGCATGCCAGAGTGGAGTTAAACTTTGCTCCCCAAAGGCCTGGACTGGTGTCTTTATAAACGCGGGGGCCGCTTTGAGTGAGGAGCACTTGATTGGTGTAAATCCAAGGACATGGTCAGGCTGTCCCTTGTCACTCTTTTGCCCAAGCTGTGGCAAACCCACAGCCCAAATGCAGAGCCTGGGAAAGTTACTCTGTTAGACTTTAGCCCCTTGTGGTATGCTGGCTTGAGGATTATGAGAGCTGCAGTCCGGGGGAGGGTGGTAGAAGAAACTTTCCTAGGCTCTGCTCAAATGAAGCCTTAATCATCACGGCTTGTCCTGAAACCACTTTCTAATATTAGATTTTAGCCAGAAAATGTACAATGAAAAATTGCACCTTTGAGCAGATGTAGAATAGAGTTGAAAGACAAGAAGAGGAAAGGATTCACAAGCACTCCCTTCCCCCCCCCCCAATGGTTTAACATGAAAAAATCAAAACTGGTTAGTGGAATGGGATTTCAGTCCTACTATTAGTAGACCCACTAAAATAAACAGGAAAGTTGGGCTTTATTAAATTAACTCCCATTGATTTCAATGGGTGTACTGTGACCAAATATGAATCCAGTTCTACATTCCATTGACTTAAACTCAGTTTAACTTGGAATTCCCCCAAACAACTAAACAAAATTTAGCATATAAACAAGACACAAACAATAATAGTCGTAAGGATGCAATCATCGCTTAATTGGTTAGATTAGTCACTTTAAAACTTTTTTTGTGACTAAAAAGCTGTTCTTGATTAAGCAAACATTTTTTAAAAACCAATTATTATTTTTAATATAAAGGCCACGGATGGTATTTTCCTTTATCCTCTGACAAGCTCGCATGCTTCACGCAAAGCTGGTGGTTGAGCCAGCTACAGAACTGTAGTTACCAGAGCTACTGCTTAGGCCTTTTCCGCACTAGCCTGTTATAGCGCGATGATTCCACTTTCAACATCCTCTGGAATCCTGGGGTTTGCAGTTTCAGGAGGGGCTAGCTGGCCCCTCCTGAAACTGCAAACCCCAGGACTCCATAGGATGTTGAAAGTGGAATCATCGCGCTATAACAGGCTAGTGCGGAAAAGGCCTTAGTCGTGAATGATTTCACTGCTTCATTGTTTTCATTCTGCTTAAAAGGAACTTCCCAAAGTCTGTTCTTCAGCAGATTCTCAAAGCATTATCTCCCATGGGTCCTCCTCAGTGTGACCAGTTCCCTGTCAGCCTGCCTCATTACTTGGGGGCCCCAGGGGGCCCTGGTCACAACCCCCTTGTCAGTTATAGGAAATAATTCAGATCAATTATGTTATCAACTGTGTTAGAATTTTTGTGAAGAAAGGGGGTAACTTTATTTTAATTGATTGACTTAAATGGCAGTTTCAATATTAACTCAGTTGAAGCATTTATTGATTAAACAAGAGGCCATGGAGAATAGCCAGAAAAGAACGCAGCTATTTCTTGAATAAATACAAATGGCTATAGAAATCTTTATTTATTTTTTGTTCAACTTAGAATATGATAGCTACAGGTTGAGAATCTCTAATCCAGAAATCAGAAATCTAGAAACCTCAAAAAAAACTGACACTTTTGCTGTCTACCACCCACTTCTGCCTTTGAGGCGGTGGCTTTGTCTCTCAGATCCTCAGTCTCACTCCAGCCTTTCATATCACATACAACACAAGTAGCAAACGAATGAGACTCGAGGCGGGAGAGAGAGACACACACATGAGGCTGGAGAGAGACGAGAGGCTGGAGAGAGATGCAAGACTGGAGAGAGATGCGAGGTTGGAGAGAGACGTGAGGCTAGAGAGAGACATAAGGCTGGAGAGAGATGCAAGGCTGGAGAGAGAGAGAGAGAGAGAGAGAGAGAACAAGACTGGAAAGAGACACGAGGCTGGAGAGATGCAAGGCTGGAGAAAGACATGAGGCTGGAGAGAGATGCAACATCCTATGAATCTTGGCATTTGAAGTTTGGGGAGAAGGCACTTAGAATTTTCAGCCAGAGAAATCTTTGGCCTCAGTGGACTACAAACCCTAGAATTCCATAGGATGTTGAAAGTGCCATAATAGCACTATAACAATGTTGTGCGGAAATGCCCTCTCTCTTCTCTCTCTGTAATTTAAATCCATAGGTTCATATTCTGGTGTAATAAAAAGTTAACAACAGGGTAGTAAAACCTGAGTCAGTATGTTTCTGGACCAGGTCTGGTTGACACCAGAGAAAGCTTAGGGCCTTCGGAATAGCTTTTGGTGTGAATGTTGTTACCATTTTTGCTTTACTGCACTCTCTCCAAAATTTTCACCTTAAGAAAACAAACATGGTCCCCAGCTTGGGTATGTAGGTCAGCTGTTTTGACGTGTTCCTGCAAAACACTAAACATGGCAGGACTAGCCCAATGCAACTCCCACCCTCCTCCTGCATCTGAAACCTTTCAAATATTACACCCTGAGCATAGTTCTAATTATTGCTATGCTTTGTTGCACATCTGCTCTGAAAAGCATCATTCTTTGACACACAGCAGTCATGCCCAGTGCCAACCAGTGTAGGTGTGTTTTCAAATAAACTCTCTCTCATGATAGGAAACAGCCATTTGAGCAGATTCCAAACAGCCCACATAACAACTTTTTTTTTTTTTTTTTCTCCTGTTCTTTTCCTCTCTTTCCACCTCATCTCTTGAATCCATCATTTCTGACTGAGTCACGCTTGGCTTTTATGAAACCCCTCTGGCCATCTGGCACCAACTCAACAAGGAATGGTTTGGCAGGCTGGCATTTACATAGGATGCCAGGCAAGGTTTTGCCATGCTGGGGAGGGTGAGGGAAGGAGGGAGGAAAAGGCTTCTCTTAAACATGTTATTTCCAGATTGCTTTTACCTGCCTCCGTTGCCTTCAGGGTGGGCAGAGATCAGAAGGGGAGATGGTTTTGCTCTTTTCATTTCATCTTTACCAGTTGATTGAATTTTGTTTTGAGCTGGTGGTCTGTTCTGCTGCTACACACATCACCACTACTTGGAGAGATGCAGGTTTTGAATAGGTTACAAGTGCAAAAACATTTATCAATGAAAACATTCCACAGTTCTTAATTTACTGTCAAAGGAAGTCAGAAAACTGGGTCCTGTTTCCCACAATTATCCCTGGTTCTATATTCAAGTTGTTCTCAGCCTCTAGCCTTCCAGGTGTTTTGCTCTACGACTCCTGAATCTCTAACCTTTGCCCATGCTCCCTAGCACTTCTGGGACTTGAAGTCCAAAACATCTGGAGGGCCAAAGGTTGAGAACCATTGGCTTATCTGATGTGTGAGCAGGGGTCTGAACAGTGTATATGGCCCCCTGGGACTGAATAACTGTTGGGCTATCCCTATCCTACATCTCCATCCCTTTACAATTTATTTACAAATACATTTACATTTGTTTGTTTTGATTTATATCCTGCCTTTCTCCCAAAACTGGGACTGAAGGCAACTCACAAGGTTAAAGATGGATGCAAATGAAACTACAAAAAGTTATAGTAAAAAGCAATCAAATAAATTATATTAAAACACAGTAGAATAAGCAGCAATTAAAAGACATATTGGACGCAGTAATGGATGGGTCAATATAGTATGAGCCAGTGTAGTGTAGTGGTTTGAGCACTACAATGACCACCCTGGAGACCAGAGTTTGATTCCCCGCTTGGCTATGGAAATCCACCAGGTGACCTTAGACATATCACATAATCTCAGCCCCAGAAAACTCTGTGATAGGACCACCTTAGGGTCACCATAAGTCAGAAATGACTTGGAGGCACACAACAACAGTATAGTATAATAGTTTGTCATGTAGACTAACATTAGACTGAACCATATACCACCCCCTGGACTACAGCCCCTACAGCCACGCAAGTCTCCCACCACCACAGCCATTCCATGCTTCATTGCAAGAGGAAGGATCAGAGAAGCATCTAGCTATGTCCTTGTAGCCAGATGCAAAATTATTACATCAGCACTGTGATCTCCTGGGGTCTTCTAGAGGTCTCAGTGCTACTCTAATCTTAGCCAGAGGCTTCTCCAGTTCTCTCCAATTTCCGTGAAGCATGGGGTACCTGTGTAGGTGGGAAGAGGGGACTGTATGGTCAGTTTGGAGGCGTCAGGTACTCCAGAGGGAGAGAAGGGATAGCAAACTCTGCAGTGGCCAAAGAGAACATACACACATATAAGGGAAATTTATGCATGCTGATGCCACTAACAGAATGTCAGCCACTATATTAATGTAGAAGGTCTGATCCATTCAGGTTCTATCCAAAATAGATTCAATGGTACACTGAAGTAAAATGAAGCCAAGGTGATACAAATTACAGTTACATTGATTACAAGTACAGTTGGCCCTCCATGGACTCTGTAGCTGTTGATTCCACCAATCACAGCCTGAAAATAGTTTTTTAAAAACTCCAAAAAGCAAACTTTGATTGTATCGTTTTATACAAGGGAAACCATTTCACTACACCATTGTATATCATGGGACTTGAGCATCCACAAATGTTGGAATCTATAGGGGATCCTGAAACCAAAACCTAGTAGATACCCAGAAACTATTGTAGAGGTAAATGAATGCAGTTAACAATAGTAAAAGCAAAAAGAGCTCCGTAACGGACCTTCAGATGAAAGCCAGTATAGTTAGTATGTTCCTGGAAAGATGTATGATTGTCTCTAGTCAACAGCAGCGGGGAGGGATGGATTCATAGTTTGTGTTATAGTAACAGTTTGTGCGCAAGTGCACTTAGAGTTTTATTCAGAACACTCCCACTGGTAAAGGGGTGGGGGTGAAGTTTTCATTGTCTCCTGTCCCTCTGCAGCTTGCAGTACTTTCTCCCTTACTGTTCCAGAAGGACAACCCCAACCTATGGGAATAGTTCAGTCAGCAGGAAAGTCCCACACTGGATCCCAGGTTTGCCTATGATGGAAAGAGTCCTTCCATTTGTGTGAGAGGATTTGCTAGGGATCTGGCCCCAAACCTGTTGTGCAAAATGTTTTAACATGTTCTGATTCTTCATCACAATTACAAAAAGAATTGGGGACCTTATACATTGCTGTTATATATCTTCAAGTCAACTCTGACAACCCTATCATAGGGTTTTCTTGGCAAGATTCATTCAGAGGGGGTTTGACATTGCCTTCTTTGACAAGGCTGAGAGAGTCTGACTTGCCCAAATTCACGTAGGAGGTTTCCATGGTTCAGCAAGGATACAAACTCTGATCTTGCTGAGTCTTAATCCAATACTTAAACCACTAAACTACATTGGCTTTCATTTTATACATATCACCCTCGGTAAGTTTGGGGCCATCCCACCTGAGACATCTGCACCAAAAGGACATTGTCTCCCTACAATGCATCTTAGCAATAGCAACACATGTGTATTTCTATACTGCTTATCAGCTAAGTGCTCTCTAAGCAGTTTACAATGTGTTAGCTAATTACCCCCAACAAGCTGGGTAGTCATTTTACTGAAGGATGGAAGACTGAGTCAACCTGGAGCCTGGCAGGATCGAACTCACAACCTTGTGGCTGCAGTACTGGCAGTTAACCATTGCACCACCAGGGCTCTCAGGGCTAGATATGTATCCAGCCCAGTGCTTCATTTGTGAGTCTGGAGTTGTCACTTGTACTGCATCTGTGTTGATCATTGGCAATATATGTTCAAGGGAGTAAAACACAAGAGTTGGATAGCCACTCCAAAGAAATATCCCCATGAGGATGTATGATATCCTACATCTAGGGACCAGAGACAAATAAAAGTCAGTTCATTTTCCTGCTTGTGCAAGTCTGTATCAAACAGAGGGGCCAGGTATGCATTGCAAAAGCAGAGATGATCAAATGGGCACAGATTTGCATTAAACATGCATATGCTAATTTATATGTGACAATTTAAAATAATTTAGATATGATTTTAGAAATAATTATTAATAAATAACTTAAAAATAAGATTCATTTTCTCTGACTCTCTAAACCAAGTCTGAACTGGACAGCCCTTTTAGCAGACGGTGACTTCAAACGGAGATCTGTCATCTGCAAAACAAGAGACATAGGGACATAGGTATCATTTCTCATAGGTACAACTTCCCTTGCTTTGTGTGACGAAAATGCTCCTGTCACTTGGATGGGACCTAATAGTTGGAAATACCCTCAGACAGTGCGACTCAAAGCAGTGGTCTATGGACCAGGGTTGATCCATGAGCCATCAATTGCCAGTCCATGGAGTGTTTCCAGGAAAGAAAGCAACAATTGTAGCCAATGGGCACAAGCATGGTTCTGTTCCCTGGCATAGTGCGGGGGGAAATTACAATCCCTCACATCAGATAGCTTAAGAAACACTGTCTACATAAAATATCTGTGTCTTGGGTGTATCTGTGTCTGCATTTGTGAATCAGGGATGTTAGCTACACAGGGCACAAAATGAGGGCATTGCCTCTCCAAATAGGAATTCTTTCCCTCCCCCATGAAATTTCCCTTCACTCCCCAAATTTCTAGCATTGCAGCTAATTTAAAACTTCATTCAAGCACTTAGACATATAATCAGGCATCCCAAGAAAGGGGCAGGCAAGGTTATCAAAGCCTGAATTTGAACACAGCAAAAATAAAGAGTTTGACATGTCAACTTCAATGTCTCACTCTCTGCAATGCTAGAAATTGGGGGACTGAAGGGAAATTTCATTATGGGGGGTAGGATTCTTATTGGGAGGGGCAATGATCTCATTGCCCCCATTACTACACCCCTGCAGTTAGTGCAGGACAGAAAGTTGAAGAGGGACCCCCTTCCATGACAAACGTGTATGTTGGACACAGTAGGTTTTCCATTTTAAAGACAAGTGCAGGACATATGAAAACCAGTTTAAGTGTCACTTTTAAAAACCAGTTTTTTAAAAAGCAAGAAAACTCCTTAAAGACTGCATACCATAATTCAGAACATAATGCTGAGCTGAAAAGCAGATAGAGTACCAAGAAGCCTCTATTGCAACAAGAGCATGAGCCGACATGCCACCTCTCACAGTTCCACTGCTGTTTCAACCATGGAGGAGAAAGGCACATAATTTTATGCGGTTATGCAGCTTAGAAAAGTAACCACTGCAGGTCAATATTGCTCAGCAAGTTAAATTGGTAGCTAGATCCATCTCTTTCCTGGCCTTTCCTCTATTTCAGTTATGGGAAAACAGAAAAGGGTTATTTATGAAGTCCAGGGTGTATGGTATCATGACCTGGTTTCCTCTGCCGTGGAGTGAGCTGACAGTGAATCCTACCATTTGAGAAGGAGGTGAAAACTTGGAAATGGGAGATATTATTTCTAGCTCTTTACAATGAGAAAATGCCTTATCCTGGTACAATGTGGGAGTTTTATTCCCAGCACCAATTAAAAGACTAGGTTGAGAAGGAGGTGAAAACGGAGCCAATTCATGGTTCTTGTCATAGATGTCAACTCCAGCTCTTTCCAGAGAGCAATCTCATACTGAGGCAGAGTTTTTCACAACATAAAAACATTACTGGGTGATACCATCATAATCTTAGATATGCAATTCACACTTGGAAATTGGAATTTGCGTGCAGGCCTGCTGTAACCAGTGTGTATTAAAGCATATTGTAAATCTATGTGCAACCCAGGACTTTTTCTTTTTTAGCAAATCCTTTGGTGTAACCATCCCTGCCCCATCCTTTACAAATTTGATCAGGAATAACCTGTATTGAAAACAAAGATATTTACTTCTGAGAAAACCTGTATAGCTTTGCACTGTGGATGTGTAATCCAACTCTGGTACACGTAACTGAAACAATAGCAAATTTTTTGCCTATTTAATGCTTCCTTTCTCCTCCCCTTTACTTGGTTGTTTCTCTTGTTTTAAATTTTAACGTGTAAACTTTATGGGGCATGGATTTGTGTTCTTTACTCTTAAATTGTCATGAGCATGAAAAGGTACTAAATGAAGGAAGGAAGGAGAGAGAGAGACACAGACAGACAGACAGAGAGATTGGGAATAATATGAAGCATGTGCAAAGCCCCCTTTACCTCATTGAGTTACAATTTACCACCTCTACTATCATCCTGAGAATCAGTGTGGAGTAGTGGTTTGAGCATTGGCCTACTAACTCTGGAGACCAGCGTTCAATTCCCTGCTCACACCCATTGCTGTGACCTTGGGTGTATCACACACTCTCAACCCAGAAAATCTGATGATAGGTTTGCCTTAAGGTCTCCGTGAGTGAGAAATGACCTGAAGGCACACAACAACAGAACTATCATCCTGGATTAGAAGGAAGTGACTATTAAAGATAAAATTCTCAGATCTCAGAGCCTGGGCTCTCTTCTCTGCTGCTCAGAGCAAGAGGGAGAGATCTCATGGCAACAGTACCTTCTTGAAAAGTGTGTATGAAATTTTTTTAACCATTTGTTAAACTTGATGGCTTTTTAGTTGTTTGAATGGAATACTCTGTCCAATTGTGGTTGATGCTTAATGTGTCATGTTTAATGACTTGACCAGGGAGCCGTTCCTTAGAGAATCACCAGAGCCCACCTCCCATGAGATTACAAGGGGTCTTCCCTAGATTTGGCCCTGCAATCTCTCAGGACTTGGGACAGTCTTGACTTGGCAAGTTTAATTCAATGCCAGTCAGATGTATGACTTTCAGACACGTTTGAGGCTCATAAGCCTTCCAAAGTCTAAGGATAAATCACTCCACTCTCTCTGCACTTAATCACACACAAACCTGGAGACAGAGAGCCTCCATTATTGAAAAGCTGTGCAATTTCTCCACTCAAAACAAGTCAAGCAGAACTCACCGGTCTGTTTCACAAAAGCCCCACCTTGCATGATTCATCGAAATTTAAACTCTTCCAACACATCTGATATTATATACCCTCCAGGTAAGAAAAAGAGCTGACTATCTAATATGCTACTCTGATTTCATATAACCAACAAACCCACAGAAGGTCTCACACCCATGTTCCTATGTCTGAAAATACCACAAGCTCCTTGGGATTTTTCTACGTAACGTGTGGAGTGGGGGCATAAAAACACTTCAGCCGGAAAGAAAAAAGAACCCCAGTGCACTGATGTTCTACTTTGGCTACCTAGTTACTTGCGTGTAGCTAAATAATGTCTTCTGGCCCAACTCTTTCCCAACCCAGCTTAACAACCAGCAGCCAGATCAGGCAAAGGAAGTCTATTTAGCTTTCAAGCAGATAATGTTTCCAGACCTCTTCCACTAGCAAGCAAGGCTGCAACAAGAAGTTGCAACAAGAGTCCTGCTTCTGATTGTCACAACCTCACTCACTGGCAAGAGGAGGGTAGACACTTCATCTTCCTTGTTCCCCAGTCAAAACCTGAATGGTCCAATCTGACTGCTGGGACTTTAGGTGGGCTGAGGTAGCATTTACCTAGTACAACTATGTAGTCTTATTGAATACAGAGCAGTTGCCGATCCATAACACTAGATTATGAACCGTAACTGCAGTACCAAATGCCAGATATAGTCTTCATGCTCATGCTTTCTTGTGCACGAATGCAGAATGTCATGAGACATCTCTGGGGTTGCAGAAACAAGGACAGGATGCAATTAACTTCATGACTGTTAAAAATAAAAGGGACACGTCACCCTCTGAAACACCCTGATTGGGTGGGAACTAAGTGTAGCTAACTTTTCTCTGCTTGGACTCAATATAAGAACAGCCCTGGTGGATCAGATCAATGGTCCATGAAGTCATAGGAAGATATTTTATATTAACTCAGATCATTGGTCCCTTTAGTTCAGTATTCTCTACTTTATACTGACTGACAGCATCCAAGGCCAACCCTGCCATTAAGCAGAGTAAGGTGATTGACTCAAGTGGCAGAGGTGGGGAGAGGGGGCAGAAGACCCCTGGGTTTCCACCATTCTTCCCGAGTTGTTTGGCCATTCCTCTCTCTTGGAGGATGGAGCAATTGCTCCTTCGGTCCATGGAGGATCCTGCCCTTTGGACTTTAAATTAGTCTGCTGCTTTCAGGTGTGGCGGAGGACACTTTTTCATTGCCACCTTCCTTTCATACATAGAAGTGGGTACACAATCTTCTTCTTTTTCTCAGGTAGTGAAATGTGTTGGGCGAGCTAGGCAAAGATCTTTCCCAGCACTATCTCGATATGCTGGGAATTAAGCCAAGGACCTTCTGCATATGGAGCATGTGAAATATTACTGAGCCCTGGTCCCAATTTGGCTGATTGTTAACAAAATTCCTCCAAGAAGCCCACAACCAAACCAGAGAAACATTAGCTCTTGCCTGCAGTTGCTCCCAATTTGGGGTAACAGCCCATTTGCAGTGATGTGAAAGCAACACTACCAACCTAAAAACATATGCAACTAGCATTCAGTGGTGTACTGCTATTAAAGGTAGAGGTTCCATTTAGCTAGAACCCAAAACACATCATACTAAACTAGACTGGTCCTTGCTAAATAAGGAGGAAAAGTTGTTATGTGCCATTAGTTAACCATGATTTATGACAATTCTATTCTAGGGTTTATGTGGCAAGATTTATGCAGAGGTTTACCACTGCTTTCCTCTAAGGTTAAGAGAATGTGACTTACCCAAGGTCATCCACTGGGTTTCCATGTCTGAGAAGGTGTTCAAACCCTGATCTTGCAGATTCCTAGATCACAACACAATGGTGTCTCCTTGAAGAAAAAGTAGTTTTTAATATTTTCTATATCATTTCCAATCAAATCTCCAAGTCAGAATGGTCATTGAGAGACTAGAAACTTCTGTCTAAAAAGCGAGTTTTCTAAGCTCTGGGGAGCACAACAGAAACAAAAGAAAAATGAGGTACCCTGAAGGCTCAGACTCATTGATTAAAACTGCCTCTCAGAGGTTAACGAATTACAGCTTGAGTTGATTAATCAATGAACTAAACTAATTCATGCAACCAACTGGCTGTTTTTTGTTTTGTTTTGTTTTGTTTTCTTCTAGATGTATTGATTGATTGATTGATTTTTAACACTAACAATCTGATATACAATCAAAAGATTCATTCAAAAGATAAAGAAACAGAGGGAAGAAAAGGAGAGGGGGGAAAATGAAAAAAAGACATATAACTAAAACACAGAAAGTTTCTGATACCCCCTATGCTAATTGTAATGAAAAGTAAAATAAAAAGGAAAAGTATTATTCTACCATAACAGACCTACTTGAAAAATCCTACTAAGATTACTAACAACCATAAGCACATATTATTACATTGTTAGATTTCTTATCGCTCAAAAAGTCCATAAATGGATTCCAGTCTCTCAAAAAGTCTCCAGTTGGCATATCCTTTAGAACCCATGTTAATTCAGCAATTTGGGCCAACTCAGCAACCTTAACAACCATTCTTCCATTGTCAATCCGTTTCCAAGTTTCAGCAAACAATGTTCTTGCTGCTGTTTTCACATATCAAAGATGTACAGTTGGCCTCCCATATTTGCTAGGGTTAGGGGCACAAGACTCCTGCAAAAGGGGAAAAAACACAAATATCAAAGTGTGTATGGGAGATGTGGCAAGGGAACTGAGGTTTGGTGGGGAGAGCAAGCACCCAGGGTCCAACTCAAGTCAGAGAAAGGAGAGAGAAAGGGGGTGGTTCAGTATGGTGGGCCTTTACTTCCTTTTTCTTGCCCATCTCCTTCCTTAAGTGTAGGGGTTCACGGTGCTGAGAAATAGGTGTGTGAGCCATCCTTAGCTGACCAGGCAGTGGCAGGGGGAGAAGGAGGAGAACCAGAAGTGGGTTTATAAAAGGCTGTGTGGCCTGATCAGAGCTACCAAGAAGGAAGCCTCCCTGGAAGAGAAACACTTGAAATGGGGGTGGAGAAACTCACCAATAATTAAAGTGAAAGTGAAACTATGAAAGTGAAAACTGCAAGTCTGTCTGTGTGTATGTCTGTGTGGCGGGGTGACTGTAATCTATATTTACTATCCAGTTCTTTATCCATGACCCTTTTTGCACAGCATTTTCAATGCAAAAGGGCCCCTTGAGCGTCACGCAAATGTGAGGAGCAGTCCACAAGACGCACTCACATTTGCGCAACGCTCCAGGGCCTGACACGGACCACACATGCATTTTTTCATTTTCAGCTTGAAGCTGAAAATGCTGCATGGTTGCGCATTGCTCCGGGGCCCTGTGCGCACATAAGGAGCCTTGGGAGCCAGGCCGGCCGTGCTTCCTGTTTCAGTGCAGCCTGGGAAGGTCCCAGGCTGCACTGCGAAAGAAAGAGGCGGGGCTCTCGCGCAAGCAGGAAGCTCGTGCAGAGCCGAAGCAGCAGGGAAGCGAGAGCCTCTCTTTGGAGGCTGCTTGCTCGAGCACCGCACCCCATCGCCAAAAATGGGTGAGTTGCGGAAAAGGTCCATAATGCCCAACAGAAACATTTCTGGTAACATTACAAAATCTACCTTTAATTTTTTTTTAACTAACATAAATCATAGACCAGGAACTTTTCACCTTCTCACAAGTCCCCACATATGGTGGGGGTGGGGGGAAAGCCCTTCTTATCTTGACATCTCTAGCATTTATCTGAAACATTCTGGGACAACAATCCAAAGTTACCCCATTCAGGTTCTGATTGATTATAATATTTTGAAGTCAGAAATAAATTTTCTTTCTAGATCAGACTGGCTAATAATGTTGCAGATGCTATGTGCAAAGGACTTTAAGAATGGATGCAGATGGACCCTGAATGCTGTAGACTTGGAAAGGTTCACTTGCAGAGATCCATTGTAGGGTAGTGGTTAGCTCAAATCTCCCATCTGCCTCTAAGTTTACTGTCACTGTCTACTCTGGGGATGGGCAAAATGCAGCACACAAGCTGCATGTGGCTCCCAGGGATTTTTTTTGAGACCTCAAGCCCCTCTGCGGGCATTTTGAGGTCAAAACAATTGACAGAGAGGGAATGTGGACATTTTTACCATCTTTCCATCCCCCCAGGTCATTTTAGGCCCACAAACTGGAAGTAAACCAGAAGAGCCTTCTGGTCACTTTCTGTTTTGAAAAAAGGTCACTCTAGAGACTGAAATGGCCAAGAAGGGCTGAAAAGATGGTGAAAATGGCCTCCGGTTTTTAGAAGGTATTGAAGGTATTTGATGGCAAAAGTTTCTTTCTTTCTTTCTTTCTTTCTTTCTTTCTTTCTTTCTTTCTTTCTTTCTTTCTTTCTTTCCATGGGTGGGTGCCCCCCCCAAGTTTCCTAGAGGGTTACTGTGGCTTCCTAGCTACCCACAGTCTTCTACCTTGGACCTAATCTACAAAGTGTCAGTTGGTGGCTTCCATATCAGTGGGGTGGTGAAGCTAACCTGTGCTTTAGCCCAAATGGTAAAGGAGCTATCCAAGGTGCTGAATCCCCCAACCACGTTTGGCACCTTGGACAGCTCTTTTAGGTTCAGACAAAAAGCTAAGGCAGATTCACCATCCCCTGACCATGGAAACCAGCAGCCAGTGAATCTGTGGGTGGGATTCTGCAGATGCAATGTAACTTTACACTCACAGAATTATGGTTAGTTTTGCAATGCCACCTTGTTAGCGAATTACAACAAGGTGCATCACTGCCCATTGGGCAATGTGCATCAATGCACAATGTTCAAAGTGCACCGTAGCACAGTGTGTGTCCATGAGCAATGGCACTGCATGTACAACCCTGCTTTTGCAACCTTGAACTGAACGTGATTGTTGTGCAACAGTGCTAAAGTTGAGCCCGCAGGCATAAGAGGACCTGTGCTTATGTAACTCACTAACAGGACACCAGTCTCTGCTGCACTGGGCCTGGCACTACCATTTGTTAAAAGATGCCCAGCTCAGAAGAGGAAGTAGATGTTAAGGGGTGAGGAACTATAGCAAGTTGTTGGGCAGCAGAGATGTCCGAGCCACAGAACCTGATTCTGGCCCTCTGAGCTTTCTTGCTGTCCTTAGCTGCAAAAGAGGAGATCAGTCCATCCTAAGAAGCCACCCAGCCGTGACTCAGCATATCTTTGAACAGAGGCACCACTGGGGCTGAGTGGAAAACCAGGAGATGTTGATCCTGCCCTTCCCACCCCCAGAGGCTGCGTGGAAGGACAGCAAGAAGAAAAGCAGTTTGGGAACACTGCCTACTGGACTCCAGTCCAATGGCACTTGACACCGGCAGGCAAGCCCTAGAAGTGAGCATCGGTGTTCCACACATGCAAACAAACATGCCAGTACATGCAAAGTCGCGCCAGCCCAATTCACATTCTGTCAACGTCCGCTTGTAAAGTGGTGCCACCTTGACGGAACGGCATAACTTTGAAAGCCGACTCAAAGCAGACTTTTCTCCAAACAACCCTTAATCCTTAAAAGAAACAGTGAAAGCAGTGAACAAGTTAGCTGGGATTTTATTCATTGTTCCCTTTGGGTTAGTAAAAGTTCCCTGCCCGCCCTCACCCCAGTACATATGTCTGTTTTTAAGCCTCCAGAACCACAAATGTGTAACAGCTTCTCTCTCAGCTCTCCATCACCATCAGCACCCCAGTGATGTTTCATGACTGCTTGCTTTGCTTCTCTAGATGGAAGATGTGGGAATCTAACCCTAAATTGCTTCCAATTTCCATTTCATAAAAGGAAAGCCTAAGATATTTGGGCATCGGGGGTGGAGAATTAAAAAAACCCGCCTTCCTCATCCACTGAATGGTATACTGTCCTACATTTCACAGGCAAAAACCAGAATGCATGGGGCCAACTGACATTAGAGTATGGTCAAGATTGCTGAGGTTTGTAATGAGGAAGAACACAAAAGCTAGGAGAAGCTATAGTAGTTTGCTTTTGCCTGAGTCTGCAGGCAAGAGTGAGATTTAGCCCCTCTTCTGCACTTTCTCTCCTTCCTCATTGAGTGCAAACTGCTTTTCCTCTTTGAACTCAGCAGCAACTGAAGTAAGCTGAGGACAAGGGGAAAACAGAAGGAGGAGAGAAAAAAAGGGACATCAAAGCAGCTGAAAACATGAGATGACAGGGGATTGACTGGGACTTTGCCTGCCAAATCAGGATAGCTGGAGCATATGGGATAAGCATATAACATGATCCAGGATGAATGCCCCAGCACAAGTCTTATTGCTGGGGAAACATTGTCCCTCCAGTTGCAATATTGACCAGATTGCTCTGGGGTGCCCTTGCATTACCTTCAGGCTAGACAGGGACCTGTTCTCCTTGGTAGGCTCCATTGCCTTACTGGTGGCAGGGGTCGTACTATCACCAACACTGTCTTCTAGCTGCTGCCACCACCAATTTGCCCACTCTGACTTCGGCCATAGCCCATGCCAACAATACCCTTCTTCCTCACCCTGCAATTACTGGAATTGGCAGCAGTCCTGATCCTGGTCACAGCAACTAGGATCAGCATGACCTCTGCTGCCATGTCCCTGCTAAAGCTCCTCCCAACCCTGCAGTTTTTGAGGTGAGAGATCTGTTGTGGTGAGAGAGCAGAAAGCTCTCTTCCCAACAGCCCACCATCAGGGAGCATACAAGATTCCTGCTTGTTGCTTAGGCCTTGCCAAGCACCTGGGCCTCTCGTGCAGCCCTGGGACTGCTTCTGCAATGGAAGGAACCGTACAGTAAATTAATTTTTAAAAATATTTTTCTCTTTTCATCTCATGTAAGGTTAAATTTGAGAATGCTGAGTCCACAAATACTGAGGGGCCACTGTATATCTTTTGATTTATTAAATTTATATGCAGTGCAACCAACAAATGATCTCAAGATACTTTGCAAAGATAAAAACACAAAAACCATCAATAACAACCAAAGTCAACACAAAACAGCCAGTCAGCTCAGCACCAAATTGTTAAAATAGCAGGATGCTAACAACAGAGACTGGGAAAGATACATTTTTAGGCTGCAGCTCCCCAAATCTCTGGTCATATTTGTTTGTAAAATCTGGGAGTCACAATCAAAACTAATCATTTTTCCAAGCTCTGGTTGAGCACAAGCAACAGATTTTTAAAAAGTGAAAACTGTGTTTGAAAAAGTAATGCTATCTGGTGGATTCTGAAAGCTGGAAGCTGTATAGACCAAAAAGCAATGTTTACAAGGTCTGAGTAAGAGTGAGAACTAGATACTAAAATAACTGCTGGAAGAAGAAAGTTTTAATTTGGCATCTTAACACATCTCATAAGGATACCAGGTGGATTTCACTAGGGAGAGCATTCCAGGGAAAGTGGTGGGGGTACTGGAATTTGAGAGATGCTCAGAAACACTTAGTAATGTACTTCACACATTGAAGGGTGTGGAAAACTTCTCTGGCAACTGTGGTTCAAACATTTGAAACAGAGGCAAAGGCACTTTTCTCCAAGGCCTCTTGCTTCTTTAACACACGTTCCTTTCCCTCCCCTTCTCTTGCTAAGCAATCAATGGCACCCTTCATTCTCTGGCATGCCATGGGCACAAACAGGAAGCACCTCTCCACACCTGACAATCCCTCTTAATAGCACTCATAAATTGTTTTTGGGAGAGGAAGCTGGGGAAAGGCTTGGAAATAGCAAGAAACCATTATTTGGAGCCCGAGCGGTTCCACAAAGCCTGAGGCACATGGCACTGCTGCAAGATAAACATGCCTGGTTGACAACAAACAAGACGAGGCTGGTCTTTACAACAGATCTGACTTCCAGAGAAAGAAAGAAAGAAAGAAAGAAAGAAAGAAAGAAAGAAAGAAAGAAAGAAAGAAAGGACAAAGGCTGCTATCCAATTGCAGACCAGTGTTACCTTGAACCATATACCTTCTCCTCGGCTTATTGAAAAGCCCCCATAGCCATATTGCACAGCTATCCTATGATTCATGGTGAGCAGGCAGGATTGAGGAAGCATTTGGCTACATTCCTTTAGTCAGATGCATATTGATTACAGCAGTGCTGAGACCTCCAGAAGATCTCAGGGGATCTCAGCCTTGATATCATCATTTCATGTCTAGCTACAGGGGAATAGCCAGACAGTTCTCCAATCCTGCCTGCTCACTGCAGAGCAAAGAACGGTTGTGTGGGTAGGTTCCAGGGCTTCCAGTATTTCACAGATGAAAAGCAGAACACATGTGGACAAGCAAGTTCAGAGTGTGGTCAAGATGACTAAAGTTATTATTGAGAAAGACCAAATAAGCTATGAGAGGCTGCATCAGTTTTCTTCTGCCCAAGCCTGCTCACAAGGGCAAGATTCCTCCCCAGCTGAGTTAATTGAGTACAAACTACTTTTGCAATTTGAACTCCATTTGTATCGTTTGAATCAAGCTGAATACAAAGGCAGATGGTGGGAGGAGGAGAGAGAAACTGGGACATTTTAAGAGCAGCAGTAAAAGTGGGATGACACAGGGTTAACTGGCACTGTCCCTGGAAAAACAAGTCCTGATTTTCATCTGTAAAATCATAGAATCATAGAGCTGGAAGAGACCACAAGGGCTATTAAGCCCAACCCTCTGCATGCAGGAATACACAATCAAAGCATTCCCAACAGAAGGCCATCCTGCCTCTGTTTAAACACCTCCAAAGAAGGAAATTCCGCCACACTCCCAGGCAGTGTATTCAATTGTCAAACTGTTCATACTGTCAGGAAGTTCTTCTTAATGTTTAGGTGGAATCTCTTTTCTTGTAGTTTGAAGCTTTTGCTCTGTGTCCTAGTCTCTGGAGCAGCAGAAAATGAGCTGACTCCATCTTCCATATGACACCCATTCAAATATTTAAACATAGCTACCATGTCACCTCTTCACCTTCTCTTCTCCAGGCTATGATGGAAGTTATGTCATTGTGGAGAATGGAAGAGAATACCAGCCTTTGCAACAGCCAAAAAAAGTCATATGCAGGTGCAAAGTAGCGTATGTCACTAACAGGATACCAACCATTGCTGAAAAATAAGACAGTCTACTACCATATGTGGGTTGTAATCACATGTGACAATTGTGGATATCCATGCATACCCACACAAATGCATATGTGCACTGCTACTGGTAAGGACAGGACAGATGTCACTTCCATGGCTCCACATAAACCATTTGATGGCACCAAGCCACAGCGAGCAAGCTCTCAGATTGTAATATTTTTGTGACAATGTTGTTTGTCCTTCAGATTGTTTTTCTAATAAATGTTAAATGTTCAGAATTTGGTTGCATGACTGCCTCCGGCCACCAGCAACCATTGCTCATGATATGAAGAGTGATAATATTTTGTATAGGAGTAAATCTTCTAACGTGTACCATTGCATGAGTCGGGTACAGCTATACAGCATGCAGCATCACAGCTTCACAACTCCTGCTGTGTCACAAGTCACAATCTGTCCCTCACTTTCTCTTTTAAGCCCTCAAGTTACATGAACTGGTGTTAATCCAGGCTTTGATGGAGCTCTCTAAGGTACTGAATCCTGTTCCTAAATAGGCTCACCACCTTGGAGAGCTCTCCTAAAGCTAGCCAAAACCTGAAATGGATGTACTGCTCCCATGACATGGGAACCACTATCCTACATACTGCCTTCCCCTCCCACTTTTTCCCCTAAGTCCCATTGCTAGAGACAGAAGAATGGGAAGAGAGAAAGACAGAAAAGAGAAAAGGTCACTCCATTGACTCTGCCTCAAATCAGCTCTACTGGAATCATCATTCCAGAACACTTACCAACAAGCAGCCATTGCATCAGGCTTCAGCAGAGGGTGGGAGGGGGATTGGAGCCTTTTTACCAGCTTGCTCTGATGGAAAACCAGTTCCATTTGGCTTCTTCCCTCTTGGAATTCTTTTCATTCCATTGATTCACGAGGAAGGCTTTATAATTTTTAAAAAGTTGCCTCAAGTAAATTTTGGAAAAACTTGTTCCATGACGCAGGAGAGGTCAGATTTTAGCAATCTAGACCAAAGGATGTTCACTTGCAAAAAATAATAAACCGTGCTGGTTATCTGTGACAATTCCTTTCTTTGTGTTGACCTATCTACATGAAATGAAATCCTTGCTCATAATGTTTGTATGCAATTATTATTACAAATAAAAGGTTAACAAACAAGAGTAAGGCCTTTTCCACACGAGGCGAGTGAATCGTTCTGTGCCATTACTCACTGCTTCTTCTTGGCTCGAAGCAACATGGACTCTCCCTTAAGCCCTTCCGCAGGGCTCCTCCGTTTGTTCCAGGGCGATGCGGAACAGTGCAAGGTCTTCAGATCTGCACTGGTGAGGCTTAAAATGGCAGCTTCTGGTTGTTTTGTGGGCCCAGACCAACTGCTGAACTGGCTATGCCCACAGCCCGCCCTCCGCTGATCTCAGGCTCACACTGGTGCGAATCTGCGCATCTGCACAACTGAGGAGGAATGAAATGGTGCGCTCCGGAAAACTGAAACACTGATTTTTTCCAGCCTTCACATAGCATGCTGGAGGACCACTTCGGGACATTTTGGATCGGACTTAGGTGCGGAACTAAGGTAAATAGTACAAGCCTAGTCCGATCCAAGGTGCAGACAACCTCCATGACAGGACGCCTTGGCCCGTCTTAACTTCCCCATGCGGAAAGGGCCTAAGTTGCTTATTTTTATTTTCTTCTTCACTTTTTTCTTTTTGCATTATTTCTTTGTAAACCCAGAATTGGCAGGGAGGCTCTTATTATTGCTTGGTATCATGTAAGATGCGCCAGGAGTTTCTTGGGCTGAAGAAATAGATAAATATCCTTCAAATAGTGAACAGAGAAACAGTTGACAGACAGTAGGATATTTCTATTATTATTATTATTATTATTATTATTATTATTATTATTATTATTATTATTATTAATTTTTAATAATTTTCCAAAAAAGAATAATAAATAAAAACAAATATGTACATCTTTTAGTAATACAACATATAGTGGTAGTATCTTCTTACAAAAATTTCACATGTTTACAATATTTCTTCCTAGCCTTTTTTTTGTAAGAGCTGATAAATATTATTATTCATTTTATAACATTAACCCTCTATTTGTCATCAATTACCTCTTATATGTTAATCCAGCATTCTATTTATCTTGTCAATTATCTTGTCAATTATCATTATTCTCCTACTTTAATCTAACTCTAGTTTTTAATTTACATTAGAAATATTTATTTTTATTATATTTATTTGTTTGTTTGATGTTTCCTTTTTGTAATTTTTTTTTCTTATTTCTTTTATGTAGATAAGATAGCTTATATTACTCTCTGGTTCAGAAAATAAGAGTTTACAGGACCCCAGTCTTTTGCAATCTTCTCATCAGTTTGCCCTCTAAGTCTCTGTGTTAAGTTATCTGCTAACCCAATTTCGTATAAGCTTTGTGTCCATTGCTCAGTGTTTGGTATCTTTTCCTTCTTCCAAAACTTTGCATACTCAACTCTAGCTATTGTTATCATGTATGGTAAAATCTTTGAGTAAATCTTCTGTGTGCTTTGATCTAGTGTGTGCAGTATATTCAACAGATAAATTTCTGGTTCTTTTGAGAATTTCACTTGAAGAATTTCTTCAATCTTATTATATATAGTATTCCAGTATCTCTTTGCCTGCTTACACGTCCACCATAGGTAGTAGGTTGTACCTACCTCCTCTTGGCATTTCCAACATTTCCCGGATCCTGTTTTATAGATTTTCTGAAGCTTATAAGAGGTCATATACCATCTATTAAAGATCTTCAAGTAATTTTCTTTTAGGTTTTGGGCCGCTGTAAATTTTTGTGTGAACTTCCAACTTTGTTCCCAATGTTCCAATCTTATTGGGTGACCAATATTCTGCGCCCATTTGATCATTACATGTTTTACCGTTTCATCTTCTCTCTTGTATATCAAAAGTCTTTTATATAATTTGGCAATTATATGTGGTGGATTTTCTTGCATAATTTTTACTATTTCATGTTGTTCTCCCATATTGAATCCAAACAGCTTCCGAATCAATTTGAAATCTTTTTGATATTTGTCTGTAAGAGAACCAACTCAAAGTCACTCCTCCTTTTTCCAAGTCCGATCTGTCCTTTATATCTATTGTTCCAGCAGTACGTTGTTTAATTAAATCTTCGTATCTAAGCCATTTCGTCATGTTCTTCCACCTGCCTAAGAAAGCTTCCTGTGGGGAGACCCATTTTGGGATTGAGGTAATAAATATTCTTTTATACTTTCTCCAGATTGTCAGGAGGAATCTTCTAATGTAATGGTTAGCAAAGTCTTTATCCACATTTGCTTTGTTATAACAGATATATGCATGCCAACCCAATCATAGATCGGCTCCTTCTGGTACAAGTAATCTTTCATTCTCCAAGTTGATCCAATCCGCGATCCACGATAGTGCAGCTGCTTCATATTATGTATGGAAATCTGGTGCTCCAGCACCACCTCTAATTGTTAAATCAGTTAGTGTTTTCCAACTGATTCTGGGTTTCTGACCTTGCCAAATAAATTTGTTTATATCTTTTTGCCATTGGTTGAATGGCTTTCTATTAGTTATTATGGGAAGATTTTGAAATAGGTACATTAACTTTGGAAGCACCGTCATCTTAATTGTTGCTAATCTTCCCATTAATGATAATTGCACATACTACTAACACAATTCATATTTCAAATGCCTGTTTGAACAGAAAGGTCTTCACCTGATGGTGGAAAGAGCATAGAATCATAGAGTTGGAAGAGACCCCAGGGGCTATCCAGTCCAACCCTCTGCCATGCAGGAACCCACATCAAAGCACTCCCAATAGATGGCCATTCAGTCTCTGCTTAAAAACCTCCAAAGAAGGAGACTCCACCACACTCCACTGAGGTAGCATATTCCACTGCTAAACAGCTCTGACCATCAGGAAGTTCTTCCTGTGGTTTAGGTGGAATCTCTTTTCCTGTAGTTTGAACCCATTGCTCCTTGTCCTAGTCTCTGGAGCAGCAGAAAACAAGCCCGCTCCTTCCTCAACATGACATCCCTTCAAATATTTAAACATGGCTATCAAGTCCCCTCTAAACCATTTCTTCCGCAGACTAAACATCCCCAGTTCCCTAAGCCGCTCCTCATAGGGCATGGCTTCCAGACCCTTCGCCATTTTGGTCACCTTTCTTTGGACACTTTCCATCTTGTTGATATCCTTCTTGAATTGAGGTGCCCAGAACTCGACACAGTATTCCAGATGAGATCCAACCAAAACAGAATAGAGTGGTACTATTAACTCCCTTGATCGAGACACCATACTCCTATTAATGCAACCAAGAATCGTGTTGGCTTTCTTGGCTACTGCATCACACTGCTGACTCATGTTCAGCATATGGTCCACCAAGACTCTTAGATCCCTTTCACATGTACTGTTATCCAGCCATGTGTCTCCCATCCCATAACATTTGGTAAGCACATGGGAGACAGCCTTTTTGGTGATGACTCCCGTTGCAGAATTCTCTCCCATGGAAGTTTCAGTTGGTCCCCTTTCTCCTTTCCTTTCACTGGCAGGCAAAGACTTTTCTATTCAGGCCTTTGGCTTATAACTTAGGTGGCAGAAAGAGTTTTGAAGGGGGTCATGTTTTTATCTTTTTTTTAACTATGTCTTGTGTTTTATATTGTTTTAATCCTCTGTTTTTAACTGAACAGCCATTTAGTTATTTTTTTAACTTTTGTATAAATAATATTTTAACTGTACCTTGCTTTTTAAATGATTCTAAAATGCCTTGGATCCTGCACAATGAGAAAAGCAAGATATAAATAATAAAATAAAAATCACACACATACATTAATGTCCATTTGCTGCAGAACTTGGAACAGTTACCTTTTGGATTATGAGTCCTGGAGCCACTCCCCCCCCAGCCAGCAAAGTCACAGGGCATGCCGGATGGTGGATTCTGGGCATTGTAGTCCAAAATAAAAGCAAACTTGCCAAACTCTGATTTATAATTCAGGGAGCATGCAAATATTGCCTGGCAGGAAGGGAGCAGCAAATTACCAATGTCACAAACAGGATTCCCCCCATCTGCTTCTCCGCACAGTAGCTCCCGTGTATAGAAAAGGCATGAAATATACCAAACACATTTAAATGCATTATATAAAGAGAAGGTTTTGTGTTGCTCTTTGAAATTTACCAATTTTTTAACTTAATTTTTTATTAACTATCATATGAACTGAAAATACAATACATACGGAATCAAGGTACGATAAATTCACTTGCAACTTAAACAAGTTCATCAGTAAATAAATATACATTTAGAGTATCCATATGCTTGTCTAATATAATTCTCTTATCTTCTTTCTTCTTTCTTCTTTCTTCATCCTTTTCTTCATTCCTTCTTTCCTTCCTCCCTTATCAAGCTAATAATCAATCTACTAGTGAATTTTAGCTAAGATATAGTACTGTCTAACACAGTAATGATAATAATAATACAATAGTGAAAATGACAATAATAATACAAAAATCATACAATAGCGAAAATGAAATGCTCTTGGAAATTATAATGGATCACCTGGAAGAACTGGGGCTCTTCATCCCTACCCCCATACGCACACATAGGTATGCACAAACCAGGCAGTGTTCCTATTAATCTAAACAAATGTTAGAAGGCTGCTCTTGAAACGTCCTGGGATTTTAAAATCTTGAAAGTGTTATAACAACTTAGGAGAAGCTGACACAATCACTTGCTCCAGTTTCACAAAACCTCCCTATAGAGACTGTAATTTTAGAATGGACCCCACTTAGCCCTGAGCTTCAGATCTCTAGCACATGAAAAGGAAAAGCAAAGCTGGGCTCTTAGAGTATTAAAAAAACCCCATTAATTCTTACTAGAATTCCTCTTGCCTTCTGCGTTCCAGACCTCCATCCCTTGCTACTGCAGCCATCATGTTCACCTTATCTTTAATTTCCCCTTCTTTTATAGAAGGCTGGGGCAGAAGAGGGCTGCAGTGGTGGGGAGACAAACTCTTTTAGCCAGCAGGTGCAACTGGTGTCAAGGAGCAAAAGGCTAACATCTGGAGAGGTCCATTTGCCAGCTCTCCAAGGGATGGAGGGAGGAGGAGAGAATGACAAAACACTTAATTCTTCCCACCCTAGGAGGGTATATGCACAGGTCTTTCAATATAAATGGGGCTTTCCATCTGAGACAGAGCTGAGACCCAAAATGTGCCTGAGCATAGCCTGAAGACCTGTAAAGTAGTAATAAAACAAATCCATAGCGTTATCTCTGTGCATGAGCAGAGCAGCTTTAGGTCATCATTGGTTGAGATTGGTTGCAGGTCCATCAAGAAGTGAGACTATCAAGCCAATATTAAAAAATACTCCACTGGCTGCCAATTAGTTTCTAGGCAAACTACAAAGTGTTGGTTATTACCTTAAAGCCCTATGTGGTTTGGGTCCAAATTACCTACAGGATCATCTCCTCCCACACAATCCACCCCATACACTCAACTCAGGTCTTCTGAGGGCATTTACTTAAATTAGCTGGGACTAGACTGGCAATGGTTAGCCAGAGGACCTTTTCATCAGCTGCCCCTAGACTGTGGAATGGCCTGCTGGAAGAGATTTGATAGCTAAACCCACTATCTGAATTTTCAAATCTGAAACTCCTGTACTAAGGAAGGATCCTTAGTAAACATTTTTCCACTCCTTTTATCCTGTCCTCCAACATAGACAAAGCAGAGCAAAAACCCCTGCTGTGTGCCTTTCCTACCAAAGCCTGCCACCTTCGTAGCACAAGCATCTTTTACAATCCTGTCCTGTCCACAGAGTTGACATATAGTCATCAAAACCTTTGTCACCTACGTGCTAATATTTCCTTTACACATCAAAACAATCAACCCATTCTGGCCACCTTTTGTCCACTCTGCAAACTTAATTGTTTGTCCAGGCAGAGAATCATCAACACCTCATGTCTTCAGGGCAGGTTTTGGGGGATAAGAGGCCTCAATTTTGGGTCCCTCAACACAGCATTTCAATTTTTAGGGATCCACTTTGTCACTCTGACTTTTGATCAGTGCTATCCTTGGGCACAAGTCTAAGTCATCTTGTCATTCTCCGCTTCTCTCTGAATGGTAATTATAACCTGATCCCTTCTATCCCTGCTATCCATTTTCCTCCCTTTCTTTTCAGTTAGACTTGAGTAACTGCTTGTGTATGTGATGATTTTGTGTGTGCATGTGTATTTCCCCCCAATAAAACACATTTAAATTAAACTATAAGTCTTCTGGCCGGTCCCTTTGGCAGGAACCCTGTAAAAATAGGTGAAAAGGTCCTACAGTTACCCCTCCTCTTGCAGTATTCTTAATTTGACTTAATTAATTCCCCATTTTTACATTTAATTGCGGGTTCTAGTAGAGGACATGATAGGGTCCCATGCTTTTGGGGTAACAATACCACACTGGCTCTCTATTTAAATTCTGTAAATTTGAAAATGAAAATGTGAATTTTCATGTGGCTTTAAAAAAAAAAAAATCCCACTGATAAATGCAGAAACAAAATGATCTCACAGGAAAACAAAGGAGAAACTGATACTGTTCGGGAAATAAACTTTTTCTCACATCTTTAATACCAATAATAAATAAACAGAATACAATGTGATATGGTGCCCCCACAAGCTATTATACTCCTCTGCCCTGAATCAAGAGCGGAATCTTCACCCAGCTTTAGATCACATTCCGAGGAGAATTTTGAGGTTTGTGCTCAAGAGAAACAGCTGGGAAATTCTGAGGGACGTTAAAGATGTTTCGATAAGCCTCACAGCTAGGATGGTATAGTGACTGGAATCTTGAACTGGGACTATGGAGATGTGAGTTCAAGAAACTCAGTGGTTGAACTTGGTCCCTTTACCATTTTCCAGTCCAATCTGCCAGTCATCAGCATATGATTAACCAGGCCCCTTCATGCTGGTAGCTACTAAGACATGGCTGAAGCCAAGGAGCTACCACTTCAAATTTCCCACAATGCCCTTGAGAGCTACCACATCAGTGGCATTGTGGAGAATTTACATGGTGGCTCCTCAGCAGCCTGCACTGACTGCTTCTCCTGTCATCTGCAAAACCTAGCACGATCCTCTCTGACAGGTTGTTTGTGAGGACAAAAATGAGGAGAGTTTCTTTTTTAAAAAAAATTCAGAACTATTAGAATAATACAAAACAACATAAAAGTTAAGCATACACTAAAAGACATAACAATCAATCTACTACACAAACTACAAACTACCTAAACTAAACTATTACAATCAACAGCTAAACAAAAAGAGAAAAGAAAAGAAAAAGGTGGGGTAATAAAAAGGGAAATACATTTGACTTCCAACTCCCCAGTAAAATGCTAATTATCATTACTATAATATATAGGCAGCAGAAATCATATTTAAATAAATAGGAACGTTACGTAAACTTCTACCATTAGACATTTTGTGATATTAACACTATTAATAATATATTAACACATTTACATTTCTGTTAATTAGTTTCTAATATTTAAATCTGATATTATTCTAACCAAGGGAAATATCCCTAAACTTTCCCACTAATCAAAACCTCTTGCTGCTTCTTTCTCTTCTGCTGATTTAAGATAATGTTATAACCCTTTCCCATTGCTGTTTATATTCATTACGAGAAAAGTCTCTTATGAAAGTTGTTAACTTGTTCAATGAACACTGCAGTGGAAATAAGGTGGGGTATAAATATAATAAAGCTTAAAAAGAATGGTTAGAGAAACTATTTCAGAAAGTACATGTACTGTCAAACCCCACTGATAACAACATCCAAAGCAACTGTGTTGAAACCACCAAAGGAAGTCTGGGGCCATTTCCATACAAGACTGTTATAGCGCGATGATTCCACTTTCAACCTCCTATGGAATCTTGGGGTTTGCAGATTCGGGAGGGGCCTGCTGGCCCCTCCCAAAACTGCAAACCCCAAGATTCCATAGGAGGTTGAAAGTGGAATCATCGCGCTATAACAGTGTCGTGCGGAAATGGCCTGAGACAAGCCAAACTGATATTGATGAGAAATTGCTTGGGACATGGAGGATTTGGGGAAGGAAATCTTGCACCTCCATTTCACCTACAGCAATTTTTGAGTCAGATGTAGAAGGAGGCAAGGTATCTGAGAAATTTATGAGTTTTGATTTTTTTTCCATCAGTTGAAATTTCCCAGGAAGGGGGCAGTGTTTTTCTGCATCTATTATAGATAAATGTAACCAGGCTGTTATGAATATTATGGATACTTCATATGGAAGGCATGGAAACCACCCTCAACGACCAACAAGATAACTCTCCATGTGCAAATGTTTCCCATTCAGACAAAGCAACCCTCCTCCCAGTTTCCATATCACTGCATATGAAGGTGGGATTGGGAGAGGTGTCCAAAATTCAGAACAATATTATTGTTTTAGGGTATCCTGTCTTAGTGGCTCTGCTAACTGTGAGTCTTTGAACCACAATGATTTTGTTTCTCACAACTCTGATTGGAATCACATGATCTGGTACAAAAGAACCTTAATGTACTTGAAGGCCATTTCCGCACTAGACTGTTATAGTGCTATTATTCCACTTTCAACATCCTATGGAATCCTGGGGTTTGCAATTTAGGGAGGGGCCTTTGAGGTGCAAACCCTAAACTGCAAACCCCAGGATTCCATAGGATGTTGAAAGTGGAATAATAGCACTATAATAGGCTAGTGCAGAAATGGCCAAAGCCATGATAGACATTTCCTGAATCACCCAGTCTTCTGCAAAGGATGTAGTAGGGTTTAGGAGACATTATTGGCTAATAAGATGCAAGAAACAGTAAGCACCTGGAATGACTTTGTATCTGAAATTGGCTGAAGAGAGCTAAAAGTCATTATAGAAAAATAGGTCACCCACCACTGCACTAGAGGGATGAGTTTCCTTGGGCAATGGAACACTGGGGTTGCCAGATTAGCTTGGTGGTAAATGTGCTCTGGGTTTAGCCTGCATTTTAGAGGAACTATTCAAGTTCCTATACCACTATGCCAGCATGGTGTAGTCATTTGAACATTGGACTATGACACTGGAAATGATCATTTGAATCCCTGCTTACTCATTGAAACTCACTGGGTGACCTTGGGCAAGTCACTCTCTCTCAGCCTCAGAGGAAGGCAAAGGGAAACCCACTCTGAACAAAGTTTGCCAAGAAAACCCTGTGATGGGTCCCCTTAAGGTTGTTTTAAGTAAGAAACAACTTGAAGGCACACACCCACATAAACTACAATCTAAGTTGCTGAACCTGTTGAGTTCAGCACCTTGCATAGTTCCTTTAAAGATTAAAACTTGGATTGGACTCACCACTCCACTGACAGAGAAGCTACCACTGGCCTCAGAGGAGAGTTTGGTGCCAGGCAGGGCCAAAGCTGGCAGTGGGCATCAGGAGGAAAACACACTGAGCAGTGTTGCTCCTATAACTTCTCAGAAAAGTGGGACTGCATAACAGTTGTAATTTCTTGGTAGTATATTTTACACATTTCCTGCCAAGGAACTTAAAAGTAGTATTGTTCAGGTCCATGAAAGCTGATCAGACTGAGAAAGAGATTGCCCAAATTCAGTGTTGTACTCAGCAACAGACCACTAATATGATGGGAATTTGTCTTCCTCTGCTGTAGCCCGCCACAGCAACCAAAAACATGCTCTGGAGGATTCCCAACTTTCTGGAGTAGATTTTGAGGTGGAAAGGGCAGTGCAGAGAGAGAGAGAGAAATTGCTCCCTTTGTTCTGCTTACGGAAATAGTTCTGTCACGGAACAACTCCATTGGATCCTGGCCTTTGATCACTCAGATAGGTTCACTGTGGAGTCTCAAATCAAGTTCTCCTCCATTCTCTAAAGCAGTGGTGCCCAAACTTTGGTTCTCCAGGTGCTTTGGACTTCATCTCCCAGAAACCTCAGCCAGCCTAGCCAACAGTTAAGGGATTCTGGGAGCTGAAGTCCAAAACATTTGGAGGACCAAAGTTTGGGAACTGCTACTCTAAAGAGAAAAACTCAGGACACTGGCAAACCTAAGTCAGCACCAACCCTCAGACATACAGCATCAGTCTCCCTTCTGCTTGGATGCAATTGCTGTCCTAAACCCAGCCAGAACCCCTTTTAGAAAAATAAGATTTCCGATGCTCTTCTCCCCCAACCCCCATCAGACAGGTTTGCAGAAGAAGTGTGCCAGTGACTGCAAACATCTGGGACTACATGCCAACTTTCCGCCTGCCAGTTTTACAAATCTGATGGACTGCTGCGAGTACCTAATCAAAATGCAGGAACTCACTCTGCGGAACAAAGTGCATCCAGCTCCCTTTTGATCATCACAGCACCTGGCCTCCATGGGTCATGTGCAAAATCTGTCGTTGATATGTTTCCTTGGCAGGAAAAAGAAAGGAAGGATTAAGGTTCTAAGGGGTATGTCTAATAGCACATAACACAAAAAAGAAGGCCGGACTTTTGTGAACTCACAAAATTTGGAAAGCTCCAGCTAAATACGTCACCTCATTGCAGGGTGCATGTCCGAGTGCCTTCAACTTGTTGCTGGAAAGAGGACTGGAGAACAGGCGGTTATGCTGCTTTTGCAGAATTGAAATCAGGATGAATGAAAGTTTCATTTAAAAGAAAAATAACAACTTCCTGAAATTCACTAAGTTCATCATAAATTCAGCGAGGTTTAAAAATATTCAGTCTGGATGAAAATAAAACTTACAGGTTTGCCAATCTAGGAAAAGAGCTTTGGGAACTTAACTCTGAAGTGTCTGGCTTTGAGTCCCTCTATATTCTAGGAAGGTATCATCCAAGTTCTTAGTCGGGCTTGGTCTGTAGTAGACTCCTGCAATAACATCGTTGTTGTTCCTGTCCCCCTTAATTTGTTTTTTTTACTCAAATGCTCTCAACCTGGCTTCCAGGATTTAAGTCATGGATCTCTTTACAGATGTAAACATTCTTGACATACAGTGCTACTCCTCCTCCTTTTGTGTTTGGTCTGTTTCTCTGAAATAGGTTGTACCCCTTTATTACTACATTCCAGTCATGAGACCCATCCATCCAGGTTTCAGTGATGCCTACTGTCTTGCTTTGCTGTCTTAGAGTTCAAATTCATGGGGCTGGATAACAGCACGTGTGAAAGGGATCTAGGAGTCTTGGTCGACTATAAGCTGAACATGAGTCAGCAGTGTGATGCAGCAGCCAAGAAAGCCAACACGATTCTTGGTTGCGTCAATAGGAGTATAGTGTTTCGATCAAGGGAGCTGACAGCACCACTCTATTCTGCTTTGGTTAGACCCCATCTGGAATACTGTGTCCAGTTCTGGGCACCTCATTTTGAGGAGCTGGAACATGTCCAGAGGAGGGCGACCAAAATGGTGAAGGGTTTGGAAGCCATGCCCTATGAGGAGTGGCTTAGGGAGCTGGGTATGTTTAGTGTGCAGAACAGAAGAGGACACATGATAGCCATGTTTAAATATTTGAAGGAATGCCATGTTGAGGAGGGAGCGGGCTTGTTTTCTGCTGCTCCAGAGACTAGGACAAGGAGCAATGGATTCAAGTTGCAGGAAAAGAGATTCCACCTGAACCTCAGGAAGAACTTCCTGACATTCAGAGCTGTTTAGCAGTGGAAGATCCTGCCTCGGAGTGTGGTGGAGTCTCTTTCTTTGGAGATCTTTTAGCAGAGGTTGGATGGCCATCTGTTAGGAATGCTTTGATGGGTGTTCCTGCATAGCAGGGGGCTGGACTGGATGGTCCCGGGGTGTCTTCCAATTCTAAGATTCTATGATTCGATTTCCTATGCTTTCTGCATAAGTGTAGAAACACCTAACATCCCCCCCTAGCCAATTATTCCAGGGTGTTTTTTTCCTCCCACTGTTGGGTTCTTGTAGTATTCAACCAGTTCTCTCTATAATATTTAGCCTATTATCTCCAGCACTAAATGAACTCTGGACCTCAAGAATACTGTCTCCCTCCCAATCATAACTCAGTTTAAAAAGATCAGATTTATGAGACTCTTAGCAAAAACATTCCTGCCAATTGCAGCAAGGTGCAACCCATCACTTGCCAGGAGTGATGTCCATTTTTCTGAAAGCATGATCCAAGAAGCCAAATTGTTCCTGGTGGCACCATCTGCAGAGCCAGTTGCTCACCTCCACCATTCTTCTCCCCCTTTCTGGGCCATGTCTCTACCCAGGAGGAGAGACAAAATGACAACCTATGTAGCAAGGTCCTTTGGCTTCCTATCCAGAGCCTTGTAGTCCCTTAAGATATTCTGAAGGCAACGCCTTGCAATTTCATTGATTCCCATGTGGACCAAAAGGAAGGGGTAATTGTCAGTGGGCTTGACGAGTCTTTTCAGCCTCTCTGTTACATCACAGTTTTTTGGCCCAGGGAGACAGCACACCTCTCAAGACATCCTGTGAGGCCCACTAAACCACTGCTTCTGTTCCCCTCAACAGGGAATCCCTTCCAACCACCATACACTGCATCTGGGGATTGGCAGTAGCCATTCCATGTACTGAATCTTCCGAGATCACCTGCACATTCTGAAGACTGACATTAAGATTTAAAATATAAATGAATCCATTACAAACCAGTTTGTTGCCCCCTTGGTAAACCCTGTCCCGGGGTCTACAACTTTGATATAAAATTAATCTAACCCACTAGAGAGGTCACTCGGATGCGCACATAGGCAATTACGGTTGTACGATCGAACGAACCAGGTCAGGCCAGTAAACTCCCCAGTCACGTAGCCACAGGAGACCTCATGTTGTGATAACCCATGGTGGACAAAAGATCATTCACCTTTAAGGAGTCAACTTGAAGGGAGTAAGAGTGTTCCCAGAAAGCTGGGCATTGGAAGCCATAAAATCTCATCAAATCCATCCCCAGAAACTCACACTGCAGCCTCGAAACGGAGGAAGATCCTGTTATTTAGATGACACCTTGTTATCTTCCGATATCCAAGAAAGTGCCAGGTGTGGAGTTGTTTTCTTTCGCTGTCCCCTTTTTGTCCTCCCCAGGAGAGGATTTGACTTCAAAGTAAATTTTTCCTACAAATAGTCCTCGTTTCTGGACCAGTAGGGGAGAGAAGAGGAGGGAAAAGGAAGAAGAGACGATGCCTCCTGGTCATACCAACTGACCGGTCCCCCCCTCCTGATAGTCGTGTGATCTCCTCAGCGTCTCTTCACTGAGTTCCGTTTTCTTTCGCTGCTTCCCGGACCAAGGACTTCAGGAAAAGGTGCAGTATCGCCCAAACTACAAATCCTTCAACAGTCCCTCTATCTTATTTCCACTCTTTATTTCTTTTAGCTCTTGGATGTGTGTGTGCATGTTTGCGTTGATGAGAGTTAGTACTGTTCAATAAAGTCATTCATTGGACCTTTTTGTGTGATTTCTGACTGAGCCTGACCCCGTAAAAATTGGGTAAAAGATCTCGCTAGGTTACTCTGCCTCTTGCATTGCTGTCACTTGTGCTCCATTGAGCTTACTTTCCCCATCATTTGGAGCATATTGAGGCATCCCTCTGGGACCCCCAGATTTTCAGGGTAACAAGTTCCTCAAAAAACCAGTTCCAAGAATTAAAATAACAGAAAACATCCAGAAATTCAAAGGCCCCCTTCCCTAACTACAACCCCCATAATCCCCAGACAACAAGCCTCTCTTTAGTGATGCATAGAAAACCTTGAAAGGGTCTTGGACCACAGCTCTCAGATTCCTGAGCCACCGGCCATGCTATTCAAAAAGGTCACTTTTCCAAGTTCTGCAAATGGTAATTTCCATGGAGCACAAACAGACGGTTGATTACGAGAGAGGACGTGTGGGAGAAAGAAAGGATCAAACCCCTCTTCCACCCACCAGATACCCCCCATGGTTCCTCTCTGCATTAATGCTGCACAGCAAACTTCATTTTAGGAAGCTTGACTTTGCCAAGTCAGTCATCAAGAATTAGGGACCAGAGTTTTTTGGGGGGAGGAGGGTTGTTGCAGCTGGCTGGTGAAATAGCTGCTTGAGCAGCATGCTGTGACTTTTGTGGGAAATAATCTTGAAAGCACTTAAAAGTCCTTTAAAGATTGGGCTGCTCGCTTCATTTTTTCAGCATGCATATCTTCTGGTAAATAAACAGATATTATAAAAACACTGCTATTCCTCTGGTACTTTTTGACCCTCCAGAAAGGCTGTGCTCTGCTCTTGTCTAGAGCTTCCAAATGCTCTCTGAGAAGATTGCGCATAAAGAATTGTCTTCAATTCTGTTTTAAACCAGACGACTAGGGATCTGTTTTAAACCAGGTAAACTACTGCCAAAATAGGTTCAATACTTTGGATAGCTCCTTTAAATTTCTGACTAAAATCGCAAGCTGATTGGCCACCATACTGGCATGGAAGCCTCAGCTTACCACTAGGGGCACATCCACACTATTCAAACATATTTAACTTTAAATTAGAGATGTACACAAGCTTTGAAGGAGAGAATTCTAAGGATGTTGCCAAGCTATAGATTCCAGAATTCTGTAGACTGTAGTTCTGATGGTTAAACTGGGATGAAACTGATAAAACTATATAGTGTAGACACATATCAGACTATTTGTTTATCTAGCCTAGGATTGTCCAATATGCCTAGTCCACATGGGACATGCTAAGCATTGAATTCGTAACCTTTTCTGCATAAAACATATGATGAACTATGAGAGATCACCTGCTATCTATGTTATATTACAATATAATGCACAAAATTGGAGAACGGGGTGATCACCTCAGGAAGCAGATGCTGAGATGCAGCAACTGGAGCCTTCCACCTATTCCTCCTGAACTTTATTTCTCCCTCCCTGTTGGAAGGCAGAGCTATGTATGCTACACAACCTGATCTAGGCCAAACTAGCCTTCTTCCTTTGGGCACGATGAAGGATGCTATTCCACCACTAATGCTGAAGTCAGATTTGATTAACCATTCAGCCATCTTCTGTATGTGAACTGGAATTGGGTATGATCTTATTCCTTTGCCTTGGGCCATTTCTGCTGTATGCTGTTATAGTGCTATTATTCATAGATCATAGATAACAGAATCATGGAGTTGGAAGAGACCCCAGGGGCCATTGAGTCCAACCCCCTGCTATGCAGAAACACCCATCAAAGCATTCCCAACAGCCATCCAGCCTTTGCTTAAAAACTTCCAAAGAAGGAGACTCTACCACACTCCGAGACAGCATATTCCACTGCTGAACAGCTGTGACCATCAGGAAGTTCTTCCTGAGGTTCAAGTGGAATCTCCTTTCCTGCAGCTTGAATCCATTGCTTGTTGTCCTAGTCTCTGGAGCAGCAGAAAACAAGCCAGCTCCCTCCTCAATATGATATCCCTTCAAATATTTAAACATAGCTATCATGTCCCCTCTTAACCTTCTCTTCTGCAGACTAAACATACCCAGCTCCCTAAGCTGTTCCTCATAGAAGAACCTTCCAGACCCTTCACCATTTTGGTCACCTTCCTCTGGACACAACATCCAGTGGAATTCTGGGGTCTGTAGTTTACTGAGGCTAAAGAGCTCTCTGGCTGAGAATTCTAAAGGCCCCTCCCTAAACTGCAAATCTCAGGATTTCATAGGATGTTGAAAGTGGAATAATAGCACTATAACAGTGTAGTGCAGAAATGGCCTTAGACTGCAGATATTTCTGACAATAACTTGTATAGTCTTGGGTGCTGCCTTTTCAGCATGGAGAGACCTATGAAGACAGTCTTTGAGAGGTCTTTGGAACTGTGGGGTCTCTTCTCTGGGGACTCTCTCATGCCTTAGCTTGAGCACTTTTGGGATTCCCATGAAATTTTCTTATTTAGTCTGGCTCTCAAATTAAGCTGATATAGGGTAATATTGTTTTTGCATGCAGAATTTTACAAGCTGCTTCACTTTACTGGGTATTTTGCTGACTTCCCAAATGATTTAAGCTGCATAAAATCCTATCAGAAACCCCTGTCCAATGTTTTTAAACACTATTACTCACCTGGAGCCCCTAAGGAACGTCAGATTAGAATTCTTGAAACTTAATCAACCATAATGTTTCTTGGGAATATCTTTTTTCACTTTTTAAAATGCTGTTTCCCACATTATAGGTCATTCCAATTGCATCAATAATTGAAAGGAGATTTCTTTTAACACCTCTGAAAGCACAATGCACGGTTAGCCTAAACTTTGGCCGTGCTCTGTGTTGATTGGCTAAATATCACTGACTCAGCCCAAGGGACTGGCTAGATTTCTAAGCAAAGCCAAACAGTTTTCAGTTTGGGGGTGTTTGCACTTGATGTGAAAAGGTTGAGACATTTATGATTGAGCCAAGGCTAAAGTTCCTGGGAAACACTGCTCCAAAACATATGGACTTTGCTTTCAGGACCAAGGTGGGTCCTGAAAGCAAAAAAGAGAGAGAGAGAAGTCTCTAATTGGTTCATGGGCAGTGGGATGGGAGTGGGGAGATATGGGGAGAGGAGGAGAAAAGCTCTGACATGTGTGAGGAGCTGTTGAACTCCTGGTTCTAATTATTCCTGTGATTAACTTTCTTCATTTTTATGGGCCAGTTCTTGATCTTTTCTCTCCTATTTTATACTGGAGGCAGCCAGTGGCAAAATGAGAGACCCAGCATGGTGTAGTGGCTTGAGACCAGGGTTCAGTTCCCCACTCAACCATGGAAACCCATTGGGTGAGCATGTCACACACTCTCAGCCCTCAGGAAACCCTGTGATAGGTACGCCTTAGGGTCACCGTAAGTCAGAAACGACTTGAAGGCACAGAACATCAACAAAATTGCATAATGATGTGGGCTGAAGGAGAGCTAAAGGTATCTGTGGGGAGCGTACATTGAGTAGTGGGTAAATTAAAGCACAAGGAGATAACAAAGCATGTTGTTGATGATCAGTGGCCTATCCAAAGCCATTTCCACACTACACTGTTACAGTGCTATTATTTCACTTTCAACATCCTGTGGTTTGTAGTTTACTGAGGTCAAAAAGCTCTCTGACTGAGAATTCTAAATGCCTCTCTCTAAATGGCAAACTCTAGGATTCCATAGGATGTTGAAAGTGGAATAATAGCCCAGTAACAGTGTACTGCAGAAGGGCCCTAGCAGAGGAGATTCTTCTCATCACTGAAATTAACCATTAAATGTGAGATCAAGCATACCTTCCCACTGAAATCTGCAAATCTGTGAGACTTGTGGTATGTTCCACCTGCTTCTTAAATCCTATGCCAGGAGAAAAGTGAGATATAAATTAGTAAAACAAAACAAATCAAGCTTGTTTCTTTAAAAATGCAAAGAGCTAAAAAAAAAAAAAAAAGATTGTGCAACTGAAGAATACTGTAAACACACTTTAGTCAACAGAAAGAATGTATACAAAATTGTGTACATCAGGAAAAGAGCATAAATAGATACATAGGTTATAGTAAACATCTTTTTTCCATAAATGTGTACATGTCAAATGTGTACACATTTCCACATAAGCAAAAACAAAAAACAAAGTCTTGCAGGCAGAGAGTAGAAACACAGGTGGGATTCAGAGAAATGTAGCAAACTCAAGACGGGGAGTTTTTCACCTCCTTGGTTCACTCTTAACTTTCCAGAAAGCGATGAGTCTCTATCGCATTGGATTGTTTAGGGTTCTAAAGATGATGAATGGTCTTGCCTTTGAGGTTAGGGATTTAGCTCATCGGCTTTTTAGAGCCTTCCAGTAACCGTAACAAGAGCATAAAATCAAAGAACCTGATAAACAGAAGGGAGGGACAATCTGCAATACAGAGGAAGATCCATGGCCCTGCAGATGTTGTTAGCTTTATCTCTGACCACTGGGCATGCTCATTACAACTGGGATCTAGAGTCCAACAATATCTAGTCTCCCACCCTTGGTGTACAGTGTGGCTCATATCACAGGACAAAATCCAGTCATCCCAACATGAGGGCCAGTCCTACTATTAGACAATGTAGCTCTCCAGAGTATAGTTCCTAATATGCCTCATCATTGGCTATCCTGGCTAAGGCTGCTGGGACTTACATTCCAACATATCTGGAAGAACCCCACACCTACATTACAGTAAGGTGTTAACCTCAGGGAGCTTATTGAGGGTTGTCATTTATCACTCTTGTATGTTTTCTTGTCAGAAGCAGGGAACGGTACACCTGAGAATTTTTTTTTTTTTTTGCCTTCAGGTGCCAAAAGAACTTTGTTTATATTACGTCCCTTGATTCTGGAAGTGGGAAGTGCTATTTGGAGCTCTGTCACAGGCAGCAAAACATCATGGGCCTCCATTTCTACAAGTAGGATAAGTAAGGTGACTGCCTGTTGTGAAATGGTCTCGAGAGCGCTGCGGGATTGCGAGGACGGTTTCACATGATGTCCTTGCAATCGCATGATGCTCCCGAGGCCAGTAGGCGGTGATCACGCATTATATCATTTTCAGCTTGTTGCTGAAAATGATGCGTGATCACGCATCGCTCCCGAGCCCCACCCGCACTTACCTTGTGTGCAGAGCCTCCGGATGCACGGCCATCGCGTTTCCTCCCTCAGCGCAGCCTGGGAAAGTACCCGGCTGTGCTGCGGAAGGAAGGGGTGGAGCCCTCACGCTTCTTTCCAGCCAGTATGGAGCTGGTGAGGAGGGGAAGCAGAGAGGATGCGAGTGCCTCCCGAACAAGGCTTTTTGCACAATCGCCACACGACACCAGCGGCACCAGGTAAGGTGCGAAAAGGGCCTAAGAGAAGGATACATTTCAAAGGTTGTCCTCTGTTCTTCACTGGGGGCCTATCCCCTGCTATACAGTTGCCCACTGGGGTGCAGGAGCCCTGCGAAAGTGAAAAACCAAGAATATTGTAAGCCTACCCCAATACACATGCTTCGGCCATCTTTCCTGCCAACAGCCCTGGCCCATACCTCCCTTTTCTTGTTGATATTGCAATACCACCACCAGTTTTCCCAAGCCTCATTACCTTCTAGGGACTGAGTACTGAAGATGATTTTAGCAGCAGCTGCTGGCAGTAGATCTTTCTCCTTCTCATCTCCTTTCCCACCAACAGCCCCAGCTTGTACCTCCCTTTCCCACCTTGGCACATAGACATCTCCATTAGATTTTTCCAAGCCCCTCTGCCTCCTAGGGACTCAATACCAAAGACAATTTTAGCAACAGCCACCGGCAGTAGCATCTCCTTCTCTTCCTCTCCTTTTCCTCTTCTTTCCTGTCTCGTTTCCCATCAACACCACCTCCTTTTCCCACCTTGGTACCATAATACCTCCACTAGATTTTCTAAACCTCTCTGCCTTCTAGGAACTATTCCTCCTCCTCCTCTCCTCCATCGACAGCCCCAGTGGCTACAAACTCTACAAACTCACAAATAATCAAAATTTCAGAAGAAAAAGCCATGAAAGTTGAAGGCTTAGTGTATTTCTTCCTAAGTTGATATCCCAGGGGGAACAGTGATCACTCTTACTCAGCCAACTTCTTCCAGTCCATTGCTGTGAAGATTCCTGCCCAGGGACACAGAGAGACAGAGGCAACCATTTCAGACTCTTCACTCCAGTAGGCCTATCATGTCTGAGTAGGGCCATTTCCACACTACATTCTTATAGCGTGATTATTCCACTTTCAACATCCTATGGAATCCTGGACTTTGCAGTTTAGGGAGAGGCATTTAGAATTCTCAGCCAGGGAGCTCTTTGGCCTCAGCAAACTACAAACCCCAGAATTCCACAGGATGTTGAAAGTGGAATAATAGCACTACAACAGTGTAGTGCAGAAATGCCCTATATTTCAAAAGGAACGCAAGATACCATGCAAGTGAGCATAGTGTAAGAGCTTGAATGTTGAACTAGGACTCCAGTAGAAGAGGGTTCAAATCCCCACTAAGCCATGAAAAACCATGGGGTGTCTTTTGGCAAGTCACACTCTCTCGGCCTCAGAAGAAGGCAATGGAAAACTTCCTCTGAATAAAGCATGTCAAGAAAACCCTGTAAGAGGCCCACCACAAAATGAAGCTGATATGAAGGCACATAAACACAACAAATTATTTCAGCATAGTGGGGAAGACTGTGACCAAGTGACCGATAGTCCTGACAAGTCAGCCTGCTGTCAAGCTGCTCATTGTGGATGATGGGCAACTTCAAAATTCCTGCTTGACCATCTTAGGCTTCCTGACCTTTAAACCAGATTTGCAACAGACAGATGCTTTCAAACAGAGGATAGTTCTCTATAAAGTAGGGCACACAACCACTTATGTCTCCTAAACATCAGTCAAAGTGGTGTTCATTTTAACCCACTGATATTGAGCAGAGGTAGAAAGATGGAGTAAATGGAGCTTTAGCCCACTTGCCGATTCTGTGAATACCTCTCTTCTAGACCCAGATGTTTGGGAGCCAGTGGTGTTCATTCAGATTTGAAGGAAAGGCATTCTGCACATGTTCAAATTAACTTATCTCTGCTTTGACCTCATGCGTTCTAACACAGAGAATTGGCATGGCAAACAGGTTTGGGGAATTTGGCCCTGGCTTCGAATAAACCTCGGGTTTAACAAGCCATAAATTTGTCTCTTGATTTCCAATGGAAACTTAAACTTGATTTGATTACAATTTCCTTCTCTCAGCTCTGGCGTGATCCTTTAATCCTACTCAATAAAAACCTCCCCCAAGTTTATAGAAGATTCATAGCCTCCACTACATCCAACTTCCTTTTTTTTAAAAAAGAAAGGACCTCCCCTGCATTCATTCATGTCTTCTCTCAACAAATCAATCTCCCAATACCCCTTTTTTCACCCTGAATTTTGAGGCCAGACTAAGCATTCTGATTAGCTCTGTTTACCATTTTTGGCTCCAGATGAGACAGATGGTCTTCTCTTTCTATAAATGGAAACCTGTATATAATCCAAGCAGTCTTCAGAACACCAAGGCAAAGCTGAAATAGGTTCTGAACATTTTTGAGAGACAGGGACATTCTGGAGGTGGATTTCTGTCCCTTTCTAACCAGACAGATGGACGAGGTTACAAATCTGGACAGCAGGTAATTATGGAGAAAGGTAGCTGTGGCTGTATCATAAATGAAGACCTCAAATTCATGCTCACTCAAATGTTAGGACTGAGACCACTAATAAGCACTGAGGATTTTTAAGGATGCTCCTGCATGGACATTTCAAAGTTCTCCGAGAGACTTTTCCTACTCAGAAATCCTTGCATAAAACAATCTGCTACTATGTCACCAGTTTTATTAATCAGTGCTGAGGACACACATATCCAATGAGAAACTTCAGAGACTTATTTCTGCCTGGCCCACTGCTCTTTGTAATCCTCTGAATAAGTCGGTATCTTGGTTTCATTTACCATCTTGAAAGCATGCTACATACTTTCAGTGTGGCAACTGCCTGTTTATACTTGTTCAGGTATCAGGCTTGTTTAACTACTCGTTCGTCCATGTCCTCCAATATTTCACCAATGAAAACTGCGACACATGCAGCCAAGCAACATCAGAGTCTGGTCAAAACAGCAAAAGTTATTAATGAGAAAGAACACGTAAGCTAGGAGAGTCAGTAGCAGTTGGCTTTTGCCTGAGCCTTCTGGGAGGGGAAAGATTCTGTCCCCTCCTCTCCCCTCCTTTCATTTCTTCTCCCTACACTGTATTAGTTGAATGCAAACTACTTTTGCACTTTGAGCTCAGTTTGCAGCAATTTAAATAAGCTGAGGACAAATGGGGAAAGTGGAGGAGAGAAAAACTGGGACATTTTTAAAGTAGCTGAAAAAGTGGGCTAACAGAAGATTCACTGGGACTATCCTTTCCAAATTGGGACAGTTGTGGTATTTGTTTATTTGGTGTCTTTTAAAATTCATTCTTTTTAGCATTTGTTCTAAAATTCTAGGGATCCATGTCTACCACATGAGTGAAGCATGAAGCATGAACATTTGGCCTTTAAAAAAAAAAATCCAGTCTTTTTACCATTTGTCCTAAAATTCTAGTGGGTTCATACCTACCACATGTGTGAAGCATGAAGCCACATGTGGATGTGGCTTCAGGCTTCATACAAAGGCAAGACAATCAGTACCCCAAGCAGCAAGCTTCTCATAGGAACAAAGAGAACCTGGCTGCTCCTGCTTTTGATTTGCTTAGAAAGCTTATATAGCTATTGAAAAACGCATGCTAGCAGATCCACAGCTGGCTCCCATGCTTGAGAAATTCATGTCTCTTTGCAGTCTACATAAAGTATTAGGTGACCACTAAGGCCCGTCTTGTATCCCTGCACAAGCATATGTCCAGGGCAGCAACTTCACCACCATATCTCAATGTTTTTCTGTTGCTTGGCACAATACATCACATTTACTGAGAGGTACAGGTACAGTCGAAAACCAACACGGTATAGTGATTTGAGAGCTGGACAGTTCTGGAGACCAGGGTCAAATAGGATTCCAGAAGGAAAGGGTTCGAATCACCACCTGGCCATGGAAACCCTCTGGATAAACTTGGCAAGTCATACTCTCTCAGCCTCACAGGAAGGCAAGGTCAAACGCCTTCAGAACAGAACTTGCCAAAGGATCGGTTTACTTTTGTCATAAGTAAAAAACTGCTTGAAGGCACACAACAATAGATACAATCATGTCAATTCAGAATGAGGGAAGAAAAAACAGGAACCATACAGTGTGGATGGGTCATGTGTCCTTTGCCAAAGACAGTTATCTGTTTGAAAAGCAGTTAGAGGACAATCCTCTGTTTGAAGCATTTTCTTTTTGAAGAAGCCTGGTTTCAAGACAAAGCCACCTAAAAACAGAGAGAAGAACAAGGGCCATGAAATTGTCCATCAGAAACTAGTAGCAGCCACACAGCAAACCAAGCAGACAGATACACCTGGTCACCTGGTCCTAGTCTTCCCCACTGAGGTGAGGGGTATTTTTACACTAGACAATTATAGTGTTCTGAGTCCATTTCAATTGCCATGGTGACATCCTGTGGAATTTTAGGATTTGAAATTAAGAAGGGGTTTCTAGAATTCTCAGCCAGGGAGCTCTGGTGTCTCATCGAACTGCATACCTGAGCATTCCAAAACATGTTGCCATGGCAGTTAAAATGGGATCATAGTCCTACAATTATATAGTGTGAAAGGGCCCAAGAGGTCTTGCATTTCTATTTCAATGCTAGTTAATTCCACCACAGAGTGTCAGAGTGAAAACCGAAAAGAGGGCTCCAATCCCTTTAATGGCTGCATAGAAGAAGGAATTTCAGCAGGCATTGCTTGTTACCTGGCTGTGTGACTGGCAACACCTGCTGAAATTCTCTTTTCTGTACAACCATTAAGGATATAGGACCTTTCTCCAGTTTTCAATCTGGCAAGCATATTTATACCCATATATGGATTAGCATATGCAAATTGTACACAACTCTCTCCTCATTTTGGGAGATATATTTCTCCTTTTTTTAAAAAAAATCCTTTAAAAGTCGTCAGCCTAGAACCGTGTGAACCGCATTTTGCAAATAAAAGAAACAAAGTAATAAAGACTGCAATGGGGATGTGGCACTGTGGATAGCGGTGCATTAATTAGAGGCCGAAAGTATTCAGGAGCTCTTTAGCTTTCCCATTCTCCCTCCGGCTGCATTATCCAACAGGGCATTCACAATGTCAGCAGGGTGATATTGATCCCAAAGGCCCCATGGGGTGGGAAAGCGGGTGCTCTGGGCCAGTCAAAAATAGAGGAGGGCATGTCACTACAATGTTTCATTTGGTGAGAGAGGCACAGGGTTTGGATGGCTTCCACTCTATCCCCTCCATCAATGAGGACACCTTTCCTCACCTTGACAATGTGAGTGTAGTAATCTCTAAATCTCCTTCTGCCTTCTGTTTGGAGTGAAAGGATGGCTGCTCAGGTTACAAAATTACACCCATCTCGCCGTCTCCATCCAAAGTTCCTTTTCTCTGTGGAAGTCAGAATATCTTCTCTACCAGCTAAGGTTTCCTTTCAGACAATGGAGCTCCAGCTTGCCACAGAAACTAGGGTCCTCTCTAATAAGGGAATGTCACCATCATTCACTCTTTGATCTGTTCTGCAAGGAAGGGGCAGCGGCAGAAAGACTGGGAAGATATTTCTTTCCAAGGCCTGACTGCATCAGTGAGAGGAGACGGAGCAGACCAAAGACGGAAAGAAAAGAATTATCCCATGACATAGGATGAGAAACATGGGCAGTCACGTGCAATCTTGTTAGAATGTTATAGATGTGGTTATTGTATACTCTCCAACATTTCACAGATGAAAACCAGGACGCATGGGGCCAAGCAACACCAGAGTGTGGTCAAGGCGACAAAAGCTATTAATGAGAAAGAAACACAAGCTAGAAGAAGCTGCAGCAGTTTGATTTTGCCTGAGCCTGCTAGAAAGAGCAAGATGCTGCCCCTTCCTCTCCTCTCCCCAGTACTCAATTAACTGAGTCCAAATTACTTTTGCACTTTGAACTCATTTTGCAGCAATGGAAGTTAGCTGAGGACAAAGGGGGAAAGTGTCAGGAAGAGAAGAAAACTGGAACATTTTAAAAGTGTTGGAAAAAGTGGAATGACAGAGGATCGTTCAATCAGAACTGCCCCTGCCAAATCAGGATGTTTGGAGGGTATGTTATTATTGAAGGACTCTTGCATACTATACTGTTATATATAATCCTATACTTCCACTTTAACTGCCATAGGAATTCCTCCAGTGGAATTCTAGGATTTGCAGGTTAAAGCAGGCCTACTCATAATTCTCAGCCAGAGAGATTTCTAGTGTCTCACTAGACAACAAACCATAGGTTCCAAAGATGCAGCCATGACAGTTAAACTGGAATGATGGTGCTGTAATTGTATAATGTGAAAGGTAGTATTGTCAGACCTATCATCTTCTGCAACTGAATGATAGCCTCGTCTTGTAGAATCAGAAGTGGGTGAAATGACAGGTTGTAAAACGGTTCATAAACATAGTTTTCAATTCACAAATAAATCTCCCTGGGTGACCCAGAGTTCTATTGCTACATGGGACACAAGGGTGGGAAATCTCTCTAGGCACTCTCTTGCACCAGAACTTGTGGCTCATAAGTGGCATAGGGTGAGTGCTGAGGAGGTAAGGGTGATTTCATTCAACTGACCTCTGTGTGCTTGCATGCTTGTCTACCTACTATTTCACTCGCCTGAGAAAGAGAAAACGCCATCTCCAGTTGGAGTGATCCCCAGAAGACTGTGCTGGCTTAGGCTGTGAAAATACAAAATGAGAAAATGGGATTTGATTAATGTTGGAAAAATTCCAGCATTCTCTCTCCCCTGCATCTTGTTCTTAGAGCAAGTGGGCATAGCTAGCATAGAGCTTCCTTTCTCTTTTGCATGCCAAAGCTCCACCATTTGCCTTTCTGTCATTTAATTGCATGATCATAAATACCTTTGGTGTTCAGGTGATCAGATCACATGACCCAGGACAGTTGCTTGGGTCATCAATCTTACAAAAGAAAGAGATCCCTTCTCAAATCTCTCTTGATCTCTCTTCTCCTCCATTTTTGCTTCCTCTTCCTCCTCTCCGACCATGCTTTGCATCTCCATTAGAAGATAGTGAGTTAAGAACGAAGCTACTACTGTTCACTAGCTAGTTAGGATGTAGGCTCCCCAATACATATGTAAATATAGAAGCCATTAGTAAACTTTTCTAAGTTTGTAATCTGAAGCTGCCTGCATTTGTTTTGTTTCTTCAGTCAGTTTGAGATCAGAAAAGCCCTACACAAATTTAGACATGCTTTTTCTGCTACTCTGCTAAAAGGAGGCTGAATCCTCACAGTTTTAGCATCCATACAATTTCCCAACAGGGCTAACACCCTGGGAAACTCTAATTTCCAACATTTTAATATATTGATGAACGAGTTTTTAAATCTTACTGAAATACAGAAACAGAATGGAAAGTCAGAGAAGGCAAATGGAAAAGGAACACTGGTGTTTGGTTTTGGTCTGATAGGTGAGAAAGAGAGAATGGCCCAAATGTATCTGAAATTGTCACACAAACAAACCTCATGAAACTAGGAAGATGCCTCATATTAAGGCCATTTCTGCACTACACAGTTATAGTGCTATTATTCCACTTTCAACATCCTATAGAATCCTGGGATTTGAAGTTTACGGAGGGACATTGAGAATTCTCAGCCAGAGAGCTCTTTGGCTTCAGCAAATTACAAATCCCAAAATTCCACAGGATGTTGAAAGTGGAAAAATAGTGCTATAACAGTGTAATGCAGAAATGGCCTCAGTCAGTATAAGCACAGCTTGGAAAAGTTACTTTTTGAACTGCAACTTCGCCAGCAATCAAAGTAGCTGAGGAATTCTGAGAATTGCAGCCCAAAATGTAACACACACACACACACAGAGAGAGCTTTATATATGTTATAATATCTGAATATTACTGTCTCCAGTAGGAGTAGACAAAGTGCAGATGGTTTCATCTGTCAAATGTTGGAAGGTATGTAAAAATTATGTTTATTTGTCCCTCTGTTTGGTGGTACAATTCCTCTATTTGGCAATGCATTAGTGCATATATGAAGAGTGTCTTCCTTTCATAACCAATTGTGGGGTGTGAGGGAATAAGTTACTGGCCCAGGCTATCAAATTGAAAGTAATGTATTCTGAGCAGGCACAAGCCTTGGACCCCCATTTTAAAGTGCGCAAATGTGTAGCTCATCAAACTCAAGAGTGTAAGGCTGACAAGTCAAACATGTTTGCTTAAAAAGCCATGCAACCCTGCCTTTCTGCTGCTCTCTTGGAGAATCTGGTCCGAATTTAGAGCTTACATTAAACCCCAAAGTCAACCAACTTTCACATGGTTTCAGATTTCTCTGGAAAACTTTTAGCCCTTCACATGCAGACATACAAAGCAAATGAAAGGAGGACTTTAAAAAAAAAAAATCAAGAAGTAATTAATTCACAATGTCAGAAAAACTTTCCGCTACCCCCTATCCTCCAGTGTGACAAGTCCAGGGATCAACAGAGGCTAACATGCACTTAAAGATTTAACTTGCATTTATGCTTCACCCTTTTCAAAAGTATGAAATTTCCTGCTTTCAGGGAGAAAATCTCTTCTATCCAAGGCTGTGATAGATCAGAGGAAACCAGCTTATATGAGTTACTCTAATTTCCTCGTTCTGCTTATGGTGTTCTTGTTCACTTTGACACCAAAAAACAAAAACAAAACCCTGAGCATGTTTTGTAAAATGTTATTCAGCTTAGAAAAATGGGAATCTGTCAATTTCACTTTCTTGCATGTCTGGATTTTTGAAACCTGCTTTCAGTCCTGAATATGAAGAAATTTCTAAACAGTCAAGAATTTATTTCAAAAACAATTGAAACAAATTCTCTCTTATTTGCACTGGCCAGATTCAGTAGGTACAGTTATTCTCACCATGCAGAGGGCCATGTTTTTACCTGCCCAGCATTAAAAATAAGGAGACTCTCAAGAGGTGACAATCCTAATTCAATCCTTGTCACTCTCAAGAGGTGTCAATCCTAATTCAGGACGAACCTGTTTGAATAGATAATAAATTAATAGATAATAATAATAGATAATAATTCAAAGCCAGATGTTTAACCACTCAACACCTTGGGTCATGATGGTTGAACCTGTCAGTTTCAGTTTCTCCCACAGTCTTTACCCCCCCATCCCAAATAGGAAAGAACTTGCAAATTTTAATACATTCTTGACAAAACCGAACCAAAATCAACTTCTCATCCATCCCTATTCAATGTGAAGTTCAAGGTTCAATGTGGCTGAGAGAGTTGGTTTAAGTGTTTTTTGTGCCTGTGGCAGAAAGTTCTAGGGCTCTTTCAAACTGCACAGTTTATAGCATTATGATTCCACTTTCCTTCATGGCAACATCCTATGGAATTCTGGGCTTTGCAACTTAGGCCACTTCCATCCTATACTGTTATAGTGCTATTATTCCACTTTCAACATCCAAAACCCCAGAATTCCATAGGATCTTGAAAATGAAATAATAGTACTTATAACAGTGTAGTGCAGAAATGGTTCTAGAGAGGGGCATTTAGAATTCTCATCAAAGTGTCTCATCAAACTACAAACCCCAGGATTCCATAAGATGTTGCTATGGCAGTTAAAATGGAATCATAGTGCTTTAATTGTGAAAGAGCCCCTTATGATACTGCCTCTTGTGAATTAACATGCAAAGCCTCCCATTAAAATACAATGGATTTTTTTTTCTGGAGGAAGCCTTATTGAAATGAACAGGAGGTGTGCAAGATAAATTGTGAAAAAAACATCTTAACTTCAGCCTGGACTCCAGAGTCTTTTCTTCCTCCCATGCCTTAGACCAGTGCTTCCCAAATTTTGGTCCTCCAGATGTTTTGGATGTCGGCTCCTAGAATTCTTGATTGTTGGCCAAACTGGATAGGCCTTCAGGGAGCTGAAGACCAACACTCCCTGGAGGACCAAAGTTTGGGAACCACTGTCTTAAACTTACAAGACCCTACTCCAGGTCTGAGTTAGGAGTAAGGAGGCAAAAGAAAAATCATAATGTTTCTAATTCTCATTGAGAATGAGTGTCTTGACATATTTAAATATATATCAGAATAATGTCAATGGTCATGAGACTTTGGTATTTGGGGGCGGGGTATGTTTTGTTTTGTTTTTTGCCCCTGTAAAAAAAAATCTTGCAATCTTGCCCAACAAGGAGACAACCTTTGATACAGAATGCAAGAATGAAGGAGAAATGACGGAGAGATAGACAGATTGGTTTATCTCCTGTTCCAATGCCTTGAATAACTGACCAGATATACTGCCTGAGATGGCTGTTTTATAGGAGGTCAGCAGAAAAGAGAAAACAATCAGTCTGGTTGTTACATATCAGTTTGGTTCTTAAAGACAGTAGAGCAGCAGCTCCAGAAATTTCTGTTGGATTTATGCTCCTGAAGAAGGACAAATAATTTATAAACAGGCTGAAACATGTTTATAAACATGTTTATAAACAATTTATAAACAGGCTGAAACATCTTGGGCTTTTTTAAAAGAATAAAACTTGGACCATCTATAAGCACATGGAGCCTAGTCTTTTTCCAGTACCTGTTCCTGCTCCTTTTTATGGCGGGGTGGGGGAATGTGTCCTCTTTTACCGTTCTCTGTTTTCTATTCTCCAACTATCTGGGTTTGGCAAGACAACCTCAGTTAATCCTCTGCCATCCAACCTTCTCAGCAGCTTTTCAAAGGTCCTCATTTCTCTCTCCTCCCACTTTTACCCTTTATGCTGAACTTAGGCCCTTTCCGCACAAGGCGAGGGAATTGCTCTGTGCCGTTACCTACCACTTCTTCTGGAGTTTGAAGCAACGTGGACTGTCCCTGAAGCCTTTCCGCAGGGCTCCTCCTTGGTCCAGGGGGAATCGGAGCAGTGTGAGGTCTGTAGATCCACGTGGCTTCTGGCTTCCAAAATGGCGGCTTCCGGTTGATGGTGGGTCCTGACCAACCGCTGAAGCTCGCCACACCTAAAGCCCACCCTCCGCAGATCGCAGGCTTGCATTGGTGCGAGCCTGCGAATCTGCACAAGGGAGCAGGAATGCAATGGAGCGTTCCAGGAAAATAAAGACCTGTTTTTTGTGGTCTTTAGAAAACACACTGGAGGACCACTTGGGGTCGTTTTGGAGCGAACTGAGGCGTGGATCTCCGGTAAGTATTGTGCTCCTAGTCCGCTCCAAGGTGCAGACGACCTCCGTGAGAGGACGTACTGCCCCGTTCTAATTGCCTGGTGCAGAAAGGGCCTTAATCAAAGTGATGCAAACTGAATTCAAAGTGCAAAAGCAATTTGCAGCCAACAAACACAGCAGGACAGAAAAGTGGGGTGGAGGGGAGGTATATAGAGTCAAGTATCACCCTTCCTAACAGGCTCAAGTAAACCTAAACTGCTGCAGCCTCTCCTAGCTTTGAAACAGGACATCCAGTGCTGTGTGAATCCAAATTGTTTCTTAAGGTATTCTTACAGAGTATTGATTTATTGATTACCGATTCTTTTTCTTTTTTCAGACTTTCCTAACATCAGTACATAAATTACAGGGTTTCTCTGCTTAAAACAGTTGTGTTGTGTGTCCTTCCTCATTACTAACTTTTGCCATCTTGTTGCCTTGCCACAACTATTTGACCATGCCTCTGTGTTGCTTGAGAACACATGTCCCAGTTTATATCTGTGAAATGTTGGAGGGACCTACTGAGGAGCTGTTAGAAGGCAATCCCCCATATGAAGGCAGCCTCTGTACTGGAAGATGTAAGGCCCTACTTTGGGGGTCCCTGATATCAGGCAGTATATCAATTGGCACCATACTGGATTGGCAACACATGTTTAAGTGGTTCTAATATCAAAATCAAACCTGAGAGGTGATGGAGAGGTCAAACTGACAGGGGGGAAATTCTGACTATGGAAGGCAGGTCAACCTGAAACACCCTCTAGGTAAGACTGAAGCCCTTTTCACACGGGCTTTCTGTCGCGCGAAAGCCCCCTGAGCCTCGCGGGAGTGGGAGCGTCGCTTTGCATGACACACTCCCACTTCCACCGCACTCACGGGGCTGCAGCGGCGCGATCGCGGGTTTTTTGATTTTCGCCTCAAAGCAAAAATCACCTGCGCTTGCGCAATGCTCCCAGCGCCCATGCGCACTTACCTCCTGTGCGGAGCGTCGGGGAGGCGGCCGGGTCGCGCTTCCTTCCCTCCGCCCCTGCGGAAGGAAGGGGTGGGGCGCTAGCACGACGGACGCGACAGCCTCCTGCTTCGCGTGGGGGGCCGGACGCGACAGCCTCCTGCTTTGCGCAGGGGGGCAGACGCGACAGCCTCCTGCTTCGCACGGGGGGGCGGACGCGACAGCCTCTTGCTTCGCGCGGGGGGGCAGACGCGACAGCCTCCTGCTTCGCGCGGGGGGCAGACGCGACAGCCTCCTGCTTCGCGCGGGGGGGCAGACGCGACAGCCTCCTGCTTCGCGCGGGGGGCAGACGCGACAGCCTCCTGCTTCGCGCGGGGGGGACGCGACAGCCTCCTGCTTTGTGCGGGGGGCGGCTCGCGCGAGAAGCCTTCTCCGGGAGGCTGCCGCTTCCCCCTCCTTCCTTCGCCTGCGGAATGAAGGAGGGGGAAGCGGCAGCCTCCCGGAGAAGGCTTCTCGCGCGAGCCACCTGCCCGCTCGTGCGAGAAGCCTCAATGCGAAAAGCGCCTGAGTCATTTGTCAGGCAAATGATCAGTGTTCCTGGGGACAATAGGCTTAAGTAGAAGTTCGAATTTCCCATGGAATGCAATTGTGAGAAGCCCACCAGGACACTGATTGACAGATACCCATCCCCTGTGCACCTGGACTCCTTCCTCTTCCTTCATAGCACCCACAACAGACAGCTATTAAAACACACATTATGTCTTTGTCATCCAAACACTGCGAACATCAATGGATTGATAGTCCATTGTCTGTACTGCAACTCCCATTGTTCCACACTTGGAACTGCACATATCTTCCACTGCCACAGGCTATTTTTTGGATACAAATACCCCTGATTTCAGGATGTCCCAGGTAATCTCTCAGAGGTCTACCCATCACTCTGTCCATCTGACTCCTGAATGAGAACTGTCCCTAGGTCCTACCTAAGCCTAAATACATTTCTGCTCTTCACTACTCTTCTGGATTGGTAATTATAAATCCCCCCAAACCCTTCAGCATCTCTAAACATAATTTTTCCCTCCCTTTCTCCTTTAGTTATCTCTTGTGTGAATGTTTGACTGTATTTTGTGTGCCTGCATGAGTGAATTCCACCCAATAAAAACACATTTTTAGCTTACTTTTAAATCTTCAGTGAGTTCTTTCCTGCATGAGCCCGTAAACACTGGTAGGAAAGATCTGTTAAGTTACCCCCATTCTTGCAAGCCTCCTCTTTGAGCCAATTCATTCCCCACTTTTGCAAGAGGTATCTGGCATTGCGGGGTGGCCCTTGTGGCACCTACATTTTGAGGTAACAAAGGACAATCCAACTCTATTCATATAAAGATAAAGAACTGTAAGAGGACAGAGCAAGTGCCTCGAAGTTGGAAATCATAGAACTGTTGATCTGGAAGGGATCCCAGTTATCTGATGCAACCACCTGCTCATGCAGGAAATTTACAGCTCAAGCTTCCTTGACAGATGGCCATCCAATCTTTGTTTCAGAAGCTCAAATAACAAAGAGGCCAGTTGTCCATTTACAGTTAGCACCTGGACGGCAGGTTGAGCAGGTTGGCCACACAGGTCACATGGTCACAGTCTTTCCTTCTGTGGTTAAAAAAAAAAATCCCTAAAATATAGTGAGAAATCTATTAGAATCATCGTAATTATTTCAGACCTGGCATCTGTCTATATAAGTTCCTGTATGTATCCTTTGTACAAAGTTGTGTCTTTTTTTTTATTGGTTGGCGAAATGTTTCTTCTTCTTTTTTTTTTTTTTGCTAATGCCAGCTCTTATACAGGAGAGGTTAGGAGGCAGTGTTGAAAGGCTGGAATGGGTAGAAAAGAGACTTTCCAGGTAGTGCTGGACCACAAGACTTCTCTATTTTAAAAACCCACAGTCCCTGTTCCTAAGCAAACCCAGGATCAATCATGCAAAGTCATGTTCTATATGCAGATGAGCTATTTTTGTTCCATTGGCATACACTAGAATCATTTGGGTAAAATAGATGCATGAAAAGATGGGGTAGAAGTACATCTGGTTCACTTATCAACACAACCCACCCTAATTCCAATTTTATACATGAACCCAAGACAATTCTCTTTGGCTTTCCACTTCTTCAAATTTTAGGATCCAGTTCTTCATTCAAAAAGAAAATGCATTTATTACGGAAAATTCTAGACAAAAAAAGGCAAATATCAGGGGAAGTGCTTGCAAAAATATTTATACTGGGGGGAAACTCTGCAAAAATGTGTGTGAATTTTTATATGCATGAAAATGTGTGCTATTTTTGTGTGGGTTTGTTTTTTAAAATTTCACAGATTGTTGTGGGAAAGGGGTAAAACTCACTTGCGCCTGAAATAAAGTAAATGTTAACAAAAGTGACTCAAAATAGATTTGTCCACTTCTACGAGTCTCTTCCATGTTGCAGAGCCTATGTGATTATTCCACAAGGCTACATACACCATCAGTGTTTCTGAAGCTGCAACAAAGGGCATTTCCGCACCAGGCTAGGGAAAGGGGGCAGAGCGACCTCCAACGGAGGTCTTCTGCACCATGGACTGGACTGGGGCGGACTACTTTTTGTAGTTCCATACCTCAGTCCAGTTCGGAGCGACTGGAACTGGTTGTGCAGCATGCTTTTTAAAAACCTCTTTTTAGAGGTTTTTAAAATGCACGGAGCGCGCGACTCCATGTCGCTCCGTCCTTGCGCTCCGGAGCAGATTTGCAGGCACACGCAAGTGCGTGCCTGCAGATCTTCCAGGGGCGGGCTTTCGGCTGGCAAGCTTCTCCGGTTGGTGGAGAGCCTCCACCAACCGGAAGCCACCATTCTGGACGCCGGAGCAGTGCGGAGCGATGAGCTCACACTGCTCCTCGTCCCAATGGACTCGCCCGGATGCTGAAGAAATCCAGTGAGTCCTGTTTTTGCAGGGCTCCTTCCCCACGTCTGGAAAGGGCCAAAGTCATCGTTTGCTTCAACAAACTGAGCTATTTTAACTCCCATCCTTAACAGCTTGTTCTTTTTCAAGCCCAAGTTTGCATTTGGACCTTGTTGTGTTCCTTAATAATGGAGTCTAAATGCTTTGCTGGCTTCAGAAAAGGTAGTGGAGCTCTAGAACACGAAGTTCTGGACTCAGGTGCCCTAAAGATTTAATAACCTAATTCTCTCCCAGGTACATGGGGTGCTGCACTCCCAGGTACATGGGGTGCTGCTCTGCAGGTGCTGAAGTGCTACAGCAGAAGGTAGAGTAGCTCAGACAAGACTAAGAATCCAAGCTGGAAAAGAACTTTGAAGAAAACTACACTCAACTCATTAATGTCATTGATCACCACAATCGGAACAAGTCATACCCACTAAGATTTCACAGATGACAACTAGGGCATGTGTGGCCAAGCAACATCAAAGTATGGTTAAGATGACAAAAGCTATTAATGACAAACAACACACAAGCTAAGAGAGGATACAGCAGTTTGCCTTTGCCTGAGCTTACTGGAAAGGGCAAGATTCCACCCACTTTCTCTTCTCCTTGCTGCTGAGTTGAGTGCAAACTACGTTTACATCTGAAATTCAGGCCCTTTCAGCACCAGCCTATTAAAACAGTGCAGAGCGACCTCTGACGGAGGTCTTCTGCACCATGGAGTGGACTGGTGCGGACTACTTTTCGTAGTTCCGCACCTCAGTCCGCTCCAGAGTGACTGGAACTGGTCGCCCAGAGTGCTTTTTAAAAACCTCTTTTAAGAGGTTTTTAAAAAGCACGGAGCGCATGACCTCATGTCGCTCCATCACCATGCTCCGGTGTAGATTTGCAAGCGTGCACTAGTGCATGCCTGCAGATCTGCTGGGGGCGGGCTTTAGGCTAGCAAGCTTCTCCAGTTGGTGGAGAGCCTCCACCAACTGGAAGCCACCATTTTGGATGCCGGAGCAGTGCGGAGCAATGAACTCACACTGCTCCTCGTCCCAGCGGACTCGCCCAGATGCTGAAGAAGTCCGGTGAGTCCCGTTTTTGCACGGTTCCTTTCCCACGTGCGGAAAGGGCCTCAGTTTGCAGCAATGGCAATAAGCTGAGGACAAAGGAGGAAAGTGGGGAAAAAAGAGAGAAACTGGGATAGTTTAAATAGCAACTGAAAAAGTGGGATGACAGACGATTAATCAGGACTCTCCTTGCTCAACTGAGCTAGTTGGAGCCTCTTGGAGAGTATGACAAGTTTCTGTTCCGAGAATGCTAACTGTGAAGTGTGATCACTAATTAAAATGCACTGTTGGAGGATATTTTTTGACAATCTAATCTTGAATATACCTATTCAGCAGGTCATCGAAGCTTGAGGCAAATTCTCCCCTACGCCCATGAAACATGAAATAGTTCTGCTCAACAATAAGATCTGTTATGTTAAGAATTCGACAAGTAACATTTTAAACCTGAAATGCAATATCAATGCCGGTAATTTAGTTAGCTTACTTTTATGAGACTTTTTTTTCCAAAAAAAACAGCTTTTTCCTTTTGTTAAACCTTCAGAGGGAAAATAGTGAAAGATATAAAGGTTAAATGCGCAGGTCCTATGGTCCCACAATATTCAGCTGCTGCTTACAATGGATTAGGTCCAGGTGTTGTTATACATAAAACAGACCCCTTGGGATCAGTGGGATATAATCTGAGTCAGAATCTTAGACTGTTAGTCCAAAAAAAAAAAAAAAAGACACTTTTCCAAGCTCTTCTTTAAAGATTTGAGGCTAATGCTTATAAGATCTATAACAGCACAGAACTGCACCATCTAATGAATATCTACAGTTATGCAAATAGGAACAGACATGGGAAGATTTGGGGTTGAGAACTCATTGGGCCTGTGGCATGGTCACATTTCTGCTCTAATCCCTGTTTAAAGCCGTTCATGTTGGTGGCCATCACTCTGTCTTGGGGTAGAGAAGTCCCTCCTTTCATTCTGCTCTGTGTGAAGTCGTGCCTCTCATCTATCCCAGATTTCCCACCATTATACTTAGCTCTGAGAACCATAAATAAATAAATAATAAAAATGAAAGGTGAGATTGTCAGAAATCCATAATCAAATGCTGTATGCATTCCAAAACAAAGGAATTACAAATTACAAATTTTCTCCCTCTCTTTCTCTTGACAATACAATGTGCTGTGATTTAGTGGCCCCAGTTGACTTACTGCTCTTTATTTCCCCATGACTTCCCCACTGCCATTGGCTCTTGCTTTATGAGAATAATCATACTTCTAGAAGCAGAAGCAACTAAGTTATTAGAGATCATTTCTCGGAAGAACTCCAGAGCCTTCTTCTCCACTACCCCCACCCCAAGGGGAAATCTCCCTCTCAACCTCCCTGTTCAACCTGGGATTGATTGAGAGAATTCTCTGAAGCAATGGTTTAAATAATGCCCATCTTGAGTTTATTATTCCTAGAGTTGGGAGCCATCATTTCTAATTAAGTATCTCCTTTGAAAGACCACCATCCTCCCATTGTGGATGTTTTTCTAAACTGTTCATCTGCCACAAAAACCAAAAAGAGTAAGTGCTTGACTCTGCATATCATTCACTTGTATTGTTTAGCCTCCAGATATGACTCTGTCTCCAGCTTGTTCTTCTTATGGGGTCTGCCCTGGCACATATATCAAATAGGTGGTACAGTGTGCCTGCCCTAGGGTTAGGACTCAGCTTCAGAATTCTGCTGGCAAAGTAAGGGAAAAGTAAGTGTGTGTGTGTGTGTGTGTGTGTGTGTCTTCAAGTTGCCTGTCAACTTATGGCAACCCCAGGAATTTCATAGAGTTTTCTTAGGTAAAGTATACTCAGAGGTGGTTTTGCCAGTTCCTTCCTCTGAAATGTAGGGCTTTATCACACCAGCCTGTTGTCTCACAGCAATTGCATTATTTAAGGCAATGAAAATATGCCAGTATAGAAGCAATCACTATCACGCCATCTCTGCAATAACTCTATGCTGCCAGATTGGTGATGCATGTTCCCACAATTGGTCTTCGGCAACACCCCTTTGACCCTGCCTCCCTTCTTCTGCCTACACTACGTGCTGTGTGCACTATATGTTTTTATTCTTTACACAATTTCAGCATATTGGGAGACTTTCTCATCATCATTTTGGCATTGTGTTTTCCTGTCATGCTGCCATTTCTGCAGTTCTCTCTTCCAGAGTCATGGTTGGTTTTCTGTTTTGCTCTAATGATGTAATTATGGTGTTATGGTGACCACCAGGGCAGTGCAAGTAAACTTTTTTTTTTTAAAAGCACTGGAGAATAGAGTAAAAACGATGTTGTTCACCTGTACCATGATGTCCTCTTTGTCCAGACAGTGGAAGTGCAAAGAATTCACCTTGCTTGGAGATAGGGAAGAGGAAATGGACAAACAATGTCCACTGACACATGACTGCCTCAATATCAAAAATGCAGTGGAATGAATGGATCACACAAATAGCTATTACTGGAAAAGCACTGCTATTGGATCCATTCAGGGCTATTTCCCAGTGAATGAAAAGAGACAACCCAATAATGATGGGAATGCAGTTCAACAACAGAAGAGTGATGATGCCATGTGAGAAGGAGAGATCAATCACGGAAATAAGCCAGTGCAATTGTGCATTGAACCAGCATGTGATAAAGCCCAAACACAAAGCACATAGTAGTCATTGGTGGTCTCCCATCCAAGTACCAACCAGGGCTGACCCTGCTTGGCTTCCAAGATCAGATGACATCTGGTGTCTTTAAGACATTTAGACCCATAAGGGTGAAGACAGATGTAATATTTACAGTTGCAGGGGATACCTTACAGCACAAATCATATGCTCCCATGTACATTGCAAATTGTAAAGCCCAGTTTTTCAGTTTTCATGGCAGCAAACGTATTGAAAGAAATAAAAAAAACTGAGGTGAATCACTAGGCACTTCTAAACCATTTACCAGACAAAATAAAATGCTTAGAGTGTTGGACTGTGATTTGGAAAAGCCAAGTTCCAGCCCTCCCAACCCATCAACCTCATTGGGTGCCCTTGGATGATTCACTCCCTCTCCACCTCACCTCCCTCACAATGTTTGTGTTGTGTGAATAAAACAGAGATCCATGTATGGCACCTTGAGATCCTTGGAGGAAAGGTGAAATATAAATGTAAATAATAAAATAAAGCAAAAAATAAATAACATATTCTTTCCCCATGCTTCAGGCAGACCACTTTTAAAAACATGTCAAAATGTTGAAAGTAGAATTTGTGTGTGTGTGTGTGTGTGTGTGTGTGTGTTGGTAATGTCATAGACACTAGCCAACTGGCACCCTCCACAGCCAGTTTTTCCCTGCTTCCAAGGGGAACATGCTGCTATTTTGAAGAACCAATTTTTCAGAAAAAGGTAAAAATTACACTAGAGGTGCTGGTGGGCTGTTCCCAAAGCCTTGCCAACTGACTAAAGATGTCTAGTTTGTCAATACCCAGTGGAACATCTGAAGGGTCAGTTCGCACAAAACGTTTTGCTCTCTGCACACACAGTCCCCAGTGTCCTCTGGTGTGAATGGGACTAGATTACAACCCATTATCGAGGTAACAGTTTTTCTAGGTATCACTGCCATGGGAATTCCTGCCAGCTGTACTCATGATCATCTGGTTCTCACACATTATTTTATGCATGCAAATCAGGATGGCCAGATGGAAAAGAGGACAAGACTATAGGCAAGCTGCAGCTGCTGAAAATCCCTTGACTACAAACTATCAGAAGTACAGAAGCCTGTCCTTTTTTACTTCTTCCCCCGCATTCCCCCCCATGAAAATGTGTACCTAGAGAGAAAAATTAGAATTTTTCCCAGTACAGAAGGAGAAAAAAAGTCTTCTGTGAATAAACGCCCCATAAAGTACCTGATTCTAGACAAACATTACGAAGAACCTTCTCTCTCACGTTTGGCCCTTGAAATAGAATTTCCTAAAGGAAGTTAATTTACCAAGTCTGAGCACTGCTTTTGGGGCCTTGATGGGTTGAGAGGTGATCAACGCATGCCTTAAATAAGTAATAAATAATACTTGCAAGTTAGCTATCTAAACCTTCAGTTATCAGCCTGGCATATCTTCAAATCAACAGATTGCTTACCAGTAGTCTCCTCAGTCACTTGTTCCTCAAAACAGTCTGGAATATTTACCCTGAGTAAATTTACTTGTAAGTAAAGTTTGTTGCTTGAGTTCATATGTTGGTCCCTTGATATGTCTCTTTTTTCTCACTGCTTTTGTATGTACATAGGAGAGCTTGCGTGGTGTAGTGATCTGAGCATCGGAGTTTAACTCTGGAGACCAGGGTTCAGTTTCCTGCTAGGCCATGGAGATCTACTGGCCAGGCAGGGAATTGAACCCTGGATATGTTACACACTCTCAACCCCAGAAAACCGCATGATAGGTTCACCTTAGGGTTGCCATAAGCCAGAAATAATTTGAAGGCACACAACAACGATATGTATGTAGAGAGAGTTTAACACACGAGTCTGTAACTGATATAAAACATAAAGTGATCAACACAAACTTCAAAACATTTTTTCTGTTTGACTTTGAAAATTACATTTCGCAAACATAAGCCCTTACTGCACCATACTTCAATAGTGTGTTGTTCAGTTTCAATCCTAGCATTGCCATTTCCATGATGGTATCAGGTTCTCTACTGCACCCTTTCAACTTCAGTGGATGAGTAGCATTATTGCTACTGGTGTTCCCACCGCATTATAGCATCATTGGCAAGTCCTTTTTCCTGCCTTTTCCCTGACCCACAATTTGTGATTCGTTGGTTTTTACTGTGTGCTTTTTAAGTCGCACTAGCGCAACAATGTTGTAACATCATGACACACCAGTAGGCCATTGCATTTTTGTACTATAGCGCTAAAAATGTATTTAAAAAATTAAAACATCTTAACTCAAAGGAGAAATTTAAAATAAATACAGAGAGGTGATAGATTCTGAACTTACCATGACATGGGAGTAGCTGAGAGAGGGACAACCTGGGAACGCCCACAACATACCCATTCCTGAATTGGTGAGGACAGGAAGCTCTAACAAGTGCTATTGAGACACTGCACTCACACAGCTGACAAGATTGTGGTGGGAAAGGGGGCCATTACCAGATTTTTCCAGGCATTGAAAAATGGTGGGTTTTCAATGGATGGCAACACGATAGTAGCTGGTTCGTGACAACGTCACGTGATAGCACAGGTCCTGGATCGGGAACAACACATTACTCTGGTGGTATGACAGCTTCATGCAGCAAGGGCCTTACAGAACAATTCTACACACGTTAATTATAAATTTCATAGAGATCAATGGGAATTATCCCCAGGTAAGTGTGTACAGGATTGAAACCTCATTAAGCAATGCAAAGAGGAAGATCTGTGGCAGAGAAGTTATCACTCAAGTTGTACCCTTGCCAGCTTGTGCCCATCAGGAAGATAATGGGACATCTCTTCCATCCTCGTCTGCCACTCCACCATTACCATTAATAGGAGAGAATGTACTATGCCAGCCCTAGGGCTGGTATTGTTTCCAGCCATTTCCAGCCTTGTAGGATGAGGAATGCTTGGGTTCTCTGACATGAGTTTAATAAAATCCCAACCCATACCAGTTATGCTGCTCCACAGCAGGGAAGCCGTGATGGGAAAAATTCCTTTTTTTATAGAATAGAACTCTCTCTGTGGACAGTATTTTCTTTCCACTAGTCAAGGTGTAGGCCTGAATACCCTAAAGGCACCAGATCCCATCTGATCTGCTAAGCAGGGTCATCTCTAGTTAGTACTTGGATGGGAGACTGCCAATGAATACCAAGTGCTGTATGCTATATTTCAGAGGAAGGAACAAACAAAATCACCTCTGAGTATTCCTTGCCTAAGAAAAACCTATGAAGTTCATGGGGTCACCATTAAGGCAGCAGAAGACTTGAAGGCACATACGCACACAGGTTTTCACTATTCAGTGGCCGCTGCCTTGAATTCCATTTTAAGAGAAAGGCAAGATATAAATTCAAGAATGAATGAACGAATGAATGAATATGGTCCTCAGGACATCCTCCCTGGGACCATGCACTTATACTTGATGGCCTGAATTCTGTTGCTAGACCTACTTAAAGTAGATGCATTGAATCAATGGCCTTCTCACCCATCCCTATTCCCTTGCCTTTTGCCTCAGTGCAAGTTCTCAGAGCCAGACCCAGAGGCAAGATAATGGGAGGGAGAGTTCCAGAGGGGAGAAGAGATGCACACATATGCCTACCCCCCCCGCCCATTCCCTTGCTTTTTGTCTGGGCACTTGCCTTCCTTCTCTGCACCTGGCAAAATGCAAGGGAATGCAAGAGAAGGAGAATGCGGGGAAGGAAGACATGCAGCACGCTCCGTGAAAAATCAAATCTGCAAAGGTCAACCCCACGAATGTGGAAGAAGGACTGTATTTTTTCTTCTTCTTCTTTACTGTGTGCTGTTGGCCCTGTTGTTGCATACTGCTTCAGATCCATGGATGTAGACTCTGTGGAATTCACTCAGCCACTTCCTTCCTTTCTCAAAGTTTCTCATATTGCAGCTGGCACGAGAAATGGTGGCGGGCGGGGGGAGGTCAGCACAAGGCGATACTGTGCTTCAGAGGTTGCTGCTTTAGGAGTTTCTCTGTAGGGTACTATGGCATTGCTGCTTTGTGGCTATTCTTGTCTTATTATTTACTTTCCCGTTTCTGTTTCCATCTTCCTTTCCTTACCCTAAACATCTGAAGTCCCAGTGCAAATTCCTTTCTTGGGCTAATGCAAGAGCAATTGTTATCAAAAAGTTGTGGTATGAATTTTGTTCTTCTTCAGCTCTGCTTTGGCACTTGATTCCTTTCTCATGTAACTTTTGATTTAACAGCTTTCTCTTATCCCCTTAACCCAGCAGCTTCTGGCTAAAAGTCTTCCTTTCTCTCTTGTCCTCTTTTTCTGTCTCTTGCTTCCTCCTACTCCCCAGTTCCTGCCTACACTGATCTTTTCCCTCATTTCTATTCCTAGTCCTTCATTTCAGCTGCAATTCTCCCTTCCAGTTCCTAAACATCTCCTTCTTCCCTCTCTTGCTCTCTCTTTCTTGCACACACACGAACACACACACCTTCTCCACCTTTGCTACATGAAACATGGCACAGATACATTAATTTCTCAGCATTTTAAAGTTGTACATCTTATTAAGCTCAATAAAGTTTGCTTCTCAATAGACACCCATAAATAGGATGGCTTGGTTGGAATATTGTCATCCTCTCCCCCTTCCCAAATGTCTGGTGATTATTTGTAACATGATTCTGATTATTACTTTGGCATGTGAAGGAGGATTCTACAATGTGTTTGGAGAATAAAAAAGAAAATGGGCCAGCGAGGGGCACAGGTTAATGGCAGCAGATCTTGGAAAACCTAACCAGAGAAAGATTTTCTTGTTCATTAGACTTACTGATCTTGGAAGTTCAGAACAGTCAGCCCTGTTTAGTATTTGGATGGTTGACTGCCAATGAATACCAGGTGCTGTAGGCTATATTTCAAGAGGAAGGAATTGGCAAAACCTGGCTGGGGCAAAAGGCAAGAGAATGGGAGGGGGAGCCCCTCATGTGCTTTTCCTTCTCTGTTTGTAGTGCTCCCCACCCATTTCCCTGCCTTTTGCCTCAGCACCTTTTGCCTCTGTTTTCTGCACCTAGGCAAAATGCAAAAGAATATGAGGATGAGCACACGGCATGCAGAGAAGGAAAGCTTGCATGGGGCTCCCCTTCCCATTTCCTTGCCTTTTGCCCTGGCATAGAGAAGGAAGGCACATGCCCCCCCCAGCAAAAGGCAAGGGAATGGGAGGAGGAGAATGGGGGAAGGCTCACGCACACCTCATGAATAATCAAATTTGTGAAGATCAAGAAAATGTGGAGGGAGGACTATATTTTTTCTCTCTCAAAATTACCCTCCCATTCACTATTTTTCCTCCAAGAGACTGGCCTGCTGCTATCCTATTGCCACTTTTAGCTTAAGATAGAAGTGGGACTCATGCAGTCTTCCCAAGATGGCTTGGTTGCAAGTCTCTACAGCCCTAGTCAGTATAGCTAATGTTGAGGACTTCTGGGAGTTGTGATCCAGCAATATCTGGAAGGCTGCATGATTTCTGCACCTGGTTTAATGGAAATATTGTCACATATCCAAAAAGAACAGACACAAAGCATCCCTTTCAACTGTTCCAGTTTGGCAGGAACAGCCCTGGTTAATCCTCTGCCATTTCACCTCAGTTGGTTTTAAAATGACCCTGTTTCTCTCTCTTCCTCACTCTTTTCCCCCCATCTTGTCTTGCTTCAACTGTTACAAACTGAGGCCCTTTCCACACTACACTGTTATAGCGCTATTATTCCACTTTCAACATCCTATGGAATCCTGGGATTTGCAGTTTAGGGAGGGGCATTTAGAATTCTCAGCCAGAGAGCTCTTTGGTCTCAGTAAACTACAAACCCCAGAAGTCCACAGACTGTTGAAAATGGAGTAACAGCACTATAACAGTTGTTTGCTAGGAAATTACTGGTCATCATTTTGCAGGCCAAGTCCACAGTAAATCCAGAGTGATTGTGCAGTGGCAAAGTCCATAGATGAGGTGAAGGTCAAGGTTTCTAGGAGCACGAGCAAGGAATCCAAATATAAGCTGGGCTGCTTCCACCGATAGGAAGAGTTGACTGCACCAGCTTCTTCCCCTTCTGGTCCCTCTTTATATAGGCTTAGACTCTTCCCCAACTGTTTGCTCAATTAATGAGTCCTTACTATATAAACACTCTGAGAGCCCCGGGCTTTCCCGTTTTCATCTACACTGGCTGCCATAAGTATTGTCCCTCTCATGTCTCTGTGTTGTGGCTGTTGGGAACAGTCCTGTCCAGGTCCTGGGATGAGCACATGACAGTACACAAACCCTCTCTTGATCTCCCTCACAAACCCAGGGAAGGAGATAGGCAGGAGAGGAAGTATAGGACTACCATGGTGATCTACTTTCTTTCCACCTTCTTCCTTTGACCCGGTTTGGACCCTGGGCACCTGTTCTCCCCACCCCAACTCAGTCCCTTTGCCAGTGTTATGCCCTAATGTGCTTCACATGATAGGGAATGGAACCTAGTCAGAGCACGAGCAATAGCAATGCGAGAGGCAGAGTAACCTAGCAGGGTCTTTTTACCCATTTTTTACGGGGTCAGGCCAAGCCAAAAACCAAACGAAAATGTCTAATAAATGATTTTATTGAATGAAAGTCTCACACACCAACACAATCACTCATACACTTACTCAAGACCTGTTAAGAAGCAAAAGAGAGGAAACTGGATAGGGGAAATATTGAAGGGATTGTAGCTGGGGTAATACTGCACCTTTTCCTGAAGTCCTTGGTCTGGGAAAAACAGTGAAGAAGTGTAGCTCAGCACGGAGAGGGCTGAGGGGATTACTTGACTGACGGAGAAATGGTCTGCTGGTATGACTGGAAGTGATCCAAAGAAATGCTCAAAAATTGGGACTATTTGTAGGGGGAAAAGTGCCTTGAGGGCAAATCCTCTCCCAGGGAGAACAAAGAGTGTTGCAATGGAAAAGAAGCTCCACAATGGCAACTCCTTTTGCATGATGAGATTACAAGCTGTTGACAAAGTTTCAGGATCTTCAGTTATATTGGGTTGCGGTGTGAATTTATGTACAGGGTCCTTACCTGATAGGATTTTATTGCTATCAGTGCTTAACTTGGGGGAAAACACACTAATCCCCTCAAGTTGGCTCCTTAATGGTTGAGGACCCTTTGTCTACTGTGGGCTTGCACAACTTGAGGTATCCTGGGGCTACGTGATGGGGAATTGTACTGGCCTGACCTGGTTTTCGATCGTTCAACTGTTGCTGTCTACGTGCTCATCCGGGTGACCTCTCAGGCATGTTGAATCATATTTTAATATCAAAATTGTAGACCCTGGGACAGGGTTTACTAGTGAGGTAACACCAGAGACACACATATACATTTTGATATTTGTGATTATCCCACTTTTGCAAGGGTCCTGCACCCCTAATCTTAGCGAATGTGGAAGGTCAACTGCATACAGAAGCAAATTCTGAAAGTGTTATGATAGTTTAATTAGAAATACCACACTGGGGAAGGCTCTGATTAGGCAACCTATGGAACTGCTCAGTTGACTGTCCTGGTACAAACTGTTGATAGGTAACTTCAAGGCCCTTGGCTTTCTTCCCTTGCCGTGGTTCATTATTTTTGAAATAGATTGGGAGTGCCCTTTGGTTACAGGTCACTTCCAAATAGATGGCTTTCCTCTGGCAGCCCTTCAAAGAGGGCTGCCGTATGTAAAAATAGGACACATGGCTACCCTATTTCTCACATGGGGTGGGAACAGAATTGGAGAGGTTTGGGATTAAGTGATCAAGTAGGTGGGTTAAACTAATTACCCATGCAAATTCCCCCAGTTCGCTGTGGGATCAAGAGACAGGAAAGCATTGCTTTATTACGCCTAATTGAATAGAATATGAAGCCTGTACTTTCCTGTTCCCTCAGGGAAGCCTGGAGACCTTACCTCACGAAACAAAAACAAGCCCCCCTTCAAATTTCTTCTCAGCTGGAAAAGATTAGGGGGGAAAAAAAGAAGTGGGGGAAGCTATTTCACCTTTCTGTCTCCCTCTGCGCAAATTAATTTAAAATAAATTAAAACTTACAAAACACAGACTGCACCTGGTTTTTAATTCCCCATTCCCCTTCAAAGGGGCGGTACTGTGCCGTGTAGCTAAAAAGTCAGCCACGATGGGGAAGGTCGTAAGCTCTTCGGAAGATTTCTACAGTCAGAAATACCTACCTCCCAAAATGCATGCGTGCACAAAGGCCAAGATCCTTCCCCTCACCCTACCCTACCAAGTCAGGCTCAAAACCAACATTGAAGAAGTATGTGAAGCTTGAAGCCCATATAAATCTTTCATCAGATTTTCTGGGCTTGATGGAGTCATGGCAACATGCAGGAATCAAAGGCCATTTCCGCACTACACTGTTATAGTGCTATTATTCCACTTTCAACATCTTGTGGAATTCTGGGATTTGTAGTTTCCAGCAGCCGAAGAGCTTTCTGGCTGAGAATTCTACATGCCCCTCCTTAAAATGGAAACCCTGGGATTCCGTAGGATGTTGAAAGTGGAAGGTTAGCACTATAACAGTATAGTGCGGAAAGGCCTTAAGACTTCATGCATCCCAGAAGGATCCTCATAATGTGAAGCCTAGTGTGGAACTTGAGATTATGTGCACTCAGGCCTCCACATATATTATACTCTCTAACATTTCACAGATAAAAACCAGGGGACATGTGGGCAACCAACATCAGAGTATGGGCAAGATAGTAAAAGTTATTAATGAAGAAGTACAGCCACACAAGCTAGTGGAGGCTGCAGCAGCTTGTTTTTGCCTGAGCCTACTGGGAAGGCAAGATTCTACCCCCTCCTCTCCTCTCCCACTACAGAGTTAAGTCCAATTTTCTTTTATACTTTGAAGTTTGTTTACAGCACTTGAAGCAAGCTGAGGACAAAGGGGAAAAGTTGGGAGAGCAGAGAAAAACTGGGATTTTTTAAAGCAGCTGAAACTGGGACATTTTCAAAGCAGCTTTCTTCCCCTCGCGTCTGGTCCTAAAGGGATTGCTGCTAACTCTTCAATTTGGTATATTTTAAAATTATATTTCTTTTAATTTTTCAAAGCTGCCTTAAGTCCCAAACCATGAGAAAAGCGGGATAGAAATAAATATAACCATGACCACCACACCATTGTGGTAGCTTATGCAAGGAGCCAGGGAGCCGAGCTCCATTTGAAATGGTTCAGGGTAGCACTATTGGTTCACAGTTCATTAACATCCCACGCCATGCCATTACTTCTTCCATTCTCAAGCATTCAAATAAACCCCCAAAACGTTTTATTCTCACCCTTCCTTGCCATGCATGTGTGTATGTGCTGTCAAGTTGTCTGGTGATTTATCGTGACGTCATGAATTTCATAGGGTTTTCTTAGGCAAGGTGTTTTTGCCAGTTCCTTCCTCTGAAATATACAGCACACGACATTCGTTGGTGGTCTCCCACCCAACTACGCTTAGCTTCCAGGATCAGATAGAACCTGGTGCTTTTTGGATATTTAGGCCCCATCCTTTGCTGCTACAACAAGATTAAATTAGAAATGGGTGTGAAGTTGCTGTTCACTCCTCAACATTAATGTCTGAAAACTACCTGTATCATGCTGGATAGTAGCAATGGCCTTACATAGTTTTTAGGTTCTCTCCGTCTCTTCCTTTTTTCTCTCTCACACACAGAGCTGGTATTGAAAAAAATAAATATATATAGTCACAACAAAAATAATGGGTTCACAGGATGGAAAAATATATGACCCAGGATTTAGGAGTTGCTTTTTCATGGAAGGTTAATTCTTCAAGACCCTGAAGCCAGGCTACAAATGAGAACTCAAGACCTAGGTGTTACAGACGCCAACTTTTCTGTGGCTGGGAGTGACCAACGAGTGGAAAATTTAAAAGTTTTCATATTGTATAAAGTTTATGTGTTATCATAGGTCTACTTAAACAAATCTGCACTAGCTGATTTTCACATGACTTATGCCAAATCAATGCCTTCCCATATTTCACAGATGAAATCTGAGATGCATGTGGTCAGGAAGGCAAAAATTACCATTGAGGAAGAACACACAAGCTAGGAGAGGTTGAGGCAGTTTGGTTTTGACACAGACCACTGGGAAGGGCAAGATTCTAGGCGCACAGAGACGTGGGGCGAGGGGGGACAATTTGCTCAGGGGCGGCAATGTTTCTGGGGCATCCTGGCCCATAGCCATGTCCCTGTGCACCCTGGCCACACCCCCAAGTGCCCTGGCCACGCCCCCTACAGCGCAGCCATGTCCCATGCACAATTGGCCACACCCCTCACACCATAGGCCCTCCCCTCCTGCTCCCCCTCCACACACTCCAAGCTCCACCACTGGAAGATTCTGCCCCCTGCTGTGCTCTTCGGTCTTGCTGAACTAAGTGCAAACGATTTTTGCACTTTGAACTCAGTTTGCAGCATTTGACATAAGCCCAGGATGAAGGGAGAAAGTGGGAAAAGAAGAAAGAAATGAGGACATTTTTTAACCAGCTGAAAAAGTGGAATGACCAAAGATTAATCAAGAGCATTCCTGCCAAATTAGGACAACTGGAAGGTGTGGGAGCCAGGGCCAAAGCCAGGGTGGAGATCTGCCCTAGCAATGCTTTTTTAAAAAATTTACACATACATACACATATGTATTTTTGACTGTAGATGAAGCTCTCAGGATGAAATACTTAAAACTATACTCTTAATTTAAAGGATCTGTCGGTCTATCATTCTATACACATTACATTCTTGATTGCAGAGTCACCAAGTATGGTGTTTTTTTAATAGGACCCCAACAAAGGCTGTAGTAAGGCTTTGGACACAATCTACCACCTAATTTCCTCCCAAACTTTGATTTCTGTATTTTTTAAAATCATAAACCAATTATGAACAAATTTTGACCAAATCAGATATTCAGACTGATCCTAAACATGTTAACATATTATCAGCAAACTTCATTTTTCCTCTGGAACAGTGATATTTATTTATTTATTTAGTTAGTTAGTTAGTTAGTCCATTTTGGATAAAAAGTGGAACACAGCAAATTTTAGAATTGTAGGCACTGCTATTCAAATGTTCCTCTCATTCAAGTCATAACCAAATTCATCAACATCCCCCAGATAGTGTTCTGTAAATTTTCTAGTGCTGAATGAAACACAATAAAATCAATAAAATCCCAGTATTTGATACAATTTTTAAAGAGTAAGAACAGACATAAAGTCTAAAATATTGAAGACTGAAATGCAAAAAGTAAAAATTACAAAAAATGATTTTTAAAATATCTGCCAGAAGGAAAATATTCTGCTCTAAGACACAGCCTTAAGATAGATTGGAGCAGCTGAGTGTATGGCCCCTTGGAAGGGCCCATGAGAATAAAAAGTTGTTTGCTTTCCATATTAAAAAAAAAAAAAAATCAAGAAAGTATATGTCAGGCACACCTCATTGTATAGACGAATTGGGCAGATTCTGTGAGCATTAGTACAAAAAAAGTAACTTTTCCAAGCTTTAGAGCAGTGTCTCTGATAATGATCTCAAATCAGGAGTAGGAAAGAATAATAATTTTCATTTGTGAGTAGGATGGCCATCTATTGAACTTTTCAGTCCTTGGTTTGACTTCAGGGCTTCCAACTGACAGTCTTCTATTTGAAGTCACCATCTGTCGGAAGTGTATCCCGTCCCAACCTGATTTAAAGATAAAGAACCACAAGAAGGGAGCGTATTGTCCTTGAAGCTGGCCATCCACAATGAGCAACCAGGTAGCAGGCTTAGGCAAGCACTTGGATCACCTTGTTTCCATCAACTTGCTCATGATGTGTTGTATTTCTTTGCTGTAGTTGCTGTTTAAGTTGTTTCCAACATATGGTGACCCTAAGGAAACCAATTGTGGGTTTTTCTTGGCAAGATTTATCTAGAGGGGGGTTCTGCTGTTACCTTCTCCCAAGGCTGAAAGTGTGTGACTTGCCCAAGGTCATCCCATGGGTTTCCCCAGCAAACTGGGAATTTCAACCCTGGTCTCCTGGAATCCCAGGATCCAGCTCTGACACTACTCTACCATGCTGATTAATTATAATTCTTTCCAAATGTGTATTATGGATATTTTATAAGTACATCTTATTATATGCATATCAATTATGTAAATATATACATTTTATGCAAATCTGTTTCCTCTCTTTTGGTGATGCGATTCTTCTTATAGTGATGCATCCAGTACATGAATTGGCAGATTCTTTTTAAAGAATGAGAACTGGGATATTTTCTGCTGACAGATGCTCCCTTCTCCTACCAAAAAAAATAAATAAAAAATTGTACTGATACTCTTAGCTTGTCTAACCCTGCCAGCTCAACTCACCAAGGATTTCTCCTGACTTAAGGTGAATTTTTCAAGTCTGAAACCACTTTTATCCTAAAATCCTCCTTCAGCAACAACAGCTATGAGCAGAGCAGGTGGTCAAAGGTGGTAAGAGTAACATAAAGAAGAATTTATCTAGGGAAAACTGTTACTGATGTTTCTCTTTCTTTAAAGAAGTGTTTTGTGCTACCTTAAAGATTAATTGATTTATTGCAGCATAAGCTTTCTGCAGAGTAGAACTCACTCCATCAGAGGCAAGCATGACAGCTTAAGCCATAATAAATCCACTAGTCCTTAAGATGCTAACACAACTCCATTGGGGGTTTACTGTAGGTAACTGACACAGCCCTCTCTCCAGCAGAAGGTCCTGTTGGCTGAGAAGAGATCACAGAGTTTCCTTTAGACATTCCTTTGTGTGGGAAATAGCTGTTAACACTCATGAAACAATTTAACACAGGATTGGCTGAAGCATCAAGCATTTATTTAAAAAAAATACGTTTCTGCAGACACGGGTGTTCTCTAGAGAGAAGGACACCCTCCCACAAAACAACACACATTTTATCCCCTACGCCAGCTTCCCTCCCCTTGGGCAGGACCCAAAAGTTACAACCCTATCAGAATCGCCTAAGAAATGCCCCCTTCACCATATTTACAGTATATATGATCATACACATAATCACGCTTTAACCTTGTGCTTTCTTAACTCTCATTTGCTATTTCAAAATGCCCATCAACCAGATTCTAACTTCTCATTTTGCTAAACAATGCCAAATTCTTCTCTTGTTTTTCTTACCCACTTTCAGCTTTTGCTGACCTTCAGTCTGCCTAAGCAGGTGCCTTCAAACAAAAGTACATACATCCCACTGTTGAATCCTTATCTATGTGTCTGGTTCTCTTTGCTTCAAGGTCTCCTTCAGCTGCCAGCTTCTAAAATTATGTTTCTTTAGACTCCATTGTATTTCAAAAGCTCACATACTAAAGTATATGTGTGTAAATATATTTAAAAATGTGTTATGAGCTATAAGCTAATACATATGTTAGTAATACTTGTTAATAATATTGCAGAAACTAAAATATATTTTACTTCTCACACTTTGGCAATTTGACAAGGGGAAAAAACAAAACAAAAACCATTTATAGCCCTATTATAGTAGCATCCAGACCCAATCTCCAACCTCTGTAGAATGATTTTCTTTCTCACTAGACTTCCAGGTAAGAATTAGCAACTTTTCTTCTCCTTCTGGATGAGCCTGTATATCTAGACTGGCCTTAAAGCATGATCTGGATATACCCTGGGCACTAGCTTAAAGGCATGGGCACAGATTTTGTCCCTTTGGTGAAGACAGCCAGGGATCCAGGACTGGATGAGATCCCAGGAGAATTGCTGTTGACAAAGCACCAGCATGGCTATTCAGTGTATGTGTGCATGTGCTTTCAAGTCACCTATCAATGCCATGGATTTCATAGGGTTTTCTTAGGCAAGGAATATTAGGATTTATATACTGAGGCCATTTCCACACTACACTGTAATAGTTCTATTATTCCACTTTTAACATCCTGTGGAATCCTGGGGTTTGTAGTTTACTGAGACCCAAGAGTTCTCTGGTTGAGAATTCTAAATGCCCCTCCCTAAGCTGCAAACCCCAGGATTCCACAGGATGTTGAAAGTGGAATAATAGCTCTATAACAATGTAGTGTGGAAATGGCCAAAATCACCACTAGGATCCTGGTCAGTGGTATAATTTAAACAGCAATACAATGCTAGAGAGTTCTGCATAGTGGGAATGACAGCAACCACCAGATGAGCTGTGTGCCCACTGAGTCTGCAGTGGCTGCTAGATAAGGTTGCCAAACTGAAAACTGGAAAGGACTCCTGTACCTCCATTGGTTGTGCAGAAGAGGGAAATTTTAGGAAGTGTTGCTTATTACCTAGGTGTATGACAAGCAACAGCTGCAGAAATTCCCTCCTCTAAACAACCATTAAAGGTATGGGAGCTGTTTCCAGTTTTCAATCTGGCAACCCCAGAATGTCTAGCTTGGAAAAATAAGTGCTAAACACTTCTGTAAACCCACAGTACTTCTTCTGAAGTTTCAAGTTGCTCCTGCGTGACAACGGACAAGTGATTGTAAGCATCTCTTTTTGGAATCTGTACCTAAAAATTGCCCTCTACATTGGTTTTTGTTTGGCTCAGCTTTAGCTGAAGCCTCTCAAAAGGAAGGGGTATTCACTGTGTGCTGGAATATTTCACAGATATGGATGACACAATGATACTGGCTTTGCTAGAGGAAATGGATCAGATATGTTCTAATGACAATGAAAAAGGACCCATGGCAATGGCAAAAACCTTGAATTCAAGGCCTCTCCTTTCTCTTAGAGCCTCAAATCGCTCCCCCTTTTCCCAGCCCCTTTGCTGGAGGCAAATCAAACCATGCACTGCAAAAGTCCAAAGATGCGTCATTTCCATTGACTTATCTGGAGCCCAGAACTCTGTGGGAGGCATCAAACCCCAGAAGGGGCATTTGTATCCCACCCTTTCACGCCTTTCCTTCACTGGCTACCTTGAAAAGAAAAGAGACCAAACCGGAACCAAAGCCGATGGGGCTTGGCGGAGGATTTCAAAGTTCTGACCGAGTGCCAAGAATGAGCCAAAAGATTTGTTCTGGAAAGGATTTTATGTGATAAAAATCACCAAAAGCTGCAGGCCAGCTGTGCTGCTGAGGAAAGTTGCAAGGAAAATGAGAAGACAGAGGGAATCGGGATTCGAGGAATCTAAGCTTGAAGAGACAAAATTACAAAAATCTCCCTTCCTCTGGCAACCCTCCCCGCCATACAGCAGACAGTATGGAGCCCAGACATGAAATAACCCCCAGCACCCTGAAATTTCCCACTACTATGTAGGAATAGCCAGCTGTACTGTCTCACCCGTTACCCACTCCCCCATTCGCTTCCCCATCGTATACAATTCCTGACCCAAGACAGATTCCTTTTTTACCAAGGCTACAGTTTTACAACTCCACTCAGTTTGCAGCTCTCAGAAAAGTTACTCCAAATATCAGCGATCCTTTACTAAACTATATCTGGGAGGAAAGAATTAAGCACAATAGTAAGCTCCCACATATGGAAGAGAAAAGCAGTTAACTTTAATGAGGAAATATTCGTTGTTGCTCTGATCAGACAAAGGCCATTTCTGCACTAGACTGTTATAGTGCTATTATTCCACTTCCAACATTCTATGGAATCCTCAAAGGCCCCTCCCTAAACTGCAAACCCCAGGATTCTATAGGATGTTGAAAGTGGAATAATAGCACTATAACAGTCTAGTGAGCAAATGGCAAAAGTGAACTAAGAGTTGAGTGGCCCTTTTAGGAAAGCCATATTAGACCGATGTCCATTTCGGCATTTTGTGCATAAAACCAGTGGTATAATAGTAAATTTTGAAGAGCAGGCACTCATCATGACTGTTCCCACAGTTGTTAGTTCAAGGAAGGCAAAAATGCAATTGGGTTGATCCATATGGAGAATCTAGTTCCAGCAATAATAGGAGCAGGTCTTTTGTAAAACTAAGGAGTCTTAATTTTCCATTCAGGACAAACCACCTAAAACATGTTGGATTACAAAAGAGATAGCTCATAAGAATATTATTGTGAGGAGTGAGGCTAAGCACAAACAGACAAAGTAGTAGTGTGTAAGTGTGTGTGTGTGTGTGTGTAAGAGAGAGAGATGGCATCATTATTCCCAATAATCAAAAAATACTAGCATTTTGACCTTGAAAAATGGACTTTGGAGATTACAACTCTCACAATCTCTCAGCACAGCCAGTGGGGGATTCTGGGAGTTATATTCCAAAACAGTAACTTGCTCAAGCTCTGTGCCATTGTTTATGATGTTATAAATGTATAGTTAGCCTTGTCTAAGACTTGCTGGCTACTATACAAATTGCTAGTACTCTGCTGCTGAAGTTAGTGCTGCACTGAATAAACTTGCACTCTTATATATATTTGTGAGTAAGAGTACAAAAGGTCTTGTCATGTTCTCACCACTGCAGAAATATGCCACTGTTTGACAAGCTTTTCCACATTCAAGTGAATGTACACACAAGTTCACGCCTGCTGGTCTTCCCCCCTGGCATAACTCCAGACATGTGCAGTTGGCCCTCCACACCCACAGGTTTAACCTTTGTGGCTTTGATTCCTTGTGGATTATTTGCCACTGGCTCCCCTGCTGCCCCTACACCATTTTTAATAGAGACTTTTAAGTCTCATCTTGCATTCTCACTGTTTCTGCAAGTTTCACAAGACTGAGAGAGACTGCAAACATGAAGCGAGGCTTGTAGATCCCTACTAAACATGGTGTACAGCAGCAACAAGCCCCACCAGCCACCAATTTCTGCCTTGCAGCGGTACCCCACCATCTCAAAGGCAGAACTAGGTGGCTGGCATACTCCCCACCATGGATTCAAATGTATTGTGTACTGTACATTTGAATCCACGGCGGGCTGAATCTGCAGACTCTACTATACTTCTTTTGTGTGTGTTAACTATAGAAATATTCATGGTTTTTCCACGTTTTCAGGAGTCCTGCACCCTTAACCCCGTGAATGTACTTGAGTAAAGATGAGAAAACCACATGTGTACTGATTGTACCACACACACAGTGTAGGACTTGGCCGCACAACTGGGAACTTTGGCATATAGGCAAGATTCCTACCTTTGCAGTCGAGCCAAAGCACATAGCAAGCTCAGAGGCAGTGGTGTATCTAGGTTCAACAGCACCTAGGGCAAGCATGGAAGTTGCACCCCAGCTGCTGCTTCTCCTGCCACCGCCACCCCGGGCCAAGGAAGACCCTGGTAAGGGCAGCGGAGGCAGGCCAAGGCCCAGGTGGAAGAGGAGTTCAGGTTTTTTGTGCCTTTGGGACCCAGGGCACACGTCCCACTTGCCCAACCCTAAATACACCTCTGCTCATAGGAGAGGGAAATGGAAAACAACTCTCAGAATTCCCAGCCAGTACAGTGGCAACCATGATGATTAAGGAATTTGGGAATCTATAGTCCAAAAATAAAAATTCACATTACCAATTTGTGCCCCTTTCTGACTGGTCTGTTTGACTGGACCCAAGAATGCTCCAAAGCGTACAAGGTGTCTCTGACAAAGAAACTAATCCACCCCCATCTCTTCCTACACAAACTACTCCTCCCCTTCACCAACTGGCATTTGGGCAGGAAATAGCTGTCAAGATGAGACAGAAGGGTTTGTTTAACAGCCACAAAATGTCCTTTGAAATGAAGAGGAATTATGGAATGTATACTTCGGAAGAAAAGGTGGTGGATATCACAGGGGAGCAGGCCTCTCTTAGAAAACGTTCTTTAAAGTGGTTTCTTGGAAGAAGGTGAATGTCAGATATTGGCCACTTTGAGGGCACCGCTGTTCCAGAAATCACACTCAAAGCACATTCCTGATTGTCTTTCTCTATTACTTTCTCTTCTTTCTTCCCCAAACTATTTTCCTTAAACAAATACATATAAACCTCCTGAGACATGGTATCTAATACGCTCTTCACAAACGCCTTTTCTCTTATCAGATTTGAGATAATTAAAACTGAGAGTCGTGTTTTCTGACTCTTTTTGAGTTTCGTAAACAGCACAGACAGTCAGAAACCTGGCTAATGGTCCACAGCCCACCTGGGTGTGGGATCAGTGCTGGGAGATAGGCCAGGCCTGTAGGATTCGTTGAGTATTACATTCAGGAATTAGGCGAGTATTATTGCTGAGGAAGCACAAGTGGGAGCCAGAATCCCATTAAGGAACTCAGTGGAGAAAAGGAACATGCTAAGAAGGGTGGGAACCAAAGTCAAGAGAAGTCAGGTTAAGTAGTCCTGGGCCAAGGGAGCGAGGCACATACCTAATATCACTGGCAGAATATCCAGGATAGTCATTAACCAGCCCACATAAGATGTTTATGTATTTTATTTCATAGAGGACAGTTCCATACCCTCCAATAGTTCACAGATGAAAAATGGGCCAAGCAATGTCAGAGCCGAGAGGCGAATATGATCTACATATTTTCCCGTCAGCTGCTGCTCTTTAAAATGTGGGTCCAGTGCTTGCTTGAGACACATTGCTTTCAATTCAGTAGCCCAGGCTAGTAGTTTATCCTCCTCCACCACTACCATTGGTTATGAAAGGAAGCTACTTGTCACATATGGCACTAGCACATTGGCAAATAAAAGAAACGTACCACCAAACAGAGAGCCAAATAAACATAACTTTCACATACTCTTGAACATTTCACAGATGAAACCAAGGGGAGACACATATGGCCAAGCAACATTGGTGTGTGTGGTCAAGAAGACAGAACTTATTAATGAAGAAGTACACCCAAGCAAAGAGAGGCTACTGCAGTTTGCTTTTGCCTGAACCAACGGGAAAGGAAAAATTCTGCCCACTCTTCTCCCCTCCCTCCTGCTGAGTTAATTAAGTGCAAAGCATTCTGTGCTTTGAACTCAGTTTGCTCAACTGAAGTAGGGAAAAAAAGAAAGTGCGATGAGAAGACTGAGACTGGAGCCATTTCTGCACTCCACTGTTATAGTGCTATCATTCCACTTTCAACATTCTGTAGAATTCTGGGATTTTTAGTTTACTGAAGCCAAAGAGCTCTCTGGCTGAGAATTCTGAATGCCCCTCCCTAAACTGCAAGCCCCAGAATTCCACAGGATGTTAAAAGTGGAATAATAGCACTATAACAGTGTCATGCAGAAATGGTCTGGGACATTGTTAAAACAGCTGAAAAAAGTGGGATGGCACGGGATTAATTGGGACTGTTCCTGCCAAATCAGGACAGTTGGAGGGTATGCAGTCTTCTATTGCAGATGTCCTATATTGTGTAGTTCAATTCTCTCTGTTTCATGGATACTATAAACATTTATTTTAACTTCACATACTTTGTGTGTTATATGTCTGTATTCTTGCACACTAGTTTGAAACCTTCAGATCTACCTGGATTATAAAGATTCTCAAATAAATAAATAAAACATCAGATTTAAAGATAAAACAGCCATAAAAAGGGACAGAAGGACTTGAAGTTCCTTATCATCAACAGTTAGCATTTGGAAAGCAGACTAGAAAGACAGGCACAGAGATCACTTGGTCATGGTCACTCTTTGTGTGGTGAAATGTTATTGTATCATTATCTAGATCCTCACCATTACTTCTAACTTGGCCTTTATGCATAAGAATTAGCTCATGCAGATGTTAGGCAGAGTGTCCTCCTCTTTTTTACTCTTTTTAGGAAATATAACTGACCACCTTATAGAATATCCAAGACAGAGGTTCATCTTGTCCCTTAATACTTTCCACAGCTGGGCTACAGCTGATTGAAAGGCTTCCTAGCCCAAGAACCAATCAGGCTGGGACCTGAACTGTTGTCCTTGAAGCATTTTAGAGGCTCTTCCAGTCAGGAAATTAGGAAAAACTACTGCCTCTTGTTAGCAAGAACAGAACAGCAACAGGAAACTGTGGGCCCTAACCAGGTACCTCTAAATCTAGTGCCACCTGGTGACTAAACCTTATAATGACATTATCCACCAAACAAAGGAAAGCAGTGATGCTTTACTGCCCTGCTTTTCAGACTATTTTCCTTCAGGGAAATGGTTTTCAACCTTGGATCTTCATAGGTTGAAGTATGATCTGCATGATGGAGGTCATAGTCCAAAAGCATATTTATTTATGTATTTTATTATATTTGTATGCTACTTTTCTCCCAGCATGGGACCCAAGACAGCTTTCATCAACAAGTTAAAACAGAAAAACATTTAAAAACAATTTAAAAAACATTAAAAACAAAATAAATTAAAAAAATCTAAAACAATATTCTGTTAAAACATATGAGGATTCAGGACAAGGAACTACTGTTCCAGAGAAACCTTCTCGCATGTGCTTATCACCTTGAGAACCTTCACAGTCAAATGTTGAAACTTCACACTAAAATCTGCAAAGTTTGGTAAATCCTGTTCTACCTGCCTGCCACAGAGCTATATTTCATTTAGAATGCTTTTTTCTCTTTGCCTAGAGTAGCCACTTATGAAGAGTCAAAGAAAAAAGGTACAAAAAGAGGGACATATTTGCATACAGTCTGCATACAGTAGTCTATATGTACAAATGTACATTAAGAGAGATTTACTTCAATGTAAATAGAAGACAATTCATCTCACCATAATGGGGAAGATTGTGACTTTGTGATTCAGGTGCTTGCTTTGGTCCATTTGATATCCAGATACTTAACTCTTTAGGAGTAGGTTCAAAGTCTCTGATACTCTCCATTGGACATCTCCAGGTAGAAGACGAGGACCATTTCCGCACTAGACTGTTATAGTGCTATTATTCTACTTTCGACAGTCTATGGAAACCTGAGGTTTGCAGTTTAGGGAGGGGCCAAGGGTGGAAATTCTCTAGTTTTGGTGGACTCAGTGCCAGGAAGAGATAAGGGGTGAGCAGTTACGTAGGGACTGGGGGGGGCAATGGAGGCGATGTGCCCCCAGTGGCCACTTTTTTGGGGGTGCCGCAGTTCCTTGTTTGTCCTCTCCCTCATGCCGTAGCCCCACCCCCATGTGTTGTAAGCCTGCCCAGTACGTTGTAGCCATGCCCCCATGTATCGTAGCCACGGTCCGCACACCACAGCCATGCCCCCACACACCGTAGCCCTGCCCACATGTCGCAGCCCTGCCCCATGTGTCGTGGCCCCCTCCCCATGCACCATAGCCACACCCTCACACTATAGCCACTCCCCCATCCCTCTGCCCATCCCTCTGCCCCCCCACAAGCTCTGCCACTGGGGGTGAGTGCAAATCTCTATTTTAGTCATTAGGGCAGTAGCTTGCTACAGTTTGCAAGATTTAACTGATTTGTTGTTGCAACTTGCAAAGAATCCCCAGGGAGTCTACATATTTAGTTATCTTCCTCCTTTCTTCACAGTCATTGTAGCACTAGGGCTCACTTTTCACTCTGCTCTGCATCTGCTTTCTGGTTAGAAGCAAGTAGGCCAGATTATCTGTTTCTTATGCCATTTTCCTATGTAGGTGAGAAGTAATAATAATCGTTACACCTTGATTTGGGAACAGCCCTTTTGGCTAAGATTTCTGTCTTCATTTTCAAGCAAAAAACATGTTCTCTCTCTATCTCTCTGTTTGTGTGTTTAAATGACAATCTGTCAGCAATTGTGGTTGGTGCCTAGTGCATAATGCCTAATGACATCTCCAGCTGCCATTTTAGCGTTTCTGGTTTTGGCCCAGAAATCTCAGGCACTGGGATGATTCTGAACTGGCAACTACATTTCAAGCTGGCTGCCCCCTTTGTTTTTGCTCTGAAGCACTTTGCATATTTACATACTCAAAGACTTGTTTGCTGGTAAATCATTTAAACTTTTTTTTTTTTAATACTTTAAAAGTTGTTCTGAAAATGTGGCCAAATGAAAGGACGAGCTGATCATGCAAGGTCAGAGAGCTGGTGCAGTATAGTAGTCTAGTATTGGACTAGAACCCAAAGTGACCCGGGTTCAAATCTTCATTCAGCCATAGAAACCCACTGGATGACTTTGGACAAGTAATACTCTCTCAGCCTTAGTGAAAGGCAATGGGAAATGCCCTTTGAATAAATCTTGCAAAGAAAATTCCATGCAAAGTTCACCTTAGGGTTATCATAAATCAGAAATGACTTGAAGGCACACAACAACTGTAACCACCTGCCTTTTACAAACACAGCATTTGCTTTTAAACAAAGGAGTTTGCCCTCAATTGAAACCTGGGACCCTTAAATTCATTATATTTTCTTTGACACAGTAGACCAGTGGTTCTCAACCTTCCTAATGCCGCGACCCCTTAATACAGTTCCTCATGTTGTGGTGACCCCCAATCATAAAATCATTTTCGTTATTATTTATTTATTTATTTATTAGTTAGTTAGTTAGTTAATTATTTCCAACATCAAATAGATTGGAAACACTGCCCTAAATCACTGCTCTGGATAGACTTCTAATGCTTAAAAACTGGTAACCCTCCCCCTTTTTTTAAGCACAGAAAGCGTCCATCAATGCCAGAATTAAGGCAGTAGTTCTAGTTCTGAATGTTGGGTTTCCACAGTTCAAAAAGCCAGTCACTCCCGCAGGCAATGCCGAAACAGCCCACATTTTACACGAGGAGCAGGGAGGAAAGGACAGGGAGAGAGGAAAGATGGCGGCGGCATAAGCAGACGCGTTTTGTTTCCCTCCCTCCCTCCCTCCCTCCCTCCCTTAAAGGGAGTGCGGACGCTGAACATACAAAAAGCAAGGAATACAAGACAGTCAGGGCGAAGAACACAACACGTGCGTGTGGCAAGCGCTAAGGGTCCACGCACAACAAATGCGAGAGGAGAAAGTCATCCTGGCTATTTCTGCACTAGACTGTTATAGCGCTATGATTCCACTTTCACCATCCTATGGAATCCTGGGGTTTGCAGTTTGAACTGCAAACCCCAGGATTCCATAGGATGGTGAAAGTGGAATCATAGCGCCATAACACTGGAATGTGGAAATGGCCAAAGTCCACAGGATGGATCAGAGCAGCGCTTTTGGGTCAAAAAACCAAAACAAACAAACAAACAAACAAAACAACAACAACCAAGGAGCCTCGGGGGCTCTTGCTACACAAATCGAAGCCCTTGGCTGACGCCCCCTGCTCCTTTCCCGACCGAGTTCTCGGTCTCAGAGGGACCGATCTCCCCCATCGGATGGCAGATCCGCCACAGGAAAGTTTTCCCCTTTGCCTGCCGGACCAAAGGTGATAGCCACACCGACAACTCTCACGGAGCAGCATGCCCAGAATGAATGGGCGACCGGGCAATCGCCGCTGCTGCAGCCCCGCCATTTTGGGAAGCAAGCGGAGCACAGCTGCTCACTCGCCGTGGCAAGCAACTCTGTTCGCCGACATGAATGAGCGTGAGGCGAAGAGGGTGAGGGGACGGGGTCTTGCCTCCCAGACGTCCCGCTGCAGTGCCATAAACCCTGAATGGGAAGCTCTGTGTGTGTGTGTGTGTGTGTGGTGCGGGCGCGAGCGTCCAAGCAGTGTCTGGCTGCTCACTCGCCCCGGCAAGCAGCTCTGACTCTGCAAGCTGGCATGAAGGGGAAAGGGAACACCGAAGGGAAAGCCCTCCGTGTGTGTGGGGGGGATGCAGGCGCGAGCGTCCAAGCAGCACCTGGCTGCGCCCGGCTGCACGCCTCCTCTTCCCTCCCGCCAGTGCGGGGTCTCCTCTCCTCACCTCTGCCTTAACGCTCTGGCTCCAGCTCTCTCCTCTCGGTGTCCTCACCTCCGCCTTAACATTCAGGCTCCAGTTCTCTCCTCCCGCTCTCCGCAACTCCGGCTCCACCTCAGGCTCTTCCAGTGCTTTCCCACCAGGTAGGGAAAGACAGGGAAATGCCCAGCACGCCTCCTCTCCCCTCCTCCCAGCGCAGGGGTCTCAGAAGCACTGCTCCCATTGGCTGTGAGGCCACCTTCTTTTAAAAGGGGGGCAGGATTGAGGAGTGGCAACCCCTGTGAAATGGTCATTCGACACCCAAAGGGGTCCCGACCCCCAGGTTGAGAACCGCTGCAGTAGACAAATCCATTCTGAGAATGATTAAACCCCTGTGTGCACACTTGAACTGATTCGACTCCTGCTGAGACTCTGTGTCAAACAAACTCTGTACACTAAAAAAAATATATATCAGATAATTGTTTGGATCTACACATATACAAGACCCACTGAAATCAATGATACATCTTTCCAGAGCCGTACCTAGGGTGGGGCAACTGGGATACATGCCCCAGGCGCCAATGCCGGGGGCACAAAAAAGCAGAAAGGCTTGTGTGCACACCCAAACTATGATGTTGGTGAGCGGGGTTTGTAATGACCTCAGGCAAGTCACATTCTCACAGCCTCAGAGAAAGACGAAGGCAACACAGATCTTTCCAAGCAAACCCTCACGGTAGATTCACCTTAGATTCACGGTAGATTCACCGGACTGATTCACAAGTCAGTTTTCAAAGAGGAGAGACATGATGGCTAGAAAAAACCTCCTCCTGTCAGTGGCACTTTGTTGTTGTGTGACTTCAAGTCACTTCTGACTTATGGCAACCCTAAGGTGAACTTATCACAGGGCCTTTGGGGAAAGATTTGTTCAGAAGGGGTTGCCTTTGCCTCCCTCTGAGGCTGAGAGAATATGACTTGCCCAAGAACAACCAGTGTCTGAGCAGGAATTTGAAGGCTAGTTTTCAGAAGCCTTTAATAAATAAATAAAGATTTGAATACATAAATCTAAATTTAAATATTTAAATTTTGAGTTAAGTCTTGTGGGTCCCTGGCAACAAATTATATTTATAGGGGGTCCCCGGTAAAGAAAAGATTAAGAACCACTGCTGTAATCTAAAGGGCTCCATCTTTAAATGGAGCCTGACCATTCATCTGTCTGTACCTATGCTTTCCTTATGCTGATAGTCTTTTCCCAGCTCTGATATCTGAGATCCTTCCAACCAGAGAAGGTGTGTTTGTGTATGTGTTTTGCTCTCCAGGCCTTCCTTCTTGCAAAGCATGTGCTCTCTCTACCACTGAGGTACAGCTCTTCCCTGACCAGTAAGGGGTCTTTCAGATTAGCATTCACAGGGATGCGGCTGTTCCCTAATAGCCTCACATCTCAACTTTTGCAGAAATGCTCAGATTCTAATTGCGTACTGGTTTTTTTAGTGCTCAGCCTCTCCACTCTGCACTCAGTTTTCAATGAATCCCCTAATGGGGGCTTACTGGAGGTCCATTTCCCCGTCCCTCCCCCTCAACATGCCAACCAAGGCTGTTTCCCAATGATTTCTTGCCTTCATTTTCTCGCTGACTTTAATGATTGCGTTTACTAAATGTATTTTAATGTGCTAACCTTCCACCCCTAGACTCGATGGGTATTGATCTTCTTTGGAACCTGGCCTAACGGCTGCTGCTATAACAAATAGCTGCGAGCACCAGTCTCGCTTTCCCACTCGTTGGGCAAAGTAATAACAATTTCTCAAAAATCTTTATATCTTGTTTAACCATATGCAGCAGCCTGGGAATGTGGACTTGCTTTGATCGTGCAGCTGTTAAAGTAGGGCATTTTTCGCTGGAGAAGATCATCTGTGAGGGAAAGCAGAGCCAGGATGTGAAAAGAAAGGTCTTTGTTGACGGAGTAGCTCAGCCCTTGCAAAATGAACTCTGGTTCCTGGCTGCGATTTGTAGAGCACCGACCAGCATCCTATTTGTGTTTACATCTATACCTATGTAAGGGTGCATCCAGACTGACCAAAAAGTCTCATATTTTGTTTCTGTTCTTTCCCATGTTATGCTATGGTGATGAAATGGTTATTGTTTTGTTTTGCTTTGTGGTTTGGTTCATTGGAAAAAGTAACAAAGCCAACAATCAAAAATCATCATTCTACACATCTTTTCCATCTCAAAATGTACACATTGACTTCTTTCTGACAGTCTTTGGTTGATAAATCACATTTAAAACAAGTACAACCTTTTCATCAATCAGCCATGTCTGATTCTGACTCAGTTGCAATGAGGTTATTATTAGTTATCATTTTGATTAAATGATTGTATCTGAAATCTTTCCAGAAATTCTGATCTATTAGACATGTATCCTCCGTTCAAAAAACTAGCTACCACTAGATCACTCCATGCATTTCTTAAAAATTTAATTACCAGATCCTAGCAAATTTCTCTATGTGAACATCCCTTATTAAAATTTACAGTCTATCCATGACAGCCATATTGATTAATTTTAATATCTGATCATCAGCTGTCAGAAGTATATCTAATTTCCAATTTTTTTGCAAATAATCTTGCAGCAGCAGCAGTTATATACAACAGGATTTTTCCATAGATTTTTTTTTCTAATCATCATCAGTCATACCCAATAAATACATTTCTGAGATCATTTGCAGAGTAACGCCTAATATTTTTTTCTGTTGAGAGATAGATTGCTTTCCAATATTTTTTGGCTTTATGATAGGACCACCAAACATGATAAAATGTTGTTGTTGCTGTGTGCCTTCAAATCATTTCTGACTTATGGCAACCCTAAGGTAAACCTATCACAGCATTTTCTTGGTAAGATTTGTTCAGAGGGGGTTTGCCTTTGCCTTCCTCTGAGGCTGAGAGAGTGTGACTTGCCCAAAGTCCACGGAGAGTGAGGATTCAATGCCTGGTCTCCAGAGTTGTAGTGCAATGCTCAAACCCCTACGCCATGCTTACTTTCATTCTGAGTTTATACTGGCTCAAAATAAACTGATCTGGAGAGCTGATATAAAAAGTTTCTGATCATACCAAAAACTGACCAAAAATATTGCAGATAAACAAAACATGTAGGGATCCCCACCCCCCAAAGAAAATCAGCAAGAACAGAACAAAATCTGGGACTTTCTAGTCTTTTTAACCAGTCTGGATATGCCCCAAGTCTTTTTTTTTCTTTTGTGTCTTTATGGTCAGAATTTTCCACCAACCTTGCACAATGACTAAATTGCCTCCTCAGAACCTCCCTTTTACCTGCTGCAGCCCCTCTAACAGGGCCATTTACTAGCTGGTGGAGAACAAGAGAGGTAGTAGTGGAGAAGCTGGATGCCCAGGAATGTCATCATCCATCAGGATCTCTGGAGGATTCCCAAGATATCCCAGAGGTTCACTTGGCACTTGACACTTCTCCACTTCCCTGCCCCACCCATCACTGGCCAGTTATTGACCGTGGTGGTGGCGGTAGTGGTGCTGCAACAGATAAAAGGTGGATTTGAGGGAGAGTGGGAGACGCAACACAGCATAGCTCCTCCTGGTGGAACTTTATGCTACATCTCCCTGATCCAGGATCTCAGCCACAGAGTTAAAAAAAGATCTGGTAAAGGATCTGAGGACAACATAATAAATCTATACAGCTCGGCTCTTGCAGTGAACTTTTGCTCTCTGTTTTAACAGTTTGCATCTTGCAATACTGATCTGAATTACTATTTAGAGAAAAACATGTATTGTAATAACTTCAGTGATATAGAATTACTTATATCAGTGTGAAAGCAAAGAGTAAACAAAGCCCAGGGCCCACATAAGATGGAAAACATAATCTGTGACTACCACATGAATCTCTTTCAAAATGGTGCATGCATTTGTCAGTTGCTGAAAAGCTTATTTTGGCTGTTAAGTGCATTTTTGAAGGAAGTGTTAGAAAGGGAGGAAAGAGGTCATGGATCCTAAGATCCAAATGAAGAATATGCTGTGAAACCATAGGGCAGAATGGAAATGGTTTCCTGCTTAGCAATTTGGGTTGCTAGGCCTCAAGATGCTGGCTGAAGTATTAGGGTACCCAGGATTCCAGGTGCAGAACCAAATCCAGATCGGCAAGTGATGTCAGAGGAAAAAAATATTTTTGTTTGCAAAGTAACATTAAAGCCTGGGCACTGGTCCATCTATTCCCACCTGGTGCCAAAGCTCACTGGCTCAGCAGAAAAGTAGATTGTGCTTGCAGAATGCCACCACGCCAAAAAGCAACAACAAGGGATGAGGAATGGGAAGCAAGACAATAGATGTATCCAATTGGGCCCAACATTCCATTTGGATTCAGTCAGGAATAGTTAAGCCATTTATTCATCACTAGAACAAAGGAAATGAATTCCTGAAAAAAGGTGGGTCAGATCTCCCTGAAATTTGTTTATGGCAATTTATATGTACAGATGCAAATCTGGAAATAATTACCACAATATAAAATAGAGACACAGTACCTCAGTCTCACCCTAACAGGGAAAACTATGTTCAAGTGACTGATCTGTGCATACCTCTAACTGCTCTAACTCTACAACTCCACCCTTCTCATGGCTATAAACCAGTGGTTCTCAACCTTCCTAATGCCGTGACCCTTTAATACAGTTTCTCATGTTGTGGTGACCATTATCATAGTGTCAGAAGCTCAACCTGAGAAGGGCTTGAAGCGAGGTCTTAGGCGACCCCTGTGAAAGGGTTGTGCGACCCCCAAAGGGGTCCCGACCCCCAGGTTGAGAAACGCTGCTATAAACCAAATTTGCCCCCAACCTGGGATGTAATTCTTCTCTAATGTCATTCTCAAAGGAAGTGATTTTAGCCATTTTCGTCCTACTGTGAGAAAGTCTTCCAAAGCTGCAGTTTTTGATGACTATTCATAGCTCAAGACTTATTTTGCACAAAAATTTGCAGATGGATTTTTTTACAGGAAGTATTTTCTGCACATGGAACTGCATTTTCTGAGCAGAAAATATTTCTGTGAAGAAAATACTGTTTTCCGTGGAGAAATGCAATTTTATGGGCAAAGAGATGTTCAACTTTAGCGCAGAATAAAGTGTGAAAATTCTCTTCAGTCCAAAATTCTTTTCATCAGGGTTTCCAAATTCTCAAGAACCATGTTTTCAACCATTTTTAAGATAGGCCATTTCCGCACAACACTGTTACAGTGCTATTATGCCACTTTCAACATCCGATGGAATCCTGGGATTTGCAGTTTAGGGAAGGGCCTTTAGAATTCTCAGCCAAAGAACTCTTTGGCCTCAGTAAACTACAAACCCCAGAAATCCCCAGGATGTTGAAAGTGAAATAATAGCACTATAACAGTGTAGTGCAGAAATAGCCATATTTTCAACTATTGTTTCACAGTGAAGACCAAAGCAACCTTCTTACAAAGAACTCTTTCAAAATATAGGGCTGCTAGGGACTACCCTCTGTTTCCTTTTACAGACGACCACCCTAACTGCTAGGCAGTGCTTCCTTAAAAAGCACAGCAGGTGGATATTGCCTAAGTGGAAAAGTGAAAAGAGAGTATAGTGTGGGAGTGAAAAAGAACATCCATTCCCAGTGATGCTGTTTGTACATATTTGGGAGGGAAATGCTTTAAAAGCTTTGAACCAAATTGGTTCTGCTTCCGTATCAAGTTTTCGCTTCTTTCCTTGCCTCATGTTTGGGGACAGCTGGCTCTCTGGGGTTTTGTGAGCCCCCTGCTGCTTTGCATCCTCGCCCCCACCTGTCCCTGTGACATCACAATTAGTTGTGGTAAAAACAGTTTATGATGATGATGATGTCATAGAGGGGTAAGATTATGAGTCATATGTTCTAACAAAGCACATACACCCACCTTTCTTTGCTGGAGCTCAGACCCTTGGATTTGAAAGACTGCATACAGAAACCATTTTTTTAGTGCAAAATTTCTTGAATAAGTGACCCAAGAAAATAAGAATGTTTCTGAACATGGACAAAATGTTCTTTGCTTAGCTCAAAGAAAATACAATCTGCCCATACATTTGATATAAATGAGGTGACATGTACATCGTCAGACAAAAAAAATTGTTTCATACTTTTTTGTTTTTAAAAGAATCAAAGGGAAACCATCAGGTCTTTCTGAATGTCACATATTGTGACCATGCAATAGAAGTTTTTCCTACACAGACACAGACAGACAGACAGACACATACACACATCATAATAAATGTGTTGAGCCTAAGTCATGTGTGTGTGTTGCACTGAAATTTAGTCCCAGCTAAGAAAAACCCACTGAATCGATTGCTAAATGGTACGTCAACACTTGTGTAAATCCCATAGATTCAGTAGGTCTTCTCTAGCAGGTACTCCAAATTGAATTTAGGCTGTAGTCTTTAAGATGCTGCAGAACTCATTTTTTGTTCCAATGAGCTAATATGACCATTCTTGTGACACACCTTTCAAATGTCTCAATTTGGCAGGCATAGTCTTGATTAATACTGTGTCATACCACTTTTTCAGCTTTTGAAAACGTCCCAGATTCTTTCTTCTCATCCCCCTTTTCCCCTTTGTCTTCAGCTTACTTCTGTTGCTACAAACTGAATTAAAAGTGCAAAAGTAATTTGCACTCCATTAACTCCACAGCAGGAGGAAAGGAAACAATCAGGTGGAACCTTGCCCTTCCCAATAGGTTCAGGCAAAAGCAAACTGCTGCGAGACTCTCTTTGCTTGTCTGTTTTTCCTCATTAATAACTTTTGCCATCTTGACCAGCCTCTGATGTTACTTTGCCACATATATCCCAGTTTTCATTGGTGAAATGTTGAAATGTATGTTGTGTTATTGGACAGCAACTCCTATCAGCCCCAGTCAGCATAGCCAATAATGAGGGGTGCTAGGAGTTGTAGTAATAGGCATACAGGGACGTAGGTTATATTTTATCAGGCCGTTGGTCCTTCTAGCCCACTACACGACCAGTAGAAGGTATTTCAGGCAGGAGTTTTTCCACCCCTACCTGGAGATACCAGAAGCTGAAGCTGAGACCTACTGCAGGCAAAACATATGCTGTACCAAGCTGTGATTTGTCACAGCGACATCTGGAGGGTCACATATTCCCACATCTAGCTTTAACTTCAGATATGTTGGGGTTTGGAGCGGAGTGGCTTGCTGTTACTCAGTGCTGACAGAATTATACTCTGCATATACTCAGAGTCACCCTATTGTTATTATGCTTGTCTCTGAAGAACTAGAGCAGCAGTTAGAAACTGTGGAAGGGAAGGTGGCCTTCATTGAGCTGCACTGACACATTTTGGCAAATTCCAGCGACAGAAGTTGATCATAGAATCTCACTGGAGGACCTAGAGCTTCTTAGCGAGAACTTGTTGATCAAATCCATGAATTGTCAAATCCATGAAAGAAAAACCAGTGAATGTGGAGGGCTGACAGTAATGTCAATTTTGTTCACTATGTCATATGACTTTTGGCTGTTTGTTCGGGGGGCTGTATGGAGTTGAGGAAGTAAGCCACCACATTTGCAGCTGCTTTGGGATGGTTTTGGCTGATTTGGTGGTAAAAATCATCTGAAAATTGTTGTAAAAAATTATATCTTCAGGAGGCTGGGGACTTTGGGGGCTTCTGGGGGACTTTGGGGGCCACACTTTAGAGTCACAAGGGCCACATGCATTCTGCAGACCACTTGATTTTGCCCACTTCTGAGCTAGAGCCTTATCTGGTCTCTCAATGCAGCTATGCCCTTTCTGAACCACCATAGTGGTTCTCAGCTGAGGGAGCCAGAAAGTACTATACTTTGCCTCCTTTGTCTGCCTAAGATCACACACATCTCCTCCCCCTACGTTGTCTTTGATTCCCATACAGGACTTAGCAGTTGTTCCAATCCCTTCTTCCTCCCATCTTCATTTCATCTGGCAAGGGACTAGAGTGGAATTTCAAGAGTCAAAGCGCACAGAGTTCACGACAGATAATGTGTATTTTTCATTGGCCACTGCTGGCACATTTGGGAGAGGAACCTGCCAAGAATTTCAAGCAGTGAACCTCGAAGCCTTAACTGTCAATTCAAGGGGACCCACTTTCTGAGAATTCTACGGATCGGAGAAGAAGCTCAACATCTGGCTGGCGGCAATGGGCTCCAAAGACATATCCGGCACAGGCTTTCTGACAGTGGTGTGTTGGATTTCTCCCAGAATTTTCTCTGTTTGCCTGTAACATTTCATGACCCACTGATGTCTATGTCTGGGTCATTCTGTGGACACCCATAGATACTAAATTCCCCCCACGCCTGTCCTGGAAATAGCATACATCTCTGAATATGGTTGTGGTTGTTTTCACTCTGAGGCCCTTTGGCACTGCTGATGCATTGCTTTCCCACAATTAGCTGGAAGTGGAATCAAAACAACCATTCCGCAAGGCATTTAAACCACACTATATATTATCAAGCCTTATGACCATCCTTCGGGCTGAGGTGACTCTAAATAAATATCATAAAATGGAAATCCCATTCAGCAAAGCTGCCCTGCAATTTTAATTAGAACTTCTACCTTCTGGGCTACATCCAGCACTGGTTCCAACTAAAGGATACCTGGACTTACATAAATGATGGCTAATAAATCCCATTCATGTCAACGGATCTATTCTAGTTGGGACTGGGGTGTAGCTATAAGGAGGACAAAAGGAGGGTTTTGCTTAATAAAAATTCTGCCTCTCCCAGATGAAAATTTCCTTCACTCCCCAAATATCTAGCATTGCAGACAGGGAGACATTGACATTTAGAACTCTGATATTTCGTTGGTGTGCCTGCCCCTTTGCTTTGGATGCCTAAAGTGTATTTCTAATTGTTCCACTGAAGTTTTAAATTATTAAAAAAATTGGGGTTATGAAGGCAACTTTCACTGGAAGGGGATTCTTATTAGGGAGCCCCTTCCCCATAGCTATATCCCTTGTTGGGACTAACATTGGATTTAGCCTTCTGTTTGTAATTGTTTCCTTTTCAGAGTGGGCACTGCACTATTGATCAAATTACTTCTTGTTTTTTGTTGTGTGCCTTCCAGTTGTTTTTGACTTACAACATTTCTAACTTACGGCAAAATTTGTTCAGAAGGGGTTTGTCTTTGCCTTCCTCTAAGGCCATTTCCGCACAAGGGAATTAAAATGGTGCAGTGCATCCTCTCACGGAGGTCGTCTGCACCTTGGAGCGGACTAGGTACGGACTACTTACTTCAGATCCGCACCTCAGTCCGCTCCAAAATGCCCCCAACTGGTTCTCCAGCGCACTTTTTAAAGAACGGTAGAAAATCGTTCTTTAATTTTTCGGAGTGCGCCATTGCATACCTGCTCCCTTGTGCAGATTTGCAAGCTCGCATCAATGCGAGCCTGCGATCTGTGGAGGGCGGGCTTTAGGCATGGCGAGCTTCAGCGGTTGGTCAGGACCCATGAACAACCAGAAGCTGCCATTTTGGAAGCCAGAGCAGTGCGGATCTAAGACCTCGCATTGCTCCGATTCACCCTGGACGAGACAAGGAGCCCTGTGGAAGGGCTTAAGGGACAGTTTGCATTGGTCCGTGCCCAGAAGATCCAGTAAGTTCTAGCATGGAGCGATTCCCTCGCCTCGTGCGGAAATGGCCTGAGTCTGTAATTACTCTTTAAGTTATTTAATAAGTCATTCCAATTCTGGCCAGGGGAGGCAGTGATTTTTAATGATTAGTTTCTTATCTTAAAAAAAATGTTAAAATTGTGAAATGGAGCTAAAGGGGAAAAAATGAAAGGGAAGGGAATGGAAGGGAAAGAACTGAGTATTTGGCAAGAACACAATGCCCCTTCTGAACAGGAAGCAATTAGAAGACAGAAACTGAGGCCATTTCTACACTAGACTGTTATAGTGCTATTATTCCACTTTCAACATTCTATGGAATCCTCAGGTTTGCAGTTTAGGGCCTCTAAACTGCAAACCCTAGTTTAGGGGCCCTAAATTGTTGGAAGTGGAATAATAGCACTATAACATTCTAGTGCGGAAATGGCCCTAAATTCAACTGCTAGCACTAATTACAGGAGACTCAGGGAAGTAAAGGAAAATATGTAACTATTGACTTACCATTCAGAAGTTTATTCAATGGTTCTATTCTAGCTGGGATTAGCAACTGGATCTGGGCCAGGATCCACAAGGAATAAGTTTCTAGGTAAAATTCACTAGCCTTAACAACCCCCTACAATGCCCTATAAACTAAGCTTGGGCAGGTTGATGGTATAACTGCATCTGAAGTGCTGGGAAATGATCATAAATCTAGTCAAGGGAAAAACAGGACAAGAGTACCAAGAACACATATACAACAAGCAGCCATGACTTCATCTGGATACTGTAAACACACACATACTCATACAAATCCAAGAGAGTTTATTGCTAGTCCCATTCCAAGAAATGTGGCTTCCAAGCAGACATGTGGCTTCCAAGAAGAAATTAGTCCTGAGTTCTGGCACCTCTATTAACAAACCAAAATAGCCAGTTCCTTCAGTGTCAAATAGGTAGGAGTCTAGTTTTAAAACAATAGCAATCTGAAAACAAAATTCTGCACCAATTCTAATTCATCTGATATCTAAAATAGGTCATTCTGTGAGTTCTACAAAGTAGCAATAAATAAATTCTATGAATAAAAAGGGTAAGATTGACAACTCAGATTCTACACCCATAGAAGCCTGCATTTAAGACTGATCTAGGAATTCAGCAAGCCCTAAATTACCCTAAAGGCACCAGATCCTGTCTGATCTTGGAAGCAAAGCAGGGTTTGGTTAGTACTTAGATGAGAGACTGCCAACAAATACCAGGTGATCTAGGCTACATTTCAGAGGAAGGAACTGGCAAAACCACCTCCGAGTATTCCTTGCCTAAGAAAACCCTATAAAATTCATGGAATTGCCATAAGTCAACAGGTGGCTTGAAGTCACATACACATAGACACAGAAGACACACACACACACATTCTGCATTTTGGACTGCCTACTGTAGTTTTCAGTGGAAGAGACTGGCAAACCACCTCTAAGTATACCTTGCCTAAGAAAACCCTATGAAATTCATGGGGTCACCAGGCAATCTGAAGGCACATACATGTACATTGTGGTTTTCAGAATCCTTTTACAGTCCTGGAAAAAGGCTGGCATCCTGTTAATCATTTACATTATTGTAAGTTAGACTTAGGACAATATAACTGCTTTATATTCTCATCTGCATTTGTGCTATGATTGCCATGACCACAAATATCTCTGAAAACCACCTTAAAAGTCAGTCAGGTGCTGATGCAATCAGCCCACTTCCACTAGCAAGTGACAATGCAAGGACCAAAGCCGGCTCATCTGTGGAGACCTGTCATACCTCTTCATTGCAATGTCATTCACTGCAGAAGGGGTCACATCATCTTTCAGTGCCCGCTTGGCAGCTGCAGAGGCCTCCATTACTCTGGACAGCTGACTGGCATTTAAGGCAGGGGTCAAATGGGGTATTAAAACATAGCTATGATATCATGGTTATGTGTTTGATTCAGCATCTCAGCCAAAGTTTTTATCACTCTGTCGCCCTGCCTCATTTGATGAATTTTATTCACGGTGTCACCCTCCATTCTTAACCCTTTCTTGCTTCTTACCATTTCTGTCATTTTTCTTATCAATGGAACATATGAAGGTGAAAAAAGAATAGCTGGAAACAAACTTCTAGGGATAAAAAGTCTTCCAAGTAGACATGCTCCTTGTTTGACATAAAATTCTCTAGTTTCAAGTGGTGGTGTGGGCTGAACAAAGTTCTCTCTGATGTTAATCTGTTGTGGAATGTGAGAGATAGGAGTGTATTTATAAAGCAGAGTAATACGTATTCTCAAGCAGAAGGTGAGCAACCATCAGTCCCACTCCACCACTACTGAAATAAAGCAGGCTTAGGCCCTTTCCGCACCTTACTGTCTTCCAGCACTGGGGTGTGGGGATTGTGTGAGCAGCCTCTGGTGAGAGGCTCTTGCGTCTGGGGTCCCTTGGTTCTGCACAAGCTGCCTGCTCGTGAGAGAGCCCTGCCTCTTCCTTCCACAGCGCAGCCTGGGAGTTTCCCAGGCTGTGCTGGGGCAGGAAGCACAACCGGCGCGGCTCCGGAGGGTCCGCATGCCAGGTAAGTGCACGTGGGGCCTGGGAGCAATGCGCAATTACGCACCATTTTCGGCTTCTAGACAAAAATGAAAAGGTGTGCGATCGGTGCCTGCCAGCCCTGGAGCATTGCATGATTGTGAGTGCGTCATGCGGATCGCTCCTCACAACTGCGTGACACTCCAGGCCCTCTTTCGCATGGAAAATGCCGTACGAAAAGGGCCTAAGTCTTCTTTAGTTAAAAAAAAAAGTAGCTTTTCTTACAACTATACATAGTTATATTATAGTTCATGATGAGATGCTCTGCTAATGTGTTCTTCAGACTTGAAGGGGTGACAGAGGACTTCAGACTACAAAATGGAGGACAAACAAATGCAAACTGATGCAGGGAGAGAGAAACTAACCAACAAGAAATAGCATGAACACCTGCTATGCCTAAATTCTTGGAAAGAGATGCAAACTAACAACTACTGAGTATAGGCTTGCTAAAGTTGCTATCTTTTAACAACTCCTTTCTCAGGGGGTCCTGATGGACTCTCTAGTCACTACTGGCCAAAGTGATGCCACACAGGGGCCATCTGGGGAAAGACAATGCCCTAACTAGACCTAGCTATCTGGCTTTCTGGAAAAAAATAAAAATAAATGGGGCAGATATATGTTTCAAGGCAAGTTAGCTAAATGCTGACACCCGCCCTAAATTCCTGACTGGGATCAGTTCAGCCAGATGGAAAAAGGGAGGAATTGAAAGAGGAAATTTCAAAGTACCAAGTCATGTTCTCTTGGAAAAGGGAAGGCATTGTGGGATGGAGACTCAAGTATAGCCAGGTCAGAGTGTGTGCGTTCCAAAAAGAAAAAAAAGGCAGGAACTATTAAAACACACTCATACACACGCACATAACCCTCTCTAAAATTCTTGATTAATATGAGGTTAAATATTCCTGAATGAGGAGCCAGCATGGCATAATGGTTTGAATGCTAGACTAGGATTCTGGGAGACTAAGGTTTGAATCCCCACTTGGTCATTGAAAACCCATTGAGTGACCTTGGACAAATCACACTCTCTCATCCTTAGAGGAAGGCAGTGGCAAACCGTTTCAGAATGCCAAGAAAACCCTAGGATAGGGTTGGCATACATCACAGTTAACTTGAAGGTACACAGCAACAATAACAACAAGGCCTGAATTGGAAGACAAGGGGAATACATGGAATTAGCTAGAACTGATAACTATGTCTAGAATGTATGAATAGGAAAAGATGGGCAATAACCTCACTCCTTTGGACAACTGGCATAGAAATGTTTCTGCCCTGCCCTATCCCAACTCCTGACGATGCACATATTTTAATGCTATCTATGTGCACCGACCCTAAAACATCAACCATGAAACTAAAGACAAGAAGAACATGCACACGATGTTTCAGAGGGTGTTCTTGTTGTTGTTGTTTGGGGGGGTGTTTTGTTTTGCACTACAACTCTAAAGATTCTCAGACCTGCCCGCATAGTAGCCATGCTGGTTGGTAAATTCTGGGAGGTATAATCCCAAAGAGCAACTTTCCCAAGTGCTGCAGTTGTCTGGTCAGAACCTCATTCTGACGGGAGAGGGCTTGGGGTTGTATATGCTGGCAGAAGAACAAACAGGAAAGGAGCCAAGATACACAGAAAGAAACATAGCCTGGCCACGGTGGAATGTAAAACTCAGTTACTTCAACAAGTTGTTTTTCTGAAGGGGAGACAATCAATTCTGCAGGCCCCTGTGTGAATCCATCCAACTTTTCTGTAGCTAAAGGCATTCCTCTACTCCAATTGCTAAGCAATCTAGTTGCCTCCAGAGGGCTGTACCGAACCCCACCTGTGCTGGCAAAGGCTAAAAACTGGGAAGAGTGGGAGGAAGATTAAGCAAGAGACACCATCCATTCTTCTGATTTAAGATCCAACATTGCTCTCCTCCCACTCTCGCCTCCCAGTGCTGCTTAATTGACAAACAGCTGCTCTTGCTCCTTCCCAGAGGTAGTTGCGCTTACTGAAGGCTCTGTTGTTGGGTCTTTGATTCACAGTCTCATAAAAGTTCAGGGGCTCCATCTGGATGGAAAATGCCTCATAAAAGGCCAGCTCATGGGTTGCTGCTGCCAATGAAAAGTCTGGCATGTGCAGAGGTTTTCTGAAGGCAAAGAGTTCTTGTACCCCTTTCCAATGACTGTGAATTGGTTCTGTCTGACACAGAACTGGGAGATTCCAAATTCAACCATACTCAGGGTCTTTGTGGCCTGTGTGTGCACTTCCCAACTGTCTTGATTTGTAAGGGACAGTCTTGTTTAATCCTCTGCCACCCCGCTTTTTTGTCTGCTTTTAAAATGTCCAAGTTTTTTTCTCCTTCTCCTGCTTTCCCCCTTTGTCCTCAGCTTATTTCCATTGACCCAAACTCAGTTCAAAATGCAAAAATAGTTCATGCTCAATTGACTTAGCAGAAGGGATAGGAAAAGGGGATCAAATCTTGCTCTGTAGACTCAGGCAAAAGCATACCACTGAAGTCTCTCCTAGCTTCTCTGTTTTTCTTCATTAATAACTTTTGTCATCCTGAGCACACTTGAATTTGCTTAGCCTCATGCGTCACTGTTTTCATCTGTGAAGGGTGGCAGGGCATGGTGTAGCTATAGATGAAGCTGTAGAAATAGGTTTATGGACCAAGAGTGGAGGCCCAGAGCATGGAAAAGGTTGTTTGTTTGTTTGCTTGGATATCAGTTTCCCAAATATCCTAGATAGCAAGGCCAGAGAGGTGAGGAAAGGTTGACTCAATTTTCCCACTGGTCATAGAAATTCATGGGATGGCATCAGACAAATCAAGCTTCTCTAGTCTTCAGACCTGGATCTTCAATTGTCTGTCTGTCTGTCTATCTTCAAGTCACTTGCCAACTTATGGCAACTCTGTGCATTTCATAGGATTTTCTTAGACAAGGAATGCTCAGAGGTGGTTTTGCCATTTCCCTCTTCTGAAATACAGTATAGCCTATGGCACCTGGTATTCATTGGAAGTCTTCCATCCAAGTATTAACCAGGGCTGACCCTGTTTAGCTTCCAAGAACAGATAGGATCTAGTGCCTTTATAATTAATTTGGTTTAGCTACCATGCTGTTGTCTGGATTCCTGAAAGAGAACACAGCCTTCTGTACCACAACTGGAAAACTTAGTTTGGGATCTATAACTCCCCAAATCCCCCAGAGGCTGTGCTGGCTAAGGACTCTGGAAGCTGCAGTCCAAAAACACAATTTTCCCAAGTTCTGTTCTCAGCATGTTTGTATGCAACCCCCAAAACTGATGATAACAAAAATGCTATCCATAGTGTTAAAACAAAAATGGTTGAAAAACAGAAAAGGCTTAGACAACAAGAACAACATGTATTAAGCTGCAAAGTAAGGAGTGGTTGAGGACGATGCCAGGTTTTCAAACACATACTCACATACAAAGGAACAATTCATTCACACTTTCTCTTTTGACAGGCCAGGCAGATAAGAGGAGGAGCGGGACATGATGAGCTTTCACAGTGCCACTGTTTAAATTTTGAAAGAAACGGAAAGTTGGAGACATTTGGGAGTAAATGTGTAGACACATTGATAAAAGAAAACAGCTTTAACCATCTGAAAAACACTTAAATAACCCTGCTTATGGTTCAGTTCAGATCAGTGGATGCCTTTTTGCATTCCTTTGGCCAGGATCAACTGGGAATTCTAGATTCAGTATGATATACAAGATGGGAAAGGAAGACAAATGAGAACTTCTCATGGACCTGCTACATTGGTGCATGAGAGGTAACTGGCAAAGCAGAAAGCACTCAAAAGCACTAGAACTCACAACAGCGGCTTTTGGCCACTCCCATAATCCACCAACCAGCATGCTGACTAAAGCATGCTGGGTGGTGTCATCTCCAAAAGTGATTTTATCATCTCTGGAAACAGTGATGAACAATCGAGGCATTGTGGGAGACAAATGAGGGTGGGAGCAGGACGACAGGCTGCAACCAGGGGGAAGAAAGCCATCAAATATGGCGACAGACAGGGAGTCAGAAAGGGAGCTGTGATCCTCAGGGATCAATGAACAAAATTGCAGCACAGGGCATCTGGATTCATTTTTCTGTTAAGGAGTACCAGATTGCACACAAGGCAGAAGGGGGAAAGAGGCTGGTCAGTCAGCAAAGTCATTCTGTCTGGGACTTTTTCGTTTCTGCCACAAGAGATGGCTTAGTTTGGGGGTGAGGTGGAGGGACAGAGACATTAATTTGCAATCCACAGCTTCTTCAAAGCTTCCTTTGTTCCTAGGGCCACACATCCATTTCCCTCTCAGCCTTCTTTCATCCATCAAATTGCAATGGGAAGAACTCTCTCGCTCTCTCTCTCTTTCTCTCTCTCTCACACACACAGAGTTGCCCCCAAGTTTCTATCAATTAGTAGCTCAGATTTCTCTCAATACAGCTCAGCTGGAAGTTCACAGTGTTTTGTATTCAAGGGGATTCTGTAGAAGCCTAGACAAAGAACCTAGACAGATGGTTCAAAACTGTGCTCCCCAACTAAAGTTATGATCTACAATAGGTAGAAGTTACGGAGAAAAGCACGAAAGCAGTTAACTGAATATTAAGAAAACAAACATAATGACCATATATGATTTACATAACTTTAGAGTGTGTAACAAAGAGATCAAAATAGTTAAAGATTTTCTTCATTTGGCCCAGTCATTAATAAAAATGGAGACTGTAGTTAAGAAATCAGAAAAACGCGAAGACTTGGAAGGGCAATTATGAAGGAACTAGATAAGATCTTAGAGTATAAAAATATATCACTAAATACCAAAATCAGAATAATCTGTGCTGTAGTATTTCCAGTTTCTATGTAGGGAAGAGGAAAGTTGGACAGTGAAGAACAGTGACAGGAAGAAAAAATCAACTCATTTGTAATGTGGTGCTGGAGGAGAGTTCAACAGTTATCACAGACTGCCAAAAAGACAGTTAACTGGATCCTACCTGCCTGAACTCTCACTGGAAGCCAAAATGATTAAACCAAGACTATGGCAGAGAGAGTGTAGTGTAGTGGTTTGAGCATTGACTATGATCCTGGAGACCAGGGTTCAATTCCATGCTCAGCCATGGAAATCCATTGGGTGACCTTGGGCATGTCACACACTCTCAGCCACAGAAAACCCCATGATAGGGTTGTCTTAGGGTCACCATAAGAAACGACCTGAAGACACACAACAACAACAAACTGTATTTTGGACATATCATGAGACAACATGGTGCTCCATAAGACAACAATGCACCATAAAGTGAAAGGCAGTAGGAAAAGAGGAAGACCACACTACAAGACCTGAGCAGGGCAGCTGACAACTGGGTCCCCCAAGAGGTTTCTCATTCATAGGGTTGCCATAGGTCAAAGTTGAAAGCAAGGATTTCTGGCTCTCTGTCATTTACTAATGACAACAACCAAAGATCTCCAGTCACTCAATCCTAAATTTTACTGGTGAAATGAAGAATATTTGTGGAAGCAGGAATCCATTTTTCTGCAACAAGACTGCAAGTGACATTCAGTTGTGGTTTTTTGTTGTTGTGTGCCTTTAAGTTGTTTCTGACTTATAGCAACCTTAAGGCTAACCTATCATTGGGTTTTCTGGGGCTGAGAGTGTGTGATGCACCCAAAGTCACTTCGTACGTTTCCATGGCCATGCTGGCTCTCTCAGTTCCGGTACTCCAAACAAATTCCAAGACTCTGAATCCTTTAATTTTCAGTGTATGAATTTTGCACCGAGCTCCAATTAATGGATCATGGAGTTCTAGTTCAAACAGATGGCTCCCATCAATGAAAAGTCATTGGGCAATGAGTCCACCTTTTCTGGGGTAATTTTAAAAGATGGAACAAAGCATAGGGTTGTTATTAAAAGATAATAAGGGCCCATGGACTCCGAAAGCAAAGGATAGTTAGAGCTTGACCCTCCCTCTCCTAAAAATGATCTGTCAGACTTGGACAACCAAGACTATGACATAGTTAACTCCTTAGGAATTATCAGAAGGGTACTAAATGATTAAGCACTAAGGAATATTAAGACAGAGATTGTCATTGACTTCTCTCAGGAATAATAAATGATACTTGCATTCTGTTTTATGCATACCTACTTGGGAATAAGCAACACTAAATAGATGGAGGACGCTTGTAAGTACACACTGTGCTTGAAAGAGTCCTAATCTTTAACTATGTTACAGTAGTAAAGGATGGACAAAGTAATTTGCTCATCTGCTGCAAGTAGACAAAATTAATAAAAACCTACCTATAATTGTCGCCCTCACCCCATAACAACAGTTCCAGCATCCTGAAAAGGCCTAAATCCAATTTCTGATCCCACATATTGAATCAATGGAAACTTGGTAAATCCACACTTCTGTCAGTTCCACAGAATTCTGTGAATTGTGGCATGGCAAACACCAGTGTTGTAGTGAAATTGTATGAAAGACAGGGAAAAAGAAAGAAGAATGAAGAATAGAGGGGAAAAGGGGAAAAAAGAAAAATAAGAGAGAGTAAAAATATTTTTCCTAGAAGCTGGGAAGATATTATCATGATGAGAGACTGCACAGTTCTAAATGTACTACTATACCACCAGTGGTGTCACCACTGATGATGACCTTCTCTAAAAGCGTCCAAAGAGGCATGTCTGAAATCAGTTCCAAGTTTAATAATTTTATGCATGTTTATTCATAGTCCGTGTTTCACTGTGGACAATAGAACTTACTCATAGGCAAGGGAGCACTGGATTTCAGCTTTTGGTTGCTTAATCCCATATGTTATTCTGGATGGAATAATCCCCACAATGGGTCAACTTCTAAGTAAACATACACAGCAATACACACTGGTAGATTTAAAGTGACTCACCACCAGTGTAAGCTTGCCATGGAGGTGTGTGCCTTCTAGTCATCTCTTTTCAAAACCACTCAAGCTTTGAAACAGCTTCTCTTCATGGAATTTGCAAACATAGTCATTAAAATAGATTGTTTATCTGTTATTTTAATTGATTTTTGGGCAGGCTTCTAGATATTTCTCAATTTCCTTGGGGAGATTAGCTTCTTCACATCTTTTGTGTTATTCTCCACCTCCACTTCCCTCCCTAGAAAAGGGATGGGAATCCACTTGAATTTACATATTTCTGACACTTTTCTTTCAATATTTCTCACCAGGAGGAGAACGGGAAGCAGAGATCATGGATGCCAAATTTCTCCTAAGTAGAAACACATGTGGCTAAAAGCAAACCTGCCAAGGGGATCAACTCAGAGGATGGAATTTGGGGCAATAATGATAATTTTAAACACCACTCCAACTCAAAACTTTTCAATCAGTGGGAGATTTCTGACACTGTGGTGAGATTATTAGACCTGTCCAGGGTGGAGGAGCAGACCCGGAATCTAAGTAATTCAGGAGTTCTTGGAAGAAAAACAAAAAGATGCCAAAAGTAGGGTGGGAGGGGAGAAAAGATGATCCAAAAATTTGTAGTGAAGAGGAAATTAAAAACCTTAGTAAAACAGAACTGTAAACCAAGCCAAAGCAACTGGGATCAGGTTGCCAAGTTAATTATAGTAAATTTTCAAAAACAGAACGGGAGAATTGTATCCAAAAGTCTCTGACTGTGTTTGTACTGCCCTGGATTAAGTGGGGACTGAGAGAAGGGTTGAAAACATAGAAGAAAGATCTTATCAGAAGCATCATAACCTATTAAGACAGCCAAACACCACTTCCATACTCAATTCTAGACTCAAAATTTAGAAATAACTAGGTACAAATAACTAGTTTCTTGTGATTTCCCCAACAACAACATTATACCTAAATTCCATTACAACTCTAGAAGGATAACATTATTTTTTTGCATTGTGACTGTCAATTTTCATATTACTTCATATAGTTGGAGAAGGTGTGGCCTCAATACATGGTGGAGCTGGAATCTCACATGATTCAAGCACTACCTCCATCATGTTATACTTTGTTGTGGATAAAGAGGTAGATGGAAGGAGAGTGTCTTGTACACATAGTCAATAACACATAATATCTAGGGGCTTTTCAAAGTGAAAGCTAGCTATTTAGCTATTAAAGAAACAGGAAAAGAAAGAGGTACTTTCTTTTTAAAAAATCTAAAGAGATAACTGCTTGATACGCTACAACCTCTTCACCTCAGTCTCAAAGATACTGCAAAATCCTCTCATATACCGCTACTGAACATCACCATGTCTTTGAATGTAACTACACAAGAAGAGGGCTTGGAACTCATACTGTAAATAGCTTGTTTCTTAAAAGTAACGTTCCAAGCTCTGTCTCACTAGGAATTTACTCAGCACATCTACTCAGGGATAAACCTGCAGAGTTCAAGGGGATACATTCCCAGTTATGTGCACATATGACTACAAAGCATAAACAGGTTTGGAAGAAATTCAGACTCCAGACACAGCCGCCTTGTGGGTGCGACACTTTCTAAAACCAGCTGAAATTGGCCTTGCAGAGAAGAAGGTGGGGGTGAGAGTCCGGGCTCACAGATGCAGAGAATTAAGAGCAGGCCTTCCTTGTGGCATCTGGCTGGTTTCTTTTCAGAAGACAGGGTGCTGAGTGGGATGGAGCCAGCCGGGGCCATTGATAGGTTCTCTCATATCACATTCCACATTTTGTCATAGGTCACTAGAGGCAGGGAGGGAAATGAGGTGGGGCTAAAATGGTCATGTTACTAATGCCTTAGGGGTTGATAGATTAGCAAGAGAAGTTTTTAAAGACACACACACAGAGCAACCTCAGCTCAGGTTGTCCATCTGCCCCTTATCTCCTTCCCCCACCCCCATTTGCTGAAATAACAGTCTACTAAATCAAAGCTCTATATGACAGGAGACACTGACTGCTTGATGCAGAGATGCCCCTCGCCCACTCCCTAAATGAAGGGGAAACTTATTTTCCACCTCAGATTTGTCCACAACCTGGCTGGCAAAGTTCAGCAACCTAATATTCAGCACAGAGCTTTCAAGGACACCATGTAGTTTTTATGACTGGCTGCAGGAGTTACAAAGCCACCATCATGTCCTGGACGACATGCATTCGCAAACTTCACTCAGAGTTTGAAACAGAAGCGTTTATTTGGAACAAAGCAATCAACATAGACTACCGCATATAGGTCCCACCCAAGCCGCCTTGGGTCCCATCCTGGGAGAAAGGTGGCACACAAACATAATAAATAAATAAGGACAGTTACAGGTCGTATACCTTGTCTTACAAATTTAGGCACATACATCAATGAATGCTGAAAGTCATCAAGTCATTAATATAATATCACCCCACCAGCACAGGCACATTTCCAGACCTTTTGTTATTTACATATCTTTCATCCATATAAGTTTCTGTCTCCTTATCTTTGTCATCTCTGTTCCCATAACACCTTCCTTCTATTTCACATTCCCCCTTCTAATCTTCTTCCCTTTTGCCTGGACATTGAATAACACAGCATTGACACTGAATAATACAGCAGTTAAGCATTTGGTGCCCTGGGACATCTTAAAAGTTCCAACTGGATACATAGTCCATTTCTGCACTACACTCTTATAGTGCAATTATTCCACTTTCAACATCCTATAGAATCCTGAGATTTGCAGTTTAGGGTGCTCCCTAAACTGCAAACCCCAGCATTCCATAGGATGTTGAAAGTGGAATAATCGCGCTATAAGAGTTTAGTGTGAAAATGGCCATAGTTGCAGGTAGCAATTAGCAATTGATACATGGTAGCACTTCAGCACTCTATGTCCCTATTTGATCTAGCAAAGCTATTCTATAACATGTAATAACACATCCAGCATATATATGACCGGAGCCATGCATCCTGACAGCCACTAACACTGGGGTCCAGGGTTGCCAGAGTGAAAACTGGAGTGGGCTCCTAAAGCTTTAACAGTCGTACAGAAGAGGGGATCTTCTCAGAAGGTGCTTGTTACCCGGTTGTGTGATGAGCAACACCTGAGGAAGTTCCCTCTTTTAGGCAACCATTCAAAGTACAGGAGCCCTCTCCAGATTTCAGTCCGCAAACCACACAATAAGCTTCTTACACAAACCCACAGTTTTGTCTTCTGGGCACCTATTGTTGCTACAAACACAACAGCGACTGCTGCTACTGCTACTCTTCATAGGATTGCCAGGTCAGGATCATCACAGGCCCTGAGATTCTCAGGCCTGAACCTCAGACCTAGGAACATACCCTTGTAATGTCACCATGGGCCCTGTGTTTCCCATCCCCAGTACACTCAGTACTGATACTACTGGTTCTACATATTATGGCCAGAAACCCCTCAAGATGTCAATGGATCTGGAAAGAAAACCTAGGAACAGCTTAGGAAGCTGGCTATATTTAGCTTGGAAAAAGGAAGACTGGGAGGTGATGTGAAAGCCATCTTTAAATATCTGAAGGAACATCATGTAGAAGGAGCAAGCTTACTTTCTGCTACTCCAGAAACTAGAACACAAATCAGTGGATTCAAATTACAACTTACTTACTTACTTACTTATTTTACTTATACCCCATCTTTCTCCTTGCATAGGTCCCATGGTGGCTTACGGCCAATTAAAACAAGATACAGCGAAAAAGAAAAAAAGAACTATTAGCACGAAAGTTTTTAAAAAATAATTAAACAACTCTATTAAAAACAAAAAAACAGTTTAAAACACATTTAAAACATAATAAAAAAAATATTAAAGTGGAGTCCCATTATAAGAGCCCCCTTCTGCCACATGAATTATGAGCCAAGGTCCTGCCTAAATAAAAAGATCTTTGCCTGATGGCAGAAAGAAAAGAGAGGGGGACCAACCAAACCTTCAGATATTAGGAAGAATATTCTGCAAGTAAAAGCTGTTTTTCTTTGGAGGTTTTTAAACAGAGGTTGGATGGCCAAGTGCTTCAACTCTACATTCTTGGGCGTCAGGAATGGTATTTTTGGCTCCTTCCAGACCTATGGGTTCAAGTTACCTACAGAATCACCTCCTCTCATACAATCCACCCCATAAACTCAACTCAGGTCCTCTGGGTGCATTTACTTAACTCAGCCAGGACTAGACTGGCAACGGTCACCCAGAGGATCAGCTGCCCCTAGAATGTGGAATGGCCTGCAAGAAGAGACAAGACGGCTAAACGCGCTATCTGAATTTTTAATTGGTGGGAGGGGTTGAGCCAGGAGATACTACTTAGCTCAGACGTTACTTTTTTTCGAATGTTTTCAGACTCTGGCCATTTCCACATGACACTGCTATAGTGCTATTATTCCACTTTCAACATGTGGAAATGTGGAATCCTGGGGTTTGTAGTTTCCTGAGTACTGGAAACAGCTGTCTAAAGACCTACTTCTTCTGGCAGGCCAACCCAGTCAACTTTTAACTATGATTTTAAATTAATATATTTTAAATGGTTTTATACATTTTTAGCTGTATTTTAATTTATGATGTACCCTGCCTCAAGCCACAGGGAGAGGCAGGTAAGAAAAAACAATGATGATGATGATGACGATGACAATGAAGAAGAAAAAGAAGATGATGATGATTCTGGGGAGTAAGGCTATAGCATGTAGCGTTGGGTGGATTGGGGAGAAGTCTCTCCTTAGCACTGCTCCTCTGTACTTTTGAGCAGTAGGGTAAAAAGGCTCAGAATAAACCCTGGACCAGACAGCGGTGATGTGATATAAGGGGGTGAGGTTGATGGGATGTTGTTTAAAGGTAGATGAGAAAAGTGTTGATCTCTCATATGTTGTGGTACTGCTTCTTCTTTATTCCCTATTGGCTATCTGGGCTAGGACGGTGAAGGAATCTGTGGCAAGAAGCCAGATCCTTGTTGCAAGTCCTTCTCACAGTCTTGCTTGCTGGCAAGAGGGGTTGGTGGAAACATCAACCTCCTTGCAGCCTGATCAGCAACTGAACAGACTTCCTTCAACCAATCCAGCTGCTGGATCTTAAGACTGGTGGGAGGGGTTGAGCCAGCAGAAGTTACTTTTTTTCTAATGTTTTCAGACTTTGGCCATTTCCACATGACACTGTTATAGTGCTATTATTCCACTTTCAACATGTGGAAATGTGGAATCCTGGGGTTTGTAGTTTCCTGAGGCCACAGAGCTCTCTGGCTGAGAATTCTAAATGCCCCTCCTGAAACTACAAACCCCAGAATTCTATAAGATGTTTGAAAGTGGAATAATAGCACTATAACAGTGTAGTGTGGAAATGGACTCTTTTTCTAGTCTCTGGAGGAGGCGGAGGAAGATTTCCAGCTTGGGTGTCACTGTTGAAACTCTGGCCAGTAACAGGCTGTAGAAAGCATAATTTTATGTAGTCCATAGATTAGCTGATGTAGACTTGCAGTAGATGGTCAAGGCCCCTTGTTCTTCATGATTCTCACAGTGACCCCTCAAGATATGGAATTTTTACAGCTTCATATCTGTGTGCAATAACTTTCACTAAATATACATAAGCATTTACTTTTGCAGGCTTCAGTGTATTACCATCAGCATTATTAGAAGGTCGATTTAATAAGATCCCAGCTAATGAGCAAAAATGTCTGTGTGGAGTAGGAGTACTGGAAACAGCTGAGCATGTTCTTTTGCCCTGCATTTTGTATAACAATTGTAGAAAAGGGTTAATCTTCCCTCAGTTAACAGCTTTTTCTGGAAAATCTTTTGTAAATATTACTTCCTGTTATCTTGAAGATTCATCTTCCTTTATTTCTGAAAGAGCAGCCCAGGGTTTTCTTTTTTCCACCTCAATGCAGATTAGGAGTGGGAAAAGTAAAAACGATGTTTCATTAAATTTATGATTATAGGAATGCATTATCTTTTTGCTGCCTGTTCCTTTTTAACTTCTGTGTTTTAACTTCTCAGTCAGTGACTGCAATAAACGTTGCCCGGAATCCTGTTGGGGAGTTATGAATGCATAAGCTGGAGTTAAGCATTCATATCTGTGTGGTATTCATGAACCCTACATATTCTTTAGTTTAAGAACTATACAAGGGTCATAAAAGTGCCCCAAATCCCCACTTACCATGTTAGGGTGGATGAACAAATCACATCTTCACCATAGCCCCAGGTGGAACACAGAGCTGACTTGAACTCCCAAACACAAGGTAGAAAGGTAGAAAGGTGAAGGAAAGAAAGACACAACACACACACACGCACACAACTTTGTCCAAATGATTCCAAGAAGGAAAATTTACTCTTTCAGGCTTCCCTTCTTATACCATTTTTACATTTGTATTAAAGAATGCGTACAGAAAAGAAAAGATTCATACATCAGCATTAGCAAAGTCACAGCTTATACACATGTTACATCTATCTGACCCTTAACTTCCCGAGTTTACATGACCCTTTTACATCTTAGATCATTCTGAAAGATAATTGCTGACATTTCAAGAGTCCTTTGCTTGTACATATTGATTATAAACAGGAGCAGAGCAGAATAAACAATTCTAAAGCAAGGTGGTTTGATGAGCTCTGAGTGTCTAAAATGCCAATTAATTTCAGTTAATTTTTAACACACAACAATTCTGTAGCAAATTACAGAGCCCCAAATTTCAAGCATAACAACCAGGAAGCAGCCGCTGGGATCCATGATGGTTTGTTTCCCTGTTGATCAGGAAGTAGCTGACTGACACTCCCACTTCATGCGGGAATCTCCAGTGTGAGGGGCAATTGCAACAGGAGCTCTGGTGCAATAGACAGAGCTCATGAGGTGGGATGGAAATGTCAGTCAGCTGCTTCCCAAGAAAGAAGGGAATGGCCCCCAACAACTGCAGTGGCTGCTTCCCTGTAATTGGGGATTAGGGGAGATCATGCCAGAATTCACTGTGTAGCTCCATAACTATGAAGGTTATATATTTATAACTCACCAGCAAGATTCTGGCCACAGTCAGCCCTCTACATTTACAGGATTCACTTTTAGGAATTTGATTATTAACGGATTATTTGCTGTCACCTCTGCTGCCTCCCTATACCATTTTTAATAGGGACTGCAAACCTTGTGAGACTGAGAAATGGAGAATGAGAGTCTCTATTAAAAATGGTGCGGGGCAGGAGTAGAGGTGGCAATAAGCCCTACCAGCCACCCACTTCTGCCTTGTGAAGGAACCCTAATAGCTCAAAGGAATCCACAGTAGATTGAATATGGTGATCATTCTTTTTTTTTTGTGTGTGTTAAATATGGTTTGAGAGGACCTAGAGTTATTCACGGTTTTTCCATTTTTATGGGGATCCAGTGCCTCTAACCCTAGCGAATGTGGAGGGATGACTGTACTATCATAACTAAGTAGCTAACTTAGGACACCAGCAGCTGTTTCTTACCTGAATAGAATCCTCTACGCAAATGTGTTTGTTGCTTAAGGCATTCTACTTCACCAGGGTGTAATTACCAAGGGCTTTATCATGCCAGGCAGGTAAATCACAATTATAGCAGGATAACAGCTTCTTTGGCAGGGAGTTATTGCATGAAGTTCCTCTTCTGCTGTTCTTTTGATGGGAGACCATTTTGGAACGCATTTCTTTTGCAAAGGAGGTCATTAATGTATTAATCTGTTAATGACCTCCTTTGTATGTAAAGGAAAGGCTTTCCAAATGGTCTCCCACTTGGAGAACAACAGAAGAGGAATCAGGGAATGTGCTAAGTTCCAGCCAAAGATGCTATTATCCTACAATAATTGCAATTTCCTTTCCCTGTGTGATAAAGCTGCAAGATTGGCAGCTTGTGACTTTACAAGGGGCCATCCTAGCATCTTAGGTTTGGGCTGTGAAATTTGGGAACTTGGGACCTGGCAACCCAAATCCTGTAAGCCCTTTTTCTCAACAAAAAAAAGCTGCCCTGGTGAGGTACATTTGTTTTAAATGTATGATTAATGCCATGGACAGTTTGGCCTTTAGCGATACCCCAGCCACGAGTCTGGGTTTCAAAAAAAAAAAAAAAGATACTCTCTGCAAAAGTGGGTTTTATTTTTGCAGCTCAAGAATATATCTGGGAAATACAGGACATCTGGTAAATGTTCCACTCTAATGTGAGCTCTTGCAGAGTGATTAAATCATGACTGAAATCACCAAGAGGAAAGGCTAATTAAAATCGCGGATTTAAATCAAGTTTCCCATTTGTACTTCAAAATTTCCCTAAACTGGTACACATGCTAATTGGTTTTAATAAAGCCATTAAAACATGCTGATTTACAAATAAGCAGAGACGTTATATGGCCCAGGAGAACACCCTGATTCCTCCAATTTCTTAACATTGATATTTTTACTGCAATGTTAGTTTTAAAAATTGCATGCAATACATCGCTCGCTGTTTTATTATACATATAAATTCAAGCAGCTTGTGACAGGTTTGCACAGCTAGCCAAATGTGGATTCTGCTGTGTGTGCTCAGCTGGCAGGACACAACTGTCACATATGAATGAAGAAGTTGCCCAGTCTTCATTTTGCAAGCCTCTCCCACCTCACCCCACTGAGCACAAAGCTGCTGTATCACACTGTCTGTCTGTCTTAGGGATCATAATATATGGTGACAACACAATGTCAAAAAAGAAGGGATGCATCAGATTTTTTTTTTTAAAAAAAGGGCAAGAGAATATTTATTTTTGCATAAAATTTGCACATTGAGAAGCCTATGGATAAATTCAATTTTAGAAATAACTAGCGTATATACCCAGAGTTGCCAGGGATTTTCTTTTCTCATAGGTAATGCTTGTTAGAAAGATTTCAGATCCTATTTCTCTAATTCCCAACACTGTCTTGTCCAGTACCTGTAACTTTTCCCCATATTCCCCAATCCAATCTGTATCCAGAGCTGCTAACATACAGAAGTTGGGTTCCTGAGCGAATACACCGCCTTCCTCCTTGCTGCTAGGCCTCATCTCCATAGCAACTGGCCAGGCCCAAGAGTTCTAAAGGCCCCTCCCTAAACTGCAAAACCCAGGATTCCATAGAATCTTCTTAGGCAGCCAACCATATGTGGCCTTCACCTGACAGAGCCAATTATATGAGGTCTTCGCCTGACACAGAGAAATAAACTTTGACTTTTATAATACAAATAGAAATCCAATACATTTCATTCTAAGGGGGAAGACTGTGAGTAGGCAATCTCTCTTTCTATCTTCTTAGTCTGCTATTCAGATGTAAACTGCCAGTTGACAGCTACAACAAATGGAAAGAGAAAGTCATCCATTTTGCATTTTCCTCCATTCAGTTTAAAAAAAGAAAAAGAGAAACCTCATAGTTTTTCCATCCCAAACATGAAATCTGGGAATTCTTCAAAAATAAACAGAACAGGTTGAAAATCTCCTTCATTCCCAACTTGAGTTAGTAGAGCTATTTGCAGCATAGAAAGAACAATGGTGTATCTATCAGCCCTGGAGCTGTTAAAGTTGTGGACCCTATCAGAGAAAAGAGATGGCAACCCAAAGTGAACACCACAAACATTCGTTCAACACATAGGAATTCAAAGCCAGACTTTTCAGATCTAAGTGCTCAAAGTGCTTAGAGACAAATTTGTCCATTTTTGGTTTTTTCCACATTAGAATTTTTAAAATCTTTGATGCTTTCTATCCCAAATGTGAAGAAATTTGAAAATGTTGGTGAATTCATACTGTAAAAAAGTGAACTGAACTGAAATGCTCACATATCCCTACCTGAAGATCCCCTTCTTCTCTCTCTTGTTATTGATCTTTAAACAAAACTTGGGGACATTCTGTTCTTCACACAGAATAAATTTGGGGACATGTTGTTGGACTGCATTTCCGATCATCCTCATTGATCATAACCAGTGGTGAACGATGCTGAGAGTTGCAGTCCAACCACAGCTAGAAGGCCACAAATTGGTGGAGGAAGAGGAGGGAAGCAAGGTGAGATTGCCATGCTACATCCACAGTTTTGTTAAAGAAATGACCTGAAGAAGGAAATGGAAGCCATGTACAGAGCAGAGGGGGAAAGTCATTTTGGGCATGGGGAATAACAAGAAGAAAGATGAGTGGAGACTCAAAGGGGAGTTGTACCTAATAGAATACTAAAATTAAAATTCTGCACTAGATAATGCAGTATGCTATGGAGTCTTAACATTATCTCTCTATCTTTGAGCAAAGCCAGATTTGTCCAAAGTAATGCTCACCTGAAAAACTATGGACAAGCTTCCAGAGAACCCAGGTTCAATGGCAAACAGTACAGAAATTACTGGAGAGCACCATACACAGTTGTGGTAGGCTGTGATGAAATATAATGGCATTTGGCAGGAAACATGCAGTGGTATTTATATTTAACAATATCTGTTGGTGCTTCATGTGCTTTCATAGATAACTGACCAGTGACAGAATATGAGGTTTCAAAACTGATGCCCGCCTTTAGACACAAAGAGAGTTATATCCAAGGCACAGGAGTTTCGTAGTTAAAACGTCACATTTAGGATTTCACATTCAAAATTTCTTTTTCTCTAACTGAGCTGGAGAAAATAACCAATCCAAGGATTTCAATAGAACTCTCAATGGTTCTGCTCTCACTTTTTGTAAATGAAAACAAAGAACTTGTCCATAAAATTTTTTGTCTTTCTTATGTTTGGCTGTGAATCACTGAGCTCCCAGATTGAAAACTGAGAGCTTCTCTCTCTTTAGTGGCTGTGTAGAACAGGAGGTTTTGGCAGGTGTTGCTTATTACCAGTGGCCCATTCACACTAAAGAATTATAGCACTATTATTCTGAATCCACTTTAACTGCCATGGTTCCATCCCATGGAATCCCAGGATTTGCAGTGTAGGAAGTGGGATTTAGAATTTTCAGCCAAAGAGCTTCTCTGGGGCTTCTAACCAAACTGCAAACCCCAGGATTCCACAGGATGGGAACCATGGTAGTTAAAGTGAAATGATAGCACTATAACTGCTTGAGTGGGGCCCTAGTTGCACAAAAAGCAACATCTGCTGAAACTCCAGTGGAATCTAAAGATAGGATGCTAAGAATTTCAGGCAGTTTTCCCAGTGGGGTGCTCAGCAAGGTTTGCCTTCACCCAGAGCTTGGAAAAGTTACATTTCTGCTCTACAACACTCAGAATTCCCCATCGGCTATGCTAACTGGGTGATTCCAGGAGCTATAATCCAAAAAAGTTAAGTTTGCCAAGCTCTTTTGAATCAGCAATAGGAATCAGGAATAGGAATCATTTACTGGAGAACAAGGGAACAATGGAAACACAGTCCCAGGTCAGAAGCTAAAAACCCACTCGTGCTATGCATCAGAGCATTCCTTCGCTGTCACCACTGGCATGTCAGGTGCGGTTTGGGACTAAAGACCTGCATCTCTGAAGCTATGTCCAAAGAATACAAGACGGTTGGATGACTTAAGGATTAGGAGTAGCAAATTGCAGCCAAACGTGGGAAGCTTGCCTTCTTGGCTCTCCAATTTCTCTGCCGATTAAGCCAGACTCTGCTTTTTCAGGGCATCTGGCCTCCCAAAGCAAACTCTGTGAGAAAAAAATAAAGTCAAATTGGCCAAAAGGAAAGAGAGGAAGGGGGAAGGAGGAACAGGGGGAGAGGATTTCAAATAATGTGTGGCTGCTGGGTTTAGGCTTTTATAAAATGGCTTCTCTCGCAATGGAGGAATTACTCAGAGAGGACTTCCTCCGTCTCTGTAGCATTTGGGAAGAGAAGAGACATCACTGGGGATTTCTCTCTCGTTGGTTAAGGCAACCTGCCCTAACCCAGAGGACCTCCAGATGTGTTGAACTATAATTGCTATGATCCCCAGGAAGCAGGTTATGGGAGTTGCAGTGTGACATACCTGGGGGGCCTCCAGTTCAGGGAAGAATGGGATAAGGCAGCTCTGCAGAAGCCCAGTGGACCAAGCTGCCTGTATGCAAGCAAGATTTGAAAAAGAACTGACCCAAAAGTCCACAGAGGTGGCTGAACTGCAGCTATTGTTCATACAGCTATATGCAGTTGGGAGAGCTGGGAAGTGCAGAAGGGTGAAAGGCTAAAAGGAATCAAAGGGCAGTTTCCACTTGCACTACATCTGGGATTAGCCAGCAGAATGCAAAATAAAGGACCCAGAAAGTAATTGCAGGTTGGCAGGTAGGGCAATAATGTATCCAACTGTATAGAGGACAGTCCTCTTTGAAGTTTTCAGCTGTGCACCAGAAGTGACATTGCATTACTTCCAGTTCCTAAGTTTGCAGTCAGTTTTGAAGACTGGGATGTTGGAAATTGAGGAAAGGAAGCAAGCCCTTGGAATTGCAGATGATGTGGGGGCAAACTGAGGATGGCAAATCATCTAAAAACTGCCCTTTTTGTCAGAGGCCCTGGAGACGCCAGGGAGCTTCAGAGGCCTCATGCTGGCCACAGGCTTTACTTTCTATACAAACACTATCCACTCAGTTCCAAATCTGATTTGAAGACAGGGAGCCTAAGAAAGGAGAGCAGAGATTGTCCATCAATTATTAGATGTAGGCAGCAAACTGAGAAGTTAGGTAAGATCTGCAGCAGATCCATTCCATGATCCAGTCCAGATTCGTTACAATATCCTGGACTTCAGTATACACACTTCACTCCAAATTTTCTATGGTATGCCTAGTTGGCCCATGGTTTGTCATTGGGAAGGAATTACAGAACAATACGGCCTGCTTCTTTTAAGTATCCAAGAGGCCTAAAGAACTCCAGTCCTCTAAACACAACACAGAAAGGTCACAGTCTTCCCCATGAGGATGAAGTACATTGAAGGATTTTTAATTAAAATGTAGCAATGATTCTAAATTCTATCTATGCATATAAGGTAGTCTATTTAAATTTTATGTATGCCCTTTTTTGTCCTCTCTTTTGGTGACATTTTTTTTCCTGGGGCTCTTTCACACTATGCAATTATAGCACTATGATTCCATTTTGACTGTCATGGCAACATCTTATGGAATCCTGGGATTTGAAATTTGGTGAGGTGCTAGAGTGCTTTGGTTGAGGATTCTAAACACCCCTCCCTAAACTACCAATCCTAACATTTCCTGGGATACTACCATGATAGAAAAAGAGTGCTATAATTCTGTAGTGTGAAAAGCCATCTCCTTGTGCATATGTTGCCATCCAGAGAGAGGAAAGAAAGTCATAGGATTGCCAGAGTGAACACTGAAGAGGACTCCTGTACACTTAATGGTTATTTAGCTAAGTTCAGCAGGTTTTGCTTGTCATACCACCAAGTGACAAGCAACACCTGATGAAATTCTCTCTTCTATTCAATCATTAAAGGTATAGGAGCCCTCTCCAGTTTTCACTCTGGCAACCCTAAATCACAGTCTTCCACAGACTACAATCCCACCCCCTGAGTAATTCCCACCAAATTAGTGGGACTTGCTTCATGCATCAGTCCCACTGGTTTTGGCCAGACCCACTGCTAGAATTACAGTCACTCTCAAGTGATCCCCTCTTCCCATCTGTTAATGGTGATACAGAGGAGTCCCCTTACAAGGCCGTTAGAAGGTTTATTGAAATATTGAAGTACTTCATTCATATGACAAAATTTAAAGTTATCTTTCAAATTCAGATCTCTAGATGGCAGACTCTGAAGTTCACTGAAGTTTGAATTGGTGCACCTTTTTTATTTGAGCCCTAGAAATGGGACCTCCCGTCCTTGAAAGCTATTTGTTTATTCTAGCCTGGCTTCCTTCAAAAGCCAAGTCACTTCCCAACTCTGAATTATTAACAGGACACAGACTCCCTCAATGTCCGGGACATTTTATGAACTAGGCACACGCAATGCCTCGCTGACACACTTCTCGCTGTTTCCCTCTCTTGCCCCTCCTCTCCACCAGGTTGAAGAGAAAATGTGACCAAATAAAGCCATCCGTGGTCTCACAGTGGGCCTCCTCCGGCCTCGACATCACCTGAGGGAAAACAGACTTTTAAAAATGCAAGCCAGGCTCTTGTTTTCCACTCTGGCTTTTGTGGGAGGATCAGGGCCATTGGTGTTAGAGCGTTTATTGGGGTATAAATGTCAAAAAAAGAGGGGGGAAGAGAGAGATGGCCTGGATAACGTCTCCACACGGAGTGTATTAACAAACAGCTGCTAACTTTCCGATGTCAGAGCAGAGAACGGATGCCCAATTAGGCTGCCTGGGTCAAATGGAGAGCCACTGGGTGGTAAAATGGCCACTGTCCAGCTTTCTTGAAGAGCTGAAAGGTCAAGGAAGTCTTTGAAAGGTCACTTTCCTTTGGTGAAAGAGAAGATGGGGAGAGGCTGGATGATGGGTTGCTTCCCACTAGCCCCCAAAGATCTAGGAGCAATCAGCTCCAAATTTTAGAAGTTATAGTATTTCTTTTTGGCTTTCCTCCAATTGAATTCAAAGCAACATACATTGCCTTCCTTCTTCCCATTTTATCCTTGTAACTGTCCTATGAGGCACTTTCTGTAGGTATCCAATATTTCTTTGTGTGATACCTTTCCCCCAGCTGTGCAGTGGTAGCTGGATGGTACCCAGGCAGGGTTGCTGGAGTGAAAACTGGAGAGATACCTTTAGATGTTGCAGAGAAGAGGACATTTCAATGAGTATTGCTTGTTACCTAGTTGCCTGACAAGTAGCAGCTGCTGAAATTCCCTCTTCTGCACAACCATTAAAGGTACAGAAGCCATCTCCAGTTTCCACTCTAGCAGCCTCTAGCCAGGCATATCTTTGCCCCTGCCCCCAAACAGTCAGTGATGGGCCTGGGGAGTACACCCCACCACCCACTGGCTGCATTGTGCAACCAAGGGGAAAGAGCAGTGTTTGCCCTTCAGACAGGCAGCATAAGTATGCTGTTAGAACTTTGCACTCAGCCCATGTCCCATCATAGGCTCTCAGCCAACAGGAGCTGGTCCCTCAGCTGATCCACTAGACTGTCCCAGTTTACCATCTACAATCTGATGGAGTGACCATTCATTGGGAAGAGAGAAACAGGAGGACTGAAAGATCCTGCATCAAGCAAGAGGGTTAGACTAAAAGACTTCCAGGATCACTTCTAGTTATATGACACTAAGGCAATTTCTGCACTAGATTGTTATAGCACTATGATTCCACTTTCAACATCCTATGGAATCCTGGGGTTTGTAGTTTAGGCCCCTCCTGAAACTGCAAACCCCAGGATTCCATAGGATGTTGAAAGTGGAATCATAGCACTACAACAGCCTAGTGCGGAAATGACCGAAGAGTCTATTTGCATCTTCAGCTTGAAACCCTCTGGGAAGGCAGAAGCATGTTTGTTTCTCAGAGGATCCTTGGACAGAATGTTGCCTGCATGCTTTGCTTTATACTTCCATGAGCAAAACATTTGAAACTTACATTTAAAAGCAGCAACAGCAGAAACTTATCTTGGAAAGGAACTATTTGACAGACAGCAGCAGCCATATGGAAATGGGATGAAGTAGTTCTATAAAAATGATGGTGAGGTTACTTTGACAGGGGGAAAAAAGAGCAGTGAAATAGAGGTGTCCCCTTAGCAATCAGGGAAGGTAATCACTTATAGTCATGCGCCTTCAAGTAATTTCTGACCTATGGCTAGCCTAAAGCAAACCTATCACAGGGTTTTCTTAGCATGATTTGTCCAGAGGGAGTTTGCACTTGCTTTCTTCAGAGGTTGAGAGAGTGTGACTTGCCCAAGTCACCCAGTGGGTTTCCATATTTGAGCAGGTATTTGAACTCGGGTCTCCAGAATCATAGTCCATTTCTCAAACCACTACACCACACTGGCTCTCATCTTATGCATCTCTCAAAAAAGGGAGATGAAAGAGGAAACTGTATCAAACCATGTAAACTTATACCTGTACTTTTTGTTGTTGTCATGTGCCTTCAAGTCATTTCTGACACAGTGACCCTAAAGTGAACCTATCGTGGAGTTTTCTTGGGACGTACCTGAGGTCACTGAATGGATTTCCATGGCTGAGTGGGGAACTGCACTCTGGTTTCCAGGGTCATAGTCCATCACTCAAACCACTACACAATCCAAGACCTCTCACCATAGTGAGGTAGGCTAAAACCAGGTGACCAATGTGTCTGCTCAGTCTGCTGTCCCAGAATTGGCCAAGTTGATGGGCAATTTCAAGGCCCTTGACTCCTCTCTGTGTTCTTAGAGCTCTTCATTTTAAAACCAGATAGTCCTTCAAATAATGGATACCTTCAGGACAAGCTTCTGCAAAGTCAAAACCATGCTGCTCTATGGTTGTATTGTTGCATAAACATGAAGCAGAGGATAAGGAGGGAGGGAAGAAATAAAACTGGGGCTCCATGGGTTGTCTTGAGAAATCAAATTCATCAGGATATGCCTCTTTTTGTGTTGTGTCTTTGTAGATTTCAGATTTGGGGAAGGAACTGTCTTCATTTCTGATAAGCAGGGTACTATATAGAATTTGTTGGGGAGGGAGGGAGGGAAGGAAGGATAGATGGACGAATGGATGAACCGACAGATAGATAGATAGATAGATAGATAGATAGATAGATAGATAGGTAGATCTGCCTTTCAGTGGAGAGAAAGAGTGTGGGAAACAGGAAGCTGCTTACATGAAGTGCCTAGAAAATGAGAGAGAGATGCCTTTCCTGCAGTGGAATGCTTGGAAATGAACCAAAGGACCCTCTGTTTGAAATATAATCAAGCAGAGGGAACTAGGGTCTAAATGTGAAATTGTTGGACAGTAGCCCTACAGAGCATCCTGCTCAGTGAAAATTGAGGTTATTCACACAGAACAAGTAAACTGGGATAGTGTAAGGTTGCCGTATCCCTGGTTCAGCCAGGTTTTACCTGGATTATAGGCATGCCACCTGGTGCCTGTTTGGACCACCATCTGGACCAGATTCCAAGCTTTCAACTAAAATACCAAATGTCTAGCCCTTGTATAAGTGTAGGTATACAACCAAATGTGGAGGCACTCTTCAGTGAAATTGTTCTGTGAGAAACAGGTCCTGCTTGGGAGAGAATAGGTAGAAGAGAAGGGAGAGTAAGTCACGCATGTGGTGGAATGATGCATTATGAAGGTTCAAGGTGGGAGAGGGAATAGGATGGAAGGGAAAGTGAGTGATGTGAGCTTTAGAGGGCAAAAAGCAAGACAAGGGATGTACTGAGAAGATCCCAGAGTAGGAGGGAAGGGAGAATAAGCAGTATGAGTAGCAGAGTGCAAGAAACAAAATAGAGGCTTGTAAGGGAGACTTGTTGAGAGGTAATAGTGAAATTCATGGGGTTGCCACAAGTCAACAGGCAACTTGAAGGAACATGCACACACAATGGGGGCCCAGGGTCACACAATAAATTCCATGATCAAGCAGAGTTTTGAACTTGGGTTGCCATGTTCCAAGTCCAGTACCTTAAATATTACAGCCAAGATCAGAGGCATAGCTACAATATCCTACCCATATCTCCTGATCCAACCCCTGAAACCCACCTTAAAGGCCAATCAGCCATCCTGAGCCATGGATTTCTGCGGCATGCACCATCTCTTACTAGTGGGAGGGGACTGGTCACATCATCACCCTGCAACACTGGGCTCATCAGCTTTGCAGAAATCTGTCACTCAGGATGGCTAACTGGCTTTTATGGTGGATTCCAAGGCATTTATGATCATGGTACTGGGATTTGTTCAAAGGGATTTTTGGCCTTGCCTTCCTCTGAGGCTGAGAAAGTGTGAGTTGCCCAAGATCACGCAGTGAGTTTCCAAGCCCATGGTCTCCCAGAGTCCTAGCCCAACATTCACTACTACTGAACTATAATTACTGAATTATAATCACCATCATCCTTAAGCAGCATGGTCAGAAGTCAAAGAGAACGGGGGAGAGGGAGAGAGAATGCAGTAACAGAAAGCAAGCAAGCAAGCAAGCAAGCAAGCAAGCAAGCAAGCAAGCAAGCAAGCAAGCAAGAAAGCAAGAAAGAAAGAAAGAAAGAAAGAAAGAAAGAAAGAAAGAAAGAAATTTTAGACCCCAATGCAAATATGTTTCAAATCTCATAAAATGGACCTGTTGTTCTAATCACCCCGAGACTTAGTAAAGCAAGTGCCCTGGGGCAATTAACAAGGATTGTGAGATCTTGGTTCATCACTGAACCCTAATTTACAGTTGGGTCAAAGAGATTAGCTGAATCTTAATCCACCTCTGCACAGGCCGCTTTGAAGGGTAACCAAAGGGCAAAAGGTCTTGTGTCAACACCATGGTTCCAATTTGTGAGCCTCCTCCTAGCATTTTGTTCAATTGCTTCTGCCCACCCAACCTGCATTGATCCTATATCACACAAATATGCACCTCTCACCTCGGCCCCAATTGGAGGCTCAGACCAAGGCTTAGAAACCAGACTCTGTTGATTAGAACTGATTTGCAACTTCTGACCCCATCACTTAGATCATGAACTCTAACCTGGACTGAACATTTGTGAAGGTGGGGCGGTGAAGGAACAGGTAGTGGGGAAAAATCACCAAGGAATGGAGGATAAACAAGCTCATTCTTGTTACTCAGTACTTCCGTTGCATTTGGCAGGATACAAAATGCTTCAGATTGGCTCAGTCTTCACAATCTCTTTGGCAACTGGATTAGGTTGCTACGTGACTTGCTGGTGAAGTTCTTCCTGTAAATCTCATAGCTGTCTAAGGCTATGAAGAATCTACTGTTCTCAAATCCAGATTCTGCCCCCTGGTCTGATCCTGCTGAGAATGTAGGGATGTATTTAACCAAGCTTTCATTTGGTTTATTCTTGAATATGGTTCCATTGTATCCACAAGCTCAGGACACATGATTTGACCCACCATTAATTCAAATGTTCACTTTACAGTACATGCAGTGGGGAGCACAGTACTGTCCATTTGAATCTGCAGTGGAGAGCACACTGCTTCTTGCTTTGAGGCAGCAGGCTTCCCTTGCAAAGCAGAAGTGGGCAGCTGGCACCATTATTTATATGGTAGCAGCTTACTATACAAATCTTGCCTCACAAGACTATGCAGTCTCTTTGCAAGCCTCACGGGGCAAGGCTTATACAGTAAGCCCCCTCAGTACGAACAATGGTGCAGGACAGCCATGGATGTGGCTGCTAGGCGCACTTCGTTCTTTGGGCTCCCTTAGCTCTGGAAAACTTGTTGCCAGAGCCCAAAGCATCCAGCTTGCCTGACAGCAGAGCTTACTGCCACCTTGGTGGCCATTTATACAGTAATACAGAGTTACTGTATAAGGCTTGACTCACAGGGCTTCACAGTCTTGCTGAAAGCCTTGTGAGGCAGGCTTGAAGATGCACATTTTTAAAAAACCTATAAGGGGTTCTGGAACCAATCCCTCACAGATACATCAGACCCACTGTACAAACACTGACAGAGCAGTTCTTATGTCCTGTTGAACAATCAGCTATCTGGGAGTGAATTGGACAAGGAAAGACAAAAAATATGGTTGCATGGCCATCCCAGGCCTTTTAGAAACAAATTACGTCCTGAATCAGAAATTGAAAACATATGGCCCTTCAGATGTTGGACTGCAAACCCCAGCATCCATAACTGTTGATTTATACTGGCCAGGACTGATGGGAGTCCAACAACTGCTATATACCCTCCAACATTTCTCAGAAAAAAACTGGGACACCTGTGGCCAAGCAACATCAGTGCAATCAAGATGGCAAAAGTTATTAATGAGGAAGAACATGCAAGCAAGGAGAAGTTGTAGTCATTTATTTTTCCTTGAACCTACAGGGAAGGGCAAGGTTCTGTCCCCTCCCTTTCTGCTGAGTTGAGTGCAAACTGCTCTTGCACTCTGAATTCAGTTTGCAGCAACTGAAGTAAGCTGAGGACAAAGGACGGAGGAGAGAGAAACTGGAATGTTTTAAAAGCAGTAAGAAAAGTTCGGTAGTGGAGGTGTCCCAGCCAAATTGGGACAGCTGGAGGTTATGCTCTGAGAATATCCATTTCCCAGTTCCCACCTAATAGAAACTTCTGACATGCCGGATCGCAACTCTAATAGTCCTAACTCCAAGTCAGGTTTGAGACAGGTACCCTAAAGCATCTTTGAGGAAGAAGGAAGGAAGAAAGGAAGCAGGGAAGGAAGGAAACCACCTACAAACTTCAAACACTTTATTTCTCTGGGTTAAATGATGTGATTTCCAGATGGGATTGAGCCTCACCACTTTGATTTGCTTGAGTTGTTAAAACAAATTAATAACCGGCATTTAAAAGTTTATAGACCCAATATGCTAGTGAGGGTACTTTCTGGATAAAAACTATTTTGAGCCATTTAGATCCCCTTGTCCAGAAGGAAAAACACAGACTAGCTGAGAAGCGAAGCTGCACACACCAGGATTTAATAACTGAAAAAGGAGGGAGGGAATTAACCCCAGACTTGGGGGGGGGGTGGAGTGAGTGGGGGGACAGTGGGGAGAGCTTAACATCCATTGTAATCCCCTTATCGAAGAGACCAGCCAAAGAGGTGTGAAAGTTCACATTCTGAGGCTCACCTCTCGTTGAAAGGAAAATGAAAACTCATTAGAGTGTTTGTTCAGAAAACAGGGCCTCCCCTGGCCATCTCTCCTTAAGCAGAAAACCGAGACACAGATTCTGATCCCTGCGGATCAGCCAGAACGTCTACAACGTTTAAACAGAGGCAGATGGACAGCATTTGCAGGGCCTCTCCGGAAGTGCCAGAGCTCCTCAGCCTGACAAGAGTCAGGAGCCTTGGGGAGAGCAGAGGATGGAGTGGTACCCAGAACCTGACAGCTCTGCTCCTTGTGAGGAGGAACAGACCAAGGCAAGCTGCAGGGGGGACCTCAGTGAGTCCCCCCATGCCTAGGAGGGGAAAGCTAAAATTCTACAAAAGACACTTTTGACAGCTCAAGACAACAATACGTGATGGGCAGGAAAGAGGAAATCCAGCCAAAGATCTCAGCACTCTAAATATTTAATTGGCAGACTTTCCCAATCAATGCTAGAATGTGCAAAAACCGAGTGAAGCTTTCAGCCAAGAAAAATCAGCGTGCGCTAAACATTTGTTGTTGTTACTTGCCAGCAAGTCAACCTTGAAGTATGGCTGCCCTGCAAAGGAGAGGCCTCAGAGAGCCCTGGTCATCAGCAGCCCTGCTTAGGTCTTACAAATTCAGGGTTGTGGCTTCACAAGGTTAGCTTGGGGAAGGCAAAAGGAGGGCATCCCCCCCCCAAAAAATAAGAACCCCCCCAATGAATATTTGCCTTCACTTCCCAAATTTCTAGCACTGCAGTAACATAAAACTACAGTTGAACATTTTTAAATACACTTTAGTCATCTAAATAAAAGAGGAAGAATTCAAACACACATTTACCAAGGGAATTCTAACACAGCAGATACACAAGTTTTAAATGTGGATAATTTTCAGTGTCACATTCTGTGTATCCCTAAAAAGTTGGGGACCAAAGAAAAATTTCATATGGGGGAACAGAATTCTAATCGGGAGAGCCTTCATTTGCCCCCCCCCTTCCCTAGCTACCCTCTCTGCATGGCTTCTTTTATTGAACCAATCCATTTTTAATGCAGTTTTTCCTACTGCCTTCCACTTTGCTGAACATTACAGCCAGAATCCTCTATCTCAGTCCATGTTATCTAATTTTATGTATACTTAGCTACGTAGCAGAGACACTAAGAAACTCTGTTACTGAATTGCAAAGATAAATAACAGGACACCAGGAAGAGGATCCTGGTATGTATCGAGCTGTACCGTAACAGCAGCCCTTTGCTGGATACGGACATTACAGAACTGCCCAATTCTAATTTCCACAGACCTAAGTCCACTTATGAAGATATTAAGGGCCTTTCTACACTACACTGTTATAGTGCTATTATTTCACTTTCAACATCCTGTGGAATTCTGGGGTTTCTAGTTTACTAAAGCCAAAGAGCTCTCTGGCTGGGAATTCTAAAGGCCCCTCCCTAAATTACAAACCCCAGGATTCCATCAGATGTTGAAAGTGGGATAATAGCACTATGGCCATTTCCGCACTACACTGTGATAGTGTTATTATTCCACTTTCAACACCCTGTGGAATTCTGGGATTTGAAGTTTACTGAGGCCAAAGAGCTCTCTGGATGAGAATTATAAATGCCCCTCCCTCAACTACAAGTCCCAGGATTCCATAGGATGTTGAAAGTGGAATAATAGCACTATAACAATGTAGTGTAGAAATGGCCTAATAGCCCAACTGGATTCTGGCCTACATTTCCAATGGGTCATGTTATCTCATGATGTGTCCAAAGTACAATAGACTCAATTTAGTTATTGTGGCTTCCACTGAGGGAACCAGCTAATTTATCCACCTTCCAAAATTTGCCTTACACATGACCCTTTCTTGAAGTTTTGTTTAAGGGTACCTTACCCAAATCACTAACTGTATGCCAGTTAGTGAATCAGATAACTGTAAAGTCTATTTCTATAGACTTCTTCCTTTTTCCATTGCCAAATCCATTCTATGCTGGTTTTATGTGGTTTTTCAAAAAATAGGAAACATCTGTATGCATTTTCCAAATTGATTACTGGGTGCATGCTACCTTTGCGTGAGTTATGTACATGTTGGAAATATATGTGGTGGTTTAAGCATATTCTCAAATGTGTTGAACCCTTTTTTTCCCCCTTGCATGAAGTGCAAAATGGAGGCATTTTCAACTGCAAATTGTGTCTGTTTCCATATTTGGTCCATGAGGTTGCAGAAGCAAGTAAATCTACAAAACAAAGCACGTAGATGGAACAAGTTACTCACATATTCCTAATGCCAGTCAGGAAGGACTTTGAAATTAAGCATATTCAGTGAAAGCCTAGAAATGTGGGTTTCTCTTTCCCTAGTACCACATGACCTATTGCTTATGGAAACATCTATAGGGAATGTCCATGTACTTTTTAGTGATTTTTTTTGGTAGGGAGAATTGGCTTCCATTCTTTTTTATCCCAAACTGTTTGGTATTTCATCCATTTTCATAAAAGTTGAGTATATTATTGGAAACATTTTCAATTACAATTCAAGATGGAAAGAGAAACAGGTGTGCTATCCAGCATGTGAAATCTAGAAGAACTCGGGCCAAAGACTCACATTCTACTGTTGTGTCCAAGATAAAGAAGAGTCCCAGGATTTAGAGACTATGGGCCTTTCTGCACTACACTGTTATAGTGTTTTTATTCCACTTTCATCATTCTGTGGAATCCTGGGGTTTGCACTTTGGAGAAGGGGCATATTTGGCCTCAGTAAACTACAAACCCCAGAATTCCATAAGATGTTGAAAGTGGAATAATAGCACTATTACAATGTAGTGCAGAAATGGCCTATGTAAAATTCCCACCAAAAACTGGTTGTGGGTAAACATTAGATGACAGGTAAAGAACACAGAGGGGGGATGAAGCAAAGCAAGGGATGGGGCAAAGAAAGGGATGTTGTGAAATAATTCTGGTGTCCACAAGTATTTTCCAACAAGCACAATTTCTCCAGCTCTCCTTGTCACTCCCTGGCTTGCCCTTTGACTGTAGTTCATGTCATGCCTCAGACTTGGACTTTTCTTTTTTAGCAAAGCTTCAAAAAGTTGCTTTTTTGGACTGCAACTCTAAGTCCAGTGCCAATGCTAGCTGGAGAACTGTGGGTATTGTAGTCCAAAAATGGCTAAAGGCAGCTTTGGTTTTCAGTGCCAAATCAAAACCTTGCGCCACACAAGAAATACTAAAAAGACAGCACACATATGGAGTGCTTTCCTCTCAATATCGTTAAATAAATGTATAAAAATACTGCTTCCTTGACACTTTGGTATAAAGGGAAAGGGCTATATCAAGATACAGGGTAAGGATTGAGACAAGATGTGCATGAAATGGGCCCATTGAAATTAATGTCTCAAAGTTAGCTGTGATTACTTTAAAAGTCCCATTGACTGGAATGAGCCTGCTTTGAGTATGCCTAAGTGTGGATTTAGCCCATGAGCGCTTATGTCACTGATGTCTCCTTTTAGAAGGGAACTGCTAGTTTCTCCTAGACGAAATTAATTATTTCCTTGAGCTCTCCTTTTATTTAGACCAGGCTGACAATACATGATAACCCAGTGAGTCATATGTAATGTTTCCCCTATCACATCATTACTTCCTATGACATCATCCCAACAGTTTTGGTAAAACAAAGCAAAACTCAGAACCTGTGACAAGGTGATTTCACATCTGTAATTGTTGTAGGCTGCCTCCAACCTAAGAAGGGTTGGAGTAATTTTTTTTACAAAAATTAAATACTGGAGGGGAATATAATTCACACACATTTAGAGAAGCTGGCCTGTTACAAATCTATTCCGGATCATTAAAAAAAAAAAACAGCCTTTAACCAACCAGGGAGATTTTTGGGGTGAAGAATTGTCTAAAAATTTCACTCGTTCATTTTAATCCAGGTCTCACATGTGGGATGCATGAAGTGGTGAAGGGAAGCCATCTATTACTTCAGCATTCGGGTTTTCAAATAGCTGGGCTGATCTCAAAAGCTTGCAAGCTCTCTAAGAACCACTCAATTTCATTCTTTGGCCCTTTCCTCATCTTCCTGATTCTTTCTCACCCACAGATATTTATACCAACTCTCTGCTTCCCCCTACTGTTGTCCTTAGCTTTGTCACATGCAGGAAAAATCCAAGGGCAGACTGCATTGACATAAAGAGGGCGAGGTAAATTTAAAATCAGAGTTTGGAAAAGTTACTTTGTGAACCCCAACTCTCTAAATCCCCCTGCCAGTATGACCCCTGGCTATGCTAGCAGTGGGGTTCCTGGAGTTATAATCTTGTTCTGACACTAATAAAAGCGGCAATTCAATAAAATTGTTGCCTTTTTCTCCTAGTAGAACTCCATGGCCCAAACCAAACTGCCAGTCCTAATTTGAGGGGACCCAATGCATCAGTTAAGTTTGTTTGTTTGGTTAGTTTTATATCCTGCCTTTCTCCCAGAATGGGACCCAAGTTGGCTCACATCAAGTTAAGAACAAAATATACTTTAAAAAAAACAACCCTACTTGATACAAACATTTTAAAAGCATTAAATGAAGAGTTCTATTTTAAAAATACTAAATTGCAACACAGCTGCACAGTTTGCTATAAAAACAGAGCAAATTAAAACCCGCTAAAAAAGATAAAAACATAACTTGTTGTTCTTCTTTTTGCCATCGAGTCAACTTCAACTCATGGCCATTCTAGAATTAGAGACTTCAAAGCACCCTGACTGTCAGACCTCTTCAATCCTGGTAAGGTTCGGGTTTGTCTCAGGCCCTGGGTTTTATGATCCAATATGTGTGACCTAGAGGAGGTAACTGGTAATGTCATTAAGCATTATGCATTAAGTACCAACCACAATTGATCACATCTTGTCATTCCAACACACAAATGCACGGCATACAGTCCTCCCTTTACATTCACAGGTTTGACCGTCACAGATTTGATTATTTGAGAGCACACATGCCTTCCCCCCTTCTCCTCCTCCCATTCCCTGGTGTTTTGCCTCATCATGGAGAACTCACACCAAGGCAAAACGCTACGGAATGAAGGGGAGGGAAGGCTCATACAAGTCTTCCTTTTCCCCTCTAGATCCCCCTCCCATTCCAGTGCATTTTGTCCCAGTGTGGAGAACTCACAACAAGGCAAAATGCTAGGGAACGGAGGGGAAGGAAGGCTTACATGAGTCTTCCTTTTCCCTTCAGGAGCTCCCCCTCTCATTCCCATGCATTTTGCCCCAGTGTGCATTTGCACCAAGACAAAATGCAAGAGAATTAGGGGGAGCCCTGGGAAGGGAATGGGAGGGGAGAGCAGGGAGGAGTTATTTGCTGTTTTTCCACTTTTGCAAGGGTTCTGCACCTCAAACCCTTGAGAAAGTGAAGGGGCCACTGTATACACACAGTTCCTGTTTGAAAATCCAAAGCCTATCTTTGCCTGTTTGTTTGTTTGGTCACATATCTGTATAGACAAGCACATACATCAAGGGGGTTGAATGTGGCCTTTTTGCTTCCTCATCGTGGCCGTTCAGGGTACAATGCAGCTGACTCAACTGTGTACATGACAGAGAATGCCCCTCAGATGAAGACAAGGTTTGCCAAGATATTTTGCTACCTGAGGTGAGCAGGAAACACTGCCCTGTCCCCATTTGCTGTGCACAGTACCCAAAGCTCGTTTGGCACATAAGGCAGAAAATTGCACAATTACACAATTACCTTTCCCCATTCCAGACAGTAAAGACACAGTACAACAACAAATTAAACAACTAACCATTTGATGCGCTTTCACGGTGTCCAAATTCTGCTGTTGGAGGTAGATGCTTCACACGGTTTAATGGCAGAGCTGGCCAAGAATGAAAGAGATTCATCTGGATGGTCCAGAGATCCAAAGAAACGAGCTCAAGAGCATGATGCAAAAGAGTGCTGGGGAAATATTAAATACAACAGCCAGAAACTTCTATGATGGTGTATGTTACCTAACTTTATGCATCGTTATCTGCATAAGAGAGGTGCTATGAAATCCTGTTAGTGAATTGTGAAGATGCATAATGGGACTCCAGTAGTGCATCAATGCACGCCAGGCTCTACCAATAGGCATTGGCACTCCTTATCCAGTGTCCCACTGGACAAATGGACCAATAGATTGGAAAACACTTCCCAAGCAAGTATTTTCTTTAACCTCCTTCACCCATTTGCTATTAGAGCAATCAGGCTTTAGACAATAATGGTTCCTTGCATGATTCTACCCTATACATGCTGTCTCTAGAACTCTCCCTATTTGCTCAGTTACCCATTGTAGGGGTGTATTACTAAGCAACCACATGCTGTGACCAGAGGACCTCCCAGGTGTGTTTGCAAGCGCATAAAAAACTCCTCCCTCTCATCCTCTTCCTCCAGATTTATTTCTTTTATTTATGTACTGTGTTTATATGCTGCTTTTCTCCCAGAATGGGACCCAAAGTGGCTTCCAAAAAAGTTGAAAACATTAATAAAATATTTAAAACAATTAAAAACCCATTTTTAAAAGTATAAAATTATTTAAAAACCTACAAAATTTTAAAAATGTCTTCATAAATTGAGAGTCCATCTGTTTACGTATTAAAAGCTACTTAGGCCATTTCCACACTAGACTGTTAATAGCACTATGATTCCACTTTCAACATCCTATGGAATCCTGGGGTTCCAGGTGGCCCCTCCCGAAACTGCAAACCCCACGATTCCATAGGATGTTGAAAGTGGAATCATAGTGCTATTAACAGTCTAGTGCGGAAATGGCCACAAATAAGAACGTGTCTGCCTGCCAGCAAAAGAACTGCAAGGAGGGCTGGGGGCAGCCTAGCTTCCTAAGAAAAGACAATCCAGAGGGTGGGAGCAGCCACCGAGAAGGCTCTCTTCTGTGTCCTCATCAGGCAAGCCTGGGATGGTAGTGAGACTGAGAGAAAACCTTCCCCTGCAGATCTTAGAGCTCTGACAGAGTCATATAGGGAGATAAGGTCTTTCAAATAGTCTGGAAGGAAGCTGTATAGGGCTTTATAGGTCATGACTGGCACTTTGAATTGTGCCTAATAACAAACAGGAAGCCAGTGAAGTTGTTTTAACAAGGGAGTTATGCGCTCCTTGTAACTAGCCCTAGTCAGCCTTCTGGCTGCCACATTTTGAACCCACAGAAGTTTCCAAACAGATGGTGAGTACAGGCTCTGCTGAGTTGCTCCTCTTCTTGAAATGTTCCTGGAGTTAGTCGGGGCTTAGGCATTGCATGTATATACCTTTGTATGCACTTTTGAATGTAATTAGTAATTTATTTTTTTTTAGCTATTAAATTTGCATACTGCCTGCTTGTCTGCTAAAACTAGGCTCAGGGAGATTCAAGAGACTCAGTGCTTCTACCTGTGAACTTTGATAATGGAGGCTAAGTCTCTGTTAAATCAGTCTTTATCTTTCCCAGAAAAGGGGCCAACACCCCAATCTAACATGATGCACATTGGTGCTAGTGCACATCGGTTCCATTGCATGCTGATCTCAACACACATCAAACAAAAGCAGCACAGGAAGGTCTCCTAACTGAATAAACTGTCCTGAAAAATGAGGAATAGATACTGCAAAACCAAGCTAATTTATACAGAATGTACGTTATCAATATATATAATAAATGCACCATACAAAAATGTAAATAATGTATGTCTTATAACTGAAATGTAACATCTGTGGGCCAGGTAGGAGACCTACATACATTCTTTATAGATTAGCTAGGTTTTACAGTATCTATGACACAAGGCACATCAGTTACTTTGCTGGGTGCCCCTATGTAGTAGCATGACAAAAGCCCTTTACTTAATATGGATGTTATAGAACAGCCCAATTCTAATTCCCACAGATATAAATCCCCTTACAAAGATATAAATCTCCAACAGGATTCTGTGCTCTAACTGCTAGCCACCCACCCACCCATCCATCCTTTTAACCTTCAGGAACATATCTTGTTCACATAAATTCTTCACAGCTTCTGATATTTGCTCGCCCCCTCCTGGAAAGCAGACAAACAAGCTATGTGGCCCACCTTGTTCCCAATGGAAGCTTCAAAACTGCATTATACTAAATTTCTTCAGGGGTTACTTCAGCTGGGAGAAAGGTGCGAATGTGTCATACCCCAGTCCCAGGACACAATTACATACACAGACAAGATTGTCCCCAACAGCCAAGCCACACAGATATGAACAAGACAGTACCTACTGAAGCCCAGCATAGACAAAACAGAGAGACCCCATGAGGCTCATGGCACTTAACATAGGGAAGTCTCATTAATCAGGCAAACAGCTGAGGTTGGCTGCTGGCCAATAAATATCAGAGGTGGAACTGGGAGAAGTCTGTTGCAGACAACTAGCAAATGTGGTGGAAGCAACATATTCTTCTTTTGATCCTTGGCTTGTGTTCCTCGAAAACCTTGACCCTCACGTTGTGTGTTGAGTATGCTGCTGGAAACACTCTTGAACTGACACTCTGAATTTATTGCTGACCTGGACTGCTGAAACAAGAAGAGTAACTGACTGATATGTTTCTATAAATCTTGACTGAGGCTGCTACTATAGACCCTGTTTAAGGACTGGGAACTGTGGCTGGCTTTCTAAACAAGAGGGAGTGGAACAAACATCATGTGAATTCCTATTCCGGGGGTGGGCAAATATGTTCCTGCAGATGTTGGACTTCAGTTTCCATCAACCCCCATCAAAGAAGCTAATTGTGAAGCATTGTAGAAGTTAAAGTCCAACAACATTTGGAGGGTATGTTGTCTGGCCCTGTCCTATACAGTGCTGTAAAGCACATGCACCTATGCACATGTGCAGAAGTGTATCTAGAGTATGGCAAGGAGGACACATGCCCCAGGCACTAATGCCAGGGGGGCACAAAAAAAGCCAAGCACATAGGAGAGGTGGGGGTAGGAGTAAGAAGGCGGGGCACAACTTCCATGCTTGCCCTAGGCACTGTTTATACCAGATATGCCACTGCACACATGCACAGACGCATGGAGAAAATTTGGCCGAAAAGCTCTTCAAAATCACAGTCTTCCCTTGTTCTACTACATCCACATTTCTGTCCACCAAAGAGGCATCCCTGGCTGCGCATTCATTTGCATTCTCTGTGCCTGTAATGAGGCTGACCTCCTTGTTTGAACTCTCCCTCAGACCCTTTGCCTCACATCTTACATGAAAGAGCCATCCTGGGTAAATAGAGGCTGAAAGCTAAAATAGAGATGACACTGAAGGTCTGTGGTTGAACTTCCCAAAGGATCTTTCAAAGCTTAAAAAGAACAAGGCTGATTTCAGGAGTTGGTGAAACAGGGAGGTGGAACAGGACTGGGACAACGGTACCAGGCGATGGTTAACTTTCCCTCTTATATGCTGTTTCTCAGATCTAGCACACCCAACCCAAAGGAAAATAGCTAGAGGGGGGAGGACAATGCAAATGCAATAGAGGTACCTTTCTTATTTTTCTCGGAGAAGCTTTCAGGAAAGGAGTGTGAATGTATTGCAAACTGGGGAAGCAATTTGAGAGGGCTGAATAACCCTTACTAGGGCCATGGTGTGTTGTTGTGTGCCTTCAAGTTGTTTCCAACTTATGATTACCATAAGGTGAACCTATCACATGGTTTTCTGGAGGCTGAGAGTTTGTGACATGCCCAAGGTCACCCAGTGGATTTCTAAGGCTGAGCAAGGAATCAAACCCTGGTCTCCGGGGATGTAGTCCAACATTCAAATCACTACACCACGCTGACCCCACTAGTGCCATAGTTCAGTCTAATGATCCAAACACTTATATTTGTGTCTCATTTGGTTTATCCTCAGTTGAGGTTCTTAAACCCGAGAATGGATAGGTGCTGAGAGGGAAGAAAAAAGGGGGGTTCCTCTAGGCAGGACAAATATGACAAGAAGTTCCAGTAGTTGTTGCTGTTCTTGGGATTTTTAAAAAATAACGAACGCTTTCAGATCAGTCTAAAAAAGCATGAGTTCTTGCAATATAGGTTTTTGAGTCTCACTGGGCATTGCTTCTTGTTGTTACCTCTGGGTTCACACGTTCCATTCTTTTTCGGGGGTGGGGGAGAGGGGGTAATGATTTCTTAGATCTGCACTACGACTTGACACACGTTTAAAAAAAGCTGGTGTGTAATTTACTGAAATGATTCTGGGGTTTCATGGGCAAATTTTCTCTCCTCTCCTCTCCTCTCCTCTCCTCTCCTCTCCTCTCCTCTTTTAGCATTACAGTGTCATAGTACAAAAGTGTCCTTGCTCAAATACACCGATGCTCTATAACCCAAAATGAAATGAAATGAAATGGAAAGAATTGAAAAGAACCCTGCTCAAGAACGGGAATAAAATGTTGTAGCTGGTGCCAAGAACTGCCAGAAAATAGACAACGAAAACATCTTTGAATCAAAGTTCAAAAAGTTCTGGACCAGGATGCATTGACTAAATGGTTTAAGAGTTCTTGGTCTGAAAATTTCTGAATTTTGATTATAAATAGCCCCTGAAGAAGACCTTAAGATCACCCATAGGCCAAAATGCATTGGGCTTTATTTCTTAAAAAACAATCCTTTTTTTGAGCATCTTGAGCTGTGTCTCCAGTTTTGTCTGTAGATTCCATTGACTGCTTCCTGGTTGTTATTGTGGTTGTGTCATCATCTTCTTCTTCTAAATTCTGTAACCAACAGTTTCTGTGTAGTGAAAATGCTACTATTTTTGGCCTATAAAAACCAACAACCATACATGGAAGGTGGTTCAACCCTAGAGACTGATAATTCTCCAGCTGACAATGTTGTAAAATGCCTACCTTGGAGAGCAACTTCTGTGTGAATTTTATTACAAAATATGACTCCAGGAGACTATAATATCACATTTTTGGCTGAAAAAAGCCATTTAAAAAACTGTTTGGCTCTACTAAGGTGTTTTTTGTGCCCTTGCTGAAAGTTAAAAAAAAAGCCAGGAAGTTTACCATATGTGATGCATTCTCAGTTTCAGTCACCCAAAATAATAGCATCAAGGAAGCAGTTTAACCATGGGCCATTTCTGCACTAGACTGTTATAGTGCTATTATTCCACTTTCAACATCCTATGGAATCCTGGGAGTTTAGGCCCCTCCCTAAACTGCAAACCCCAGGATTCCATAGGATGTTGAAAGTGGAATAATAGCTCTATAACAGTCTAGTGCGGAAATGGCCATGGAGTCATACAGTCAAAGAGTTGGAAGGGTTTCATGGGCCATCTAATTCTCTGGTGCTCCAAAAGTACTGAAAAACCCTGGATACCACTATTAATATCTCATTTATCTTTTGATTTTATTGATGTTGTGATTGCCTGTTGATTTATTCCTTTATTGTTACATTTTTTAAAAAATCAACTATATTGATCCCTCCCAAGGGGCATAGAGCATTTATCAACATATCCATTTAAATAAATTTAATTTAAATACATTATAAATAAATGAGAGCAAGGAACTAGCAGTGGTTGCAGGTCTACCCCAGCAAGACAATAATCAAAATTGTTCTGATGAATCCTTAACTTTAGCCCTGCACATTCTACCAAATTTGTCACAAGAGGGCAGCACATTCCAACAAAAGCATTAGCAGGCAAAGGAAACTGATTGGGGGCTGCTCAGCATTCTGCAAACAAGCATGCCAAGTTCAGTCTGTCATCTCTGGGACAGCTCCCAAATCATCTCTAGTCATTCGCTGCCAGGCCTTCAGTCATCATAAGCCTTTATCTCATCAGTCCCTCAATCTTTGCTTTGCAAAAGGGACAGGAGCAGGAGCAAAGAACATGCAACAATCATTAGCAGAAAAGGCAACAAACAGCACACTGAAAGTGGATGTGTGAAATTTTGATTCATTTTGTCCCACATAAGCAGCAGCTACAACAACAATAATAATAAAAAATTGTTATCATACTGCCTTTTATGCTGTATACTGGGACTCAAGGCAGCTTGCAAAAAATGAAACAAACCCAGCTTAAAGTACATATAACTTCGGTAAGGACATCTATGAATTATTTTAGAACGCCATCAGAAGAACTAAAACCCATTCACAAATCAATTAAAAAGAAGAAGATACAAATCGACAAAACAGCACACCATCACAAACCCATCACAATCAGTTCCTAAAAGTCTATTGGAGCTTTTAAAAACCAAAGCTCCCAACATTTTACAAATGACAACCAAGACATGTGTGGCCAAGCAACACTGAAGTATGGTCAAGATGGGAAAAGTTGTTAATGAAGCAAGAACACACAGGCTTGGAGAGAGTGCAGCAGTATGCTTTTGCCTGAGTCTACAGGGAAGGACAAGATTCTGTCCCCCTCCTTTCCTCTCCCCCCTCCTGAATTAATGGACTGCAAACTACTTTTGCAAGCCTAAATAACCTAAAGGCAGCAGATCCTATCTGATCTTGGAAGCTAAGCAGGGTCAGCTCTGGTTAATGCTTGGATGGAAGATTGCCAACAAATACCAATTGCTAGGCTATATTAAGAACTAGCAAAACCACCTTTGAGTATTCTTTGCCTAAGAAAACCCTATGAAATTTATGCAGTTGCCATAAACATACACACACATACACAAAACTACTTTTGCACTATGAACTCAGTTTGTAGCAGTTGAGGTAAGCCAAGGACAAAGGGAAAATGTGGAAGGAGCAGGGGGAAAGTGGGACATTTGAAAAGCAGCTTAAAAATTGAGTTAAGAGGCTGTCCTTGCCAAATTGGGCAAGTTGGAGGGCATGGACAAAAGGGGGAAGCCATCCTATCCTCCCTGGGGAAAGAGTTGCAAAACTTGGGAGCAACCACCTAGAAGACCCATTCTTTTGTTCCTACCAAAGGTATCTGAGATGGCAGTGAGACTGAGAATTTGTTTAAATTCTTTCCATTCCTGATATGAACAATTTGCTAATTTGGGCCAATTCTTACGTCAATATGCAAAGTGAGTTATCAGTCTCTGCACTGGCCAAATTTTGAGTAGGTACAATTGTTCTATAGGTACAGTTGCATGGAGAGGACCATGCCTGACATATAGTTGTTGAAAATGAAGAGCTTTTTGGAAAGAAGTGGCAGTCCCTAATTCAATACTAAAATTGACGCATCAAATTGATTCAAACCTGGTTTTTTAATTACTAAGCACTCAAAGCTCTGGACAAACCTGTGAGTTTCAGTTTCTTCCTTGTTCATTTCAAATATTAGTGCCCTGGGAGTTCCCAATAAATCATAATGGAAGGAAACAAGATAATTGCAAGTCATCTTAAAATGGCCTCTGGTTCTATCTAGGTCCAGGATGCGGGGGGGGTACTTGATTTTTGTAGAAATTATGCAGTTCCAACCACTAATTCAGACTCCTGCTAGAAAAGTGAAACAAGATCTTCCACCTCACTCACATTAATAGGTATAAACCATACAGAAGCAAATGTATGCATCCCACTTTGAGAGATTGTTTAGATTGATAATTGGTGCCTTATCTTATTGCTGGCAGATAGACAAACAGATCAGCCCACACACGCTCATAAATCATTTGGATTGTGAACAGTTTAAATATAATTCAAATGTAATGAAGTGTTAATACATCTGCTCCAAGAAATCAGTGTTTAATTAAAAGAAGAAGAAAAAAGGAGGATTGCTCAAAGATGGTACCCTCTGCATGCATTCTTGTTTTGGTACATTCAAAAAGGTAAAACCAGCTACCACTACAGTCCTTGGGACTGAATAAAAAAGGAGGATCCATACCACATACATCCAAGGAAAAACACAGGCTGAAGAAGATAAACCTGGTTAAAACATCTTGTTTAAAGATCCCAGGAACAGATGCAGTACGAGAAAGGAGGATCCATATACCACATGCATCTGAGATAAAACACAGGCTGACAAAGTCCAATCTGGTCAAAATGTCTCACTTAAAGATTCTGGGAATGGACTACCATCAATTTCCTTCTACCATTACATCTCTGTATTTAAATATTATATCTGTTTTATCTCTAAATAGTTTTTTGTACACCATGGTCCATTGACTGCTTTTTACTATTAATAGTTTTTTGGTACGATATTGTGACCTCAGAGCCTCCTATGTGGGTTCTTTTTGTACATGCACACGACTGTTATGTTTGATAAAAATATATTGTAAGATTGGATAAAGGTTGAAAATGCCTCTAGTATTCAGTTACATTGGGAGTTATGTCATAAATGACACATTTTGATGTCAACACCTTGCAGTTGTGACCAGTTATCTGCCTGGTATAAGTAGTAATATTCAGTCATTCATTTATTTTTTGTTCCTCCCATAGGTAGTAGTTTCTTCAAGGTGGGAGATACAGCAACACATTAATTAGGATGGGAAACATTGATCGGTCTGGATCCTTATTCTTCTCACTCACTCCTGCTTATATAGATTAGCACTATGGCTAAGCTATATGGCTGGGAGGGGGGAAGCATTAGCTGGATTTTAGTGCTTTCTTCCCCGAAAATATGACCAGCAGCCCTAGCCTACTCTAAGCTTCAACCCTACAAGCAGCCTTATCCCAGTGCCTGTCCATCATGAAGTAACTTCCAGTGTCTGAACCCGGGATCATCAGTTCAGGAAAAAAAGACTATGTTAGAAGTTGAAGATAATGTCTCTAAGCATGCACAGAGTTTCTCTGCCATATTGCTGATGGCACTGTTTTCGCTTTTCCAGCTGAGATTGAAAGATTTCATGCAGGGTTACTTCCTTATCCTCTCACGCTAAAAAAAAATAATGTCCTAATTTTCTTGCTGAAGTCTCATGTAGCAGACGCATGGGTAAAGTTGCCAGAATGAAAACTGAAAATTGTTCCTCTGTCTTTAATGGTTGTGTAGAAGATGGAATTTCACCAGCCATTACTTGTTACCCAGTTCCGTGACCAGCAAGACCTGCTGAAATTCCCTCTTCTGTATAACTATTAAAGGTACAGGATTCCTCTCCAGTTTTCAATTTCTCAGGTGATGGAAACTAATTGCAAGACTGCTTTAAGGTAGTTAGATATCTGAGGTGAAAAATCCACCCTTCCAATTGAATGTAGTTCTTAGAGTGCTGGACTGGGAGCTAAGAGGAGAGCCACAATTGTGTCCCCACAAAGAGATGGGTCTAGGTGACTTGCAGCCAGTCACTTTCTCAGCCTGGTCTACCTCACAGGGTTACCGTGAGGGTAAAGGGGGAAGGAGGAAAGCCATGAACAGTGCCTTGAGATCACTGAAGGAAAGTCATGACAGAAATGTATCTCATAAAAAATAACTAAAATTTACCAGTAAAGTTGTTAAAAAATAAAATTTTATATGTTAAAAAATTCTCTGTCTTACATACATAGAATTCAATTTACCCGTGAGTTGCTCTTTCTACATGTTCATTAACACTAAAGAGGTTTTAAAAACCTCAAGGCCACCCGACAGATAAAATAGTTTGTGATGAAATATTGCAACAGCCAGTGTCACTTGGTTCCTTTTCCAAACTATTCCCGGGGGAGCTTCCGGGGGAAAGAGCAACAGGTGTAAAAGGCCAGGTAGTTCAGCTAAAAATGGCAGGCGGGTATTTTCGTGCTTTATTTCTGTGGCTGTGCCAATGTAAAATTAAACCCTGTTAAGATAAATAAATAAGCCCGCCTGAAGATATTTTGCCTGCAAAATGAAGGTGCTCTCGTCAAGGTCGGTTGGTTTTTCAAGGGCCGCCTCCTTCTCTGCGGTCTTACTTTTAATTCTATTTATAAATAGACTTGCCAGCATTTTATTGGTCTTGCTCTTTTGCCTTTAACAGGCGAGAGTCACTCAGATGTAGCAGGTGAAGCCTCTTCCACTGCTTATTTCCATGCCAGGAAAAGCTTCTCCTGTGATATTTTTGCAGGTTGGGCATTTGTTGTTCAAACCACAGGATCTGGACTACCGTTCTTCCTTCTGTTTTCCTCTTAAAGTGGTAAATTGTGTGCCCTGAAAGAGACTCAGGCTCAGGGTACATGGGAGAAAAAAAAGGACAGGGCTACTGTTCATTCAACAAAGAAATCAGCAGCAGCAGCAGCAGCAGCAAGCACAGTAGACTATTTGGTACCCGAGGACCTATGGTGAAATGGGCTGCAGTGCCACAAAATCAGTTGAAATCAGCTGAAGATGTGACCAAGGACCCATTCACACTACACAGTAATAGCATTGTGATTCAACTCTGACTGCCAAGGCTACATCCTTTGGGCTTTGGAGTTTGGTGAGATACTTCAGTTCTCTGGCTGAGAATTATAAAGTGAGATATAACCCTATAATTATGCAGTGTGAAAGGGCCCCAGGACCAGAAGTCATTTTTTGGATGCTGTGTGAGTGTGAGTATGTGTGAGTGTGTGTGTGTGTGGGGGGTATGGGGTCTGTAAGCTTCTCGAAGATAAACTGCTGCTCCTGGAAAGCTCTGGGAATGGCAGTTGAGTGCTCTGAGTCACCTTGGTGCATTTTTCATTCTCCTCCCAACTCTAAATTGGAGGAGTTGGGGTGTTAGGGCTATAAAAAAGCCCCTGGGACTCCATGGGGTATTTCCCATCTCTGGCCTAGAAAGAACCAAAGACAATTCTTATTTAAGGTCTACTTGGTTCTTTGATTCCTGTTCAAAATTCTCTACCCTTTCTTATCCCAAAGAATTGTAATAACTGGATTTACAGTTCCTTCTGATACAAGCATAACCATCTAACCATTCCCCTTTGACTTTCACAGCAATGGCTTTTGAAAGTCAAATAGAAGCCTTGCTTCCAGAAGTCTATACCCTCCAACATCTCACAGACTTAGGTCATTTCTGCAGTACACTGCTATAGTACTATTATTCCACTTTCAACATCATGTGGAATTCTGGGGTTTGTAGTTTACTGAGGCCAAAGAGCTCTCTGGCTGAGAATTCTAAATGCTCCTCCCTAAACTGCCAACCCAGGATTTCATAGGATGTTGAAAGTAGAATTTTTTATTTATTTATTTATTTGTATCCCGCCTCTCCATATGGATCGAGGCGGCGAACAACTTACAAATAGCATGTATTTCGATACATTTCTATACATGCCCCCAATAAGCTGGGTACTCATTTTACCGACCTGCGGAAGGATGGAAGGCTGAGTCAACCTTGGAGCCCGGCAGGATCGAACTCACAACCTTGTGGCTTGCAGTACTGGTATTTAACCACTGCGCCACCGGGGCTTCCTAATAGCACTATAACAGTGTAGTGAAGAAATGGCCTTAAATTGGGACATTTCAGGGTATAGTCAAGGTGGCGTGACTTATTAATAAGGAAGAAAAGCTAGGAGAGACTGCAGCAGATTGTTTTTGCCTGAGCCTACAGGGAAGGGCAAAATTCTGCCCTCTCCTCTCCCCACTTCGGAGTTAATTGAGTGCCAACTACTTCTGCACTTTGAATTCAGCTTGAAGAAGCTGAAGGAAGCTGAAGACTAAGAGAGAAAGAGGAGCAAGAGAGAGTATCTGCATCATTTTAAAAAACTGCTGAAAAGTGGAACAACAAATAGGAAAGGTATGGAATTTCCTGCAGCTGTTTGGAGAACTGGAGTGACTCCTTGGCTGAGAACTGTACATTGAGAACACCATCAACTTCAACCATAATGTCAGTGCCTTTATGAAACAGTGGGGAATATTTAAGAGAAGGCCTGCGAGAGGGGGGTAACCTTACAAGATCTTTCACACCTATGTTTACGGGTACTAATGCAGGGAAGGAGCAGCCAGTGATCCAAAGATAAGCTTAGTTGTTTTACTGGGGGAATTAAGAAATACACACAAGATCCACACAGTCTCACAATCACACAAGGCTAACTGAAGGAAAAGGGAGGGAAAGTTTGGATATCGAGAATTCAGGGCAAAGTGGGTGATATTTACCAGTCTAGTAGAGAAGTAAAAAGCGATGTGGTTTAGACTAGAAGTCCAAGGACAGTACACAAACAGGAATTAGAGTGATAACGAGTATACCAATTTGACTAGCTCAAAACTGGTGTTTAAATGTTCTACTTGGTGGGCAAAGGTGTTAATGGATCTCTGACAGAGTAGACAATGGGGTCTGGAATGCGCTAATGGTCTTAGCTTTATGTGACAGCTTTATGCTGGGAATCATGACTGCTCCTTGATTGCTGAGCAGGTGTGGGGACAAAAGGAAAATTTGGTGGTCAGAGGAAGTGGGACTAAGACAATCAGCCATCCTATGGGAACATTCAGGCACTATTGCCTCAAAAGGTTGAATCATTGAAGGCTAACTGTAAATTCATTATTGCTGAAATTTCCTGGTGATTTGCTGACTGTGACCTGGCTACACCTTGACGTCTTATCTGACCTGGTTTTCTACTGCATATGTTCAGCCAGCTTTTCCCCTTAGCCAGCATGGCCATGCAGCTGTAGCAGAGTATAATTTATATTTATGCTAATTAATATTTGCCAATCAAACCATATCAAAGCATGGGGTGTATGACTTGGCAACAACTGAGGATACCTGTAGTAAACTGAAAACAATGCTTAGACAAGCTAATTTAAACTACAACTCTTGGTGTTTTCAATTTTAAGTGACAATGCTGACTGGTGGTTCTGAGAGTTGTAGTCAAGAAAAGTAACCACTCAGCTCTAACTGAAACTGAGAAAAGGACTCCTTAGACCTTCACAGGGCAAGACAGGCTTAACCAACATATTGTTACTCTGAGCAGAAATTTAGCTGGTAGTCAAATTTCTGGTGAAGCTTTCACCAACTAATTTCATTGCCAAAATCAGCACTAACAAAAAGTAAGTAAGGTGCCTGTTTAAGCACTGGGTGATTCATTCATTTTTGTAATAAAGGATTATTGCTTGAATTATGCAAATATTTGATAATGTCTGCTCTTAATTTCAGCCATCATAAATAATTCCTATTTTCTCAAGTTCATAAAATATTCCTTTTGTGTTCTATTAAAGTAGGTTTGCCTGTCTAGTAAATTGCTCTTCATGGTTATTAATGAGTTTATCACTATTAAATACAACATCCTAAACTATATAACACGTTTATCATGCCAATATTTCACGTATTTAAAAACTGTCTGATTTTCCTGCAGGATGGGGAATGTATAATAGAGTACAATGCAATACTGCATAGTATTAAAAGGAAAGGACAGTATGGTGTAGTGGTTAGAGTGTGGCACTGGGAACTTGGGCAGTCTTGGTTCCACTACTAAGCTGGGCAACTCACTGGCTGACCTTGGAGCAATCCCCAGGCCTTTCCACACTACACTGTTATAGCGCTATTATTCCACTTTCAACATCCTATGGAATCCTGGGGTTTGCAGTTTAGGGAGGGGCATTTAGAATTCTCAGCCAGGAAGCTCTTTAACCTCAGTAAACTACAAATTCTAGAATTCCAGAGGATGTTGAAAACGGTATAATAGCACTATAGCAGTGTAGTGCGGAAAGGCTGCCTGCTCTCAGCTTGACCTTCTTGGCAGAGCTACTGTTTTTCTTAAGAATCAGATTGGGAGGAGACAGCTATATATGCTGCCTTGAGCTCACTAGACTCAGAACCATCAAGTCCAACCTCCTGCCATGCAGGAATACACAGTTCAAGCAGTCCTGAAAGATGCCCACTCACCCTTGGTTTAAAAATCCTCCAAAGAAGGAGACTCCACCATGCTCTGAGGCAGGGTATTCCACTGTCAAACTCCTCTTACCATCAAGAAGTTCTACCTAATATTCAGGTGGAATCTCTTTTCTTGTAATTTAAATCCATTGGTTCATGTTCCAGTCTCTGGAGCAGCAGAAAACAAGCTGGCTCTATCTTCTACATGACCTCCCTTCAGAAATTTAAGGGAAGGCAGTATATTAACCCAGCTTTAAAAAAAAGCAAAACAAATAATAAAAAAAAACATGTAGGAGGGAAGCCCCAAGTTCTCTTATCCTGGAGTCTAGGATACTCTTTTGTGGCCCTGTGTTTGGCTTAACACTGCAAGAAACTGAAAAATTGACAGCCCTGTCTTCCTAATAGAGAGCAGCTGCAATCTATACTCAGAGTTACCCCAAGATATTTTACTGCCTGGAGCAGAGTATCAAATGGAGCACTCCCCTCCCTCACCCACTGAAGTGAAGGTACAACAAAATGTTGTACCTATGTTATTTTCGACAAACAAGGCAGAAAATCCCCCATGCCCCTCTGCCCATCTCTAGCAGGAAAAAACAGTAATAAATAATTAAGTAACTGTTTGCTTCCCTTTCAGGAAATCACAAGTCAGAGTAAGGTAGTTACGCCACTCTACCTAATACAGGGTGGAGAAAGTGTGGCCAACAGGGTCCCTTTATGGCCCCCCATCTCCGCTGGGATCAAAAAATTGCAAACACAATTACTTCCGAAAATGTTTCTTTGCTCCAGAATGCCTGCAAATGACTTCTGGGTTATGTGGAGGGTATTTTTGCCACTGCTCCTCATTTTTGCTAAATTTTTTACATTTTTATCCCCAAATGCCTTCTAAGTGGGGTAGGGGGCATTTCCACCATACTTGGGGGGACCCTGGGCAACTTAGGCCCAGGAGAGCCCCTCTTTCTTTTTCTTTTTAAATAGCAGGTGAACAGGAAATGACTTTGGCTCATTTCCTGTGATTAAAAAAAAAGGCTGCCTATAAAAGCCCAGGAAGGGCCAAAAACGTGGTGAAAATGTCCCCGTGTCCCCAAATGTATAGAGATTTGGGGAGATTTATTTATTTATTTTGGTGGGAGCATGTGCAGTTGCGGGGTGGCCCTCCAAAGTCCCCTGAGGCGTTAATACATCAGCCTGCCCTTCCACAGTTGCCCATCTCTGACCTACCCTGGGGGCTGGTCCAGATTGTGTTTCTGCAGATCATGGTGCCCAGTGGCATTAAGCAAATTCTTCAACACTGGCATAAGATATGGCCAATCCAAGCCTTTTGACAAGGAGGTAGGAATGAGATGGAAGTCACATGAAGGTGTCATACTACCAGAGCAATGCGTTACTGCTGGTTCAAGATCAGTCCTGTCGCACAATGTTGTTGCTAACAAGCAGCTATCACGTTGCAAACCATTTGAAATCAGACCATTTTCCATGCTAAAAATAATCAATTGATGACCCCCCCTTCCCGCAACAATCCAGTTAGCTGTGGGAGTCCGGTTTCTTGATAGCGCCTCCTTCCGTAGCCAATCCAGTAGCGGATGTGGTGTGGGTGTTCCCAGATTGTCCCTCCCTCAGCTACTCCCATGGCAATTTGTGCCCAATAACCTCCAGACCACTTCCGGTGCTCCAGGGTGAACACGGAAGTGGGGAGAGGATCACATGGCATGGCAAGTTCAGAATCTATCCCATCACCTTTTTGTTTTTTTAATTTTTTATTCAAATTTCAACTTTTATTTTTTTTAATACACTTTTAAATGATGTAGCGTAAAAATGTAATAGCATTGCAGCACTGGAACATTGCATTGAAAAGATGTTGCTTGAAAGGAAAAATGTCATGATGTTACAACATTACTGTGCTAGTACAGTGGGGGTTTTTTTTAAAAAAAACACCCAATAAATCATGAGGTATGGGGCAGGGAAAAGGATTCGCCAGTGACGCTGTAATGCAGAAGGAAGAACTGTGTGAATAACACTAGTCATCCACTGAAGTTAAAAGGTGAGATAGAGAGTGTTCAGAACCTGATATCATCGTGGAAATGGAAATGCTGGGATTCAAACGGAACAATGTGGTATTAAAGTATGGTGTGATAAGGCCCTAAGCCAAAGGCAGTTAATTTAATTATTTGGACAGGTCAGTTCTCTAACCCCGAATGATTTTGTTGTTGTGTGCTTTCAAGCCATTTCCAACTTATGGCATCCCTAAGACAAGCTTGTCACAGGAGTTTCTGGGCAGGATTGGTTCAGTGGGTGGGAGGGTTGCCATTGCCTTCCACTGAGGTTTGAGAGAGTATGATTTGCCCAAGGCCATCCAATAGGTTTCCATGGATGAGCAGAGATTTGAACTTTAGTCCTAGCCCAACATTCAAATCACTGAAATCATGCAGAGTTTTAGAAAGGACAGGGTGCCTCTTGGCATATGAAGAGTTCCTCTCCCCTCAACATTCAGAAATCACAAGTAATTTTCTCATTCCCGAGGAAGACATTTTGATTTCCAATAGGAAAGAGAAGCAAGAGCCCAGTTTTACACAGAATGAGCCTACCACCTCAGGAGTAAACATACTAGGAGGAGGGCAGTTTGGTGAACTAGTTCAGGGATATTCTTGTTAGGGTTTTTTTGTGTCTAAATGGGCAGTTTTAGCAAGGCACTAGGGGAAAGAGTTGTATGCTACATAACCTTCTCTGGATCTTCCTTCCCAACTTAGCCTACACCTAGAAGCACAGTAGAGGATGTGGTTCCATTGCCAGTGGAAGTCCAGTTGGTTTTTGTACATGGAAGGATGATGTCTTGTGCTTTGCTTGAGGCAACAAAATATCTTGAGCCAGCTTTAAGTTTCAATACTCCTCTTAGTACAAAAGTATCATCCTCAGTGTCAGCTGATTGCTTCCATGTCAGTGAAGCAATGTATCTACCCCAGATGTTAGTCTGATTTTTTTTAAAAAAAAAAAGCAATCTGAGATGTTGAACCTATTTTAGGAATAGGGTTCAGCACCTTGGAATAGCTCCTTTAAATTTCAGACTAAAACACAGAGTGGATTCACTGCTACACCAGCATGGAAGCCATCAGCCACAACTGATCATTGTCACATCATCTTCACACATGATGGACTTTCTTAGCTGCTGAGTGAAATATAGAAACCCAACAAGTCAAGTCTCCTGTATCTCTGATGTGGCGGCAGTATTTTTCCCTTAATTACACAGGTTCAGGATCTTTGCAGGGACAGCAGAGAGAGATGGAATCCTCAATGCTATTAATATTTTAGCATCACATTGAACCCACGATTTACATTTTATGAGCAGATTTGCCTTGAATGGATTGTTCCGCATTCCAGAAAAGACTGGATGTGAGATTTTTCTGTTGCTGGAGGACTTGCTAACACGCATGCCTCTTATAACCGTAAGGTATAAAACAGTGCTTTAAAGGAAAGAGTTACAAGCAACATAGTTATCTATAACTAGAGATGGAATGAGTATTCAATAATTTCCCAACTGTAGTCAAAATTAGGAATTCCTGATCCCCCAGGAACATTTTCAGGAAGAAACATAGCACTTGCAAAGTTCCTACAACCTTGCTAGAACTTTTTGCTTTTCTCAGCATAACAAAATCTGCACACTTGGTAAGTGGCACAGATTGAGAAACTGCACCGCTTTCCAAGAAAAAAAAAGGTTATGTTGTTTTTCACTGTAGGCACATTTGAGGAAACTGCATAAAATATCAGAAAAAGAAATGCAAACAGATAACGAAACATTAAAATGTTGTCTCTGTGTGCCTGCTGTTTGCTTTGTGGACAATGTGCTGATTCTTGAACTTTGAGGGCTGTAGTTCTTATTCCCATCTTTAAGCTGTGCAACATTTAAAGATGTATAACTTTAAAGTTGTGTCACATTCCATTTTGTGCTTTTTTTCCTCCATCTTTTTGGAAAGCTCTTACAGCTTTCATGGGAAAGCTGCTCAGTTTCCCCAAAATTATGCTGCTTTTTCCTTTAGAATGTTACATAGCTTCCCATCTTTACAGGAAAAAAAATTCCTGAGTGTCTTGATATTATGGGAAGGAAAATTGATCGCTTTTTTCTTGACATCTCTCAGGAATGGAGAAATCTAGTATTACCATACCTATCTATAAGAAGTTGCTTTTTTGCAGTGAGAGCATAACGAAGTTATATTTCAAAACCAAAAACAACAGAAAGCCTTGTGGCCTCTTAAAGACCAACACATTTTATATGGCAGATGCTTTTGTGGACTGTAGTTAAGTGTTGCATGTGATGAAGTGGGCTGCAGTTCACAAACACTAATATAGCATGTTAGTCTTTTTAAGATGCCGCAATATATTTTAGTGTTTAGCTGAAACAGACTAACGAGGCTTCCTTCCCACGCAGTTCTTTCAAAAACAATGTAATTAGTGGGAATAAAGTCATTTTACTGGTAATGATGAGAAATGTCTGTGAGTTATTCTTAAAAAAAAGAATTAAGGGGCATTTCTCCCCGTTTTTTGCTGTTCTTTTATCAGTCCTAAGGATTTTTCCCCATGGAAATATAACCCCAAAAATATGAAATAATGCAACCACTAATGTCCAAACCAGTGCAGATGTCCATGTTCAGAAGAACTATAACAAGTATCCATTCACTTATTTATTATTTGTTTAATGTATATCTTACCTTTAATGTATATAATACCTTTAATGTATATCTTACCCAACAGGGCACCCAAGGCAGTTTACAGGGTTGAAACAAGAGAGCAACTAAAAATCTGATGACACAACAAAATCGTATAACCATAGAGCTGGAAGAGACTGCAAGGGCCATCAAGCCCAACACCCTGCCATGCAGGAATACACCATCAAAGCATTCTGGACAGATGGCCATCCAGACTCTCCAAAGACGGAGACTCCACCACTCTCCAAGGCAGCCTATTCCGCTGTCAAACTGCTCTTACCGTCAAGAAGTTCTTCCTAATGTTTAAATGGAATCTCTTTTCCTGAAGTTTGAAGCCACTGCTCTGTGTCCTAGTCTCTGGAGCAGCAGAGAACAGGCTTGCTCCGTCCTTCATATGACATCCCTTCAAACATTTAAACATAGCTATTAGGTCACCTCTTAACCTTCTCTTCTCTGGGCTATACGTACCCAGCTTCCTAAGCTGCTCTTCATAGGGCAAACAACAACAGCACAGAGCATTTGAAACATTAAAGATACAGATTTTTAAAAATTTAAATAAATTAAAAGCAATCCTTAATAGAAGTTGAGACCATTTCCGCACTACACTCTTATAGCTCAATTATTCCACTTTCAACATCCTATGGAATCCTGGGGTTGCAAACCCCGGGATTCCATAGGATATTGAAAGCGGAATAATTGTGCTATAAGAGTGTAGTGCGGAAATGGCCTAAGTTGGGATTACTCTTTAGAATAGTTGAGCCAGTTGTGCTCACCAGGCAGGAGGAATGCCACAGCTGCAGGAGATGTTTGAGGGCCACATGAAATGGCCTGGTGGGACAGATTCGGCCCGCAGGCCTTATGTTTGACACATGTGCTTTAGGACATGCAAAAATAGCCTTGGGAGGCTAAGAGCAACCCCTTGGCTCCCCAGCCAGGTTAGTAAGAACAAGGCATGTAGACACCTTGGCCCTTTCTTGATGGCTTTCAGTGAATACCAAATCGTGACTTTCATGAAAGTCATTAACTGAAACACTCTACCAGTGACAACTATGTCTGAGCACAACTCAAGCTTGTCTCCCTAGAAGCCAAAACGTCCAAACTGAGGCTATTGTACTTTGGACATATCGTGAGACAAGGTGCCTCATTAGAAAAAATTATAGCACTTGGTAAAGAGGAAGGCTGCAGGGAAAGGGGAAGACCACATTACAAGTGGATTGACTCAGTCGAGGTATCCACGGCCCTGAGTTTGCGAGATCTTTGTTGGGCTGTTTAAGAGAAGGATACCCCGGAGGTCTTTAATTCATATGTCTTCATCAGCCCAACCTGACTCGATGGCAATTAGCAAGAAGAGACACTCCAAGTTTGGAGAACTACTCCTTAGGGTCATTCAGCGGCCAATGGGAGGAGGTATCCTTTGCATCTGGTACAGCAGCATCTAGCATATGGCAGAGCGGAAGGCACTTGCATTTTTCCACAGACAATCCCTTTGTGAGAAGGGTGAATCCCAACTGAACGGATGAGTCAGACTGACTTCACCGGTGCCCTGCAAGTGCACCTGTCCTGTCCTCTACAGCAGCTGCTGTGGAAACAGAGAGAGCAACAAACTGAACCAGCACAGCCTCATCACAGGAGCCATGAAATGCTCCCTGGCACTGGCAGCCAAGGGAGGGAATCAGCCCTCTGTTCAGAAATCTGGAAGGTGCTGGAGTTTACACACTTGAGTCAGACCATTTATCTGTCTCACATCACCTAGGCCAGCCACCCATAGCCCAAGATGTGTTGGACTACAATTCTCAGCATCCCCAAGCAGCGTGGGCATTTATTTGTACAGTTTGATTGAGAGCCAGCGTGGTGGTTTGAGTGCTGGACTAGAACATTGGGAGACCTGAGTCTGAATCTTTGTTCAGCCATGAAAATCCACTAATTTGGCCATTGGCTCGGCAAACCATAGAATAGAATCATAGAATCATAGAGCTGGAAAAGACCATAGGGGCCATCCAGTCCAACCCCATGCTATGCAGGAACACACATCAAAGCATTCCTAACAGATGGCCATCCAGCTTCTGCTTAAAAACCTCCAAAGAAGCAGACTCCACCACACACCATTGAGGCAGCATATTCCACTGCCGGACAGCTCTGACCATCAGGAAGTTCTTTCTGAGGTTCAGGTGGAATCTCCTTTCCTACAGCTTGAAAACATTGTTCCTTGTCCTAGTCTCTGGAGCAGGGGAAAACGTCCTCGACATGACATCCCTTCAAATATTTAAACATAGCTATCATGGCCCCTCTTAACCTCCTTTTCTGCAGACTAAACATCCCCAGCTCTCTAAGCCATTCCTCATAGGGCATGGCTTCCAGACCCTTCACCATCTTGGTCACCCTCCTCTGGACACTTTCCATCTTGTTGATATCCTTCTTGAATTGAGATGCCCAGAACTGGACACAGTATTCCAAATGAGGTCTAACCAATACAGAATAGAGTGGTACCATTACCTCCCATGATCTAGACACCATACTCCTACTGATGCAACCAAATGCTTTCTTGGCTGCCACATCACACTGCTGACTCACACTCTCTCAGCCTCAGAGGAATGCAATGACAAACTTCTGAATGAATCTTGCCATGAAAACCTTATGATAAATTAACCATAGGGTCGCTATAAGTTGAAAACAACTTGAATGCATACAACAGGAGCAGCAGCAACCACAACATCTGATTGAGGACTTCAGGCAGAGGTCCTATCACTTTCTGTTTCAGGGCTGGAGGGTATGTGGTCCACCAGATTTTGGCAAACTAGAGTTCCCATCATCTCTTGCCATTGGCTACACTGGTTGAGGCTGTTGGAGACTGGAATCCAACAACCTGTGGACAGCCACAGGTTCCCCACCTTTGTGCACCTGATCCTTGAAAATACATGTCCCAGGATTACCACTAATAAGGAATGGGCAAAATGAGAACCTTTAACTACCAGTCTCTTCTTACACTGGTGCTCAGCTATATGATAGCAAGAGATATGGAGGTTGGAATTCAGTGTCCTTGGAGCGCTAACCCTGGATTCCAAATGGGGAGCATCCTGTATACAATCGTACATTTTTAAAGAGACATTGGTATATCACTTTTTCTGTTTTGGACTATAAAATTCCCCAGCCAGCCTGGACACTGGCCATACTGGCTAGGGAATTCTGGGAACCGAAGTCCCCCAAAGTAATTTTTCAAAGCCCTGATTTTGATCCCCTCAGAGATTTTATATTCAAGCTCCATGTATTCTAAGAATAAGCCTGCAGCCTTGAAAAAAGCTTCCAATTTGATCCCAGCCACAACTCAAAGAAAAGCCCAGACACATTTAAATCAAGAGCATCTTTTTTGCCTTTCCACAAATACATCCATGAAGCAAAACTCACTCCTCTCCCTGCCATGCTCCCCCCCCCCACAAAACAAAACCTCTGGCTTCACAGCCTGCTGCAAATTCTGCCAGACTGTTGAATTCATCTTGGAGTTCTTGGAGAAAATACTTTGCAGCATCTTCCTCTTCAGCTGCCCTTCATCAGCTGCCCTTCTGTCCTGGAACCTGGCCTAGAAACAGACCTCCTGTCTTCTGAAGAATTCCACTGTGCCAAGTTTCCTGTTTGCTGAGTTTTTAAGAAAGTTGGCAGGCAGGCAGGCAAGGGTTAAGGCAGGACTCCGCTGCTCCAGCGGTGGCACCTGTCAGTGGGAGGGAGCTGGTGGAGAGCGGAGAGAGGGAGAGAGGGAGAGACTGGAGTGAGTTTTACCAGAGTCTCCAGCAAAGCAGGGAGGCAGCCAGGAGAAAGCCACATGGAGGTCTCCAGCTGCAGAGGGTGAAAAAAAAAATCCTTCTGCCCACGCCTGGCTGGAAAGAGGGCTGCCCAGGCAAAACCTGGCATGGGGGGATCCTGAGGAGGCCAGAGGCCAGATTATAACAACATCAACAAGGAGGAGGTGGAGGCAGAGCAGACTGACCAGACATCGAAAGGAGGGATAGAGGAGGAGAGGCAGAAAATGCAGCTGACACGTTGCTGTTTCATATTTCTCATCCAAGGGAGCATCTATCTGCTGGTGAGTGACCGGGGGACCAGGGGGGAGGGGCGTGGGTGTCTGGGTGGAGAAGCGGAGTGACATGCCCTTGCAGATGCCTGAAAGGAAAAAGCCAAGGGTCGGCTCAGACCACTGCTTGCCTCCAATTAGTACCTTTCCAAGCAGTTTTCATGGTCTGTTGTTTCCGTAACCCCTTCTTTAGCATGCGCTATGCATTTTGCCTGCTCTTAAAATTTGTCCTTGCATCAACTTTGACAGGGAGGTTACAGCGCTGTAGGCACAGAAGGAATCGAGAGGCTATCCAGTCCAACCCTCAGTGGTGTGTGTATGGCAGAACCATCCACTTGCCAAAACAACCCCAAAACAAGTAAACGGTCCTGTGTCTTTAGTAGCAACCTAAGACGTCAGGCAGTTCAGAGTGTTCTCTTATCACTTTATTTTAACTCCAGGAGCAGTTTTCTCTTGCTTCACAGGTTTATGCAGATTAGAAGCACAAAGAAAGCAGTGGGATGGAGTGAAAGGTGGCAATTCTGCCAATGCAGAGATTGAACAGCATTGTCCAGCCCGGGGGGGGCACTATGATAAAAGGTGCATGACTAAAAGACACCTGCCAAGCAAATAATTCCAGCTGACTCAAGCTAGTGAACCAAGTCACAAAGAACCTAGCCATGCACAGTAAGGGAAGATTAGATCATCTATGGGAAATCTGGTTGAGCAGGTGGTGGATGAAGTCCTCTTTATGGCAAGCAGTCAGATCCGAAGCAAAAGCCCCACCACCACCAAGAAAGGCATGAGCAAATTGCAGTGAACAATACTGGAAAGCCACCAAACCTCTTGCCTCTACTTATAGCAACCCCTTATGCCCAAGAGGAAATGCAGAACATATAACTCATGGCAGTTTCACGGGGGAAGGGGGCATGTGTGGAAGGGAGGAATCTTCCCAAATCCATTGGGATGCAAAAGGAAGCAGCTGAACTAAAAAAGAACAATAAAGATGACTGATGTTACTGAGCAAGGTTTCACACTGGGTACGGATTTGAACACAGTTCCTTGAGCCATCCAGAACCAAACCAATTATGTGCCATCAAGAAATAAGCATCCCCAGCACTCTTCTGGAAGATGTACCAGTTCCCAAATGCCTCTTTGAAACAGCTGCTGAAACTAACAAACATTCATTAACAAAGGAGGCCATAGGCACAGTGCAGATTTGAGTGCTGCCCTAGCTTGAGAAACATTGTTTACCTACAGAAAAGGCAGGATTTGCGTCAGTCATTGTCAAAATGCGTGGCCGCAAGGTTAATTTTTAAAATTCTCTACTTGATGCACTTTGGAGCTGCAAGTTAGAGATGCGATACTCACCCTTTGCTTGACAGGAGTGGGCTGGTATACGACCGTCACTCGCAATCCAAAGAGGTGATCACTGAGTTGTTTTCCTCCAAGACTGAGGAGAGGGGAGTGGGAGAACTTATTCTGAGATTGTTTTTTTCAAGCACTGTTTGTAGCTGAGCACATCTTTTTAGCTGAGATGGACTGGCATTAAGTGGGAATAGGAGTGCAAAACCAGGGCTTCTTCTACCCACCTTGTAATAGTTCCCACTGTAAAATAGAACAAAGAATCCTATGGAACCTGGAAGACCGAACACTTTTTCAGAGCTGAGGAAGAGACTGTGCTATGCTCTGTTCATACAGGAAGAAAACCTACTGATTCATCTGATCAGTATTCTGTACAGTGAGCAGCTAATACTAAAACAAATGAGCTAAGCTTTAAGGTGCTACAGGACTCTTTGTTGTTTTGGGTGCAGAAGACCAGTATGGCTCACACACACGCCCTGGTCTCACCCCACTTTCCAAATCATAAGATAAGAATCCTCCTGTTAGAACTGCAGATGATAACAGCCTCACCTTCTGAGAAAGCTGTTTGGGTAGGAACTGTTAGAAACCTTTGTCTTGCTCTTTAAAAGCAGGGTTCTTCCCAGCTACTTGCGTTCCCCAATCGTTTTGTTGTTCTTCCTTGCACAAAAACACATTTCGAATCCATGGGGAAATGAGCCCAGCGTTTTCTTTGGCAGCCGCATGCCCTTAATCCCTGTGGGTCTGGCATGGATACGTCTTCCTCCAAAGACTGCTTGGCATGGGGCATGGCAAGGGAGGGGGAGAGGAGAAGGCAGACCGCTGGCAACTGAACTGAATTGAAATGGGTTTATCTGGTGTGCTTCCCTGACCAGGACTCTTGCCCTCTGTTTCTTTAAAAAATAAAATAGAGTAAAAATCCTTATTGTCTATGCCAATTAATGAATCATCCGCAGACATTAAATTAAAGCCAAGTAAAGGAGAAGGATCATAGCTCTCTCACCCTTCCTATAGGGGAGCACACAGGCTTGCTGTAATTGTAGAAACCAGACTTGGAAGAAGCCAGGAGACTGCCCGTTGTCACAAGCACAGAAATAGGCTTCAAACCACTCCAAATCCTCAAGGCCAGACTTGGAGCCTCTGCTCTGACTTACTGCAGGTGGAGATTGTGTCCCAAACACCCCAACTGAGATTGGCTGGAGATCCAGGGATTGAACCCAGGCAAAACGTGGTCAGAACTGGAAGGGATGCTGGCTGGGGATTCTGGGAGCTGTAGTCCGAAAAGTATGCTCCCACCGAAAGTAACTTCCCCCAGGCTCTATACAGGGCTCCTGCCTTGCTTCAAGAACACTTGCAAAATCAAGCTTCTTTTCTCGATCCTTACATAAAGCAGAACCTTCTTGTTCCCTTTAAATTATGGGCCTTTCCACACTACACTATTACAGTGCTATTATTCCACTTTCAACATCCTACGGAATTCTAGGGTTTGAAGTTTAGGGAGGGGCATTTAGAATTCTCAGCCAGAGAGTTCTTTGGCCTCAGTAAACTACAAACCCTAGAATCCCATAGGATGTCAATAGTGGAATAATAGCACTATAACAGTGTAGTGTGGAAATGGCTTATTTCTATGTGTGTACTTGTGTGGCGCCCTCCATCAAACAACACACACAGCATGGATTTGTTTTCTGGGTCCCAAAGCAGAGACAGGATGCTCTTTTTTTGGAATCAAGAATTAGGACTCCTGGAGGACTGAATTTTAACTTTCCTCCTATCCATTCACCACCAGCGTCAGTACAAAATGGGGGTTCAAGGTTCTTCATAAAGCAGTAGGAGATCTCTCTGCTTTGGAATTGACTCTTATAATGCCTTTTCACCTAGAAGTGGCTGCAAGGTGGTCTGATCTCAGAAGAGTGATTTTTTCATTTAACCTTGTACTTAGGGATGAAATGCTCTGTTTCGCTTTTCAAAAAAACTGAAGTGGGCTGCTGATCATTTTAGAGTGTTTTAAAATATTTATTAAGCTATTTTCATCATTTAAAGAAGAGAGAATTTATTTTAAAAAAAGAATCAAGTGCCTTATGAGGTGGGCAACTATTACTCCTCTTTTTCAAATAACAAAATTGAAGATGAAGATCAGATTAAATAGGCCTTTGGTTGGATCCACCATGGCTCTCCTTACATCATGGAGCAATGGTTCTCGGCCCTTAGTTCTCCAGACATTTTAGACCAGCTCCTAGAAGCCCTGATCATCATAGATAACGGTCAGGGATTCTGGAACTAAAGTTCAAAACAACTTGAAAGTCACTATTAGAAAGAGCCAGGGGAATTTGGTGAATCCACCCTGAAATGCGATTTGAACCCAGGCTCCCTAAATCTTACAAGCAGAGCTTGGGTGAGTTACCTATTGGACTACAATTCCCAGCATCCTCTGGTTAGCATTCTGGGAGTTGAAGTCCAAAAGTTCTAAGCTCTGCTTTCAAAAGTCTTAGCACAAGTTCTTTTACAGTCACCTTTACATCTGCCCTTTCATCCTCAAACAGCACAGTGCATTACTGTAAGCTGAAGGTATGTATGGCTGATCTTCAAGCATACCTGTCTGTCTCCAGAAAAGTCTGCCAGATACCACAGGAAGTTCTCAGACTTAGGCTGTTTCTGCACTAGATTGTTATAGTGCTATTATTCCAGTTTCAACATCCTATGGAACCCTGGGGTTTGCAGCTTAGGGAGGGGCATTTAGAATTCTCAGCCAGGAAGCTCTTTCGCCTCATTAACCTACAAACCCCAGAATTCCACAGGATGTTGAAAGTGGAATAATAGCACTATAACAGTCTAGTGTGGAAATAGTCTTAGTGGGGAATCTTTGGTCTTTAAGATGTCTGAAATTACATTCCCATAATCCCTGGTTGGAGTTTCTGAGGGCTGAAGTCCAAAATATGTTCCCCACCCCCAATATAATGTAATAGAACAGCCACTCCTAATTTGATCCACAAGTATCCTTGGGAACAGTGTCTCAGCCACTGGAGACTCCCTTTGGCTCATTACAGCTATTGGCTAATAGCCACATGAGATGGCCACCTCAAGCATATATAATAGGCTACGCACAAGACCAAAACGAAAACAAATTAAGCAAATAAAACATAGTTCACTCACTTTACTTAAACAGTCAAAAATGGGATCAAAACCCTTCTCTAAATACAGGAATTGGTCATTCTACCTGCTCTGCAGATATGATATTAGGCATGTAATTTAGGATTATTATCAATCCCATGCAAAGCAGCATCACACCAACCTTGTGAGGTAGATTAGGCCACCCAATAGTGAGCAGCCCAACCTAGTTACAAGCATGCATAGGACTGGAGTTATAATCTTATTTCCTATGACATTATTCCCCATGATAACATCAGTACAGCACCTATGTAAAAAGTCTCTTTCAGGTTGCAATAGTTATTTCTTTAAAATAGGTTTGGTTTATTTGCCTACACAGCCACATTGAATTATATGTTAGCATTATGCCCATGGGAAAATGAACGTTGAGACAGATTTCAACTGCTCCTGTATGCTATTGCCGCAGCTAAAGCACTGGCCTGGCTCTGAAACTGTTAAAATGCCACTCTAAGGCTCTAGTCCTTGACATTCCTTATCCGAGAACAAGTTGCACTGAATTTGAGAAGACTTGTTTGTTAAGTAGGCATACACAGAGCTGTGCAGTTAAGCTTCAGCAAGGAGGACAGGACACTGGTAAATAAATGAATTAAAAATGATGCTCATATGGAGAGAGTGAGTAATACAGCATTCTCACATTTTAGTCATCCTGACAACAGTGCCACAGGCTTCTGCACAAGATTACCATGCAGGGATCCTAGGTCTACCAGAGTCCCCCATTCTTCCTCTTCCCCAGTCTTTCTTTAGAACACAGCAGAGACAATACAATTTATTCTGCAATATCATGGGTCATGAGAACCAGTGTGGCATAGTGGCTTGAGCTTTGGACTATGACCCTCAGCCATGCAAACCTACTGACAACCCTGTTACTGACAACTAGGGCATGTCACACACTCGGAGCCTCAGAAAACCCCATGATAGGTTTACCTTAGGGTTGCCATAAGTTGGAAACAACATGAAGACATGAAATAGAAACAATGATGAGTGATCTGCCAAACAGAATGTTGAGGGAAGCGGCAGGCTTAATTTCCATATTCTACTTTCAGACCAGTCGAACGAACTTATAGGTCAGTGGAAGAACACTTGTTTTGGATGCAGGAGGTAACAGGTTAAATCCCTGCCATTCCCACTGAAAGATCAGGTGATGGGAAACACCTTTAGGAGAGTGGCCAGCTGCTGGTAGCATTTGTCAGAAAACAGATAACACAGGACTAGATGGGAAAATGCCAGCCTTGTGGAAGGCAACACTTCTTAGCATAGCTGTGGTATGAATACAACCTAGCAGAGTGACTGTCAGTGGAGAAGAGCTTGAGGGCTAACCCCGCAACATGTGGCCCTCCAGGTGGTTTGGACTCCAACTCCTGTCAATCCTGGGAGACATAATATAATGTGAGTTGTATTGCAAAGATATCTGGAGGTCCCCACACTGATGAAGGGTAGTCAACTGTTTTAGAACAAAAAGTCTTCAGTGGTGAACAGAAACCTAAGTTGGCTTAAATATTTATCTATTTTTATATATTTACAACTGCCTATATGTATATAGCTCAGCCATGGAAAGCCACTGGATGACCGTGGGCGAGTCACACTCTCTCAACCTCAGAAGAAGACAAAGATAAAACCCTCTCTGAACACATTCTGCCAAGGAAAGCCTTTGATAGCTTTGCCTTAGGGTTGTCATAAATCAGAAATAACTTGAAGGCACACGACGATGACAACATATCTGTATCTATCAAACATAGGATTTAGCCTAGTTGTCAGTCTCAGTGAAGCTTATATGAGTGTTGGTTTACCAAATTTCCATTAATACAAGTTGTTCCCATTGATTTTCTGGGTCTCTGCTAAGTAGGACTATCAGTTAGATTTCAGCCATCTCCTCCTCCTCCTAGTATAGGTATTACATAGATTTTTATTTTTTTTTAACAAAACCTGGCAGGTATAGAGGATTGGATCTGCCATGCAGGAAAGGACCTGTTTTGGGTAGCACCAGGTGGGTGGAAGAACAGAAAAGAAAGTAGGAATTGGTGTCTAGAGAGTGCTGCAAGACTGACTGAAGCACAAAGCAGCATGGCAGGAAGGGAGACTGCAATTTGAATTCTGTTTCAGGCAGCATAATATCTTGGACCAGCACTGTAAATATATGTGTTACAGTAAATGTCCAGTGAGGTTATGTTATCTTACCAGCAATTCTTAAAAGAACTCTGAAAAGCCACTGGGAAATGTCAGAACACTCTCAATGCATATTGATACATGTCTAGGTTTCAGCATTTTCTTTTCTGAACCATTGTCTTTTACTGGTTGTTAATGGGGATGATGCTAATGCCTACAGAAACCAAGAAATGTGGACATTTATGAAGGGAACTGGCTTGTCCTTGGGATTTGTCAGTAAATACCAAAATTTTTCTGATGCTGCAGCCCTTTTCACCCAACTGCACGCAGAACCAACTTGACATATCCAGGAATGCTGCAAAAATGTATACGACTTGAATCTGTGTGTAGGTTCTGTTATGACGGCGGGATCAATACATTGAGGCAGCGGAGTGGGGAAGGGGGAGGACTTACTCTCGCTTCCTTCCCTCCATGTTAATCCTTTGCACAACTGCAATGTGGTAAGGCTTTCTGGGTGCTATCCCACGCCCTTCAAAAACCCATTTATGACTACGAAATGTCGACCGTGACAAATGCAATCCATGCGACTATCTCACTTGTGGGCCTTAGTTAATGCTGTGGTTCCCAGGAGAATATTTATAGGACTAGAGCTTGAAAGGCAGCCAGCATGCGCAAGGAACTCGACACTAGCAGGGAGGTCTCAGGTCAGCTTCCCCCTCCACTTTGGCTTGGCCTGATTGAAGGGCTTTGTTGTCGTTGTGTATCTTTGAGTGATTTCCGACTTATGGCAATCCTAAGGCAAACTTGTCACAGGATTTTTTGGCAACATTTGTTCAGAGGAGGTTTGCCATTACCTTCCTCTGAGTCTGAGAGAGTGTGACTTGCCCAAGGTAAACCAGTGGGTTTCCGTGGTCAAGCGTGGAATCGAACCCTGCCCTCCCAGAGTCCTAGTCCCATGCTCAAACCACACAAACCACAAAAGTTGAATTTGTGTGAATGTTTTCTTGCTGTTGAGTGCCTTCAAGTCATTTCTGACTTATGGCAATCCTAAGGCAAACCTGTCATGGGGTTTTCTGAGGTTGAGAGTATGTGATGCACCCAAGGTCATCATGGCCAAGCAGGGTTTCCATGGCTGACTGGGGAACCAAACCCAAGGCTATTTCCACACTATTCTAGTGCTATTATTCCACTTTCAACATTCTAGGGAATCCTGGGGTTTGCAGTTTAGGGAAAAGCATTTAGAATTCTTAGCCAGAGAGCTCTTTGGCTTAAGTAAACTATAAACCCCAGAATTCCACAGGATGTTGAAAGTGTAGGGCAGAAATGACCCTAATCTCCAGGGTTATAGTTCAGCACTCAAACCACTACACCACACTGGCTCTGTGTAGGTTTTACTTTCTTTAAAAATATAAATGGGAAGAAGGGAGAGATGTTTGGGTGGGGGGAGAGGTGAAGCCAACCTAATGTTTTCTTCTGATGCAAAAGTCCTCCCTTCTCTCTCCCTGCTGCCACTCAGATATTTACAGTCTGGCTGAGACTAGAGTTTGTGGGAAAGCTATGGATTTCCAGATGTTTTGAACACTGATTCCCATCATGTTGGCCATACTGAGAGGGAGGGATGGGAACTGAAGTCCAAGACATCTAGAGGACCAAAGGCTTCTCTGCTTCTGGATCAAAAAAGGCTTGTTGTGCATGTTGCTAAACAGAGATGTAAATCCTTGCCTATTCTATCTCTCGCATGTAGGGACAAATATTTATTGTGGCTGTCTTGCCACTGCAGGAGAAAACAGATAGTCCACCCAGTATTCTTCCTCTATTCAGACAGTGTGTAGCGTTGTGCAGGAATTATTCTGTACAAAAAAATAAGTGGTTCTTTTGTGCAAAAACCTGCTTGCTGCACAAAAAAAACAGGTTTCTTGTACAAGAAATGGTATTCTCTACACAGAAAATAGGGTTTTTCTCACACAGGAAACCTATGGGGGGGACATGCTTTCCAGTGCAGAATCATCCTTCCACAACAGTTGTGGAAACTTGAATATGGGAAGGCCACTGAGCAAGATTCTCTCTGGTCTATTGTTCTTACTGATAGGGTTTCCTGGCTGTCAGGTATCCCATTTTTTCAACCTGGGAAAGATAAATAACAAAGATTCTTTCTGTCCCTTTTCCAAGACACCTTCTCTTTCAGATGTCTCAGGAGATAATCCTGGCTGTGAATGAGGGCTGAATAAAGATTCTTCTTCCTTTTAAATAATAATTTAATTATTCTGTTGTTGTTGTGTGTCTTCAAGTCATTTCTGACTTATGGCGATCCTTACCCAACCTGATCATAGAGTTTCTGTTTCCATGGCTGAGTGGGGAGATCAAACCCTGGTCTCCAGGGCTGTAGTCCAACACTCAAACCACCACTCTACACCGGCTCTTAATTATTAATAATTATTCTACTTATGATTAAATACCAATAATATCAATGGCTGGCATCCTTTTGAGCAATTGCAAATGCATAAGCTAGATTTACACATTCATAACTGTTTGGCATTCATATTTACAATTGTGGAAATACTGCTATTATCCCAAACATATACCCCCATCTGCCTTAACAGCCAGCAGCTGCAAAGTGAGACAAGGATCTGTTATGCTTGTGCACATGACTTGGCAGGATGATGCTTCTAGCCTCCTCCTGCCAGTGATCTGCAGTGAGACAATCAGAAGCAGGACTCCTGTCACAATTTGTTTCACTGCAGATTGCTGGCAAGAGGAGGCTAGAAATATCATCCTGCTGTGTCCCAACCACAAGCAGAACAGACCTCTGTCACTCACTGCAGCTGCTGGCTGTTAAGGTAGGTTTGAGGAGTCAGGTCAGGAAACAATATGCAGTTACATATTCAAAGCTGACTGTGATGCAGGATCTCAGCCTATATTATTAATATTATTTATACTAATATTATATTATATATTGTATTAATAATATTTCTTTTTATAATACATTCAAGCATTCAGACTCCTTCACATGTATTATTTAAGTCAGAAGTGCAAAACACATGGCCCGTGAGCTCCCGTACCATTTCTCCATCCCCTTCAGACTCCTTGCCAATGATTTAGTTGCTGCCGCTTCTGTTGTTTTTGTTGTTTTCAAACAAGGCAAATCACAGCTGCTGGGAGCGTCTAGGAGTGAGGATTCTCCTCTAAAGCAAAGAGCAGGGACTCACTTTAGCAACACAGTGCATTTTTTCTGGGGGTGTTTCAAAACCAGCAGTGAACTTTTGGTCACTTCCAGATTTAAAATGTATATCTATTAAGAAGTATATGTAAGGGGTATCTGTCACAAGTCCCAGAGCAGACCAAAATTGCTCCTCGGATCTATCAAAGTTACCTATTCCCTATATAGGTGTAACCTTTTAAGTCACTTTGGAAAGCAGTGATCAGTAACGTGTGCTCTTCAGATGTTGCTGGAATAGACTTTAGTTTTAGATAACATAGCTAATGAGGAAGGCTAATGGGAGCCTCAGTTCAACATTTGAAGATCCCCATGTTCCCCCCTCTCCAACTACCAGTAGCAAACGATGACTCTCATGTCTGTGAGGCCATAAATCCATGCCAGGTTTTAGTATAGATTTTAAAGGAATAGCCAAGGAGCTCATGCTTCGTTTGGGAGACAGAATTCAGCAACCTGGATAGCGCCTTAAATATTCAGTTTAAAACCTGGGGCAGATAAATTTAAGTCAGTATTATTGTTCCCTCCATATTTCAGACTGCCAGGCAGAATGGCTCATCTAAGGACATTTAATGAGTTCATGATTTGACCCAGGGATATCTAGATTCACAGCTTTGTTTCTTGGGGAATATCTCGGAATAGATGCAGCCGGGGCCTTGGCAGGCCATAGTGCAGCTAGGAGCTCTTCCATCCAGGCATGGTAAGATGACAAACACGACAGCATGCAGTGTCTTTTCTAGTTCAAGTAATAAACCAAGTATAGTGCAGAGATCAAGTTATAAACCATCTCTGCTCAGACAGATCCATTTTTCAAAGTCCCCATGGGAGCTAAATTCACTCTCCATTGAAGCACATGGAATTAAGCATAGAAAGTTTCGAAGAACACAAAGATTCTGGGAAAGCTTTTTCATATAGTTGTTTGGCATTAATACAAAATTGGCTGATTTAAGTAATCAAGCAGGATCAGTGTGAAAATAGCCATTTCCCATTAGAGTTTAATCTCTGTAAAAGGAGATACAGACCACGGAGCTACTTGGAAGCCCTCTGGTCTTCTGATAGGCATGCAGCATAGGGGTAGCTACTCAGTGCACTTTGCACATGGTCAGTGTCACTCATTTCTTTATATGCTTTTAGGCTAAGGGTCAGCATTGAATACATTTTAGCTTTGAGATAGGGCTCACAGAGCATCTTTATCTACGGGTAGCTTGTGTTTGTTTGGGACAGACTCACCATGCTGCCAAATAGTCATACAAATACACAGTATGCTGGATGTTAGAAAAGAGATTGGAACATATTGAACTGAGAGTCTGGTTGCTTACATAATAGGAAATGACTAGACATCCTGAGCATGGGAGGCCTAGATGAATGATCTTACCCATCTTAGTGTTCTTGTACGGGCATCTGGATTTGTGGATGGTCCCTAATTCTACTGAGAAAATTCTAGTGTTACTTGGGAGTTAATGTCTAGACATTCTAGACATTCAAAAATTCAATGTATGTTGAATGTCAGTTAGAAGAAGCTGCTATATTTCAGTGCCCAGTCTCTGTCATTCATTTTTAGCCTCATGTCATTCATTTCAATTATCCTGATATTTACTGGAAGTCAAATTCTGCCAAGAGTATATGGGGTCCTTGCAGACAATTTCATCATCTTGAAGGTGGAAGAGGCAACAAGAGGATTTTAAATCTGATCCTAAACAACAGTGATGACCTGATTAATGAGGTGGAAGTGGTGGGATCTTTAGGTGGGAGTGACCATGTTCTCCCAGAATTTGTTATACAGTGGAAAGGGGAAGCCAAGTGTAGTAGCAAACACTCATTCTAGACTTTAAGAAAGCTGATCTCAGTAAACTTATGGAAACAATGGGTGTGATCTTGTGGTCAGGAATACTAAAAAAGAAGGGAGTTCATGATGGATGGGAGTTTCTTAAGAGTGAGTTATTGAAGCCACAATTTCAAACAATTCCAATGAGGAGGACAAATGAGAAGTGTCTAAAGGAAGCAGGATGGATGTCTAAAGAATTTCAAATTGAGCTACGATTAAAAAGGGATGTGTAAAGAAATCGACAAAAGGGGAATTCACCAAAGAGGAATTCAAATGAATAGCGAGCATGTGTAGGGAGAAAGTCAGAAAAGCTAAAACGCAGAACAAGCTCAGGCTTGCTAGAGAGGTTAAAAATAATAAAAAGATCATTTTTGGTTATGTCCATAGCAAAAAGGAGAACGATGAATTGATAGGGCCACTATGTGGAAGAGATGGAGAAATATTAACAGGGGACAGAGAAAAGGCAGAACTACTTAATACCTCCTTTGCCTTCATCTTCTCCCAAAAGGAAAACAGGTCTTAACTGGGGAAAATGAAGATGATGATGCAGCAGGGGAAATGCAGCACAGAATAGGTAAAGAGATAGCACAGGAATATGTGTCTATTCTAAACGAATTCAAGTCTCCAAGGCCAGATGAGCTATATCCAAGGGTATTAAAAGAACTGTCGGAAGTAATCTCAGAGCCACGGGCAATAATCTTGGAGAATTCTGGGAGAACAGGAGAAATACCAGCAGACTGCAGGAGTGCAAATGTTGTCTCCATCTTCAAACAGAAAGAAAAGAGGGCCCAAACGATTATGCCCAGTTGGGTTGACATCAATACCAGGAAAGATTCTAAAGCAGATCATTAAATAGATAATCTGTAAGCCCTTAGAAAGGAATGCAGGGATCACTAAAAGTCAATGTGGGTTATTCAAAAACAAGTCATTACAAGTCAAAAACAAGCTAGATTAATTGTATCTCTTTTTTTGACAGAGTTACAAGGTTATTAGATGAAGGAAATGCTGTGGATGTAACATATCTTGATTTCAGTAAGGTCTTTGGCAAGGTCCCCTATGATATTCTTGCAAACAAGCTAGTAAATGTGTGCTAGACAATATTACTGTTAGATGGAGTCATAATTGGTTGACCAATAAAAACTAAAGGGTAGCCACCAATGACTCCTCTTCATTTTTGGGAGAAGTGACTAGTGAGGTGCCACAGGTTCAGTCTTGGGTCAATTCAATATTCAATATCTGTATGATTTGGATGATGGAATAGAGGCCATGCCTATCAAATTTGCAGGTGACACCAAATTGGGAGGAGTAGTGAATACCCCTGAGGACAGAAGCAGATTAAAGAGCAGAACCAAAACTACAAGATGAATTTCAAAAGGGAGAAATATAAGGTACTACACTTAGGCAGAGAAAAAATGAAATGCACAGATACAGAATGGGTGATATCTGGCTTGACCACAGGACATGTGCAAAGGATCTAGGAGTCTTTGCAGACCACAAACTGAGCATGACTCAACAGTGTGATGCAGCAGCTTAAAAAGCAAATTTGATTCTAGGTTGCATCAATGGGGTATAGTGTCTATCTAGGTCAAGGGAAGTAATAGTACCACTCTATTCTGCCTTGATCAGATTGCATTTGGAATATTGTGTCCAGTTCCTCGCACTACAGTTCAAGAAGGACATTGACAAGCTGGAATGTGTCCAGACAAGGGTGGCCAAAATGGTAGAAGACCTGGAAACCATGCTGTATGGGGAGCAGCTTAGGGAGCTGGGTATGTTTAGCCTGGAGAAGAAAAGGTTAAGAGGTGACATGATAGCCATGTTTAAATATTTGAAGGGATGTCAAATGGAGGATGGAGCAAGCCTGTTTTCTGCTGCTCCAGAGATTAGGACACAGAACAATGACTTCAAGCTAAAGGAAAAGCGATCCCACCTAAACTTTAGGAAGAACTTCCTGATGGTAAGAGCAGTTCAGCCATGGAACATGCTGCCTCAGACTGTGGTGGAGACTCCTTCTTTGGAGGTTTTTAAACAGAGGTTGGTTGGCCATCTGTCAGGAGTGTTTTGATTGTGTCTTCTTTGCATGGCATGGGGTTGGATTCGATAGCCTTTATGGTCTCTTCCAGCTCTATGATTCTATTATTCCAATGTGGCAAGGAAGAGTTGTAGTCCAACAGTAGATTAGATGCTTTAAAATATATGCAAACAGTTCTGGATGCAATTTCCAGTGTTACTGTTAGGTCTGGGAAAGAGCTCTGTCTGAAACTGGGGAAAGCCATACTAATAAAAGGAGAATAGATTTTGTACTTCTCTGCCTTTAGGCCACTATATGTTTTCAACTTTATTTCCCAGAGGCTCCAATCACCCTGGCCAGGGAATGTGGGAGGTGAAGTTCAAAACATTTGGAGGCCCAAAGACTGAGACCACTCAAGAGGACAGTACAGAGCTGGTTAGCCTAATTCTCTGCCCTGTACAAACACAGTTCTTAACTGGATGGCCACTGTGCCATTGTACTTACTTTATGCCAGTTTGCTCTGTCAACATTCTCCTTCCAGCCATGTGAAAACCTAGACAGGGGACCAGCAGTCCACACATTCTGGACTCTGGAAGATCGACCCACCCTATTTTGGACTTCTCTGGAGGGCCATAGCCATCATTGAGGGCATAATTTGGGGTGACCAGAAGTGATGATGTGTCACTTTTGCTTTCTTGAGGGGCTGTTTGGGATGAGAGCGAGTCACTTCTTAAGGGTGAGAAATCACCCAAAACATAATGTTTGTATAGGTTTTAACATAGTTGTTTTGGCTGGAAAATGGACTGAAATTTCAGGGGGGTGGTCTTTGTGGGGGTCAACAGTGTACTCAGGGGCTACACTAAATTCCCTCCTCCCCCGGGGGCTATGCACAGGCTGCACAATTTCCCCCTCTGCTTCAGAATATACTTCCTATGTCAAGAAACAGGCTACGGTCTAGAAGAGCTCATGAGGTAATAAATCTGCTAGTTTTAAAGGTGCCACAAGACTCTTGTTGTTTAAAGCTCACTGGAAAGTGTTCTTCTCTCTCCCTCCTCAGCACCCATTTGGTCTTCAGAAAACACTGCTGGTGGTCGCAGCGGCTGATTACACACAGAGACCTATTATTTTCTTTGCTTCCTAGTTCTCAAGCCATTCACCAGAACCGCCAACCAATTAAAGGTCCTTTCAATCAATTAAGTGCCTGGCCTTTCACTGATTAATTGAATAAATGTTAGCATGCCCGTGGCAAAAGCTCAATGGCATGCCTTTCCCTCCGAACAGCAAGAGGCAATTTCTCTTCTCGGTGCGACAGTTCGATGCAGACAAAAAAAAAAAAAAAAAAGCCACAATTCACTCCTAAGAAGAATGTTTAGTCTCAGGGACATTCTCTGTTATAGGAGCACATCAAAGTGAGAACAAGCTTCAAAAGTTAAACTGAAGATACATCAGTATTGTGAAAGGGCAGGTTCAAAAGAAGGGTGCTGTGGATTTTTCAAGTCAATGTCTTCCCAGAATCCTTAGGTCCTGCTGCTTGAAGGAAAACCACAGGAGTTTTCACCCTGAAAGACACAATATCTGGTTCTTTTTTAAAGGAAATGGATTTTCCTTCCTGTACTGTTCTAACCCTGTCAAAGACACTTGTTCTTACAGTCCTACTTTCCCAAAAAGGTCTGCACACTTTCTGCTCTCCTATATTGCTCCAGTTCTTCTGTCTTGCTATTCCTTTTACCTGGAATGCCCTCTCTGAACTTTTTCAGGAATTCTTTTGGTCACCCATGAGACTAATAAGCCTCATGTGCCACTGATCTCATGTTCATTACTTCTCTTCTGGATCAGTGGGGAGCACAGTCAGTCCTCCACATTTGCAGGTTTCACTTTTGCGTATTTGATTATTCACGGATTATTTGCTGTCACCTCTGCTGCTGCCCTATGCCATTTTAATAGGGTCTGCAAGCCTCCTGAGACTGAGAAACTGCAAACGAGGCTTGTTAGTCCCTATTAAAAATGGTGTGGGGCAGCAGTGGAGGTGGCAGTAAGCCCCACCAGCCACCCACTTCTGCCTTGTGAAGGAACCCTGATGCCTCAAAGGAATCCATGGTGCATTGAATATGGTGATCATACTTTTTGTGTGTGTGTTAAATATGGTTTGGGAGGGCCTAGAGTTATTAATGTTTTTCCCACTTTCACAGGGGTCCTGTGCTCCTAAACCTAGGGAATGTGGAGGGATGACTGTAATTTGAAAACGTTCACTTCCATTTTTCATTAACCATAGTTTGTTGGGATTAGAGTACATGAGAAACCTTGGTTATTATTAACTGTGGTTTGTTGGAAACAAACCAACTACAGTCCCTCAGTTAGGAAGCTGGATTGTTTCAAACATGCTGTAGTTCAGATTGAGGGTTCCAATGCAGTGTTAAACTGTGGTTAATTGAAATATGAACTGAAAATTTCCAGTCTCTTCCTTGCAATCATGCCAAATAAGGAGGCACACACAAGCCAAGAAGAAAAACTAGGGCTGTTTTCATAAAAATAAACTATGGTTTATCATAGCATCTCAAGAGGAACTTTCTGCTTTCCCACCACTTTTAAAATCAGTTTTGAAAACATGTTTCCATGAATTGTTTGACACTGCATCCACTGTGAAACTATCTTTTTTTCATTTTGGTTTCATTTTGTAATTTTTTTTTGTTTTGAATAATAAAAGAAGACAGAAAGAGACAAAGAAAGGTAATATAAATAACACAAAAGCACTACAAAACACATAGCAATACAAAGAAATAAGCCATAAAAATAAACTACACAACTATATAATATTTAAAAAATTAAAAAATGATACAACTACAAATATCAAACTAAACTACAACAGAGTTACACACAACTAAAAATTGGTAGCTTTTAAAGCTCTTTAATATAGAATGTTCATTTTAAGAACATTAATATATTAATTTTAATACAGAATAGAAGAAGAAGGTATTAATGATTAAAATTGTTAACTCCAGTTTTATTTTAGGATCTAAGGGTTAGTTGTTACTAGTTGCTGGATTACTATTTGCTGTTGGTAGCAAGGACAGGAACCAAATTTTTTTACTCTGAGACTGTCTTAACTGAAACAAAGCCTTTGTAGGTACAATTCACTTGCTCATTCCCCCCCCCTGAGTTATGGCTCCTCTTCTCTCTTTTATAAATTCCCCAGGGCGTAAATTAGTTTGTTGACCACCATATATGTTGGTGGCACTGTATCACTAGAAGATGACAACATGTGGTACATACTGAGAGCTGACAAGGTTGTTTGCACAAAAGCAGAAACTTCAGTTTGCCTGAACTCAAAATATTTTATTTTAAAGGCCTGCTCACGCCTGAAAGTCAATGTTCGAATGCTCATGAATCACTTATAACTGGGGTTTTTCATTTGTTGTTGCGTCCCAAGTCCCTTCCATCCCAGTCAGTATGACTAATAGTTAGTGATGATCCAATCCAACAACCCAGCAATATCCAGAAGGCCAAAACTTCCCTACCTGAGCCTGCAGCTGAAACATTCATTCTCATTTGCTTATTTTCTCTTTATGGAAGGTCCAGGTTATGCCAGCAGTGGTGGCGGCTCCCATGTCAATGGGCTGAGCTGAATATCGAAATATCAAAGGAATTATCCAAGGTGCTGAATCCCATCAGTGCTTTGCCTAAAGCTCAGTCTTTAAAACTCAGGCTAAAACCCAACTTACCAATAAGCTATGCTACCATGCAAAAATTTCCACATACTGCTGTACTGTTGAAAAGCCAATAATAAGAATCATCATAGGAGGAGGAGAGATGATGCTCTAGATTCCTCACCCATTAACTAAAACTGCAAGGAAAATCTATGCTCTATGAGGTCATGATGTCTTCTCATTTGTTGCAGGTGATCTGTGGCCAAGATGAGGTTACAGAAGAGGAGGAAGAAGACAATGGAAAACCACCCAAAGAGCAACAAAGATCCCGGGTACAAAAGAAGAAGAGCCAACTCTCCCCAAAGTCCTCCTCGGTAGCTTCATCCAACTTACAGAACACAAGTCTACTAGAGCTGGCCTCCAACAACCAAGAATTTTGGGATGTCTTAGAGAGTTTATCCAAGCAAGGCCAAGGTCCACAGCCCCTGCGTGGTCGAAGGGACTCTGCTGGAAGCCCCAGTCGGCTTAAGAAAATATTCGGCTGGGGTGACTTCTACTCCAACATCAAGACGGTCAAGTTGAATCTTTTGATCACAGGCAAAGTGGTTGACCACGGGAACGGCACAGTCAATGTCTTCTTCCGTCACAACTCAACCGGACATGGCAACATCTCTGTCAGCCTGGTGCCCCCCAACAAAGCTGTGGAGTTTGACCTTGAGCAACAAATCTTCATTGAGGCAAAAGAATCCAAGATCTTCAACTGCAGGGTGGAGTATGAGAAAGTGGACAAGGCGAAGAAGACCACCTTGTGTACTTACGACCCATCCAAGACCTGCTTCCTGAACCACATACAGAGTCAGGTTTCCTGGGTGTGCTCCAAGCCCTTCAAGGTCATCTGTATCTACATCACCTTCTACAGCATAGACTACAGGCTTGTGCAGAAAGTGTGTCCTGACTACAACTACCATAACAAAGTTCCTTATTATCCCTCTGGGTGACAACATACTTCTTCTGAGCTCAGAAGCAGCCAAAGTCCCAAGCATAACTTGACTTGGGGTTTGGGAGCAGCAAATGGAGGCCATGAGCTGGGAGAAGGTTGCGTCTTATCTCCCCAGTGCTAGACCAACCACTCAACAGACCCGGCCTCTGCTAAAGGACAGTCAGTTTGGAGGGGAGTTTGAGAGAACACAGACCAGCAGACCATGTTCACAAGAAGCTCTGCAGTCTTTAAAAAGAATACCGTCTCCAACCAAATCCATAACCTCCCCACTTTCATGCATACACTCAGGCCGAATCATTTCAATGCTCAAGGCAGAAATTCAAAATTGCATTTTCTCTTCATTCTTACCCAATCCATCAGGGAATTCTGTTATGAAAACTTACATGGGGCTTGTGCAGGAGAAGAACTGACAGGGTGGCTAGAACCTCTAAAGCAATGGTGAGCACCTCTGGCCTTCCAAATGTTGTTGGTTTGTAACTCCCAGGGTTCATTAAGTTTGGCTATGTTGGTTGGGGCTGCTGGGGGTTTCACTTCAATAACATTTGGAGGGCTAGAGAATTCCCACCCCTGCTCTAAGACAAAAACAAACAACTAAGGCCTCCCAGATGTTTCTGGACTGTAATTCTGATGATGCCTTACCACAGGCTATACTAGCAAGGGCTGATGGGAGCTCTAGTATGAAGACATTTGGAGGGAGGTCACAGTAGATCATCCTTGCTCTAGGGTCAGATTTGTCTATTTCCCCATTTACCCACCCTTAAGGACACCTAAAATCTGTCAGCTGTTGCCTTGCCCTGCTTCATATCCCTCACCCTTCCCCTCCAACAGAGTCTCTTTAACAAGATGGGGGGGGAAATAGATTGAGCCATTGGAACGTTTCAGTTTCCCAAGAGCCATCCTTGGGTCATAAATTGTACATGATCAGCTCTCTGACAGATAGGTGGAAAACCAAGGTGCTTCACAATTATTGTTTCTTCTTTCCAGTTCAGTTGCCATGCTAAGCCCTCTTTCTTGCAACTAATTTGATCAAGCTCCCCTTATGGCAAGGTCCTAGTACCTCCTAATGGGCAAGGTTTATCTGACTAGGATACCGATACAATTGACCTTTTGTTGCTACAACAAATGTCTCAGAGCGCTGTGTAGGTAGTGCCACAGGAAAGAATGCAACCCAAACAGAACAATTGCACTGTTGCTTATTTTAAAGTAAGGGTGGGCAACATGCAACCTCCAAGGATATCTTTCTGGCTATCAGCCCTCCAGGCTCACCAAATTGCCCTTCTTCTGGACCCCCAACAAGGTGAACTGCCTCTTCTGGAAGACTCCAGGATTAGCAATTCATCTTTCAAATAGAGTTCAGGGCTCCAGTGAAGAGTGTAAAACAACATATATCTGTTTGTTTGCTTGTTTTCCAAAACCAGAAATGGATTTCCAACCGCATCTCCTGTAGGGGAGATGTTGGCATTTGGGGCAGTCTGTGTGGTTCTGAGAAGGTTGAAGGGGCATAAAATTGGCCCACGGATCTGCCACAGGTGCCCACCGCTGGCTTAAAGAGATCTTAGTTGACACACGTTTTAAAAATGATTGATTGAATTTGCACAAGCTAAGCGATTGAAGTATATGGCAGGGCCCTCTTCTAGAGAAAAAGTTAGCTGAGAACAGGGAAGAAGCCAGCACATTGGGCTTGGAAATCAATTATACTGGCCTCTATCATGACAACAAGGCCAAATGTGGAAGCCAGATTCTGATGTCTTTAGTCCCAGCCTGTACCAACATGTTGGCAATTGCTATTTAAGGAAATCCTTTCCTTCCTTCACCTATGGAAGGGAAAGCCTATTGAAGATTGGACCTCAGTCTGTTGTCACTGCTGTCAGGCAGCATACCCTTCTGATCTGGCAGTGACAGTCACAATTAATCCTCTGCCGTCCCACTTTTTCAGCTGCTTTTAAAATATCCCAGCTTCTCTCTCCTCCTCCCACTTTCTCCCTTTGTCCTCGGTTTACCTCAATGGCTGCTGAGTTCAAAGTGCAACAGTAGTTTGTACTCAGTTAACTTAGCAGAGAGGAAAAAGAGGGGACAAAATCTTGCCCTTCCCAGTAGGCTCAAGCAAAAGCAAACTGCTGCAGCCTCTTTTAGCTTGTGTGTCCTTCCTCATTAATAACTTTTGCCATCTTGACCACACCATAGCCATTTCCTCACTACACAGTTATAGTGCTATTATTCCACTTTCAACATCCTAGGGAATCCTGGGGTTTGCAGTTTAGGGATGAACCTTTGGAATTCTCAGCCAGAGAGCTATTGGGCCTCAGTAAACTGCAAACCCCAGGATTCCATAGGATGTTGAAAGTAGAATAATAGCACTATAACAGTGTAGTGTGGAAATGGCCTCTGATGTTCCTTAGCCACATTCATCCTGATTTTCATCTGTGAAAGGTTGGAGGGTATGAGGCACATGTCACAGCAAATACCACCTAAGGTCTCTTTCACACAACACAGTTATAGCACTTCAATACTGCTTTACCTGCCATAGCTCTTTCTGATGCAGTCCTAGGATCTGTAGTGAAGGTTTTAGAATTCTCTGACAGAGAGCTCTTACATTCTCACCTCACTCCAAATCCCAAGATTCTGCAGGATATCAAAGTGGTATTGAAGTAATATAATCATCTGGTGTGAAAGATACCTGAAACAAAGGTGGGGATTATTTGCCACATCTCCTCAGGATCATCTGTATGCAGTGGTACATGCCAAAAATGGGCAAAGCCAGAGCCAAACATGAGAGTCGGGCCACACCCTTTCTCTTTTTCTGTTAGGGGAGGGACAGCTTGTTCCGGCAAGACATCTGAACACTCTCTTACAGAGAGCTTCTACAATGAGGCAGAGGGGTGCAGCTTGCTCGCAGCTGTTGTCAGACTGAAGGCACCGTCTTATAAGAAGTATTCCACCTTCTTAGAAAAGGAATGAGGCCCAGAGGCCCACTTTTCCCTAGTTATATTTTTAAAAGCCTGTATGTATGCATGTACAACCTTAACTCCTGGGCAGTCTACCAGTGCATTATGTGTATCCAAATATCCTACCAAGAAACACATCTTTTGAAGTTAAGACTAATGCATCTAGATTGCCATCATTTTGCCTCCCAGATTTCACAGAATGTGGATTTTTTTTACAAATTCCAGAAATAGGATGTTTCAAATGTAGATCCTTGACTTCCCTAGCTGGAAGGCAAATTCATGGGAGATTAGGCTACCAATAGCTGCCAATCATGGGGGCTACATCATACCTCCAGTATCAGAGACAGTATGCTGGGGAAGACAAGCAGGTGGTAAAATTGCTGCTTATGTCTAGTCAGAGGCACATGGTTGACAACCATGGAGACAGACATGCTGAACTAGTGCTTTGGTCTTCTTATATTCTCATCAATTGAGCATAAAGCCCAGCTCTTCTTATATTCCTCTGAATTTGGGGAGGATAAACTTACGTGGAGTTCCATTTTAGATAGCACTAATTTAAATTTGTGTGACGAGAATCAGGGGTATTTCTCAGTCTCCAAATGTGTTTCTGCCTAAAGAGAAATCCATTGTGAATGTTTATGAATATTGAAACACATCCAAAGTTGGTCCGAATTGCAAGTAGCTGTGGAATATTTTCCAGCTTTCATTGATGGTGGCAGAGGATAGCTACTACTAGCCCTGCCACATGGGTTAGTGCAAACATTATACGCATAACTTCAAATTGCTGAGTGGGGTTACCATCCAGGTACCTAGTGATTCTATACTCAGAACAGCACACCCATACAGGGAAACCTATTTCCAGATATATTTTGCAGCCACCAGATCAAGACTTTAAACGTAACACCAGAAAAGCTGGATTTAAACCTAGATTTAGTCACTAAATCAGAATGACTTCCTACGAGCAACTCACTCTCAGTGTGTTCCCTACAACAAGCTGTACAGAGACTGCAACACCCAGAATCTCAAAGGCAGCATGGCTACAATGCTGACTAGAAGGTTCTGGGTCATGTATCTCACACACACACACACACACACACATACACACATTTATCCAAGCTCTGTCCCTACCTGTGAAATGGAAATATTAAGGATCTACCTCAGAGGACTGTTGTGAAGATGACAATGGCAATGATGATGGTGGTAGTGGTGGTGGTGGTGGTGGTGGTGGTGATGATGATGATGTGAGGAAGATTGTAAAGCATTTGGTGCTATAAAGAAATATTTCAAGAGAATTCTCTCCCTCCCTTTCCAATTTTCTCTGCTTCTCTCCCTGCTTCTCACCTCCAACAAACTTTTCCCCAGATGATCTCCCACTCCTTCAAGCCAGATCTTTCTGTTCTCTCTCCAGTTTGCTCCATACTCTCCCTCTTTCTTTCTGATTAAAGGATGGGCACATCTCCTTGGTATCATGTATTTATTTTTTAATACTGTCCTTAAAAATGGAGAATAAACTTTCCCTCTGCATTATGGAGGGGCAAAATGATAAATGGATTTGGGATTTTGTTATTACAGTGGAGAAAAGCCTCTTGCTCCCTATTAATAACCTGTGAAAGTTTGAAAGTACAAGAGAGGCCTCCTTATCCACAAATTGGCTTACCATGATTTAGTTGAATTTTAAATGGAAAATTATGTCATCTGGGCAACAGCACCCATGCAGTCTGCTCCAGGTCGCATCACCTTGGCTGCTTGCCTGCCCCCACCTTAACCTTCCCTCTGCCGATACCACCACAGGAGACAGCTCTGGCACCACCGGAAGTAGCCCTCTTCCCTATATACTTTTCTTAATCTTTTTAATTTCAAAACTTACAACCATAAAATACTTTACCCAATCTACATTATGTACATCATTTACATAAAATAACTCCCTCCCTTAATAATCTACCCTTCTTCCTTGTTTCATGCTTTCCCCAGATCATATACTTATTAATCTTCTTCATCATCGAAACCTGTTTTTCATTAATTTGAGTTTTTTTCCCTTTTCTACCCAATCATCAAACTAATGTTAATATGTATAAATAAGTGTTTTATCATTTTATATTTCCCCCTCCTCCCTTTTTTTCTTTTTCCTCTTTTATTTTCCCTATGTACTATAGGGTTCGCTACTCTCCGTGGTTGCAGGCATCCATTGGGATGTTGGAATGTGTCCCCATAGATAAAGGGGGCTGCTGTATCAAATTTACACTATAGATGGTTCTGAGATGGGTGAATAATCCCAGATTGGCTCAAGATAGAAAAGTCCTAGAATTGTTAACCAAAAGACAGTACAACTAATTTGTTTTCACCTCCTTGATAGATTTTCTCTGGGAAGCAAGAAAGATTGAAGAAAGAGTGCGAAAGTATGGGAGGGTTATGAATAGAAGACAGCATTGCCCAGCGCCCCTGTATAATTATGTGAATTTTGTTGCTGTTGTGGTGTGCCTACAAGCCATTTCCAATGACACTAAGAATTTTCTTGACAAGATTTGTTCAGAGGGGATTCGCCATTGTTTTCCTATGAAGCTGAGTGTGACTTGCCCAAGATCACCCAATGGGTTTCCGTGGTCAACCAGGGATTCAAACTCTGGTCTCCAGAGTTATAGTTCAATGCTCAATCCGTTACACCACACCGGGTCTATGAAGAAGGTGGAGTATATGGGTCTGAAAACAAATCATTGAAAACTATCCCTAGAAACCAAAATGGCTAAGCAGAGGCTACCATACTTTGAACATATCATGAGATGACATAACTCATTAGGAAAGATGATAATACCTGGTAAAACTGAAGCAATAGGAAAAGAGGAAAACCATGGTACAGATAGATAGACTCAATCAAGGAGGCCACAGCCCTGAGTCTGCAAGACCTGAGTGGGGCTGTTCATAACAGAGCGTCTTGGATGTCTCTCATTCAATTAACAACAACAAGTTGCATAATAAAAGTCTTGGCCAGTGGTGTAGTGTAGGGGTGGGTAAAGTGCAGCCAAGGCTACATGTACCCCCAAGGTTGTTTTTATGGGTCCAAAAAATGGGGTCCAAAATGAAAATGCCCAAGAATGATCTCCAGAGGCTCTGGAGGGAACATGTTTGGAGCCCCCCCAGGTTCAATCCAAAATTTTGCAAAATTTCTCAAAAACACTTCTTGCCTCAGAATGTTCCAAAATGCACACCAGAGGGCCAGTAACTCCCATAGAACATTCTCCCATGTTCCTGAGAGAATTTGTAGTGGGGAAAAAAGTTTTTGGTGTGTAGTAGCTGCAACCTTCCAAGGTCTCCTGGAGGACAAATGTGCCCCCTAGTCTTCCCCTGAGTATGGACTAACTCCAGGAGATCAGGATTTGAAATCTCATTCAGCCATAGAAACAAAGCCACTGGATGACCTTGGTCAAGTCACATTCTTTCATCCTCAGAAGAAGGCAGTTAAAAAACCCCTCTGAATAAATCTTGCCAAGAAAACCCTATGATAGGTTGCCATAAGTTGAAGTTGACTTGAAGGCACATAACAATAGTAGCAACAACAGCAGCAACACAACAACTGGAAGGAAGCACCATCTAGTTTGGGAAAAAGTGGTAAGCACTTTTGTAAACCCATAGTATTTCTTCCAGGTTTTAAAGTTGCCCTGAATGATGATGGACAAGTGATTGTAAGCATCTCTTTTAGGAATCTTGACCTACAAGTTGGCATATAGATTGGTTGTTATTTGGCTCAGTTTTATCTGAAGCCTCTCAAATGGAAGAAGTATTGTGTTAGGAAACATTTCTCAGATATGTATGACACAGAGATAACTGGATTTGCCAGAGAAAATCGATCAGATACTTTCTAATGACAACAAAAGAGGAACCATGGGAAAATATTGTCCCGTGTTCCCCTTCAATCTGAAGTCCACCCTGTATTTGAGAGCTTTATTTGAGATGCAATGTCCATAAGGAGATGCTCACCAAACATTAATACAGTTGAGGCACCCTGGTATTAGGAGTTTGTAGGGAACAGTGAGAAAGAAGACAACCAGTGGTGGTAAAGAGCGATTGTTCCAAACTAGTTCCAATGAGCAGGAAAAGGTGACTCAGATGAATTGGAATCGATGAAGAAAGAGCACTGCTCAATCATTTAGAATAGTGGTTCCCGACCTTTGGTCTTCCAAGTGTTTTGGACTTCAGCTCCCAGAATTTCTGATTGTTAGTCAAGCTGGCTGGGGTTCCAAAAGGAATCACTGATGTAGAAGTTATTGCATTGGGATCTGTAAAAGAAACACCCTCCGGATATGATGGCTATATTCACCATGCTGGCCAGGGACGATGGGGAATTGCACAGCAATATATCAGACTAGAGAAGGCTGCTTCAAGACTTACAAGGGTTCTGCTGAATTCAATATGAACCGATGAGAACAGAGAGAGAAATCTTGAGTGTATTCTCAAAATGAATTAAAATGCTTTAACTATGACACTCATTGCCATAGGATCTTTTGTAATGGTCACTTGCTGTAGAAAGATCTGTGGATGGTATACCAGACAAGAAAAGAGCAGAGAGTTTGGAAAAGTCAAAAAGAGAGTGAGAGTGAGGGAGCAACCTTTCCAAGTTCTATGCTCTTTATTTCTGTGGTTAACTGCCTACAGACCCCTTGAAGTTGGAGTATTATCCAGAATACAACTCCCAGAATTCCCTTTGCCAGCAAGGCTGCTGAGTATGCTGACTAATGGACTTGGGGAGTTATAGACCAAAAAATTGACCTTTCCAAGCTCTGAAAAATCATGACTTTGGAAGACCGTACTTATTCCTGATTGTAAGATGCAAGATGTTTAGTGGCCAGCAACAAGGGAAGGTTACAGCCACTGCAGCCTGCTTGTGAGCAGTCCTGGTAGGCCTTTTTACTGGTCAGCAAAATTCTGGCACACATCTTTTTATTGTCTGGATTCCAAAAAGACAATTCTTATGGAAGATAAAACCAATCTGAACATGGTAGCACTTCGTACAAATATTCAATTCTTACTCTTCCATTACTAGGAAAAGCAAGCAATGTGGAAACACAGTGTGGCTCACTTCAGTCCTCAAGGTGATGTGAATGGGTATTTGCAAGGGCCCCAATATTGGTTTATCACTGTTAACCATACCACCATTCTCAGTTGGCATGGAGCACTCCACAAAAGAGCTAGTGTGGTGTAGTGGTCTGAGAGAAGGAACAGCACTCTAGGAGACAAGGGTTAAAATCCCAGGGTGGCTTTGGGCAAATCACACACTCAGCCTCAGGAAAAGGCAATGGTAAACCTCTGAATAAATCTTGCCAAGAACATTCTATAATATCATTGCAGAAACTGTAGTCGCCTTGAAGGCACATAACAACAACTTCACAAAAAAGCAGCATAAGAGAATTTTTGGTTTACATGTATGGATTAAGAACTTTCATAGGATCAAAATCCTAGCTGTGTGAATTTTAATTTAATCGCACTGGACAAAACCCTTGCTCTCTGGCCCCGCCTGTAAGAATTCTGCCCACCCAATAAATTCTCTTCCCGTTCCCAGTTCCTAGCATTTCAGAGAATGAAACATTGAGAATCAATTACACCTAGAACTTTTATATTTGCTGTGTTCACAATCCCTTAGTAGCTTTGCTTGCCTCCTTTTTCAGATACCTAAACTCTATTTGCTGCCCAACCCATGAAATGAAGAGACCACACACAGGGCTTGGGTTGAACTAGGCCAATTTATTAATGTATGCGAAGTCAACATAAAACTAGTGGTGAACTTGACCTTGACATTGGGCTTGAATTTAAACTTGACCTTGAACTTGAATTTGAACTTATGACCTGAGAAGGGGGGGTCAACAGCATGGGTAGGCTAAGGCAAGGGTCACCTCCAGACCTCTTCCCCAGCCCTCCCTGGGTGAGGTACCGGGCCCCAAAGCCAACCCATGAGGCTGGGTTAAACCTTCGGCTGGCCCTTTTCTGGAAGGTGAGCCCCCAAACCGCAACCCCCCTGTCTTGTGACACTGCGTCAGGGGCAAGTCCCAGGCCCACCCCAAGGACAGCATTTATCCTACACCAAAGGGTGGCATAGGTACTCACCAAAACCCTCAGACACCCCCCCCCAGCTTTGGAGACCTATTTAATACCTAGTTGAGACACCACCCTGTAAAGCCAATTGCCCAATCCCTTGGCACAGTGTACAGTACGCAGGAAAAAAACCAAAGGGGGGGGAATTCCTACCTGGCCCCAAAGTGATCGGCAATCGTACACTGAAACCATAGGGTGGGAGGGTGGGTCGCCGGCAAACAAAGAGGCTGAGGAAGGAGCAGCGCAGCCCCAAAAGGAGTTGCAGACCCCGCCCCCGCCCCTTCCCACCATGCGACCCTTGTCACACGGTGATTGCATGGTTTCCTCTCATGGAAAGCCAGCAAATGTGCCCCCCATCCGCGTGATCACGTGGACGGGGGAGACAAATTCTGAATGTTCAATTGAAGTTTTAGGTTACTGCAATGCTAGAAATTTCAAGGCCTGAAGGAAAATTTAATGGGGGGGGGTGCAGAATTTTTACTGGGGGGCAATGTCCTTATTCCCTTGCCCTTAATATCCCCAGCTGTCAAAAAGGAACAACCATTAGTATGCCTGGAACAGAATTGACCAGGAAGTGTTCTGATGATGAAAAATATTGCAAAGTTAAGTGAAAGAAAATGCATTGTACAAATTGAGAGGTATATTAGGGGTACAGACTGATTGCTCATTAGAAAAGTAGACCTGCTTCCTAAAAGAGGGGCTGGAGGCGGGGGACAGGATGAAAGAGGCAGAGAAGTTGGTCTCCAAAATTGAAAATGTCAGGGTTTGATTGCTGTTCTGTCGCTCTGATCACAGCATAAGCAGGGGGTGAATTTGCTTCCATCTACAGAATACTATGCTTGCCAGTTTGCTAATAAATAGATTCCCTCGTTTCACTTGGAACGGGAGGAAAAAAAAAACTCCTCTAATTTAAATTTAATGAGCCTCAAATGCTTGAGCCTCCAATAACCTTTGCTCCAGCACATCCAGAAAACCAGCCACTTAGAACAAACACCCAAGTCAAATCTACCACGCTTAGCTGTTAACAGAGAAAAGGAGCTGGCACAGCTGCCCACGCTGCAACCATCTGCCTGGCTGAACTCCCCATAAAGGACATGGAGGAGGAAAAGAAATCACAAGCAACCAAGAGACCAAAGAGAAAGACATTTGTGTATGATGGCTTTCTTGTGTGTTCTATACAGAAAAATAAAAATAATTGTGTTGAATGTAAAATTAGGGTTTGCTTCTCTGAGATCTCCTTTCCCCCCTACACTCATTGCAAGACTGTGGTCAGGTTGAAGTAGATTCTACCGACGTAATTGCATGATCGGATATAGAACCTTGTCTCGTGAAGTGGTTAACTTCCATCTGAGAGAAAGAGAGAGAAAAAGGAGGCAAGCTTCTAGTTCTCATGACAGCTTCCATGACACTGCAAATGTGTAGGCTAAGTCCAATTGGATCTGAATGCCAGAAGGCAGCAAGCAGATTTTCTGGGTTTTGGAGCAGATCATTAAATCTTCACATGTTGATGTAGGAATGCGTTAAATTGTGCAGAACTAACACAATGCATCATCAAGCAGGGGAATTCAGTGAACAGGGTTATAGTTAGGAAATACAGAATTATACCTTATACAAGATCAGGCCATTTCTCCATTTAGTCCAATACTGCCTACTCTGACAAGCAACTGCTTTCCAACTTGCTATCTAAACCTATAATTTCAGCCTTTTCAATCATAAGATATCAAAAAAAGAGCAGGAAAGAGGTAACATCAGAGCCTGCAGCTGATGTGTAATAGAAAGCCTTTGGATCTGCCTGAACTAAAAAGAGAATTAGCAAGTGAGATTTTAACTTTCCATCCCCAGGGACTGACACTGCTAAACATATCAACTAAGCCAGCTATCCTGTCATTGCTTACCTAGGAGTAATTCTTGCCAAGTTTATTGAGATTTTCTTCTAAGTAACTAGATATAGGCAGCAGGTGAGAAAGCTGTGGCTCTCCAGATGTTTTTGGCTTCCACATCCCACCACCCCCACTTGAAACAATTTGGACTATTTGAAAGACTGTATCTCCCTATATGAACCTGCTAGAGCCCTAAGATCTGCCGGGGAAGGCTTTCTCTTCGTCCTGCCACCATTCGTAAGGACACAGGAGACAGCCTTCTCTGTGGCTGCTCCCATCCTGTGGAATTTTCTTCGATGACAGACTTGGCAGCTCCCCCTTCCCTGCTTTCCTTATGCCAACAGAAGAGATACTTCTTTTCAGGCAGGCTTTTAATGGGTCAGCAGGGGAGCTTTTATTTATTTATTAAGCTGTTTGTTTGTTTTTAAGAAATTGTACACTTTTATAATTGTATATGTTTTTCTAATGTTTTTGTTTTAAATGTTTTCAATTTTTTAAAAAACTTTTTTTGGAAGCCACCTTGGGTCCCACTTTGGGAGAAGAGACAGCAAACAAACAAACCCCCAGTGATCAAAGAGGATGGGAGCTGTAATCCAACAACATCCAAAGGACAACAAGGCCTGCTGTAAAAATTTTAGTTGATAAAAATGGTAGGAGCAAATTCAAGATTCCAAAAGGTCATAAACAATTTATTCATTTAACCACCAGCAGCTAGCACAACCCTTCAGGTGCTACCAGACAAGGCTTCTTGTGAGAGATCAACCTGCTGCACTCAGAACTGGTGGGGGTACAGATGTAACAGTCTGAGTTTCTTTGTCCCTCCTTCTGCCTTTCTCTTCCGCAGAAAACCTATTTTAAAAATCCAGACTGTTCTGTTTTGATTTGTATCTCTGCAAACATGGACCACAGAATGGGGGGGGCAGGCAGAAAAGAGAGACTTAAGACCCCTCCCAGAAGTGAGCTGGGGGACCCAGCCCTCCTCTGAAATGACCAGGCAAACTTGGACCATCAAAATTCCTGCACAATTGAGCTCCCTCAAGATTTATCCATCAGAAATGTACTAAATAAGCAAACACACACACACACAACTATTAAGGCAGCTGTTATAGTTGAGCATTTCTATCTATGCAGTCCCCCAGATATGCAATAGGATTTTTTATTTTTCCCCTTTGCTTGAAATATTAAATGCATTATTTGTTCTTAATGTTTTAATAATACAGTTTGGTAACATTTATTATTTCACCGTTATTTTCCTCAGAATCAGACTGTTACCGGCTTCCACTGGTTGCTATTATTATTATTATTTCAATGCAATACATATTAGATTTTCACTGTTTTGTAAAAACACATTTATTTACCTGCAAGTAAGCAAAATGTACAACACACTACCTGCTAATATTGAGCATTTCCTATGCCCCTGGCTGCAAGCAAGTTTACCTAAAGACATCCTTGGTTATGAGGAGTTAATCCTGTCCCCTCAACGCCAAGACAATCCTGTCCAATATTTTATAGGTGAAAAAGTTACTGTGAGAGATTCAGAACACATTGATTCTCAACGTAAGGATCTGGGATTACGGCTTAGTGACTGCAGGTTGAGGGGCAAAGAATACAGTGGCCCCCATAGTGTGGCCACCACCGCCACCTTGTTTGTGAGGGAGGACTGAACAGAAGGGTAGATGATGGCAAGGGGTTCTCACTGGTTGAAGGTCCAGAGGGATTCCCCTCATCCATTCCAATGATAGTTAAACCCCTGAAAGAACCACAAGTTTTCCGTAAGGGTTCTCTCCCCCTTTTCAAATTCTTCAAAGAGGTACTGGACAGCCACCTGTAGGGGGTGCTGTAGTTCTAGATTAAGCAGGACTTGGTCCTCAAGGCACTACAAGTCTCATTCCAACTCTAAGATACTCCTAATAGCAATGGTAGCTGATGGCTCCCCTGATCATGGGGTGGTGAATCCATTCCAGGTCTTTGGCTAGTTTTTAAAAAAATCCATTCAAGATGCTGAAGCCATTTGGAGAGTTCCTTTAAAACATGGATTAAAACCTTGGGTGGATACACTGCCCCACTGATACGGGAGCCGGCAGTCACTACTCCTCAGCAATGCATCAACTGAGAGATTTTTTGCCATCTGCTGGACTGCATTCCATTATTCGTCATCTGTATGTACTGCACTAACTTCCGGGGCAAGGTCTGTTTTCTTTTTTAAATGTCCTGGTTACTTCATATAATAGCAGCATTGCAGATGCTTTCAAGTACAACTTTGATAAGCCCCAGACAGCACAATCAGGGATTAGGTGAGTTAACTGTGCAGAACATCTGGAGAGCCCCAGATAGGCCATCGTCTCATGGGAAAGAAGCCACAACTTTGGAATTCTATTTAATATACTTTTGTTTTATATTTAATACCTTTTTTACCTGACCCATCAAAAGATTTTGCAATACATCTTACAGATGTTTCCTTTCCCCAATATCAAATAAAATGAATAGCAGCAAAGCAAACATTAAACCGTGCACTCAAACCCTGTAAGAGGAGCTGTAAAAAGAAAAGTCTGGGTAAATTATAAAACCCTTTTTATGAGTTGCTGCAGATGGGAAGAGTGATGCCCAGGCATGATGTGCTACAGAGACATCCCAGAGAGTCAATACCCTCAGTTGTAGTGGGTGGCTTCCATATCAGTGTGGCAGGGACTCCATTCTGGGCTCTAGTCTGAACTTTAATGGAGGTATCCAAGATGCTGAGCCCTACCTCCAAAATAGTTTGAGCACTTTGGATAGCTCCATTATATTTTGGACTAAAACCCAGAACAAATTTGCCAGCCTACGGACACGAAAACCATGAATGTCTGACTTCCAGTCACACTGCCAATCTAGCCTCAGCTAGGACACAGTGTTTTATGTTCACATGTGTTGATTTACAAGCAACACTCATTCTAAAATAAAGATCAACACAGTCTTGTGCAACATTAAAGAACACTTTTATTATGGCAGAAGCTTTCATGGAGTAGAGCCCAAGAGATGCATGCAGTGCCAGTTTTTGTCCATGATTGTATTTTTATTTCCCTCTTACCACATTGCTTTCAACATGCCCCCTACACACAAACACATACTACATTTATACAAGCACGTCCCAGTTAAAATGTTTCTGATAGTGAAGCACGTTTTTCCAAAGGCTTTTTATACCTCTCCAGCCGTTTTGCATCCTCATCCTCTGTCTAGCTCGGAGGCTTTTTAGCAGCATTAGCACCAGCAGCTATCTCTAGAATCCCTTTCTAAGTATGAATGAAGAGTAAAACAGAGAGAAGGGGAGGCAGCAGATAATCCCACCTCACCAACTATATCCAAATTGGAAATTATAAGAAAAGTAGAGTCTGGTGAAGGAAAAAAACAATTGCTGCAGGCATTTTGGAAGACACCACATTTAGAACGGAGCCAGTTTGGTGTAGTGGTTTGGTTGGACTACACCCCTGGAAATCAAAGTTCAGTTCCCTTTTCAGCCATGGAACCTCACGGGGTGACCAGGGGAATGTCACAAACTCTCAGCCCCAGAAAACCCATGATAGCTTTGCCTTAAGGTTTTCATAATTCAGAAAAGACTTGAAGGCATACAACAAGAAGTCTCTAGAAGTTTGGTTGATTGATTGGTTGGTTGATTGATTACGTTTGTATGCCACCATTTCTCCCAGAATGGGACCCAAGGCAGCTTCCAATAATAAGCAATAAACAACAACAATAATTAATGAATTGAATTTATATCCCACCTTTCTCCCAAGATGAAATTCAAGGCAGCTTACAATAATTTGAAAAAATATTAAGCTAAAATATTAGTTTACAAAAGTTTTAAAATAATTATTTTTTTAAAAAATGTTAAAACAGTTTAAAACACATTGAAACCATAGGGACTTTTGAAAGATGCAGTCTTATAGAAACAAGCAGTTTCTAGAAGTGACCACAAGGACAAGTAGTTCTCAGGAGGTTCAAAATGTTTTTTCTTTATGTATGCAAGGCTTGCCTGATGTGGTTGTTTCATTTCCCGTGTGCATAATGTTGGTTCTGAAATATGTTGAACTGGTCTTCTTTTTTATGGTATAGGAAACTATGCCTATTTTTTTCCACATTATTTCTGCCTCTGGTACCAAGTATTCTGTTAAATTGTACTGGTCAGGAATTCCTCTACTTTGTTAAATGAGGCATACCTGCATTTAGCTGCCAAATTAGTAAACGTTACACCCAAATCATGAAGTAGATTCTAGCTCACCAAACTTAACTAAAACATGCTTATTCATCCTTAAAGTCCCATGAGAGATGTTTGTTTTTTCTGCTGCAGCAGACCAGTGATGTATTTAAGTCGTTTACTCCAAGTCTCATGTCAAGTCTCAAGTCTCTACCCCTTGTCTCAAGTCAAGTCTCAAGTCCCTGAAGATACTTTCAAGTCAAGTCTCAAGTTTGGAAGCCAACTTTTTACCCCAACCAAACTTCCAGAATTATTGGATAGAGTGAAATAAATTCAGTTTTAACAATTTAAGCAGAGTAGGCTCTCCACATTTGCAATTTTGCCATCTACAGCTTCGGAAGTGGGGACTAGATCCTATCTTACTGAAGATTCAAAAGCTTTAGAAGGAAGGATCTTTCCTCCTCAAGCCTGTTGCCTAACACACTTGCTGCTCCCCTCTGAGAAATGCACCCTGCACTCTGGAAGTGAGTCTTGTCTTCTGCTCTTAGGGAAAGTTTTAGAAGGCTCCTCCAATATGCAGCAGGATCAGGCTGCTAAGCAGACCTCAAGCCCATTGCCTAACCTGTTCGCTGCTCCCCTCTGAGAAATGTGCCCACACTTTGGACTTAGGACAGAGTGTCATGTGGCTAGTAGGCAAAAAGAGATGGAGACGTTGTTCAAAGTCGTAAGGTTTCTGGATGAATGCGTTATGTTAACGGAACCAAGGGCATCAAGTCAGTCATTAAAAATATACAAGTCTCGAGTCGAGTCAGCGCATCATTTATGGCCGAGTTGAGTCCAAGTCGAGTCGCTGAAGCGACTTAAGTCTGACTTGAGTCTGAGTCTATCGACTCAAGTCTACATCACTACAGCAGAGTAACATAGTCCCCTCTCTGGAAATGCAGTAAAGACGCACCCTTTGCCACACCTAGCTGCTTCATTTCTAGAGGTGTAACAAGAATAGCTGTAATGCCTTCATGAATGCTCATATCACCTTGCCAGAGATCTCCACAAGGCAAATAACAGAAAGTAGGGACTGTCTGTAGTGAACACGGACAGTTGCAATCCATGAGAACCTTTATGTTCAAGATCAGTACACTTGAGATGGTTAGTGGATATGCTACTGCAGGTGTAATCATTCTGTGTGTTTATGTGCCTTTAAGTCACCTGTCAACTTATGGTGACTTGATGAATTTCATAGGGCTTTCTCAGGCAAGGAGAACTCAAGAGGTGGTTTTGCCAGTTCCTTCCTTAGAAACTTAGCCTACAGCACCTGGTATTTCTTGGTGGTCTCCTATCCAAGTAGCAGCCAGGGCTGACCCTGCTTAGCTTCCAAGATCAAACTCTGCACTTGGTTTTATGGACACTCCTCAGGCAGCTACTCTGGACTGTGAGAGAGCTGTCCAGGTGCTGGACTCTATTCCCTACAGATATTCAGCACTGGGAGAATTTCCATAGAATCTGAAGAGTTCACATATAACCAAGAGGAGCAACTGGAAAACTGAGAGTGGAATTAGTGACCCCGCAGCAACAGATCTAGCAGCGGCTTGAGTATACGTCTGGCTACAAGATGTCAGAACAAATAAGGTAGAATTTGACATTGTCACATGTGTGCATGTTACCCAAAGCCATTTGGCAGGGCCAGTCGTGCCTTTAAGAGGAGTCAGGTAGGTGCCTCAGACAATGGGCATTGCCAATTCCACCATCATTCCCTTCTCTTGAAGGACAGAGGTTTGTGTGCTGAGTCCCTCCAAACTAACCTGTTGTCTTCAGTTGTGGTGGAGGGTCTTGCCCCATTGGCAGGTATAAGTGAGATTAAACTGCCAATCCAGTCAGCCACTTGGTCTTTTGCTTCAGGCAGCAAAGCATGTTGGGCCAGCCCTGCCATCTGTTTGGGGAACAAGTGCTGGAATAAACCTTGATCTCATGAAATGAAAAAGAAACGACATTTGGGTGAGTTTCTTGCGCTGAATCAGATGCAGCTGCCAAAGTGATATGTCACATTACAAGGAAGACACAGGGGGATGAAAAATGACCCACCTCCACATCTGGGACTTTCTTTTTGGTGCAAAAGACAAGGCAGAGCTAGAAAGTGGCAGCAGGTATGTTTCAAAACCTGGCAAAACCCACAGTACCTTGCAGAGGATGGAACTAGCTAGACACCTTCTCCTCTCAGCTTATGTGTCCCCATTCTGGCTTTGTGCAAAGTGGCCCTAACAGGCCATTTCTCTGCAGTGATGCTAAGATTCCCCATTTTATCTCCAACAGAGCACTTCCTTTTATTTCCACTGCTGATTGCAGCTAAATGTAGCACATTAACACAGGGAACAGACATTTTGAATTCCACTGAGAGATCCCAAAGATGTCATTACAATAAACTAACTGGTGGACTGGAGAGGTATTCTCTAGTTGTTAGCCAGCATCGATGTGACCTTAAAAGATACACGCCATCCATCAGCAATTGATTTTTCTTTTGCCATACAGAGAAACCTTGGCTGTTTGCAAAGACTGAATTTCTATTTTTCTGGAGGCCCTCTAACAGTTAAAGCACACAAGAAAGCAAGGGAGAGGGTTAAAGAGTAGGATTTTAGATCTAGAGGATATGCTCCTTAATTCCAGATTCATAAAATCAATGCTACATTTCTCAGCTGGTTGTCCTCCCTGTCTCCAGTGCTCTCTGCCACCCCCACACCAGAAATAAACACAGTGAAAGAGAACAAATAACATGAAAAACACTATAATTAAAGAAACAGTGGCTCTGAGTGCATGACTTTTACTTCTGCTCATCTATTGAGTAACCACCCCAGCCAACCTCTCATACTGGAGCTCGAATTGGGGCTGTGTATTTCGGGAGGGAGAGAAAGCTGTGCTTGTTTATCCTCAGGAAGCCTGAACTGGTAAACACAGATAAATACAAATAGACCAGCAGTGCCTTCTGAGCTGATTCTGTATTGGCCCTTTTTGCAAAGAAAGAAAAATAAGAGAAGATACTCTGAGCATGTGCAGATTGGCTTTCCTCATTCACTTTGCTTGCTAAGTGGGATAATGTTAAGAAAAGAAGACTATTCACTAAAGGCTAAAGCCCTTTAGACCAGTCTTTCTCAACCTTTTTACCATGGAGGAACCCTTGAAATAATTCTCAGATTTCAGCAAAGGCCTGCATAAAAATTATTATATCTACAGCTTTAAAAAAAAAGAGTTTACAGTTTTAAAAATCACAGTCTCTCACAGAACTCTTAATGAGCTAGAGTTCCATAGAACTCTGGTTGAGAAACCCTGCTTTAAACTATTTACTGTTTAATATATGTGTGTGTGTGTGTGTGTGTGCGCACGCGCACCACCTTTTTTCTGAGAATGGGACCCTAAGCCAGCTTCCCAAAATAAGTTAAGAACATTTAAAACATTAAAAAACATATAAAAACTTTTTTTAACTTTAGACTATTGACTAAAAGAGGGTCAAAATGCTGTAATGGTTGGAGTATTGGACTGTAATCCTGGAGACCAGGGTTTGATTTCCCACTCAGCCATGGAAACCCACTAGGTGACAGTGGGCAAATCACATACTCTCAGCCCCAGAAAACTCCATGATAGATTTGCCTTAGGGTCACCATAAATCAGAAATGACTTCAAGGCACACAACAACAACAACAACAACAATTCACTAAAAGCCCTGTATGCACACCAAATCCAAACTAGAACCATACCTCAGTATATGTGTTCACCTGAGTACACCCTCCTTATTTCTTGTAACAGTAAGAATTGTGCATTCTGACATGACATTGTAGGGTAGAAAGGATGTACAGAGCAGATATCCAAGCAACTAAAATCAGGGCATAATTTGCTCCAGCCTAGACTTGCTCTAAATGTTGGCCGAGTGCATTTCCATTGCCACTTCTTTACAAGCAGTTTATTCCAACAACAATTTCAAGGTCAAAATTGGCTTTGGGACAGTCCTGAGCACTAGTACTTCATATTTAGTAAAATTAAGCACAGGACTATAGAAGGGAATAACTAGGGAGACCTCAAAAGCAGTGGTTAATGTGGAAAAAACAAGTAAGGTGAAGTTTCTCCTCTTCCTGACCTACAGAATCTGGAGGTCACCTAATGGAAGTTGAATGAAGAGAATTTAGAAACAGATTAAGAGAAAGTACATAGTTAATGGCACATAGTGAAACTATGAAAATTATTACCACAAGGTGTAGGGATGGCCAACAATCTAGATGACTTTGAAAGGAGATTAGAAAATTCAAAAAGGGAAGGTTATCAGTGTCTGCTAGATCCTTGAGCTATGCTTCAAGGATCAGAAGCACTTAACCATCCAGGTTGGTGGCTAATACCAGTAGCAGGATTCTGTTGTTGTCTTGGTGTCCTGTTTCAGGGCTTCGCATAGGAATCTAATTGACTGCTGTGGGGATCTGAATGCCGGACTCAGTATGCCTTTGGTCTGATGTAGCAGGCCTTGTTTATGGTCTGAAAGAAGAGACAATGGCAATACATTTTCAGTCACCTCAGCTGCATTGCAGTCCTGGGCCAAAAGCCATAAAGAAGAGGTGTGCCAGGCAGGCAGGCAGGCAGGGACGGGGTGGGGCAAGGATATTCCCAGAGGAGTGCTCTACTGACAGCACAGTGTCCTGAAGATGAAGTTGCAAACCTCCTTTTGGGCAGGCAGGGGCTCTGTTTCTCACATGATAGATTTCTCCTAGATCACCCATCTGCTCTACTACCAGCCTCGGCCTCTCCTGAGACCACAGAGAAAGTGGAGGAAAATCAAAAACAGAAGCCTGCGCATGGAGCTTCTGTCTCCGCTTCCATATGTCCTGTACTTTCAACTGTGCTAAATAAGAACAGGCTTTCTCTGGTTATTTAACACAACCTGCTCCAACCTGGTTCCCTACAGCTCTGCTGGTCAGGGAAGATGGGAATTGCAATCTCACATGTCTGGATGCCCCCAGGCTGATTTAGTATTTCCCACTAATTTTGTGAAGATAGTAGCAAGAGCAGCTTTCGTGTGTGAACTGTCCTCTGCAACATTTACATTGCAGAAAGGAACAATTCAAAAACAGTTCACCAGTATACAAGAAATGAGACGCAAACTTTACAACACAGCAGCACTTGCCAGATCAATCTCTTGCATTCATATAGAAAGAAACAAAAAAGCAAAAAGCAAAAACAGTTTCAGTCTTTTAAAAAGAGCTGGCACTCTTTCATTAGAGGGAAATTAAGACTATAAAAGCTGCAAATATTATGTGATTAGTTGTCCTTTATAAATAATAATAAAGTTGTTTTTGATGCAAAAGAGGAGGGATCAGGCCGTGTTACCCACACACCACTTTCCAAATCAGTGGCAAACTTTCTCCAAGTCCTGACCAGATTTCTGAGTTTGGGGATAGCTGTGACATTTGTGACCCCTGCTACCAGGGAGGCTCTAAATGGCCAATACAGCAAAATCAAGATGGTACATACAGGAGCTGGGGAACATGGGGCTTCCTTTGTTGGGGGCATAGGAATTTGTCCCAGTTTACCTTGGCAGCACTTCTTCCACCAACCAGGTATTATTCTAGTCCACAACTGGACAAATTCTGGGCCCGGAAAATATAATTTATTGTAGGAAATAGAGTGTTTTTGTGTAGTTTGCAACAGGGGCCTTAATTAGGAAAATAGTTATTTCTTTTAGTCTTTGTAACCTTACTTGAATAGTATACTATTTGAACTTACTCCCTGACTGTTCTATCTATGACCAAGGAGGATACATCCATGAAGATAGCTTCAGTTGCTTTGAATCCCATTGCTGTGGGCGCTGTTGGTTACATCTACCAATCTTTGGCAGCAGGCCTGTGGGGTTCACTGGCACCTTGCAAGTACAGTGGCTCCTCTGCTTTTGCAAAAGCTCAAGGGGCAAGACCCTCACAAAAGTAAAAAAAAACATGAATATCTTCCCCCTCTCATTTGACTGAGCAAGTGAGGGAAGGCATGTGTGTGTATCCCCTCACTTGCTCAGTCAAATGAAAAGGGGAAGATATTAATGTGCCCTCTCTCCCTGCACTCCCTCCCCCATTCCTTTCCCAGGCTCCCCCCTCCCATACCCTTCCTTTTGCCCAAGAGAAGGGAAGGACTGCATGCACGGACCCTGGGAATAATCAGATTTGTGAAGGTCAAACCCACAAATGTGGACGAAGGACTGTACTGCTTTTGATCATCAGATTCTATAGTTCTCACCATTACAGAACTGTTGTCAGATCTTGTTTTGCCCACAGTGTCACCATACCTAAGGAAAGTGCCCATCACAGTCTTGCTGAGGCTTTTGGGTTATTTTCTACACTACACGGCAGGGTCATGGAAAATAACAGATAGTTCCTAAGGGTGAAGTATCTCCTTGATACCAGCCTTCCGGCTTCTTTTGCAATACCTTGTGGGGGGAGCTTAGAATTGTATGATTGCCCCTGAACTTGCTACAGGGACAAACTACCTGAAACACAGATTTTATCAGCATTCCATCATCATATAGAATCATAGAGTTGGAAGAGACCACAAGGGCCATTGAGTCCAATCCCCTGCCATGCAGGAAGACACAATCAAAGTATTCCTGACAGATGGCCATCCAGCCCCTGTTTAAGAACCTCCAAAGAAGGAGATTCTACCACACTTTAAGGCAGTGTATTCCACTGTTGAACTGCTCTTATCATCAGGAAGTTCTTCCTAATGCTTAGACAAAACCTGTTTTCCTGAAGTTTGAATCCACTGCATCCCTTCAAATATTTAAAGATAGTTATTGTATCACCTCTTAACCTTCTCTTCTCCTAGATAAACATTCCCAGCTCCCTAAAAGCCGCTTCTCATACAACATGGTTTTCAGGCCTTCTCCCATTTCGGTGACTATCCTCTGGACACATTCCAGCTTGTCAACATCCTTCCTGAACTGTGGTGCCCAAAACTAAACACAATATTCCAGGTGGGGTCTGATCAAAGCAGAATAGAGTGATACTATCATTTCCCTTGACCTAAACACTATACTCCTGTTGATGTAGCTCAGAACAGAGAACCAGCATAATGTAGTGGTTTGAGCATTAGATCACGACTCTGGAAACCAGGGTTTGATTCCCCATTCAGCCGTGGAAACTGACTGGGTGACCTTGAGCATGTCAAACACTCTCACCTCCAGGAAACCCTGTGATAGTTTAAGGTTGCCATAAGTTAGAAACAACTTGAAGGTACACAACAATAAAATAACAACAACAATAGTAGCAACTCACCCAAGTTTGACAGACACGTAGTCTTCCTTGGAGTTGCCAGAGATTGAGGTTGGAAACGTTTGTTTATAATGCATGTGCTCTGCCGCTTAGTCATGTTACTAGGGTTCAGGTCTGCCTGGTGATAGCACTAGATATCTCGTTTTTGATATCAAAGCCATTTGGCCTCCCTCTGCCACCCCGCTCCATGTATTTGTGAGGTCTCTGGACAAGCACGTACACAGACGCGGCCGGTAATTGTTGGACATTCCGTTCTCCACCTAGGCAGGCAGAACAAAGCCACTCCATTGCTTCAGGGACCTCTCTGCAAAAACCTCTTGCTTAAGCGCAACTCTAAAGACGCCCGGCCTCGCACCGACAGTCTGACAATGCCAAGCTATTTGCATACTGGCTACACTATTGTTAAATCTACACTAAGCCCATCATGTTAAACTTGACCTTTGCCAAAGCTTTTGTCCCACTCCAAACTCGCTTTGTTCTCACTGAGTATGGCATGGCCTGTAGGCACAATTCACCCTATAAAAGCTCCCCGATTCTGAGACCACCTCGGATCGCTCGCCCCTTGGATAGCTCGCCCCGTTGGGACCGCTCGTCCCATCAGATTGCTCCTGAGTTCCATCCAGCCTTGCTGCCGTTGTGTCCAGTGAGCTCCCCTCAGCCTCCACGCTGAGTTTCTTCCCGACCTCATCCAGCTTCTCCAGGACTATGAGAAAAGGTGTCGTATCACCCATTTCCCCCGAAAACTCTTATTTCTAATTCCTAGTTAGCTGTGTGTTTGTGGTGTCTTTTCTGTTGTTTGTCTTTTAATAAAGATATCACTTTGCTATTTTAAACCTGTCTGACTGCTTGATTGACCTGACCCCATAGACATTGGTTTACAAGATCCCTGCTAAGGTACCCTGCCTCTTGCTAGCTTAGGAGAGTGCTCGAGTTAATTTCCCCATCTTGTGTTTTGTTTGGTAATTTGGGCACCCCTCCCGGGACCCCCAGAGAACAGGGTAACAGTCACAGCTAGAGATCTAGGAAACCAAGCTTTAGTTTGTACTGAGTTTACACAATTAAACTGGTACAATTCAGTATGAGTACCCCTCAATACAGAAAAAAAAATTGTACATAGAAAACTAGCCTCTCTCTCAGCAAGAAGGCTAAGAAAGAACTTTTCAGTCCTACAGCTAGGTTTCTGTGTAAAGAGATTTTTTTCTCTCCCCTGTATGGAGGAGTGTTCAGCCATGCAAGCCATTTCCTCAGTTGGAAGTGATATAAGCCTGACACCTCAGTGTGGGCTACACTAGATCCAATGTAAGAAACTGTAGTCTATTTCATCATTACCATCATCACTACTACTACTATTACTAACTGAGCTTTTAAAACCATCATTCAGCTGTCAGGGAGCCATGAATATGATTGGGAAGGAAGAAAAAAGGTCTTTTAAACACATTTAAATTTAATTTCTCCAAATAAATTAAGGATAACATTAAACACATAACAAACTCTGCCATGCACAGTGAATAAAATATGAGTTTTTTGTAAGCACTAGATAAGGATGACAAAAGGCAACTGGTAGGATTTTAAACTATAAGAGATTACCTGAATTACTGCCTACATAAAAAGTCCTTCCAATAAATTGGATTAAGTCCTAGATAGCTAAATACAAAGAGATTTTTTATTGACAGAAGAAGTAGAAATTACAGCTTGAGAGACAGATCTCTCTAACCTAGTCTCTGGTCTCTAAGCCAGCCTTCCCCAGCTTGATGTCCTCTGGGTAAGATGGGACTACAACTCCCATCACACCCAGATAGCACAGACAACACATCTGGAGGGCATCAGCCCAGGGGAAGCTGCTCCAATCCATCTCTTCTGTAGTTGCCATATGCCTTTCTTTCCCCAATCAACACCACCACAAACTGCTCCCACACTCTTGGGGACAAAGAAGACAGGAGACACCATGAAACCATTTTAGCAGTCAACAGAGAAGTACAATTGCTTCCCAGCTCTGAGTGTGGGAAACAGCACCTTTTCCTACCAAGGCTTGGAAAGGCAGGAAGCAAATGTTGAAACAAAAAAAATGCAACATCCAATAAAGTAATACTCAATACTGTACTTAAATAGCACTTTCAAGGGTTCAAAGAGCTAATCCTTACATCAATCATTAGGATGTACATTGAACTGGAGGAGAGGGACAGGAGGAGAAGGGACCTGAGATAACGACAGCTATTTGTCTTGGGCCTCCTGGGGAATTCATGGCAGAAGCAAGACTGGAACCAGGGGCTTCCTACTGTGCACCTCTGTCTCTTAACCAATAAAAGCTACATCAAAAATATGTCTGCAATTTAAAAAATTGGATGCTCTTTAACTTCCATGGCTCCACCCTATGCAATATGGGATTCGTAGTTTGGTAGAGGTACTTAAAATACCATGCCAAACAGCTCTAGTACTGCAGTTCAGAGGAAAATGCACTAGAGCTCTCTAGCAAAGAATTTTAATTATCTTATCAAACTTTAATTACCAGGATTCCATAGAACTAGAACATTAAAGTGGCATCCAAGCGCTATAACTGTGTGGTGTGGATACAGCTCAGCTTTCTACTGGAAGAAAAGAAGCATTCTACTTGAAGAAAAAAGCAGGCAGTGCTATAAATGCTACCTCCTTGGGGGTTCTGAAATTTCCAGGAGACACTGCCCTAGGGAGCAAGATCAAATTGTATAAATCGTGCAAAACCAGGATGACGTCTTTTTCTTCCTTTCTCTTTAATAAGCATGTTAGAAGAGCCCTGAGGGATCTTACTAATGGTCTACCTAGTCCAGTATCCTGTTCTCCCAACAGCCAGTTTGTATCCTAAGGAGAGTTCATAAACCAGACATGAGGAGAACCATACTTACCAGCTAACACTCCCCAGCTACTGATACACAGAAGCAAACTGCACTCTAGTAGTGTAGGGAATATGGATCTATCATCATGACTAGTAGCTGCTGCTCTCCTTACCTTTTTTCCAATCTCTTTGTAATGCTGTCCAAGTTAGTAACCATCCTGACATCTTGTAGTCACAATTTTCAGAGTTTAATCATGCATTATACTGTTCCCAGATCTCAGGTCCTGGCTTGCACATCAGGGCAAAGGGGGAAATTTTTAGGGCAAGACCACTGCCTTGACAATCTAACACAGATACATGTTTTTGGTCTCTTGCTGTTGCAGGCTGGTTTGGAGCAGCTGCTGTTGACTATTTGCTGTTTAAAGCAGAGTTTTGAAAGTTTCCCTTGGTTGACCTAAAACTTCCACATTTTTTTTTAAAAGGAGCACTTTTATAAGAGCAGGGGAAACAGTGCAGAACTTGGAAAACTTGCCTTCTAACCACACAATTTTTTTTACATCATTTGGTAGACTTCGTGCTTATTATTGGAATGACATGACCTAAGCCAGTCATTCTCAACCTTTGTTCCTCCAGATGTTTTGGACTTCAGCTCCCAGAATTCCTGAACATCGGTTGTTCTGGCTTGGACTTCTGCGAGTTGAAGTCTAAAGCATCTGAAAGACCTAAGGTTGAGAATGGCTGATTTAAACAACGTGGTTGATGCTTAATGTCGCATGCTTAATGGCATCACCAGGAAATATCCCTTGCTCTCAGATGTTGGCCCTGAAATCTCAGAGCCTGGGAGGCTCCTGAGATGGAAACCCCAGCTGTAGTTTGTCCTTTTGTCTGTCCCAAATTCCCACCAGCTTCATTTGGTGACCATAGGGAGCAAAGCTTTCCCCTATCCATCCCCTCGTAACCTTGATTTTTTTTAATTACCGTGTCTCTCCTTGAGTGTCTTTTTTCCCCTAAGTCAGGTAGGAGCAAATTCTGGCCTACGGGCAGTTTGAACTCTTGGACCCTATTTTCGTGGCATCTAAAGCAGCCTTCCAGATTCCAATCATTATTTTTTTTTAAAAAAAAAGAATTTTTTGAGAGTGATTTTGAGGCAATTTTGCCACCAAATCACGTAGAAAGCCCCCTTCCGCATGCTGCCAAATCATGTAGAAAGTCCGTTTCTGTCACCACGGTGAGAGTGACTGCAGATGAAAACAGGTATTTGGGTTTGTTGTGTGTGGAGGGGGAAACAGGCCCACATGGGGGCTTGGGGAAAACTGGTCCCTGGCCTCCACACAGTTGCCCATCCCTGTTGTAAGTGAAACAACCCCAAATGCCCCAGCCCTTCCTCACAAGGAAGTTGGTTGCACCCATTAATCATTTTGTTTCCTTTTTCTACACCTTCTCCAGAGCTGCTGTATCTTTTTTCAAAGGGTAACATATTTACTGTTCCAAGCATGGTCCTTTCTTAGCTGCTTAATCTACTTCTTTGCCCTTTGCCAACACCACTGTCTTCCCAAGGTGCCTTACAGAAAAACAATAGCCCACCCCCACACACCCCAAAATATTTTAAATATGAAATACTTTAGATGATAAAACGACAAGGTTGTGCTCAGAAAATCTGCTCCCACACTTCAGTAGAGGAAAGCTTCAGAAGACAGGACTAAGGCTTTTCCCTCTGGACCCAACGTAAGGAAAGGTTTATTTTAAGCCTTCTTTCCTCTCTTTGTTGCCGTTGCTTGTTCGTTAAATCATTTTCAGTCGCTTCAGGGATCCATTCCTTGGCACACCCTCATTGGCTGAATGCTCTTTGCTTATCCCTTCTACAGTCAAGCCTTCTGCTCCCAGCCTCCATTATGGTAAACACGGTATCTTAATTAAAGGACTCGGCTGGCTTGCTCAGCTCAGACAGATGGAGTCTTAATTTAATTAGTATACTTTAATTACCTATGATAATAAGACCTCCACCTGTGTCCAGTTTTTTTTCCCCCTCTCCCCTCATCTTCCTTAAAATCAGCCATCAGCAAGAGTACAACCATGTCAGCAGTAAGCTGCAAAACTGCCATTATTTTTAAAAAGCTGACCTCCCACGGATGAGATATTTCCAGAACATGGTCTTGTTGTTTCTTGTTATTAATAAAAAAAACATCAGTATTTGTGGCACTTTACAGAGCTCTCTCTGCAAAAGGAAAACGTTTATGCCCCAAAAAGGTTACAACTACCCACGAGAGAAAGGTGGGAAGTGACAGATAGACAGACAGACAGATAAGGCAACATCAACTAGAGTTTCTGTCCGAAGGAACTTACTTCATCAGCATGGAAGAACTGGGAAAGGAAAAAGCAGCAGAAACAAGGGCCTCATACGAGGTACGTCAATGGCTTCTCGGACAAATTTATTACACTCAATTGGTTCAGAAGTAGGCAACTGTGGCTGGTCCAATGGTCAGTTTTCTGCACCTGGGACCCTTCAGAGACAGATTGCCAAAAAAAATAAGGGAACCCCTCCTCCAGAAGTTACTAGAAGTGTACTGATTAACGAAGAAGAATTCATTTGTATCCCACCTTTTGCCCCATGATAGGGCTCAAGGCAGCTTATGAAAATTGACATAAGTACAGTTAGTGCACATCCAGACTGTTTGAAATGTCCTAAATTTTGTCCCTCTTCTTCCCAATTTTTATACTGTATTAAAATAAACCAATGTGAGGTGCAGGTACACAATGTCTCTGATCATACCAAGAGCTGACAACAAATATTCTGGGATGCACACACAATGTGGATGGCTCTTCAAAATAAAATAAGAACAGGAAAAAAAAAATTGGGATTTTCCAGTCATCAGTCTGGATACTCCCTTAGAAGGACTTACAATAATATAAAAATATATTAGAAGAAATTATTTTCTAAAATGCAATGAAACTATCCATAGAATTTTAGAAAAAAAACATTTCAAGTAAAGCCATTAAAAGCCTAAAGTCAGCAAAACAGCATACCATTAACAGCCCTTGCAGTCAGTTCGTACAAGCTGGTCAGAACAGAAAAGTTTCACTAGACAATGGAGGGAAAGCAAGGAGGGAGCCATCATAGTCTTCCTTGTTGTTAACTGCTGCAAAGTCCACTTTGACTTATGGTGACCTACAGAGGAAAGACCTCTAAGTCACCCTATCATCAATTGCCCTGCTCAGGTCTTGCAGACTGAGGGCTGTGGCTTCCTTGAGTGAATCTATCCACCTGTAATGCGGTCTTCTTTTCCTACTGCCTTCTATTTTACCTAGCATTGTTGTCTTTTCTAGTGTTCCATGGCTTCTCATGATAGGGCCAAAGTACAACAGCCTCAGTTTATTCATCTTGGTTTCTAGGGAGAGTTCAGGCTTGATTTGCTCTAGGACCCATTTATTGGTCTTTTTCGCAGACCACAGTGCTCTCCTCCAGCCAACACATTTTGAATGAGTTGTCTTCCTACCAGCTTTCTTCGCTATCCAGCTTTCATAACCATTAATAGAATTTGGAAATATGATGGCATGGACAAGCTCAATGTTAGTATTTAATGATGTATCTTTAAACTTCAACATCTTACCTAGTTCCTTTATAGCTGCCCTTCCAAGTCCTAGTCTTCTTCTGATTTCTTTACTGCAGTCTCCATTCTGATTAAGGTATGGAAAATCTTGAATTATTTCAATGTTTTCAGCATCTATGTTAAGGTTGTGAAAAATCATCTGTGGTCATTATTTTTGTTTTCTTTTTGTTCAACTGTAAATCTGCTTTTGCAGTTTCTGTCTTGACTTTCTTCAGTAACCATTTCAAGTCCTTGCTATTTTCTGCAAATAGTCTAGTGCCACTGGCATCTTAAATTCTTAAATTAATGATTGAGCCAAGGTATGAAAAATTAAATTAATGATTGAGCAAAGGTATGAAAAAATTCAGTGCCTTCTTTAAGGTTATGTAAATCATCTATGGTCATTATTTTTGTTTTCCAAAGTCTGGTAACAACCCCTAAGAAGAATCTCTTGCTTGTTCCTTCCAAACATTCCTGGAAGGGTGGTGGGTCCAAAAAAAAAAAAAGGCCTCCCCCAAATATCTTATTGCCCAGGTAAGTTTATGCAGGAGGATAGGTTCCTCCAAATAGACTGAACCTGAGCCATATGAGGCTTTATAGTTCATAAGCAGCATTTTGAATTGTGTCTGGAAAGTGGACTGGCAGCCAATAGAGCTGTTGCAAACAAGAAGCTGTATGCACACCATAGTCAGCTCTAGTTAACAACCTGGCTGCAGCTCTCTGGGCCAACTGATTTTTTTCCTTCAATTTTATTTTTTATTGAATATATTGAATATAACAACAGAATAAACATAACAAATACATCCTATACCATATTATCTCTATATTCTCATACTCTATACAATTATTTCAATTATTTCTTCCCATCTCTCTTCTATTATCTGTTACTTTAATTCCCTTTAAATTAATCTTCTTGCTTTACCTTTTATTAATTTTTTGAATTCTCTAATTTTTGCAACCACACATAAATCAAATATATAATATATAATAAAATCCTTAATAACTTGTCCCTCCACTTCCTTCTTACCCCTTCTTGTAAGTTGTTTATTGACTTATAATCTATACTTCTTTATATATTCTTTTCATTGTTTTCTCTGTGCTATTTCTTCCTGTTCTTCCTATTTTATTAACCTTAAAGTTGATTATTCACCTTTTATCTTCCTAAATTTCTATCATATAGCTTCTCTAAGAAATTCTATTATTGGATGCAAAACCTACAACTTAACCTCTTTTTTTTTCCAGATCCAATTTAGCGTTCTACTCAATGATTGAATTTCCCCATTTTTGTTGGAGGAGTTTTATAACTGGTTGCCATTCTTCCTTCGTCCTCTCAGATTTCCCTTTTATTCGACAGGTGAAGAGGTCTTTTCCCTTCATTTCCAGAAATTTCTCAGAAATTTCTGAGTACTTTTCAAAAGCAGCTCCATGTATAGTACATCACAGTAATCCTCCCAATCTCTCTCACACACAGAAACATACCAACCAACACAGACACACAGACACACACACAGGGAGCATGAAAATAATATGTTAAAAGTAAAAGTAAAGTAACCTTTTTTTTAAGTAATGAGGGATAGCACCCTTACTTTTTAACACTTTGACAAGAACACAGCAAACAACACAACTTTCAGCACTGCATTACATTAGAAATGTAAATTTCCTGGGGTTATTTTTTGGCTATTTAGAGACTGTGGGGTTTTTGTTGTTGCTATTAAATTATATTTGAAAACCACTGCCTGTAACACATTAATAATACATTATGTTACTCATTACAAGTGATGATTAACACTTTATTCATGAAGTGTGCAGTATACAACATGCAACTTTGGAGAGTAACAATTCCAAGCCCTCCTCACTTGCTCTGTGTGCAATGTGCGTTTGCATGTCTTCCAGTCACCTGTGGATTTATGGTGATCCCATGCATTTCATAGGGTTTCCTTAGGCAAGGAACGCTCAGAGGTGGTTTTGCCAGTTCCTTCCTCTGAACTATAGCCGATAGCACTTGGTATTTGATGGCAGTTTCCCATCCAAGTCTAGCCACGGCTGACCCTGCTTAGCTTCCAAAGTCAGAGGGGATCTGGTGCTTTAAGGTATTTAGGCCCGACCCTTCCAGTATCACTGGGCTGCTGAGAAAAACTGCATGAAGGGAAGGGGAGAAAATGAACATCTGTGCAGCCTTGAGCTCCTGGGAGAAAAGCCAGGATCTATACGCAAACAATCATCACCAATTCAAACAGGTTTCCTTCAACACCAGATGAAGATTAAAAAAAAAAATCCTAGACCTTTCAAAAACTGCTTTGGGGCTATTAGGTGTCAACACTGCTTGATTTCATTTTTTTTTCCCCCAGTAGTTTTCCTGTGAAAAGAGCCAGTGTGGCATAGTGATTTGAGCATTGGACTTTGAGTCTGAAAAACAGAGCTGGAATCCCCATTCAGCCATGGAAACCCACTGGGTGACCTTGGGGAAGTCACACTCTCTCAGCCTCAAAGGAAGGCAATGACAAATCCCCTCTGAACAAATCTTGCCAAGAAAACCCTGTGACAGGGTCACCAAAGTCGGAAACAACTTGAAGGCACACAAAAATACCAACAAGTTTTTCTGGGATGTTCCACAGGGTATATTAGATTGTTTCATTGTGATTCTGTTATTTAAAAAAAACAAATGTAAACACAGCCCAGAGAACTTCAGTTACTGGATGGTCTAAAAGTATAAAATATCAATCCACCCATCAATCAATAATATTTACAGATTGTTTTCTCCACCTTTTAGACAGTAACATTACAATCCCAGAAGCGTAGCTGCAAAAGAGGGGGATATGAGAACACTATCCCCAAAATAAGAATTCTGCTGTTCCTCAGCTGTGATATTTTCTGTCAGTCCCCAAATTTCTAGCATTGCAGAAACCTAAAGCTTCAGTCGAACACTTAGAAACACAGTTTAGGCACCCAAAGCAAAAGGAGGCAAAGTCACTGTGGGGTTACAAACACAGCACATTTAAGAATTTCAGGTTTGAACCACTTCCTATGGCTCACACTCTACAATGCTACAAAAGTGGGAGGTGTAGGAAAATTTCATGGGAGGGAAGAATTCTTATTTGGAGGGGCAATGCCTTCCTCCCCACCAGCACACAAAGCTGATAACTACATCCTATACAATGCCTTCATTCCAATGCTTATCCTTTTTTGAATGAGGCACATTGTGTGGGCTGGAGCTTGACTTACAGTGCTGCCGGTGGTGGTGGAGATGTGGATCTTTTTTGACCCTGTTATTTACTCCTTGACCCCTCCAATAGGGAGACAAGACTTTGGCCTCCTCTTTCCGGGAACAATGAAAAGGGCATCTTGTCTCTTTGGGTTCTTTCCCTTTCCCACAGCGGTGGGAAAGAAGAGAAAATGTCTATCTGGGGTGGGTGCGTTCTGGGGCTGAGTGTGTATAACATGCCCAAGGTCACCCAGTGGGTTTCCATGGCCAAGCAGGGAATCAAACTCTTGTTTCCAGGGTCATGGTCCAACGCTCAAACCACTACATCATGCTAGCTCTCACTCTTTCTATATATATACTCCAGTTTGTGCAAATCAAGAGCAAGTCTTCGTAAAGTTAATGGATTTTGCCCATTCAAAACCAAAAGAAGCAGGTAGGTAGGTAGGTAGGTGTGTGCGTGTGTGTGGATGAGAGACACAGAGGGAGAGAGAGAGAGAGCGCACTAGTCAGAGCTGTGTGTGCCTTTGAGCAGTTTGGTTTTTAAAAATTTTTAAAAAGTGTATGTATAATTAAGCTCTACTTGTCTCCTCAGTTCAGGAAATATAGCCTTTTTTCAGCTGTACAAAAACCACAGCGAGTGCAACAGGGTGACACTTATTAAGGATCATTTCGCACCCATGTTTGTGTGTGAACATGTTTCTCTCCCCCCAAAAAAGAAAGTGTCAAGAGAAGGAGACACTCAGCAGCAGCCGCAGCTGCTTCTCTTGGGCGGCAAAGTGGGAGGAGGGAAGCAGATATATCTGTCAGCAGAAAAGACCACCAAGTTGTTCGCCAGAAGTCACTCGGCAGCCCAACAGATGGCCAGGGCTTTGCGCTGCCACCAGGGATTGAGACCGTATGAAATGCCGAGCCGCATACAAATGAATGGCTGGTGTTCCAGAACCGCGGTGCCTTTCCAGCCATTCAACAAATATAACTTTGGCTTTGCTTGCTTGCTTTCTGGCGACTGACCACCCCCACCACCCCCCACAGGGCCTAGAGGGACTCCAAGCTGGCAAGAGGAACTCTTCCTGAAGAGAAGGGCCAGTGCATCTGCCATGGAGAGGAGACCGACCAATAGCTACCCTGCCACCCTTGACCAAACACCAAATACAAAAACAACACACATTGTGCTGTTTTGAAGGACAACAACCTGTGTACATGCTGTAGGAGGAAGATGGTGGCACACAACTCCAGATGACATAAACAAATGAGTCCAGCTGTGTAAGACTGGGGAAGGCAACTGGGGAGCGATATTTGGGAAATGAAATGTTTATATTTGTAGACACTGCCACAGTTCCATTAAGCCTGTGTTCAGGCTCAGAATCAGAAAATGGGGCAATACTCCAACAAATGACTCCCATACATTCCTGCTCTGTGTGTACATATATATATGTATCTATGTGTTTGCACATGTATCCATATCAATACATAGAAATGCAGGAGGCAGTGTTACACTATAAATCAGTCCTTCTTAAGCCGTCCGATATGTGTGGGTGGGCAGCAGGGTGTTTTTCCCAGTGTACCAGGGACCAGCATCATATTTGTGCACATTGACTACAACTGTTTCTTCCTTTCCTTGAAACTTGCTGTAGACCAGCAGCCAAAAGCTCGCAGACCTGCATGGTCACTATTTTGAGTAGCACTAGTATAAACTGTGAAGTGTAGCCCTTCTAGCTTGTAGCAGTGACCTCAAGAGAAGTCAAAAAATGCAAATGGCTGTGCTAATCTCTCTATATACTTTTTTACTTTATCTCCATCAAGAGCACATCTTTTGTAAAGTTAATGGGTCCTGCCCACTCAAAACCAAAAGGAGAAATCGGGGAGCATCCAATGAAATCCACAGAGGAAGCAAGAGCTATATCTCAAGAAGCTTAAATTAGGGTTTCTAATGTTTCTAATAAAACAGCCATATTTTGAGCATCTTGACACACTTCTCAAAGCCAAGCCATAACAAATAATTATGGATGATAAGAGGAATAACTCCTAAACACACATTGCTGATAGTAGAACCATTTTCTCTCAAGCTACCATGGAGACAGTAGCTAAACTCAAAACAGGGGATCCCAAGTTGGATGGCGTAGCAGATAAAGACCATAGTCTCTGCTAATCAGAAGGTTCTGATCCTGGCTTCATTGCACCTAGGGAATGCTATGTTTGTTTGTCCCTGGTGGCGCAGTGGTTAAATGCCAGTACTGCAAGCCACAAGGTTGTGAGTTCGATCCTGCCCGGCTCCAAGGTTGACTCAGCCTTCCATCCTTTCGCAGGTCGGTAAAATGAGTACCCAGCTTGTTGGGGGCATGTATAGAACTGTTTCGAAATACATGCTATTTGTAAGTTGTTCGCCGCCTCAATCCATATGGAGAGGCAGGATACAAATAAATAAATAAAAAATAATAAAAAAATAAAAATATTTATACCCCATATTGTATCACAAGATGTCAGGCCAGCATACAAGTAGAATCAATTCAAGCAGATTAAATAATCATTTGAAAAGTTTAAAAGCATATTGAATAACTGGCAAGTTTTAAAATAGACTTAAAAGGCTGAAACAGTTTAAAACCATGTACATAGGCATTTTGGAGTTAATCAGTTGGGCCCAAAAAGTTTTAATAAACAGCCAGGTTTTTACTTGGCACTGAAATGAAGCCAGTCTTGATGCCACTCAGACTTTCTACGGGAAGATACTCAACAATCAGGGTACCACAACTAAGAAGGCCATCACCCATATCCTCAGACAATACACAGTTATCATAGTTAACAACGTTGATGTGATCCTAGATACTGGTTTCCTCCACTTATCTGACTGGTTAGGAACTGGAGCACTGTCAGAAAACAGAGTTGAAAAGGACAACCCATGAACTGTACTTTAAGGAGCATAAAGGGCTTCCGACTGCACACGTGCTGCTTTCAAAGTCTCTCAGCCAGCTTAGTGCCTTTTCTCCCCTCTGAGCTTGTTTTGCAAGTAGTACACGTATGCGAGTGGTTCCAAGCTTCCATAGGCAAGAAGAGCTGACGGAAGGGCAGAATCCCTGTCAAATTAATGGAATTTGTCCTTAATTTGGAAGTGTCAAAAGAGCAAGTCATGAGATAACAGAACATTTGGTACAAGAGGTAGAAATAACATGAAAAGAATAGAGATAGGTTCCTACATCACGGAGGAAGAAAGGAAGGAAGGAAGGAAGGAAGGAAGGAAGGAAGGAAGGAAGGAAGGAAGGAAGGAAGAGGGGGAGAGGGAGGGAGTTAGTTCAACATGTTTCAGTAAACTTTTTATCCAAAGTTCACAACATGCGCATGTGAAATGATACACACAGTTCAGGCAAACCTTACTTAAGTAAACAGAAACATTTTGGATCTTCTATCTAGAAACCACTTGAATGGTTCTCCAAAAAGGTATCTTTCACCAGCCTTCACAGCAAGTTCCATTTCAATGGGTAAATTTATAGGTCTATGCTTAAATGATGCGGGGGGGGGATCTGGGAAAGCAGGTTTATCTGCTCCCCATTCTTCTCTGTTTTGCTGCCCACAGGCTCAGTAAAAGATTCTCAAGTCAGACACTGTTTGCTTTGCCTCATGTATGCAGGCACACAAATCTGCACTAGCATCAGCTAGAAGAGAATCCCACTCTTTTCCAGCTCAGGATTGTTTTTTTACTGCATTGTTACTGCAGACACACTGCTGTAATTCAACAATGGAAGCCTGTGCTTCTTTAGCCCTCCTTCACTATTTCCCCAGTGTTGATGTCACTAAAAAAAATTCAGCTAGACAAGAGGATGAAAAGGAAAAGGTGCTGGACAGACAGAAAAAGACTGTGTAAAAAAGGAAGCCTTTGTTAATCAAGGTAGGCCTGTACTGGCCCCACTGGTGGGAAACAGAGGAGGGACCCTACAGCAGACCTTAATCCTTGAGCAAGGGTATATAGGGAGAGGTGCTTCTCCAAAAATCAAGGTCCCAAGCCATTTAAGGCTTTAAATCTCTCTCTTACACACACACACACACACACACACACACACACACACTCATTCATGAAATAATGAGATACCACTAGTGAGTGTTGCCTGCGAAAAACATCCATCCTATGCATGTCTATAGGTAAAGACAATTTAAGACATATCCAACACCGAATGGTGGTAGGACAACCTGACTTATTGCTGAGATGATCCCACAAATTAAATTAACCTGCAAAAAGGCAAACAAATTAAAAGGAGCCATTTTGAATTAAAATTGATGTATAATTTATAACTGAGAGTCAAAAAATGTGAATGCTTTATGATTTGTGAATACAGACTGCAGTTCCCTCTTGAGGCAATAGTGACGCAGTACAGTCATTTCTCTCATAGCTTTGTGCATCATAACAAGACTCACTGAGAAGAAGCTATAGCCATGAACCATCTTCAGGGAAAGATAAAGCTGGACTTCCAGGCAGGATTATTGCAAGGAAAGAGGAGGAGCAAACTTGTAGCTCCAGCTCCAGAGAAGCAGTAGAACATGGAAAAAGTATTTTTTTAGACTGCAGCTCCCAGAATTGTCCGGACAGCGTACCAATGGCCAGCCTAGTCGGCCAGTTCTAGAAGTCATATTCTCCAGAGGTAGCATTTCCAAGCTGTGACAAAGAGCTTCAGATATACCAACAGCACATATTTTGTGATTACCTTCCCACTGAGAAAGGTCTTTCTCCCCTATCTCTGTTCCCCAGAGATCATAATATGGGCTGTGCAGGCTGTCTCATAGAAATCAGAGGATATGCAGAAGAGGAGAGAAGTTTGTGCAGAATCTACATTATTAGACCTTTTTGACACCATAGTCTCCCAGCTCCACAACAAACCACATGCTGTAGCTACGCTTGACTACATAGGTTTTAAAATAGTTCTCCTGCCCTATTTTGCCTTGCTGTCCTTTCTCCCTGAAATTTCAGCCATCTGCCATTCAGCCATTATCCTCCAGACAAGTTTTCCCCAAACTGGTAACCTCTAGATGTTCTTGAACAGACTAAAACTCCTAACATTCCTGACAAGTGACCGCTGAGGCTGAGGCTGATGAGATGGGAATTGAAATCCAGAACACCTGGAGGGCACCTGGATGGTAAAGGTTGACTGGTAAAGGCTCTTCAGCATTTCTGACAAAGAACTTTCTCAGTCCTACCTAGGAAATGCCAGTAATAAACCTGGGACCTTCTACATACAAAACATATGCTCTTCTAATAAGCCATGGCCTTTCTTCCCTATAGTAGTGACCTGGAACTTCAGCTTGCCTAGACTTGGCTATTCTAACACTGCATTGTATCCACCATAAATGCAGAAATGTGGGAAGAACTAGGGGTGCTTCTGGGTTGGCGCAGAACAAACTTCCCTCACTGCTGAGCTGCCCAAACTGCCAGCACCACCACACACAGACCTGTAATTGTGAAGGAAGGCTTTGAAGTATTTCTGAAACCAGCATGTCTCATTTTAGAAATTGTATTACCAACTGCCCTGGGAGAAAAGCAGGCAAAAAATATCATCTGCAACAGCTGGCCATTATTTCTTCTTCTAATACTATGCTTCCACATTTGACTCTCTCTCTCCCATCCTACTCCCAGTGCTTTTCAAATTTCCTGAACCAAGCTTGCATCAGTTCTGTCACCTTTTAAAAGAAAACTGGAACAGAACCAGAACTTAAAGAAGATATACAGAATACCTTACATACATCTGGAAGTCCAGATAAGATGCTGTAGCAGCCCCATCTATTGGCAGCCTTCCTTGACTACTATAGTAGATTTTGGAAAAGCTATATTTCTGGCTACAATTCCCAGAATCCCCTAGCCAACATAAGGAGTTTTAGTGCAAATAACGGGCAACTTCATGAACTCTACATTATTATGTGTCAGTCATCTCCAACCTCAGAAAACCTGAGAAACTGTAAATCTACTGATAAATAGGCACCTTTGTTTTGTACCTCACAACCAACGTATTATAGCATTTCAAATACAATCAGCCTCGGCCTTCTAGTGAGCTGGAACATACATGACAGAACCAACAGAATAGTTATGATATTTGTTGCCTGTATCACTGGTAACTCTACCACTTGCAGTCTAGAGGGTTTTAACAAATCCACTTTATAGTCCAAGCAAATTGTCCTTGGAGATTCAAGAGAAATCAAGAGTCACAAACTATGAATTGGAGATAGACAAACTTCCTATGACCTTCACTTGGAAATAAAACAGAAATAACTGGGTTAATTTCCCAGAGGCTATAATATCCACCAAATTGAGTCCCTAGACGACACCAATAAGAAACCTCTAGAACCCAGATGGATCAATCCTGGTGTGACCTTCATGCCCTCTAACAATCTTCCTACCAATAAATTTGAATCTGGGTCTTCTAGGGCCTGTCCACCACTCGAGCCACCTCTCAGAGTAGGCTCTACATTCACACCATGAAGGAAGAAGGTATCTAAGGCTGTGGTTGTTATCACACAAATTTATTTCTGCATGTATTCCTGCATTATTTCTGAATGTCTCCCTCTACCAATGAGACTCCATTGGTGGCAGGAATATTGGCTTCAACAAGGTCTGAGGTCTCCAGGCTCTGATGAGAGTTAGCAAATAGCAATGCTGTTAGATTGTATCAGGATCACTTACAAGAATGTGGTTAGTGCTACTGAAAGATGTGATCCCAGAGTCCAGACCAGAGGTAAGACTCTAATCCAGGGGTTAGCAACTTGGACTGATCCATGATCCTTTTGAGGTTCCCTTGATTGGCGACAGGTTGCACCTGCTACCTTGCTGCCACCCTGTGGAATATCAGGAACAGGCCAGTACAAGCCATTCAAAGCAAGAAAAATGCTTGCTCTAAAGGGGATTTTTCCAGTTTGCAACCAAAAGCCAGTGGCAGTGCCACAATGGATCACCAAATTTTGGTAGCATTTTTAATAACAGTAAAAATAACTGGGATGGGGTGCATGCCATGTGGTAGCCATATGTTGCCTACCTCTTTGCTAAGCCATTTGGAATGCAGTCTGGAATAAGCTGCAGAATACTCTCCTCAAATTGACTGTTCATAAGCACACACAGAGGAATACAATTATAAATTTAAAAGTGGAGGAGATCTTGAAGTTTTAAAAAAACTTCCAGCTATTCATCAAGTCTCGGGCAAAAATCACATGGTGGGAGGAGACATTGCCCTAAATGTGTGTGCGTGTGTGTGTGTGTGTGTTTTTAAAAGTGATGCACCAAGTTAATTAGTTTAGCAAGACAGTCTTTGTCAAAGACTCCAAATACTCTTCTGAAAACAAAAAGAAACAAAAGCAGGCCGCAGATTTTCCCATATGCAGCTTCATACAGACATAAGGAAGGTTGCCTTTCAGCCACAGAACAAAAGCTAAAGAGTTTTCAAAGCAAACCAGCTCCCTCCTCTGTTGTTTTGTTGGTAAACGGACAAGTTGTTGTCTTTCATAAAGGGAGAATCAACTGGGGAGGGGGAGAGAAAGGTAAGATAAACTCTCACAATAAATGAAATACCTCAGCAGAATCTGCCAATAATTTAAAGCCTAAGGGAGATGGGCAACGAATGATCTCTTTAGCCAATAACAGTTGGTTCACCATTAGACCGATCATTGGAAATGCTCCCCAAAGCTTCTGAGGTTTGAAGTTTCCTTTCTACATTTATTGTTTGCCTGAAGGAGACAATGGATTTGTGGACATGTTTTTTATTTCACCGGCACCAAGAAAACCAAAGCCCTCATAGTCAGGATCTCATGTGTGTAGGTAGGAATTCTATAAAATTATACACAGTGGGGGAATTTCTCCTTTTACTCCTCTTGTAATGCTAGAACATCAGGGTTATCCAAGAAACTGAATAGCAGAAGATTTGGAACAGAAAAGAACTTCACACAATTTATGATGATTGTATGGAATTCAACATCACAAGATGCAGCAGTGGCTACTAGGTTAGACAAAATCATGGTGAAGAAGGTTATCAAGTGCTGTAAGTCATGGATGTGATAGCTTTCTGGAACTTTCAGGTTTCAATTAATGTTTTCAGTACTAGGTGACAGTGATCAACAGTAAGGAAGACTACCTTATCACCCAGTTCTGGTCTTCCCAGGGGCATCTGGAGGTCACGAGTGGGAAAAGGATGTTGGATGAGCCAACAGGGCTCTCCTAAAAGGTGTGGTTGCTCTGTCTCTGTTCCTGATGAACAAGGTCTTAAATCTGCATCAGTAAAACCTAAAAATATTCACATTATACTGATATGCATTACAGAAGAGAGAGCATTAATAGGATACCATGTGCCAAATGTTGCATTAAAGCACTGAAGTGACACTCATTGACTGACAGGGCTTTCAGTCTGTATTACAGGAATAAATGAAAAAGAATCAACATGCACCAATCTTAGGGAGAGAGACACTGCACATGAACACACATATGCAGGGGAATCCCTCAAGTGGCCATTGGGACTGCAAGTAAGGGTATGGCTGTGGAAAAATAGAGAGACCTAGGGAGGACAGCAGAGCTTGAAAAAGTCACTCTTTGGACTGGTAATTCCTGCTGCGGGTTCAGGGAGCTGAAGTTCAATAAGTAATTTTTCCAAAATCTAGGAATGGGCATTTGGAAGTGAAAAGTGAAAAATACAGAAAGGTACAGATGGAAGCGAAAGGAGGTCAAGAGGGCTGGAAGTGGACAAGCATGAGTGGAGTTTACTGAGTAAAAAAACCAATGTACAGTCAGCCCTCCACATTCGCGGGTTTCACTTTCGTGGATTTGATTATTCACAGATTCTTTGCTGTCATGTCTGCTGCCTCCCTGTACCATTTTTAATAAAGATGGCAAGCCTTATGAGACTGAGAAACTGCAAACGAGACTTGTAAGTCCCTATTAAAAATGGTGTGGGGTAGCAGCGGAGATGGCAGTAAGCCCCACCAGCCACCCACTTCTGCCTTGTGAAGGAACCCTGATGCCTCAAAGGAATCCACCATGGACTGAATATGATGATCATGTTTTTGCATGTTAAAAATGGTCTGGGAGGGCCTAGAGTTATGCACGTTTTTTCCACTTTCACAGGGATCCTGTGCCCCTAACCCAAGTGAAAGTGGAGGAATGACTGTATTTTGCGGCAAAGAATGCCACACTGTCAGGATGGCAAGAAAGAAACCTTTCAGAAGACAGAGAAACTGAAGGCTTCACAGATTACCACCTACAGGGCTACTTTTCATACAGTTTGGAACTTTGGGATAAGACCATGGAAATGTAAGAAAAAACACTGAATGGAATCTACTGCAGCAGGATAATACAGTCCAAAGCATTTGGTACTTAGCATAGGACAAGAAACAGGTTTCATAAAATTGAATACAAGAACACAAATATTTTACTGAAAAAGCAAGCAGTATGCCTGTGGAGCCAAATAGCATATATATGTTAAATGCACAATGCACTGCTTATAGCCGGGCTATAATGCACAGCCTGTGAAGAGTTCATACCCAACCGAAGAGCAAAAGCAGAAATCCAGCACACCAAAAAAGAATGAGATCAGTGGCTAGACCATAGGACTGGGACTTGGAAGCAGAAATACTAGTTCCTACTCAGCTGTAAAATTCCCTGGTTAAATTTAAGCCAGTGACACTCTCTCCTAGCCTCACTTACCTTACTGCGTTGTTGGGACAATAACGTGGGAAAGAAGAAAACCACATATGTCACCTTAAGCTTATTGGGGGAAAGACAGGATATTAATATAAGAAAGAATGAGAGACAAAGCTGCATCTAGCACACAAAACCATATGTCACAACATGTTACCTAGGCCATAAAGTGCACAGGATGCTAGTCTTTTTGCTGCAACAGACTAACATGGCTTCTGTTCTGCAAATAACACAGCTTACAGTTACAGATTAAATAAAACCCTGGTGTATTTATTAGACATTTTACCCTGCTCTTCGGGCAACACAATTCCCATGTGAATTAAAAGCAAAGAAGTCATTGCAAAAAATATTTTTTAAAAAAGACCCTACTAGAGTTGGAATCCAGGTTGCACCTACAATCCATTTTTTCTGAATCATTAGTGATCATATTACTGATTTTTTTTTCAACATAAATTGCTACCACAACCTCCCAATTTCCTGGATTCTAAAATCATTCATAAACAGGAAAGCCTGAAATGGGAATTCTCTTGGTTTCTTGAGGAGACACATTTTCAGAAGAGGCAAACAAGATCAAGGTTATGATTCCATGTGAGAAGCCAGTGGGTAGAAAGTCACTTTGTGCACTTTGCCTGTTGACTTATGGTGATAACATGAATCTTATAGGGTTTTCTTAGGCAAGGAATACTCAAGAGGTAGTTTTATCAGTTCATTCCCCTGAAATATAGCCTACAGTTCTCAGTATTTATTGGTAGCCTCCATCTAAGTACTAGGCAGAACTGACCTGCTTAGCTTCCAAAATCAGACAAAATCTGGTTCCTTTCAGATATTTGGGCATGTCTGGAAAGTCACCTTGGGGTGGCCTAAAACAGCAAATGTTTCTTAGAGCCCAGGCTCCCATGTTTGGACTGCAGAGAATGCCAGTTCAGATGGGCTTCTTCTTTAAACGTCCGTCTGAATTACAGTTTAGATAAATATACCCTTCCCCTCTTTGCAGAAATTCAGCTTTCCCAACTGTTCATCTGGCTCGGACATCTCTGCAGTAGCACAACATACACTGCAGACAGAAAGCTGCAGATTTTGAAGGAAGCAGAGAGGGACAGTGGGAGGTTTATGAACAGTATGCTGCAGCTCTGATCCTACTCTCGCCAGATGGCTTCAGCTGTATCAATTACTGTTTATTAAAAAGAGAGAGATCCACACAGTAAAAAGAGAGAAAAAGAGAGTGATGATGCATTCGTTTGCAGGAAGGAGAAGCAATACCAACAGGTTGACCCTTTCAAGGTCTTTGAGATCAAGGATGGGCAGATGTCAGGCTTGCAGGATCCACTTTTTAAAATTAGAACACCAAAATCCAACAACTGGAGTCTAGTGCATGATACAGAATTAAAGAACTTTGAGCCCGCAAGCTTACCAAAGCTAAACAGAGCTTCCAGTCCATCTCTAGGGAAAAACAATCTCCTGGTTACCCTGAGCTTTTATGATTTCAGCAGTGCAATTTCAAGTGGGTGGGTAAGAGTTGTTTTCCTGTTTTTGCTAAATAACTGAGAGACAGAAATCCTTGTTGCTGCACTACAGTAATGATAACGATTGTGCAACCCTCCAGATGTTGTTGGAGTGAAAGTTCAGCATCCTTAGTTAGCACGACCTGTGGTGAGGAATTCTGGAAGCTGCAGTCTAACTCCAAAACTGAACTACAAAAAGCACCCAGGGAACCAGAAATAGATCTAGAAACAATTTCTCCTCCATCCCCAAATTCTAGATTAACAGTGTAATCTAAAAGAGCACAACCGTGGCTTCATGATTGCTCTTGTCATGAACAACTAGTCATGTTTAACAAGTGACTGCTCTGGACAGGGGGGTACATTTCCATGCGGACCAAAAATTCATCCAACCTATTCATTGGGGCACTCAGAAGATAGGATAGACTCTGGAGAAGTACTTTGCCTTCCACACCTGGCTCTCTCTTCCTAGTTTAATGTCTTAATCCACAGTGGCTTTCAGTAGTTTTGCACACACCATCTAAAGTACCTGGTTCTAACTCCAGAATAGTATAGTCTCCACAAGAAGACTGGCTCACTCTTCATGTCTCAGCCATTTTCCAAGAGCAGTCTGTAGGCAAGATGCCCTGAGATTTGAGAGCAACCAAAGAGATCATCTCAATGTCTGATCTCCAACTCTGGCTCAAGGAGGAGTTACATCTGGAACCAAGAGAAAATAATAATCACTTATGAAAAGGCACATAGAAGCTAAAGTTACACTGAGTCAAGACCACTGGTTCATCTAGTCCAGTACTGATAGCTCTAATAGGAAGCAGCTCTCAAGGGTTTCAAGCAAAACTCTTTCCTTAGCCCTACTTGGAACCCCCTAGTAGCCCCTGGTGGTCTTCCATCCAGGTATAAACTAAGTACAACACACACTTAGCTTCTGAAACCAAGTAAGAAAAGGGGCCATGGCAATACAGAAATAAACCTGGTCCCTTAGGATTTCCTCCACCCACATACACCTATCTGTGAAGTGTACTTAGTGTCAATGACTGCCAAATACAGCATCACAAGTAGAGACAGCAGAGAGCTTTCTTAATGATGGCACCCCAGATGCAGAATGCTCTCCAAGATTCACATGGCATCTACCTTATATTCTTGATGCCAACAAAATAGATGCATAATTTTAGATTTCCCCCAGGGTTTTCGAAAGACTTGGAAGACTTTGTGAAAGATCTACAGGATCTGAAATGGAAGTATTCAGTTGGAAATCTGTGCTCAGTGGATTGCTTTATTCTCCACTTTTTAATGTCTTAAGCCACACTTGTATTTTATGGATGTGAGTCCTCATCTGTTTTTTATATTACCTGAAAGTTGCCCAAGAAAGTCTGATTATGGCGTAGGCACAGAGAAATTATTAATCTGGAACAAGATGGGAGTTTGACACACGATACTCTCTCCAAAATCATACACCCTTACTTGAATTTGGAAACCTCCTTGCAAGGAATTAGGCAGAAAACATCCGTAAGTATGTGTTTGTATTTTCCAAGAAGCTAGATGACCATCAGCCCCATGAACTGCAAAGGTGCCGTACAATTTAACCAGCTCATTCTCACATTTCTTTCTCAATTCTCATTCTCACATTATTTGTCTGACATTGCAGAAGCTCCACTTGATATTGCAGAAGCTTCACTGAGCTACAAAAGCTCACGAATACAGAGCATTTTGTATAGTGAAAGCAGTTCCATAGCTATGACCACTGAACTACCACCACCCCAATAAAATCTTTTAGCATGACATCAGTTGTAGTACCGGTACTTTGAATTCCAACCCCCCCCCAAAAAAAAGTGGTTCAAATTTTAGCCAGTTCTACATGTATAGAAGCTGGGTCCAAGCTTGAATGATCCAGTCCTGTGAAACTTGGCTGACAAACCCATTTTTGCAAAATGTGCATCTCATTTCTCAGTAAGTACCACCAGCATTTGAACTAATGTTCTCTGCTTGCAGCTCACTAAAAGCTGTAGATCCAGCAGCTTCAGTGTACTCAGGGGGACTTCACAGAGTTCAAACAGTGATGAGGTTTTCCCGTTCTTTGCAGTGAACAAAACCACATTTGCTTCCCAAGAAAAGAAATAAGCTGCTCAAGTTCAAACAAAAGTTCAAATATGAGCCATGCCAGAAATTGGCTGTTTTCTAAGCAGGACTCATCTGAGAACAAGGGAGTAACCCTTGCCTTGAATTATTCTTGCTGGAGGTGCTGTCTATCAACCAAAAGGATGCAGTAGTGGCCAAATATAGATTGCTTCACCCCAGAAACCACGAGAGAAACACTCCCTATTGCAGCAGTAGAGAACATAATGCCTTCCAGATGTTTTTGATGACAATATGCCTTGACTACATCCCATTTCTCCTACTGTAACATACTTTACATGAGGTTACCTTTTCCCGGAAACGTCAGCAGTTCCAAAATGCTGCAGCCAGAATGCTGACTGGGGCCAGTCACAGAGAACATACAACTCCCTTGTTGAAATGGCTTCATTGGCTATCAGTTCATCTCCAGGCACAATTCAAAGTGTTGGCCATGATTCTATACAGTTCAGGTCCAAATTATCTGAAAAACTGTATCTTCTTATACGAACCTGCCAATTCTAAGATCCTCAGAGGAAGACTTCCTCTCAGTCCCACTCCTATCATATGCCCATCTGTGAGTGCCTGGGAGAACAGCTTCTCAGTGGCTGCTCCCACTCTGTGGAATCTCTTCCATGGGAGGCTAGGTTGGCCCCCTACCTGCTCTCCTTTTGCTGACAGGCAAGCTCTTTTTCTTCAAGCAGGCATAACATGTAAATAATTGCTTGCAGGGAACCCTCCCATGGGTAGACTGCTTTATTTTTAACTTTAGTGTGCTTTTGAATGTTTTTATACTGTTTCAAAGCTATGGTTTTCATGTTATATTTGTTAAAGTTGTATTTTAAAGTTTATGGTCAGGTTTCAGTTGATTCTGCTCTTCCTTTTTGTGAGTCACCTTGGGTCCCACACCAGGGGAAAGGCAGCATATACGTGGAAGAAACATACAAATAAATAAATAAAATGTTCCCATGAAGCCCCAACTGCTGCCTTTGCTGATGTGAGTTATAATCCAAAAGATCAGGGGGGCCCTGGTTGTCATCTCCTATTCTGCAGTAGGAAGTACCCTTATCCTATTTATGCCATTTCATGTCTTAGAAAAGGAAGCTCTTGGATATAGTGTTCTGCAAATGCACCTGTGCACTTGGTGATTGGCCTTTAAATTGCCCAAAACAAAGAATCAAAGTTTATAGGGACCACAAGGGCCATCTAGTCCAACTCACTGCCATGGAGGAATACATAGCTAAAGCACTCCTGAGAGGTGGCCATCGAGGGTCTGTTTAAAGATGTCCAACATGTTCCAAGTTAGAATTTCTCTTCATTCCTTAATTTGTGCCCTCCCCTCCCCTCCTCTTCATAATGAAACAGCTTATGGCAAAATTCAACCTACTTACTTGGGGAAGATCTCCCAAAGCTGCCAAGCTGAGCCATTCTGGGCCTTTATCTTTCCTCAGAGGAAAGAAAAGGTCACACAAGTCCCAGCACAGATTGCCTTTTCTGCCCACATGCCTTTGGTTCCCCTGAGAAGATTGCCAAAACCAGCCTTGATTTCCAGTCAAGCGCCTCCCTGAAGAAAAGGGAGGGCTGGTGATGTCATGGTCCGTTTAACTTCTTGCAAGTGTGTCTGCATCCTCCAAGTAGAAGCTGAGGCAAGAGACTCCCTGAGCAGTTATAGCTGCTCCTGCAAACCCAACGGGGATGAAATCTTTGTCAAGTTACAGCAAACCTTTCGGTAAACAACACAGCTTCTTCCGTGGAATAATTAAGGCAGCCTTCTTGCTCTTACCTAGAGACGCAGACAGGATACAATTGATTCTAGCAAGCTTTCCTGTTATTAAAAACACAACACTCAAAATGCTGTTTAAATTGGTAAATTGGGCTTACATACTACCAGCAGCATTAAAAAAGAAGGAAAAAACTGTCTAATGGATGCAGAAAAAGAAACAATGTCAAGGTGTTTGGAAGACCTTTGGACAGCATAAGAATCACTCTGTCCTTAGGATTTCAGAAAAAAAAAATGAAGATGCAAGATATCTATCCCATTCTGTCCACCAACATCTGCTAATAAGAGGCAGACCATCTCTTCCTATGGAGGCTGCATTTTGACAACCGTTGCCTTCCAAAGACTCAATGGAAAGGCAGATTTAATTCTAAAAAAAGTTATATTCAGTGAAGGTAGCCATCACAATGAGAACTGCTAACAGGCCAACACACAGTACATCAACCTAATCTAGATATTTCCTGATATTCTGGGAACACAATTCCCATAATTCCAAGTCAATCATTAGAATGGGTCTCTGGAGACCCAACTGGAAACTACTGGGAGATCTTTTCCTTAAAATTCAAACCAGAGGAAAATCTTGTTTAGAAGAAGCCAGCAAGGCACACCAGTAATGTTTTTTAAAGCTAGCAATTGCAACCAGATTTCAAAAACTACTTTAACTGTACTCCCCCTTGCCAGTGTGTTACATACTACCAGTTTCTTCAGGTGTTACTGTCGTTATTTTGTTCCGCAGACCCTTCTAATCACTAGCCAAGTCAGCATCATGTGTGTGTCTCACATCAATTTCTCTGCTAAGACAGGCTGAAAAGAACATGGAGATAGTAATACTGAACATATAAATAGATTTTTGACTGCTGAGGATTACTGAAATAACATGTAAACACCTAACACATATACCTCATAGAGTACGAAAGTATTTCCAAATTGTACATGACCGGGGAAGGCTGAGCAGGGAACAGTGGATCTCCCAGAGCCTGACAAAGTTATTGCTTTCAACTACAATTCCCAGAATTTTCTAGGCATTCACCATACTTGATGGGAAATGCTGAGAATTATAGTGCAAAAGGGTAACATTTCCAAATTTTGGACTTGCCTAATGGCGACCCAGAACGTAACAGTTGTGGTGAGGATCCGTATAGATTTCCAGGGCAATTTTTTATAATGATCCATTCAGATATAATAACGTTCCTCTCATTTATTCTTCTTTTCATTGGTTGCTGGTGCACAATCATTACCTACTCTTGCTGCTCGTTTCCCTTCCTTATTAATTCTTCAACTCAGTCTCTCTGTACTTCTGATATTGTTCTGCTTCTGAATATGTACCCTCAATCGCTCATTTATGTCCCTTCTATCTTGTTTCCCTTCATAGTTAGAATTTTCTCCTTTTTCAGCTGGTGTCATCATAGCACTTTCTCCTTTTTCAGTAATATCCTCAGAACTTACCTCTTCCCTTTGGCCTTCCCCTGACAGTACTCAGTATTATCTGGAAGTCATTAAAAACTGCCATTCATATTTATGGCACTGAGACAGACAGACAAGTAGACAAACATATGCATTTATTTTTTACTTTACACCCTTCACCTTCCATTCTCTACTGCAAGGGTCGGAAATGGTGACCTTCCAATACTGTCAGAATTCAACTCTCACCATCCTTGACCACTGGCTACACTGCTGGAACAGATGGGAACCAATAATATCTGGAAGGCCACAAGTTCCCCACCTCTGCTGTGTGCATCATCTTTTGTTAGATCAGCTTTGTATTCAAGAATTTATAGAGCAGCCATTACTAAGCCAGGAATTCCATTCAGGCAAAATGAGTGGGCTGGCAGCAGCAGGATGGATATTTTCATTCCTCCTCCACTGGCCTGCTTAGTTTTCATGCAGAGGAAGAGAAGCCTACCTCTCGGTCGTATCCATCCTCTGCGATTCTGCTCAGCAGATTGCATTTCTTTAAAAAAAAAACCTAGCTTGCTAAAAGGGTAGCTGCTAGCATGTAAAGCAGAGGCAACTTGTCTCTTAGCAGAGTGGTAAAGAAAAATGAGTATTAGGTGTCACATCCGACTGAACCAGACTGGAAAATGGGACAGCTTTAACCACTTTAGACACCCATTCTGGTTTTACAAATGAACGGTTCCCAGTTTCTGTTCCTAGGCTGTAGAAGAAAGGTAGCAAAATGCCTACCTCAGGGGTGGGCAACTGTGGCCCTCGGTATGTTTTTATAAGTTCTGTAATCCTTCACCACTGGCTATGCTGTCTAGGGCTATTTGAAGTTATAGCTCAATAACATCTGGAGAGTCTTAGTTCCTCTTCCTTGGCCTACTTTGTGAGTATGTCTGAAAACAAAAATGGGAGCATAAACCACTTTGCACATCAAAATGCACAGCTCTTCTGTTCTGCTCTTGCAGAACTGCAGCATTTTTCAATCCAAGATAGCCATGGCCACTGGAAAAGCAGACATACTACACTGCCCAAATGCACATTCAAATCAGGAGAACTCTTTCTCCATCCCCATTCTCCACACCCTGAAGGAGAGGAAACAGCTCCATTTACAGAGCAATCCACCACTATCGGCCCCACAGCAGACTGTTCATGCACAGAACTCAGTTTCCTGAACCTCATGCTAAGAAAGGAGCACAAGCATGAGACCTTCCTCTAAAACTGTGGAGAGCTGTTGTCAGCCTAATGGGGCTAACTGACTGGCACTACAATCAATTAAGGCAGTTTGACACAAAAACAATTCTACTTAAAGAAAAATCCTGTTTTCCTGGGATTAGAAGCATTAGGAGATCACTTTAACATTAGCCTTTTTAAGAGAGTGGGTACCATCAGAGATAGAACCCAGGCAGGGTTAGAAAGAAGAGGAAGGTAACAATATATTTGAAGGAACCCCAAGTACAAAAAAAAAAGCCCTTTTAAAGCACAAAACCTAACGGAGCATGCCTCTTCTCTATCCAGAAATAGTCCAATGAGTAACCTATAGCCACAGAAAAAAGACTATTACTTGCACAAAGAGAAAGGAATGGAACCTAATAGCAATGAAGCATTCCTATTTGCAGGTGAGAACAAAATCTACCCATTGTTGCTAATCTTGATTGTTATTCCAGTACTCCTCAATCCTGAGGAGCCTAAGGAGTGCTAGGCATAGAACTTTCTTTGCAGATTCCTCTAACACATTCATTCATCATTCCAAATTCCTTGTTGTCAAACCTGAGAATCTTCTACTTACCCGCAAGGACATTTGCTACTGTGGAGCTATTATCCAAATACTTCATGTTGTGATACTACTGTGGAGCTGCTCCATGTCAAATTGTGTACTTCTTTCTGAAAATATTTCCTAAAGCTCGGGGCTAAGGTGAAGATGATCCAGGACAGACACTCTATACTTAGCTTTCTATTTTGAGCAAGGTAAGAAGGGAGAGAATCTGGCTGTATGCTCCTTCCTGCAAACTACGATTTGGAAAAATAATTTTCATATTGCAACTTCGGCAAGCCACCACCGACATAGTCATGTGGCTGGTGGATTCTGGAAGCTGCAGTCCCCAAAAGCATCTCTTCTAAGCTCTGGTCCAATTACTTTATGGAGAAGAGAAGAAGCAGGGTTCAAGACCCTTAACTTTCCTTGAGAAACTCCACGGAGGCCAGCCAGTTTGAAACTGAACTAGATCTTACTGAAATATCAGGCCAAAGTATCTTGGCGGCAGCTTCTACAATTCCTGGGTTGCAACAGACACAGCAAGATCAATAAAGCAGACACATAAAACCAAATCTGAACCAGGAAACATGAGTGCTTCTTTAAAAAAAAATGGAAGGAAAAACAATGAAGGCAAGACAGAACAACACACAGTACAAAAGAGTAATTATATTTCCAAAGAAAAGAAAAGAAAGAAAAAAAAGAAAAGAAAAGAAGAGCTTTACCAGCTATTTTGGAACTTTTTTTCCTGAAAAAGAAAACTGGCTTAGAATGGAACATGACTAGACCTCTACAAACCCACAGATTGGGTACAAACACTCAATAAGAATTGTTTTAGCAACTCAGGACAAGAAACCTTTGACACAGTGCTCATGAACAATAAAATTTCTTTTTTTAAAAAAACAAAATGAGTCAGAGAGTATGAAGGAATCACAGGAGGTAAAAGGGAACAAAACTAAAGCAGGGGAAAAGAGGTATCAGAGGAACAAAATTCCCACAATATCTAAACAGATAACCATTGTCCTTGGACAGCCATTTCCAAGTCTAGAATATCACTCCAACAGTTCCTGTAGGCTGATAATGGCTGCTTCCATCTTATCCATGTCTTCCACAGAGAATATCCTCCTCCATCAGTCCTCTCGTGGCTTCTAAGAAGTTTCCATTTTGTGAAAGGGATTCACTTTTTTTTTCTTTTTGCACAATCAACAAGTGCTAGCAAGAGAGAGCAACAGCCGCATCACAGCCGGATGGCAAACGCAAGGACTTCAGGATGCTGAGAAGGCCTCTCCATCTTGCAAAAGTCTCTCGACGTAAAATCCCACTAACGGTCCCATTCACGGGCTCCGTTTCATGAAGGCAGATTCACTTCCCCTATTCCCCTATGTCATTTCCAAAGAGAAACAGAGCCCTCTTCGAGCATGCCTGTCTTCTTGTTCTCTGCTGTCAAATGCAGAGGCCACGTTTCACTCTCTGTCTCTCTCTCTCTCTTTTGCCTTAAATTCCATTCATCATTGTTGGGATCTGTTGTCTTGGGCCGACACCTGGCCAACCCCCTTAAGTTCTTGACTCAGCCAAGTCAAAGGGAAACACACAGACAATGCAGCAACAGGGATATATTAGGCTGAACAGTCCCCTTTACCCAAAGTCCACCCCTCCCTCATTTGCCCCCAAGTTTACTTGGTGCCATTTGTTGTTCTCTTTTAAAAGTCTGCATATCCCAAAGCAGTCTTTTTCCCCCTCCCCCCACCCCATCCCCACAACAGAGTAAAAAGCTCCACAGGTGGCATCATCTACCTGGTGGTCAAGATTGGAGAAGCAACGGCTTCCGTTGCTACTTCCATTTAAAAAAACACACACACACAAACACGCGCGGGGTTGTGCGATGGGGTCCAGGCTTTAAGATTGCTTCAGCCGCTTGCGTGGGGGGCCCAGAAAGGGGCACTGCGCAGAAGCCAATGAACGATACGCTTCAGCCACCAAATGAGGGTGAGACACTACCATTGACTTCCATCCTGAAGTCTCCATGACGTCGGAAGCATGACTGAAAACAAACAGCAACAATAATTTTAAAAGCCCAGTTACTGGTTTGGAAAGGTACACAAACAAGCAACTGTGAAATCATTCCAAAGCAAGTAAGTTCACAAGCTGCTGTCCTTCCACTTTGAGGATTCTTACTTTTACATTTAATTTAAATATCTCACCATCAGCCTAACAGATTTACAGTCTTTTGTAGGGTGTTCTTTAACAGTGTGATGACACCTTGATCTAGGAAAATCAAGGCTGTTCCAGATGTTATGTTTTCTCACATGCTACCAAGTCGGATGTGCATGCTTTGCATTTAGCAACTCATCATTCAGGGATGAAAATGGTTAGAACTCAAACAGCCCTTAAATAAATATCCCAATCATCCCAGACAGGGGATGCTCCACACCATTTTTTAAAACTATTGCTAACATGCAACAGCTTGGCATTTCATTGCTTCTGCAAGGTTTGCTAATTCCCAGTGGAATGCTGGAGAGAAAATGAACATGAAAGCAACTCCCACTTAGCTTTTCAGAAAGAGATGAGAAGAATATACTTTCCAGAAGTCAGTTCTTCCATACTCCTTATGAAAACAAGTAATAGCCACCACATCTCTTTCCAACACAAAGGCAAAAGAAAGAAGCAGCTGAGGTGCATTCTCCACTGAAGTGAAGGCACAGTCAAAACAGGAAAAAACAACTGATTTTTGGCAGGGAAGGTACAGTTGTCTTAGAACAGAAGAATTAAGACCCTTTTGGGGGGACTAACTTTAGTTGGTGATAAGTTGCATTTCACTTACCTACAGTAAGTGAAATGCAACAAGATCACTTTCTGAAGGGTTCCTCTAGCCAGACTTCTCCCACTGTGGGACAAAAAAGAAAGAAAAGGAAGATCTACTTACTAGTTTATGAAGTCAACTGCCTGAGTTTTTAACTGGTCAGCACTGTGTAGATCAGCCAAGATTAGAATTTCTGCTGCATTTTCTACAGACAGGTTGCTGCACAGTGCATCCTCACACATCACCTTCAAGCGTTCCAGAGCGTACTGCAACCAATCAATCATGAGAGACAACAAAAGATGATGAAATTTAGAAACTTCTCCACCTCAAGGTGATTTTTACTGTATTGTTCACACTATTTTTGCAGTTGTGACTACCCCTGCAATCTTTTAATCCAATGACATCTCTGTGCACAGACTCTGCTGCTTGTTAGCAGATTCATTCCAACTTCTTTACAAAACTGTTCAACAACATTACATCCAAAGCACATCAGACTGGATCCAAACTTAGTCATGGTTAAAGTACTCCCACTGAATTCAATGAGACTTGATTTGCTATGACTAAGTGAAGCCCCACTGGGTTTTCAATAAGTCTGTTCAAAGCAGGACTAAACCTGAATGAAAATTATTCCCTACCCCAAATTACAGAAGTGTTCTAATGTGCAAAATTCAAGTCCAGGAGCATGGAAGTGTGAGTCGGGGTACAGTGCTGGGCCTATTCTTGGCATCTGTCAGTGTCTTCACATAAGGATAGAGTAAACTCCTCAAACAACACCTACAACGCATTCTGGCTGGGGAGGAAAAAACTGGATACATTTCTTCGTGCTCCACTATCCTCCCAACTGTTTGGAATTGATGCCAAACCTGAATTACTGAAGCAGAATTACGCAAAATGATAGTAGCTAATCTGCATAATTTAACCAATTTGCAGAATTTTGGAAGCTTGGGCACAAGAAACATACAAGGCCAAGAAAGCAGCCCATACACAGAGCTGGATCAGAGGCCAATGAATTCTGGACCCTCTGAAAAATCTGAGAGAAAATCAGGGAGAAATTATGATTTTAAGGTTCTGAAACTTCTGTAGTTATTTGCTTTGTTCTGGATAGAGAATACTATAATTTAAATCCATGCAAATGATGTAAAAGTTATAGATGATTTTTATTTCTTGACAGACTATATTATATTTTTTCTGTTTTTTTCAGAAATGTATATAAGCATATATTATATATGTTATATTAAATACCAATCTGACTAATTAGTTTAGCTTTTATAGTATTATGGCATAGATATTAAATATATATATTGATTTATTATCCATATATTGTTTAGTAGATCAGTAAGAATAAGCAACAAATGTTAATTTTAAATATACTTGTTTTACTATGCTAGTGTTTATATAAATTACTTTGGTCAGTTGATAACTGGGGCGGGAACCACCTTTTAATTATGTGTTAGTATTTGATTTTTGTTAGTTATTTGATTTTTGTTAGTTATTTGTCTATTTAATTTTTAGATAAGTAGATTTCTTGTTCATTGTTTAATCTACTTCGATAGATAGTTTAGATAGTTTAATTTAGATAGTTTAGTTTTGTATGTCTTTTTTGCTTATTGTGTTGTTAATATTTTTTGATATGTGTTTGCATTGGCTATTTGTTTGTATTGGTTATTGTATGTTGTGGGGGGTTTTGTTTTGTTTTATATATTCTATGAAATACATACTAAAAAAAATTCTGGTCCCTCTGGTACCAACAATATTTTTTCCCATCCTCCTCAACAACACTTTTGAAAGACAAAGCCTAACTCGCTAATCACATCTTCACCCAAGAGCCCAGTGGCATGTCTCCAGGGTTTTGGATATGCACTGTGTTTTGTTTATAGTATAATTACGTATTTTCCCCCAAGAGAGTGGAAGAAAGACAGAACAAGCTGTTCCGAAGCCTCTTGGGCAAATATTAAGAGGTTTTATGTGCTACCATAAAAGGTTTTGCTTTCTGTTTTTAAAATGACACCCGGGGATGTTTAGAGGAAGGAGATACATAAAAAAAACCATACCCTGCCCTCCCAAAACAGTTAAAAGCCCCCTCAATTTTACACTCTTACAAATGGGTGGGCAACTGGAACTGCTGCTGCTGTTGCATAGTACTTGCCACAACTCACACCAAAAGACCAAGAAGAGCTTTTGCATAGGTAGATTCACTTGGCATCTACCAGATTGGCTGGGTGGGGAGGAAAAGTAACATGTGGGAATGTGGGAGGAAATGCACACTCCAATTCAGATAGTGATAAATTTCTACGAGAACATAACAAAGTCTCTTCTGAGATTTTCCTTCTCAAATTCACTATTGATTATATTCTCTGCAAAGATACATCCCAAACTGCAAGGGCTTTTTGACTGCTTATTTTGATGACAAATTAAACCAACGCTGGAAAAGCAATTCAAGTTCCTAGGAGCCCATCCTCCCCAATTCTATTCTTCGCCCCAGCCAGCTACTTGCCCCTGTTTAAGACTTCATTCCTACATGGAATCTGACCAACTCGAGAATCCTGAAAACTGTTCTTTATTGGATCAGCATTAAAAACTTAAACAATTCCTAGAATCCTGACTTTACAGATAAGAATTCACACACTTTATTTCTGTATTCAGATGTGTGCAATATAGAGTAAAGAGTAAAACAATCTCTGTGGGGCAAAGACTGGATAGCAGATGATATACTTGTGAAATATCAAGGACCCTCACTTATGCTTTAACATGCTAGTATTTACTCTATTCCACTCTATTATGTTTACACCTCTCAGATTCCACAGGTTTCCAAATGAGATTTGGAGGAGAAAAAGACAGAGAGAGAACCAAGGGGACAGATCCTAACTGCTTTCATTTTGCCCAACCTGTTTTCAATGTGCAGATAAAGGAAAAATAATAAAATCGATATTAATGTGAATATTAATAGCACCATCATCATCACATATATCTTGCCTTTCCACTAAAACTGGGACTCCAAGTGGCTTACAACAAAACAGGTACAACATACAAAAGTGAACACTGAAATAGATTTAAACTATTCATAGAATTAAGCAATTGTAACAGAAGCGAAGACAAAGGGACAGTTGTAGTCCCACACTAAATGGGGCCCACTAGTAAGCCATTCTAGCTGTGTCTTGGTGCCACAATCTAATAAGAAGACAACACAAACACATAAAACCACCTTAGGACATGTTCTCAATAACATACCTTAAGGTATGGTATGGTCATGGGCCATAATCATTGGTCCTAGATTCATTCAACCCTCTGATCCCATTCCCCACTCCAACTGCCAAACCAGGAGTGTCAGATAAACTAATACTGCTTGCAACCAGTCAGAAATATCTTTTCCTAATAATGGGAAAGGTACACATCAAATAAGAAATGCCACAATGCCTGATTACAAAAGAAGTAAGAGGTAGTAGGAGAGGTGGTAGGGTTTTTTTTTAAACTTGCAGCCTCTCCTGTCTACAGACAATGAGAGACTACCCAAGGTGCTGGCAATGATGCAACAGCCTCTTCACTGCAGGGGAATGGCGGAAGGGAGACAGGTCATCATTTTATATCATGATATGGCTAGTCCATGGAAATGACTTGCTTAGAAGTAGCATGCAAGAGAAACACTCAATGGTTGCCATAAAGCAAGCACTTCCTGTCAGTGAAATGAAAGGAATCTCCCTAAAAGTCTTTGCTTCATTCTAGAGGGCCCCTAAGGCAGCACTCCAAATGGGAGCTGCTCCTGCAAAAGTATGTATGTGGATCTTGTGGGTTTTTCGGGCTTTGAGACCGCATTCTGGTTGTATTTTCTCCCGACGTTTCGCCTGCATCTGTGGCTGGCATCTTCAGAGGAATGGTGAATTGGAAGTGGAGTGGAGAATATATATGCCAGTCTCCTCTTCCGGGGGGGAGGGACCAATTAGCATAATAGTCCTATTGTGTGTATTGAATACTTGTTCCTGGAAGGAGACTTCCTGAGTCCAGGTGGGGCTCGTTAGTATCTTTTGTGTTTTGATTTTGGTGTTTTTCAATGCTGGCAGCTACATTTTGTTGACCTTCCGAGTCTCCTCTTTCCTGTTAAAATTACCCAAGTGTTTGTGGATTTCAATGTCCTCTCTGTGTAGCCTGACCTGGTAGTTGTTAAAATGGTCCAGAACTTCTGTGCTTTCAAATAACATTCTGTGTCCGGGTTGGTTTATAGTGTGTTCTGCTACTGCTGACTTTTCTGGCTGGATCAGCCTGCAGTATCTTTTGTGTTCTTTGATTCGTATTTGGATGCTGCGTTTTGTGGTCCCTATGTAGACCTGACCACAACTGCACGGTATGCAGTAAACTCCTGCAGAAGTTAGGGGATCCCTCTTGTCCTATGGATGTGGAGCTCATTATTCTTTGGCTGCTTCTTCTCTTGTTGGTGAACTTCCTGGGCCAAGCTAATGGGAGGAAGGAGATGGAGGCCTCATGGCTAACCTAGCCATTGAGCATCTTGGCAGTGGGACTGGAAGTGAGGGGTGGTCCTCCACTAGTGTTAAAGCTTCACCATCACTGTTGTATGAACAGAAGTGAAATGGCCAAGATAATCTCTCAAGGTCCACTTACAGACCAAGGAATCAATATTGGTAAGATATCAGAGTCCACTACATATGCAGCAACTTGTGAAAATGCCTCTTCAGATTGAAGGATACCTCTCTGTGAATGCAAACGGATGCACAATAGAGAGATTAGGTTACTTTATCCCTCATCTGATTCCCACCAGATGTTTTGGATTAAAATTCCCATAATCTATGACTATGGGCCTTGTTGCCTAGGACTATAGTCCAAAACATTTGAAGGATACTAGATAGGGAAGACTAGTCTAGGTATACAGTAAGGAAGACAAACATACTGATGTCAGAGTCTCGAAAGTGATTTTCTCCATCCCTTTTTAATACACAAAAAGATAAAAGCGGGGCTACCAGACTCCTTGTGTACCTTGTCAGCAGCTGCAAGCAGATCGTCAGCCATTTTATCAAGGTTGGGTGCCTTTCCCGTGTAAATGAAGCACATCATTTCTTTAAAAACTTCTGGTTCCACATCATTGATTTCTACTCGATTCTGCAACAGAGGAAAGATAGCAATTATTCCTACAACACTCAGACAACACATCCAACTGGCCTTCTCTCACCCCAAATCTCTCTCTTGGAACCAAGTATAACTATTGGGAGAAAACCGAAATATTTAAGAGAGGGTACAGAAAACTTTCAGTCATACTTGCTTTCAGCTATAAGAAATAGTGTATTGTAATGTCTCCTTCACCCTTGATTTGCCACCCTCTCATGCAGACAAAAGTAAAAACTGGTGCTTTCAGTTAAATAATCATCATCTCAAACAGCACAACAGAGGTTTTCCCACTCAACCTCTAGCTTTCCTAATAGGTTGAATTTTTGCCCATCAGCTGCTATACAAGTGTTTATTCAGATTTCTTTCCTATCCAATCTGAAAAATTCAAAGCCACTGATAAGATGCACTCATGTCTCTCCACAATCATGTAAGGTAGCAATGCTGAAACAATTGACCTTGGAACAAAGATACCAATTGGTAAGCTTCACAGTTGAACAGGAATCTAAATCACAGACTTCAACCCACTGCTCTAGCTCAGGATCCTTGGGCAATTTCTTATTACAGTATTGTGCTTGTATTGGCAGGGCTGATTCCACCACCACTGTCAAGACCTAAGTGTTCAAAATGCAGTTCACCAAGCCAACCTTCTTTTTCTTTGCTCCGAAAGCAAAATGCCCCATCAGCCTGGACCCACTGACAGCAACATATACGATTTATGCTTTGAGCCTCTGTACTTAAGCCAGACCTTTGAAGGTGGAGTTCCAAAGTCTGAAATACACTGAAGCTACTAGCTGAGTTCATCAAGAATTATTTCATTTCCTCAACATCTCCCTGTCTATACAACAGTAAATAGTATGATGACTTGAAAGCTCCCTTCTCTGTTCACTTACTTTTTTACTCTCTTCCATTTCATGTTCAAACATAGCACTGAAAACTGGAGAACGTGCTGTGGCCAGAGGTGGTTGGGAGGGGGAGGGGAAGGGGGAGGAGGAAGAAGAGGAAGAAGGTGGGGAAGAAAGCATAGAAATGTAATTAGAAAGATGAGGACAGATAACTCTTCCTCTCCAGAGAGAAACTGACACATACAATCAGTACCTACAAATATAAGTATCAACATCAAAGGGACAGGTACAAATTAATAGAATGTTCATGAGTGAAATAGAACATGTACATTAAAAAGGTAAATCAGTTTGAAATGAACTTTTATATCCCATCTGTCACTGTCATCCCAAGTGAAATACACTCCGGAAATCACACTTTAATGAGGGTTCATTCAGTTGTAAGACATCCTCAACAATATATCTCCAGGAAAGTCTGGAATGAGGGTTTATGAGTAATGTCCACTATCTTCCAAGGTACATGCTGGTTTGACAGCCATGGAAAGCGCAAAAACCAATCCAGGGCACCAGATGTGACCCCAAGTTTTTTTTTTAATGTTTACCCAGTGTTCACCATCCTCTTCTTGGAATCACTTGTTCCCCTCTACAAACCCACCATTTGGCACACTTTAGAGAGAATCTTCAAAAGACTCATCAAGGCATTCAGCTTGCCACTGATCTCTGCATCCGTCCTTGTGCCTGTGAAGTTACCGACCTGCTAATATGGCTTTGTGGGCCTGGAATTCCTGGCCTGCCACACACAGGCAGCAGTCCGTGAAGCGAGAATTTTCCCAGAGGCCTCCCAACTCATCAGCCAAGCGGCATTCAGGTACCTTCACCATGTTCATGGAGTTCTGGCCGGAGATATTGACAGAGTCCTGTACTACACTCACCTGCAAGGAAGCACAGGAGGTCAACATCTCTACAAAAGTAGGATTAGCAGTGAACCTAAAAGGACAAAGCAAAAGAAAACACAGCAGCAAATCCCCATCATTCTTCTCAGTGAGTGATGCAGACCTTTTTGAAAGAAAGACACAGAAATGCACAGGAAAGAAAGCCTGTGTACATCCATACATGGAGCAAGAAGTCTGCATATATTAACCCCATGGGGATTAAAGAGACAAGCACCCATTCTTGCAAATGGGCTACTGAGGTAAGTGATGAAGGTCAGGTTGGTGTAAGCTAAATTAGAAGGCTGACAAACAATTTGATAAGGATGATCTAACACACACACACAGAATTAGAGTTCAGGTATCCTCCCCATTCATTTTATTTAAAAAATTACACTGAAAATTCAGCTTAGAAATCTACTACTTTTGAACAGTTTACCAGGAATCAGCCATATAAACCTGAATCAAAAGGAACACCTAAGGAATGATGCAGCTAAAATTAGGCACTCTAGCTCTATATATTTTACAGTAAAGTGTCTCAGATGTCCTCAGTACCTTCTATAATCAGAAAACATTTTTTAAAAAAGGATTTAACATATCAGACTATCCTAACGACACTTCCATCTGTTCTGAATACTGCAGTGCTCCCATGGAATATGAAGAGCCTGGCTCCTACTTCCTTGATGCAGCAATAGACTCATTCTGGAAACAGATGTCCCAAGGATCTCAACATAGCCCAGCTGGCAGGACCCAACCTACTGGCCTGGAAAAATGTTCACCATGCAAGCATATGAGGATAAACTCAGGCCCAACCCTGACCACTAGTTAGCTTATGTTGTTGCATGTTTGGAAAAGGAAATCACAGCAGAACTTAAGTGGAGTTTTTAAGAGTCAGAGAAACTCAAACTTCCAGAGCTATTCCAATGGAAAGAGAAGCCCCCACAAGACTTTCTCAGCTTACAAAAGTTACCCAGTCTTCAGAGAGCCTCAGCAGTGCAACAACAATTTTAAGAAAAAAAGAAACATTCCTGCTAAATAGAAAAACAGCTGGAGGCACCTGTGGCCAAGGAGGAAAAAATGTTAGTTGAGCATATGGTACACCTACCTAAGTGGGAGAAAAAAAATCTAACCATCAGCAAAAAACAGCGCAAGTTTTCATCTATGTGCACCACTCTTGGTTTCACAGATTCATAGGCTTCCGTCAGGAAAAAAAACTTTAAAACAAACCTTTCTATTTTTAAGACTGATTCACTGAGTTGTGAGGGACAGAATAGTTATCTGCTTTATCTACTTCAGTAATACCAATTCACCTACTTCAGAGCTTAGAAATATTACTTTCTGGACTATCACTGCCAGAATTTCCCAACCAGTTCAGCCAGGGGCCAGGCAGACTAGAGAATCTTGGTCTATTTGGCCTCAAAAAGTAACTTTGGTAAGCTCTTCACTTACTTTCCTACAACCTTTTTTGGTGAATTGCCTGATGGGATGCCACAGACAACTGCAACTGAAAAACTGCTTACCAAGTAGTAACTCTAGACAACTAAACCTTGTAAGATTTTTATATTGTACAGAAAGCCATACAAGCAAGGTAGCTCATTCAGAAAGAAAGGTCCACCTACCACAACCCCCTTCCAAAGCCCTGGGTGAACACACAGACCTGCAAAAGAACTGAGATGGCAGAAACATCGTCTTGCACATTGCTCCAAGCAGAAGAATATTTTGTACCGCTTACCTCACAGAAGAGAGTGAGCTTATCATCAGGAAGGAGTCCATTGGCTTCATCCAAGAGAAAATCTCTCCTAATAAATTTCTTGAAACCCCAGTCTTTGCCTTGCACAAACCGATAGGCCCGTTGACTCTCTACGAACACATGAAAGGTAGGATTTAAAAAGAGAAAAGAAACCCCAAGACAAGCATGCCAGGAGCCTTTACTTCTCTTCTGCTCACATTTGGTAAATAAACACAAGCACCTACCCACCAACTAGGCATACCCATTGCTTTTGTTTCTTCTCCTTTTGCATTCAAGATGGAGAACTTGAATTTGGCTCGGACTTCACTCTTTGGACAACTGACTAGTAACAGGTAAAGTGAAAGGTAGTCTTTACTCTCTTCATCCAAGCCCTTTGGATTCACACGCAAACACCTGCAGAAGCAGAAAAACACTTTTCACTTTCTTGATCTAATTATGCACTCAGGTTCCAGGGAATCTAACCTGTTGGTCATAAAAATTTTCTGAAGATATGCCTTTTGTCCATGATGGACCACAGTTAACATTGTGTGGAACAAAAGATCACATTCTATCATGGCATATTCCACAGAGCCCCCAAACAGGAAAGAACTTCCTTTGGAATTTCCCACTGGGGGCATTTTTCTCAGATTCAGGATTTCTAACTACTACCTCATGCCAGTCTGAAAATAACTGATCTTCTGTTGAGACTAACTAGTATACATATGTTTATTTCCCCTACAGCACCACTACTCTAAGTGACTGGTGCTGGGCTATAATCCACTGGCTATTGGTCCATGGTGTTTCCAAGATGGAAAGAAACAGCTGTAGCACACTGGAAGAAAAAAAAAACCCTGCCATTCTGCCACATCAGATAACCTAAGATGTAAGATGTACTTAAGCCTTTTGAAGTTATTGTTCTTGTGGTGTGCCTGTAATTTGATTTGCTTATGACACTTGCTGGCTGTTAACCCTGCTTGGCTGCGTGTCATTTGACAAAATGACAAATGACATGTTGGTCCTGGCAGTTGGTTCTACATGATGTCTGAATCACATTTTGGATGAGTAAGATACACTGGGAGACACAAGCATCCTCAATGGCATGATTACATAAGACATGTCTGCAGTGCTCACTCTGATGGAGGGAACTATTCTCCTCAAGGAAGAATGCCATTCCAAAGCCAGAGGAAAACAATCCTGTCAGTCCAGTCACTACTGTGCCATTTTGTTGAAGGCAGTTCTAAGGCTGAGGATCAGCAACCTGTCCAAGGCAGTACTGAGGATGAGGATCAGCAACCTGTCCAAGTTTTCCAGAGAATGTATAGCTGACAAATGTGGCCAATTTTACATGTTTTGTGCTACTTCCCCACTATGCATTGTTGTCAAATATTTGTTGTGCAGTGTCCTTACCATTTCAATTTATCATTAGCTCCTGATGAAAATGTTGAACTTTTGATGACTTCACCCATTTCCTCCCGGCAAAAGCTGAAATTGTTGATGGTCCACATGTAGGAAAATTTGACCACTTTGATCTGTAAAAAAAGGGAAGAGGGGGAGAAGACCCAGACATTCATGTAGACAGGTATGAAGAATGACTGAAAGATTCAAAGACTGAAACACAAAGAATTCCATTAATGCTGCTCATCAAACACACCCTGGGGGGAGGGATTTCCTTCATTCATATTAAGCAATGCTTAACAGTTATGCCATCTTGAAAATTGCTCCATCCTTTTCAAACGTGGTTAAGTATTCCAAGAGTACCAGTTATGTGCTAGCCAGAAACTATGGACATGTTGTTTCTCCTTCACACACAGAAGTGAATGGAAACATCTGGCCTGTAAGGCCTACATTCTTAAGGAAAATCAAGGGAGAAATGCCATGGTTATTCAGTTGGCCTGCACTGATTTTGAAAAAGACCTGAGAATCTGCTGTGTTTTTCTTATTTACATCCATGGGATCTCAGATATTTTCATTTTTTTAAAGGAATGTTTAGATTCTCAGGATCCAACTGCTGGATTCTTGCAACATGGAAAAATAGACTCAAGGCTTCATTGTGTGTATGCGCACATGCGCTCCTGCACACCTTCAAGGCTCCGTTACAGCTTGTTTTTGTTTTTTCGTTTTGTTTAATAAGACCTCTGTATTTAAGACTGGCTGAGAGCATCTTTCTGATTATAACATTATACCATCTTCATAATCCATTATGCGCACGGGGGAGCGCAGACTGCAGGTTTCCCAACAAAACACAGTGTTGCCTTCCTCTGAAGGCACACAAGAGTCTCAGCTCAAACACTCTCTGGAAGCAGGAACATCATCATCTTACTGGGTGGATTAAGCAGATGGGATAATGTTACTGCATTTAGGGATATCGGACACAATCTAGCCAAAATCCAGCAGTATGGGTCAGATCATTTTAATGCAAGAGCAAAGTGCTAAAGTTATTTTTTCTCTCTAAAACATAAAGACTTGTAAATGCTTGTCCTTCACAGGATCAAGCATGTAGTGACCATATGATTTTATTAGGGGAAAAAATAATACAGTTATCCCTCCACATTTGCGGGTTTCACTTTTGTGGATTTGATTATTCACAGATTATTTGCTGCCACCTCTGCTGTCTCGCTATGCCATTTTTAATAGGGACTGCAAGCCTTGTAAGAGCAAGAAACTGCGAACAAGGCTTGTAAGTCCCTATTAAAAATGGGGTGGGGCAGCAATGGAAGTGGCAGTAAGCACCACCAGCCACCCATTTCTGCCTTGTGAAGGAACCCTGATGCCCGAAAGGAATCCATCGTGGGTTGACTACGGTCAACATATTTTTTTTCTGTGTTAAATGTGGTTTTGGAGGGTCTAGAGTTATTCACAGTTTTTCCACTTTGATGGGGGTCCTGTGCCCCTAACCCTAGCAAATGTGGAGGGATGACTGTATAAAGAATAAGAGGGTACATTTCATAATTTGTGAAACTTTGCACCATATGGAATTCCAGGGACTTCCTTCCCCAGGATGATGTGCATGTCCCAAAGTTCAAGGTTTTAGACTCACAGATGGCTTGAGAAGATCCCAGCAACCTACCTAGAACATGGCAGACTGATGCCCATCTCCAGAATGGTAAGAAAATTGCTTGGGGTTAGAATAGTTCAAAAAAAGACATTCAAAGTCCCTAGTATTAAAACCACTATCAAATACTCTTTGTTCACTGCTAAGGAAATGCCAAAAAAGAGTCCAATCACAGACTTACTTGAGTGTAACACCAGCTCTCCGCAACAGGTCCGCTTGACATCTCTGCCGGAGGAGGAGGACTCGGTACCCTTGACATCGCCAGTTTGGAGGATTTCAGACAGGATTCCACAGGTTAGTTAAAGAAATTTAATTGTGCAGTCTTTACCCTAATTGAAAAAGAGGCAAGGGAAAGAGTTCATTTTTTTTAATGCAGCAATTCTGCAACATTTCAAAGGAACAGCAAGTCTCCGAAGTCAGTTTTATAGTTTTTGGGTTTTTTTAAGCATGATCACCTGCTCCTCTCTTGTGTGTTTGTGCCCAGTGCACATTTTGTAGGATGTATGTTATGTGAGAGTAACAGTTACCCTCAATGAAATATTGACAGGATTTGGCTGACTGTTCATGTAGCATGAATAAATCCAGTATCTAAACACCTGAGTTTTTCCAGATCCTGAAACCTACTACGGACCTTCTGATGCTCATTTCTATACATTATCTAAACAGCAGTGAAGAGGAAACGCACTACAACACTTACTATTCAATACCACTGCAACAGATCATGTCAGGTATTCTGAATGTATTCTGAATGTTAGTGTGGTGTCTAAAGGAGTTATTTTTGTGGACAGGAAAAGAGGTCATTTTCCCCTTGGTAGCAACAGCTGCAATGTTGTTATGTCCATCTATCTACTGTATTTTTCTGGTCTCACGGGAAAGCTCTGAGCATGGGAACAGTGTGTATATAATGCATCACATGGTGTAGGTTTGGGAGTGGTTAACTCAGGTTAAAAAAGCTTACATCACATACTGAAAAGTTCTCTCTTTGCTTTGTTGTTCCTGCCTATGTTACTGGACTTGTTTATGCTTCATGACAAACACTGTCTTGAAGCATCACACTTCGTATATATCCTGCAATGTTTCAATAAACTTTAACTTAGCCTAGATGCATTTTGCATGGCTGCGTTTTGGTCTGGGGCAACTGGCAATGACCTAGCAGTCTCTTGCTTTTGCACTCTGCGCATGCTTTAGCACCAGAACCTTAGCACTGTGAGAGATCATTATGACTCTCTATTTACTAGTGGGGAACTGAGACTAGAGAGTGAGATTTAAGAAAGGTCATAAGTCCACAGCAGAGATGGGATCTGAATAAAAGTCACTCCTGTAGCTCCTTACAAATTGTTGTCAGCTCATGCAACACAAATGCAGCTGTAACTGCTGAAGAGTGCTCAACAACAGAAACATGAACCTGGTGGAAATGTTAACATGGTTACCTGCACCCAGGTAAGTACCTACTAAGAAGTGGACTGAAAACTAAACCAAGACATCTTCCTGAACCTAGCCCACTTAAGAACTACAACACTTACAGCTGTCTGTGTCCTCCATATCTTGAGGGCACCAAATTGGGGAAAGTTGAACCTAAGGATTGCCTGAAGGTAGATATGAGGCCCGTCTCTATTTTGTGCATATATTGGCTTTATTGGCTTCACACCCTAATGTCATTTTAATTAAATACAGGATGGAATTTAGCAATGGCATTACAAGTAGAACCTAGGCTCAATGAACCACCTCAGTAGCTTGAGCATAAGAACCTGGGCTTAATCAACCAACACTGACAGCCCAGTACACTCCTATTAATGGAAGAGGCAGACATGGTAGCCTGGGCAAGATGAGATCCAATCTTAGGAGAGTTCCACTGTGCAACCAAAGCAAGCTTAACTACCATTCCATCTTGCTTTGGGCAACATGAATCAGCCAAAACAAAAGAATTTCCTTACTCCTCCCACTCACCTATGATGCTGCCTATTTTATAGCACTGCAAATTGAAAGAATATTATCTCTTCAGAAGACAATTGGCTTCGACATGCTAAATCAGGAGCACAACTAGTTCCCAACTGCTCAAATATTACTAAATAGTGCCAGCAACATATGTTGCTCTCTACAGAATCAACTAAGAAAGGAAGAAAAGAAAAGAGAGAGAGGAACCTGTCCCAAAGAGGCTACAGTCTGAATTTTACCATAGGAGTGGGATAGATGGAAAAAAGAAAGGATAACTATGTAAAGGCTGCTGCAAGGGATCGAGATAGAAATGCAATTCAAGTGATAGCAACATTAAGATGGCTTTACGAGTAACAGAGGTCTGCATATTCCACTTGCACTGCACTCAGTCTTTCACCCTCTCTCCTAGCTTAGCCCACAGGAGCAGCATGATCCTCTGTGGAAAGCAACCCGAACAAGGCACAGGATAAGCTGGTCATACACCTGCTGGCCTAGGGATAACTGGTACTTTCCCCAGGCAAGCAGGTGAGTTGAAAAGTGTATGTCTGAATTCCTGTATCTTTGATTTGCTCCCCAAAGCCTCAGTCAACACCATCCACCCACAACTTATACTCAGTCAGCTCAGATCAAAGGGACTGTGAATCCCTTTCTTTGTATGCCATAAGCTATCCCTCCACCACACAACAGACACACACAAATGACACAGCAGGCATCAACATCATCTTACCATACATACAGAACTATGTGCTGCCTGCCCATCCAAAGACAGAAATAGCTAGCAGGCAGGGTCTTGGGGGATCAGCACACTTGCTTGCCAACCCCCAGGGACTCCCCAACACATTTGACGGCCAGCAGCTGGCAAAATGTATGCATCAAACAACCCACCAGAATATGATTTTTTTAAAAAACTCAACAGCAAGAAAACTGCACTAACAGCAGAAGTGTGTGAGAGAAGCTAAGGAAAAACAGATGTTTCCCTAGAACTGAAATTGCGGGGAGAGAGAAAACAGAAGTGCCACTTTTGGAAAGGAATCTCAAATCCACCAGGCCTCTCTCATCAAAATTGACACATGAGTTTCAGGCGTTCATTACCTTTTCCAATACAATTTTCAGATGCTTCCTACCATGTATGCCTCTCAAGATATGAACACATTCTTTATCCATTCTAAGTGGAAAAACTGACACAATCTCCTTAAGTAACAGATATACAACCATCACATGATAGATGACATTTGGCTCCCCTTATACTTCTCAGCATCAAAAAAGATGACAATAGGATCAATGCTACTGCTGAAAAATCTCCAGCCTGAGGAAGAGTTTTGCTAAGGCAGCAATATCTTTGCTTGAGCCATTTTATACCTTTTGTGTACACCTACTGGGCAAGTTTTCAAATCTACTTATTCCATTTTGCACTAGACTTGAAGACTGAGGCAATATACCTCCTGGCAAATGTCATTTCTCCACCAACAACTAGCAGGCGTCACATAGGACAAGTCTTCTATAATCCAGAGATTTTATCCACTGTCACCTTATACCCAACAGTCATGTGAAGAGGCTACATTGCCACTGCAATTTTGGACTTTTATTCAGGCATGCCAGTGAATAACCAGGTACTTCAGATCAGATTAGAGTGCAGGACAAGGATATAGGAGACTCAAATTCAAATCCCTGTTTATGAAACTGCCTGGATGCCTCTAAGCCAATCATGTTCATATTGCCTAACTTACTTCAAAGGGTTGTTGGGAGGCTAATATAACAGAGGGCATGGGGAGAGATGCATACCACCCTGAAAACTTTGGTGAGCATACTCCACATGGACAAAACTCAGGCTCAGAGAAGTAGAGAATGACGGATTAGTCCATTTTTGTCTATCAGAAAATACTAAAGTGTCAGATGCTAAAGACTCAGATTCTAAACCAGGGCTTTCCAAATGGTATGCCGTGACACGTTAGTGTGTCGCCTTAAGTGTGTAGGTGTGTCACCTACAATCTTAGAAATGTATATTACGTATAAATCATATATTTTTAAAAATATATGAAATATATGAAAGGTTTTCATAAGATATGTTGTGTCTCCATACATTTTGTTATTAAAATTTTTGTATGTGTCTCCATCTCTTATAAGGGGTTAGTTTAACCTCCAGTAAAACTGAATTACTGTGTTGCAAAATGATGCATGTCTAAAAAAGTGTGTCACCAACATGAAAAGTTTGGAAAGCTCTGTTCTAGACAGCCACTTCCTCAAGCCTCAAGCCAATAGCTAAGGTAGGGATGTGGATCCTGTGGTTCTGCAGATGTTAGTGTAGATGTTAGTCCATGGTAGCAAAGACCAATGACAGCTGGAGTCCAACAACATCTAAAGCGTTGCAGCTCATCCATCCATGGAATACAACTCTGTGACCAGCAGGGGTCTGCTAGGAGGGATGGTCAACACCCACTTCCCCCTCACATTTCTACACAATTACACAACTACCTGACAAAGAGCTACTCCTAACAAGGTTTGCCATCCCATCTGTTCTTTATGTTAGTACAGGGTCAACATCATTTGCCTGTAAGTCTGTTTTCATCAGCGTGAGCTGATGGGTAAGGAAAGTGCTGCATGAATACTGGAACATGCGTAAATAAAATATATACAGTACAGGGAAAATACAAGGGGGAGCAGCCATCTCTTGAGGATATATTACTGTTGTTATTATTATTATTATTATTATTATTATTATTATTATTATTATTAACAGGTAGCAGCTTTTATGGCCTATTTTTCAAAGCAATTATAGTCAAGATGTATAAATACAATTTTAAAATAGAATTAAATAAAATCAAAGTAATACAGTAAAAGCAACAAAAGTTTAAAAAGAGTGCCCAGGCTGTGCATATGCCTGAAGACGATCAATCATAGAAAGCTATGTGAAATACTAGAGCCATCTCTGGTGCTTGCCCACTGGGTTTTAAAAAGCTTCTGACACTGATCTCAAGGCCCCAATAAGTTCATAGGAGAATAAGCAGCCCCTAAGAGATATGGTTTTGGACCAGATCAGAGCCTTAAAGGTCAATACAAACACTTTAAACTGAGCCCAATGAAATCAATTTAAGTGCTGCACGTTGTATTCTCACTCCTTACCTTACCTAGGCAGCCACATTTCAAATCAAAGGCAGTGTCCAAACTGTCTTTAATGCCACCACACAGACTGCACTGCAGTAATTTAGCCTGGAAATACCAAGCAAATGGCTAACAGAGACCAAATATGGCTTCTTTAGATGGGGCCACAGCTAGCAAATCAGCTGAAACAAGTAAAGGGCGCTACTGAACCCAGATGCTACTGGAGTGTATAAGATAACACTGGGTCCAGATGCCCCCCCCCAGTTCAAAGGGAGCGTAGCCCCATGGAAAACAGGTTGTATATCTCTACTGATGGGTAACTGGGGGGAGGGGGAACAAACAAAAAACCCAAAAAACAATTCCATCCCTTGTATCACTGAATATGAAGAGGCCACAATCCCCAATTTGCACAATTATAATTTACTTTAAAGAGCATTTTTTCCATTAGCACAGAGCACAGTAGTGTTGATTAATACTCATTTTTATAACAGCCTCTGAAACAAGTTACAGCTATCTCCATCTTACAGACAGGAAACTGAGATGAGACCACAGATGGAACCTCACAACAGGAACAGATCTTGAGGTCTGGTCTCCCAGGTTAGAATTCATCCCCTGCATTACAGGCAGCTTTAACTACAAAGCCCTCAGCCCCTGCCCCCGTCAATTCATTTTGGCCTTCTCTCTATCCCACCCTTTTGTTCAAAACCCACCAGTTACCAACAAATCTAGTACCAAAAAGGGAGTTGGGGGCACTGGAATGACTGGGGAATAAGCCTATCAAGGAAGCTTTAGATAAATTTTCTGTATATAATGGGTTTATAGATATAAGAGGAAAATATCTGCATAAAAATGAATCTTGTCAATTGCTTACCTAGACTCCCCCACATAAAAACAGTCTTGCTAAAAATGGGAAGAAGGGGTGGTTCCCCCCCCCATGTGCAAAGAAAAGTTAGAAGTAAACAGCAGAAGGTGTTAAAAATTCCATTATAAACAGACAAATCTGCACATACCATACACGCCTGGCTTAAAGCAACCTGATAAGAGTATTATCAACAGAGTTCTGAATCGTCAAGAGAAAATTAAATAGATTTTTCAAAAGGCAACAAAGCTTTCAGAAACACAGCAGATATTGAGATTAGCCTGGCACAGAGAGATTACCCGCCACGCTTCCTCTCTCTCTGAAAAGACAATTTCACACATTGCCATGCCAGGGCATCAAATTACTACTTGGAATGAGCCATTAATTTGATTCCCGCTGTGTAGGACTCTTCACAAGCAGTAGCATTCTAGCCTTTTTACATATCCCTTTGACACCACCACCGCCGTGGGCCTGTGGAAGCTTTCAGTCAGTGGAGAGGAAGAGGAACTCTGTACAGGCTCAGAGGTATTTAATTTTAGTGCTACACAAGACATACCCTTATTGGTTAGAGTCAAGTGTACCTTAAAGAAAAGTCAGTTTTGAATAACCCACATCTAAAAGAATATAAAAAGAGACAGAGAGAAATGTAAGGGGAATTCTACTCTGAAAGGGAATCACCAGTGGACACGCTAAAAGCACAACAAGAAACATTCAGATGCATTTTAATGCACAGCGTGAGGAAAAGTGAACACTTTTGCTGATATCTGATGTAAGACAAAATCATCAACACTATTCCTTTTCCATCGCTCTAGCCTTATGGCAGCAGAGAAAAATCTGGGAACCACTGCCAGCGAAATCTTATGGAGGGGGCAGCTTACACAAAGTAGGTCTTCTAAAAGACTTGGCAATATTTCATGTACAACTCCTTGTCTCCTTCTCCCCATCCTAACAGCTATATAATTTTTTGATGTCTGATCTCCTATAGTCAATATCCCAATCCTTCATTTCTTCCACTGTGGCCAACCTGGAATATCTTTAAAACGTGATCAGAGATATATTATCTCCAGTATTGTAGCTGTACATCTTTCAATAACAGCTGGACAGCTGCGTAAGGAGATTAGAAAAATTCATGGCGAGTATCAGTGGTTACTGGTCATGTTGCTACTTCTAGTACTAGTACCATTTCTTGGAGAACACAAAAATTGGAGCACTGTTTTGCTCATACCCTTCTTTGTCAGCTTTCCGGAGGTACCTGATGGCCACTGGAGGAAACAGAATATTGAACCACGCAGGTCTTTGGTCTGATCCAGCGCAGTTCTGCTCAGCTGCACGGAGAACACTTTATACGAGGGACACTCCACATGTGAGAAGCATAAAAGCAAGCTGAACAGAAACAGCAGGAAGTTTACTTATATGGGAGGAGCCCAGCCCCACAAATGAGAGAGAAAAAATTAAGGTGTAACTTAACTCAGGCTTTTACAAGCATTTTGCCAACAGACCATTGTGCCTCATTAGAAGGCAAGAAGCACAGATGCCAATATTCAAGGGCACACTGTTAGAAAAAAATCTTTTCAAATTCAAGGCCTCAACCAACAGCTGCCTGCTAGAATTCTAGGCACCTGGAAATTTCCCACCCCAAACTGATGTCCCACTATGTGGGCTGATAACTCTTCTGGCCAACAGAATAATTCCCTATTTGTATGCTGGCTTTGTGCATGTTTGTTTTGCTTTGCTTTCTTTGCAAATTGACAGCTGGTCTCCTGTTAATAGTTCCAGCACTGAACACAGATCACAGCCCTAACTGTGGCACAGACGTTCTCCACTGATTTCTTCCCCGCTGGCTCACTTCCCTTCTCCAAATACATGGTCACCTACTACAGTGTAGCCTGAAGGTGACAAAATATGGCACATGGGGGGGGAGCAAAACCAAGAATCTTTAGCTTCGAAGAACGTGCTGCTGACATACAGGACTCTGGAATAATACTTTAGCTTGTATTTATTTATTAATTTATTTAATAACTTACATTAAACCTTTCTCCCAGCCTGAGACTTTATTGAGTTACAACACAGATTAAAACAACATATACTTTAAAAACCTAGTAATAAACAGTTAAAAACAATTAACTACGGCCAGAATCCTCTGTGGCAGATATGAATCTGTAACCTCAATTTATGCACTCATGACTGTTACACATTCATGAACTCTATGTTGACCCTAGTTTAGGGCTATGGAAAGACCATGAAAATCCCCCAATCACTTACTAGGCAGCAGTTGTTGTGATTAACAGGGGCCTGTTCTCCTGTTAATCAGAAGGCACTCCCTACTTCTCATGTGTGCACAATCTTCAGTGTGGGGGGAATAATGAAAGAGACACTGATTCTGCTTGTCACACAGGGATTGCTCAGGAAGTAGGTGGAAATAGTAGTCAGCTGCTTCTCAAGCAACAGGGGAACAGACCCCTGTTGATCACCAGCATCCTGGTAAGTAGGGATTGGGGTGCTGAGCCAAAACTCACCGCACAGCAATGTAACTATAGTACTTATGCATACATAATCCCATACAGAATTACAACCCACCCGAAATTATCCTATTAAAACTCTGCAATTCAAAACAGTATAAAAGCATTGAAAAAACATAACATAAAAAATACAGGATATACCGCTTCTTAACAGACCCTTCTGCACAATCTGCTAATCACCCAACTGTCTTTTTAAATGAAAAGGTTTGTTTGCCGGTAGAAAGAAGAGCAAAGAGGGGACAAGCCTAGTCTCCTATGGAAGACAATTTCACAGCCTTGGAGCAGCCACTAAGAAGAACCTTTCACATGTTCTCACTACATGGTGGGACCAAGAAAAAGCTCTCCCCTGAGGATCTTTAGACTCAGGCAGGCTCATGTAGAGAGATACAAACTTCCAGATAAGCTATACAGAACTTCATATATAACCACCAAAAATCCCATATGGTTGGCTACTATACTTCAGAAAAAGAAAACACATCCTTGTTTTGTTATATTTCACTGCAGCTATATGCTTGGAGGCAATCTGCTCATAGAGAAAAGAGCAGAGTATATAATACTCAGGACATAGTATTGCCTGGCTGATCAAAACTCTAATGGTGATAAATCACAAAGACAGCTAGGTTTAATAATAACAAGTGACTTCCACTAGTCTTAAATTAGCTGGGTAAATGTAATTTTATATGATGAAAGAGAAGGCATTTCTACACTGCAACAACTGCTCCCTGGTACAAAGTCAAGAAACAAACAGCAAGGTGATAAGGTAAAGGGAAACGGAAAGGTATAATTAAGAGGATCAGACCTCTGCAGAAAGCTTGGCAGTTAATTACCATGACCTTAATCATAGAAAAGGAAAAGCTCAAAAAAGTCCAAAAAGATTTCAGTGTGGTTAAATAGGAGAGTAGCCAGACAGAGAAACGATTATGTGAACTGAAATATAGTCCACATGAAGAATTGAAGAGCATGCAGCCTGTCAAATCAAATGGGAAATGACGTTAGGGCAAGTCAAAAATTATTTGGAGTAATTGCTAAACTGAAATTATAAAAACTATAAAGAACTATACTGCAAGAAGAGGTGCAGGAAACCAAAGTAATAAAGCTACTAAATATGAAGAGCCCTTGAAAAGTAACAATTAGATGGAGAGAAAATGTGTGTCCACAGCTGTCCATGCACACAAAGGTAGCTGGATTATAAAAAATAATCCTGATTATTGCTATTTTAAATGTGAAACTGGAGAAGATAGAAAAAATAGAGCAATAAAGAAGACAGAGCAATAAAAATATGCAGAACAGGGGTCCCCTCGTACTAATAAACTGCACTGAAGTATTTAGAAAATAGATGATCCAAATGTAATATGAGGGAAAAGTTAAAAAAAAAAAACACTCCCTCAAGTCCAGACCACTGGGTCATCCAGTGAAGCTAACTGACAGTCCATTCAAAATAAATGTCAAATTCTACTTCATCTGTAATTACTTGCTGGAATTCAGTGCCAAAAAATTCATGGCTGACCATCAGTCAAGATAGATTTTTTCAAGTTGTATGAGGGTGCAATCCTATAGGATCCTGGGAAAGCATCCAAGGAGGCACAACATTTTGCGGCCCTCTCTCTCTTCAGTAGTAGGTTTGTCCTCCGAACCTGCTTTCAATGGAAAATGGAAAATCAATTGCTGCTGCTCTTCCACCATCAGAACACCAACATAATGAAAGGAAATGCTCTAGGGACAGCTTCAGATCCAAAAAGGTAGGTAGCGGGACTATAACAGCATTGACGTCATACAGTTTACTTCCTTCTTACTGGAAGCGGTAGAAGAGAATGGAAGAAAGGGAGGGAACGGGGGGCAGTCAAAAATAGGCAACCATAAAAAGTATCCTGTTCCCACTCCTTTCTGCCTTGCTGGAGAAGAAGCAACAGAGCTAAACTTCTGTTTTGTTTTGTTTTATTTTTTGGAAAAAACACTAAAGTATATTAAAAATACAATTACCATATATATACTTCACGCGTTAGTTGAGGGCAAAAACTATGGATTTTGATATGACCCGTAGATAAGTTGAGAGTCATTCCACGGAAAGGGGAAAGTACCAATCACCTCTTGCCACCACCACCACTTTCCCACCCAGGTATTCAAAAACCCTTTTGCCACTCTATTTAGAGAAGGAGATAGGTCCTTTTCTGATAAAATTTAAGGCATAGTATTAACCCTTAACAAGAAAGGAACCACTAGCTTCTCTGGGTAGAGTGGCAAAAGGCAAGAGCTTAGTCCATCCCAGTAGAATGTAAGAGAAGTAGCAATGTCAGCTACTCTCTCAGCGCTCCTTTGAGGGAAAATAAGAAAGAGCCACCAGCACCATTTTCCTGCTCAGGCATTCAAAAAGGTCAGAAGTGATGCTATGGTGGCAAAAGCAGAGGGGGTTGGGGTTTGCCGACTAAAATTCATAGACATGAGTATACACAGTCCATAGAAACAAAACAAAACAAAAAGGAAACAAATTACCACAAAACAGTAGACAAAAGAAAGAAAAAATGCAACAAACATAAATCCTAAATACCAAAAATATTTTTTTTAAAAAGTAATTTCCAGCTTTCCTAATGCAGGTTGAGGATAATTTTATACAAAACTTCTCTAGCTACTAACACTATTGAAATGCTTCAACTGCTATTTTTCCAAAAAATACTGTCAAATCCTACCATAATCTTACAATATTATTTTTCTCACAAAAAGCATATTAAAAGTTCCCAGTCCTTCTTAACAGTCACCACTGATTCTTCTCTCATCAGGATCATTAATTTGTCCATTCCGGCTAAATCCACCAGCTTTATTAACTGGTCCTCTTTCACTGGGATCTCTGCATTCTTCCATTTCTGTGTGTACAACAGCCATGCTACCGTGGTCATATATCGTAATGTCTTGCCATGTTTCTTCTCCAGTTGACGTTCTACTAATCCCAGCAAGTAAAATTCAGGTTTTAATGAAACATTAACTTCCACATTTTATATACCATAAAAAGTATTTGATTCCAGAATTTTCTGGCCTTTTCACAAGTCCATCACATATGATAAAAAGTTTCTACTTATTGCTCACATTTCCATGATCTGTTAGAGACCTCTTTATGTGTTTTGATCAATTTTTCTGGTGTTAAATAGAAATAATACCTCATATTGTAAAAGTTCTCTTTAAGATCATATGACAAAGTAAACTTAATTCCCTCTGACTACATTTTTCCACTGTTGCAACTGTATATTATATCCAACATTTTGTGTCCAGTTTACCATACGGTCATTAACTTTTCTTCCATCTTTTTGTCAATGCAAAGTCATACCTACATACAAGTCTATATGAAAATCATTGGAAATTATAACCTTTGAGGGTTAATTCTTCAATCAATTTGATTCTATAATCTTTCTGTTCAATTTCCAAAATGTCTTGATACGTCATCCATTTTTCCTTTGCTGTCATCTCCTTTTTATAAAAGGCCTCTACTGATGACACCCACAAAGGTGTTTTAGGGCATAACCTCAGTTTATATCTATTCCAAACTTTTAACATAGCTTTTCTCACATAGTGATTATTAAAAACTACTTTTACTTTAGATTTATCATACCACCAATACTCATGCCACCCAAACTTCAGTTCATACCCTTCTAAATACAACCATTTCTTATTTTTCAACTGGATCCATTATTTCAACTACACTAAATAGCATGCACAAAAATACAGTTTCAGATCTGGCAGTCCCAAAGATCTTCTTTATTTGGCATCTTGTAAAACTTTATATTTTACTCTAGATTTCTTCCCTTACCATTAAACTTCGATATGTCTGTATGCCATTAAGATACTGTTGGTCAAAATCAGTATCATCTGAAACAAGAACAGCCTTCTCAGCAAAACATTTATTTTGATCACCAAAATTCTGCCCTATAATGATAATTTCATGCTGAACTGCAGTTTGATCGTTCCCAGCCAGGGAACAGTTGGTAATGATGAGCATTGCAGTTCAATGCATCTGGAGGGTGCCATGTTGGAAATGGCTGGGATAGGAATTGAATTTATCTACCATGTCATCTTCCTCCCCTATTTTACTCAGAGATCTATCAACAACTATTAGACATGGATACTAAAGAGGACTTTGATGTTCAAAAGCAATAGGCACCTGATTGCCAGATGCTGAACACTGGAAAAACTGTGGCTTTCCCCATCAGGCCCAGCCTGCGAGCTTCTAAAAAGCATTTAGCTGCCACAGGTAGAACCAAAAAATTTGACCTATGGTCTGATCTAACAAGATGACTCTGTTTCATATGGGTGGAAGAAGGCAACCATGTATATCCTATATTTGTGCAACTTTCTTACTGTAAGAGCAGCAAAAGTTACTTGGGTATTTAATTTCTGAGCCCTGAGTATAAAAGAAATAGATTACACAGGCTTAGACAACACTGGTTTTCTGGAACTTAGGCGGAACATCTTTGTCCATCTTTATCCTTTGCAGCCCTCAAGGCCCTTTTTGTGGCCCCTAAAATCCAACCTCCAGATCTCTCCCCTTTTTTAAAAAAATCTAATTGATTTTTTTTCACTAAAATATGGCCATAAAATGGTTAAGTCACCACAAAATGCAGCAATTTTGTTCTACCAAAGACCTTCCAGCAGCAGGAGGGAAAAGGCCAAAAAGGAAACTGGATGCAATGTCATATCATTTTTGGTTTCATTTTGCTGTGCTCGTGTGACTTACCTGGAGTGTATGGAAAACAGCCTTCAAAGCAGTTGCCCAATGCTGCCTTCACTGGCAGTGTCACGACTGCATCTGGAATTCATATGGGAAAGCATGTGTACAGAAGCCTTGTTTTCCACTGCACTGTTTCCATTTCTGTATGTTTACCAAGCTGATTTCTAAAAATCTTTCCACACAGCAAAGGGAAAGCCAAGGCAAAGCACTTCTGCCCAATGTATTTGATTTTCAGAGGCAAAGACATGTAGGTGGCTGAACAGGTGTTCAAATAGACAATCCTCCACCTGCATTCTTAAGTGGTCAGCCCACTTGATATATAATATTGTATGAACTAGTATTTTTCTTCTTTGTATCTATAACTTTGATCAAACTGAGACTTCACTGGAACCTGTACAGAATGCTTTTTTTTCACTCTACGGGGAAGCCACAGCAGATTAGGGAATAAAATTTTAATTCAGAGATTGTAACTGCAAAGCACAAAAGGGGCACAGAAATAAGTAAGAGTTAAATTCTAGGCAGTTCCACAGACTTTGGCCTATCTTCCTCCTTCCCAGTGTCCATGGGGCAGTTTTCAGTCTTACATTCTTCACAGATAGGCACCCAGGAGCTCAAGTTTCAAGACACTGCTGTCAGATTAAGGCACACTCAGCAAGACAACTGTTTTCACTGAGCGATCTCTTAAGGCTTTTACAGAGAGTACTGTACTTTAATTGGTAGGGTTATGGCAGTTATGCACAACGTGCAAGTTACTCCACTTTAACTTCATCTCCAGATTTCTCCAGACACCAAGGACTAGTATATATTTCATAGAGCCAACCTACTGAAAGAATATGGGACAAGGCAGCTTACACAAGGGGTTGGTTAGGTAGTTTGACTTTCTGTTCTCTTAACTCCTGTGGCTCAGCATATGAACATGTGCCTTTCTGTCTGTCCCCTTGTGTGTATGTTTTCCAAAAACAAACACATAGCGCCCAAACTGTTCATCAAATGCCTGCCTCAAAGCCACTGTGTGTTCCAAGTTCTGTCCAAAGTTCTCAGCTTGCTCCCAGAGAGAAGATGCCAGCATCACTAAGGGGAAAATAACCCTACAAGCTGACAAATAATAAGCAGTGGTTGAAGTTTCTCCTGCCAGCACAGGGAGAAGCAGAAGAAGGAGGTTAACTCTCTCCTCCCACAGTTCTTCATTATTTCAGTTTATATCCTGCCTTTTCGCATTTAACACCCCAGGCAGCTCCTGATAATAAAAACAGAATAAGATTTTTTTTAAAAGTGAACTTTTAAAAAAGGCCAATCAATAAGATAAAAAGAGCAGACAAAACCAGTTCTCCAGACAGCACTCTGCTCCTGCATGTCTGGAATACCATCTTTCTTGAAAACTTGTGGCAACACAGCATCTGATTCCCAAATGGGCTGTTCAATATAGTATTAAGGTGGAGCAGCAGTAAGGTGAAGAAATGAAGCAGGATTCACTTAACATGCTGCCGGTTCTCTTTTCAACTAATATAATTTATGGAAGAATGGGGAAGGCCACATCAGTAGATTTTGGCTAAGTATCATTTCCTCATCCGTTGCCACAACTGGGTATTAAACTGGGTTGCCTTTGGCAAAAAAAACCCACCACTACTTGCAAGTGGAAGCACAATTTTTCAAGTCAAGGTTTTAATTCAGTCAGCATACTCATACCCCCATTTCTGACTATTCAAGACTGCTTACAGACATAATTAAAATAATAATCAACAGCAGTGTAATTTATCATTGCTTACATTGCAGAGAAAGTTAAGTCAGATTATGGGCTCCTACAAGTTCAAACATTTTAAAAAGCTGCCTTAATAGGTGGGAAATAAGGAGGTTGTTATCGTTCCTGAGAATGAGATTTGCCCAAGGCCACCTAGTGGGTTTCCATGACAGAGCAGGGATTCAAAATTTGTTCTCTAGAGCTGAAGTCAAACACTCAAACCCTTACAACTTGGCAAAACCACCTCTGAGTATTCCTTGCCTAAGAAAAAACCCTATGAAATTCATGGGGTCACCATGAAATCAACAAGTAACTTGAAGGAATGTGTACACACATGCACACCAACGTTTGGTGGAATCCCAGGCTTTCAGAACCAGAGGTTGTTGTTTTTTTCAAGGCCTTAGTAGGACAACTCCACTCCCAGAACCCTGAAAGGGAATGGTCCTAAGAGATGTGGCAAAGACATTTTGCTGCAGGCCACACCAGATCTGTGAAGGCTCCCCCGTCTCCCAAAAAAGTTTTTTTTTTAAAAGCAGCATTGGCATTGGGAGGATGGCAAAAGAAGACTGGAGAAACAACAGAACAGAGAAAAGGGAAGGACATATACACACCTATCTCACTAGCAAGTTTAACAAGCATAATGAAGTCCAGCCACCAAAATGAAAATCGTAAGAGTGGATGCTGATGAACGAAAAGGTCAATTCTGGGTGCTTTTTAGAAGAAACATTTTAATGGTCTCTAGAACATTCAAATGTTTTTGTTACTTAGGCAAGGCTTACCTGATATGGCTGTTTTATTTCATATGTATATATAACTACTTTTCAATAAAAAGCTCACTGAAACATGTACTGCTCTTCTCTTCTGTGCTATGGAAACCTATCTCTAGTCTCTCTACATTATTTGTGCCTCTGGTACCAAATTTTCTGTTACCTTTTTTTTAACATCCAGGAACACATCTACTTCATTAACTGAAGTATATAGTTAACAGGAAGACTTTTATGTTAAGCATATGTACATTTACAAATCATTGCAGTTCTGCAATTCGGTTTCTTTTCTCAGTTCTTCTGGGAATGAGCATTTCATGTCTGTTCAATACTATGAGACAAAATCATTTCCTTTATTTTACTAATATTGAAAGTTTCTTCTGCTTCTATTGTTTTATGCCTGGCCCTTATTAACTTGCAAAACTAAAAGGTTCATTACAGTTCAGGACCTTGTGGCTAAATCTGGAACAAAAAACTAAAAAATTTTAAAAAGTAATTTTTAACTATTGCTTAGGTATATTGTATTTTTAATATTGCAAATTTGGTAAGGTTATGCCAAACAAAGTTACACATACCCCTTTTTATTCCTAAAGTAACAGCAACTCTGAATCTGTAAAGTGTGTTCATTGCATTTTTTTTTCCTGAAAAGTTCTCCCTTTTTTTAAAGAGAAAATTTGAAAACAGAGTTTTTCCCCCTCCACACTTGCAGAATTTTTGGAAATTTTACATTTTCACTATTAAGGGAAGGGCAGTTGCTCCTGAAATGAAAAGAGAGAGGGAGCAAGCTGCCAAAGTTAGCTCCCATTTTCTAAATTGTGGTGCACAGGGAGAAAACTTCACGTCTTTATTAGTTAAATGTGTTTCATGATAAGAATTCCCTTCATATTTCTTGAACATCTTCAGGATATCTTGTCTTCCTATGGGTGGAAGGCAAAGAATTACACAAAAACTTATGCTCACCAAATGGAACCACCTGTTCATTTTTCCACAAACTACAGCCTTCGCTAAAAATACACCTGTTCAGAAACTTGAAAGGACTTGCAAACATCTTCATAGGAGTTGATCTCCATACTTTGCCTCTAGACACATTCTAGTCTCTTGGTATCTTTCTTAAACTGTGATACCCAGAATTGGACAAAGCAATTCAGGTGAAGAACAGAGATGAATCATTACTCCTTCACATATGAACCACATATACTTCTGGTGATGTGATTTAAAACTGTATTAGTCACATTAGCCACAGATGAGCATTCTCCAGATATAGTCCATCAACAAACTGCAAACTCATATAAGAGCAGCAGTGCCTAGAAGCGCTGCTCAACCCTTATACCTACTAATATTTTCATTACATGCTTTGGCTACTTGTCTGTGCTCAGCCCTCTAGACTGCCTCTCCTTCAGTTTCCTATACATATCCGTTTTAAACTGGAACTCATCAGCTCAGCTTCCCATTTTTCTTGCTCACTAGAATGGTTTACTATGGTTTGGGTTTGTTTTATGAAAATCCCTTCTTTTTTATACTCATGGATTTCTTTAGTCTTCGTGAAATCAGTTCTCCCAAGGATCCAGGTGAAAATCTGGCTACACATGGCCTTAACTTTATCCAGATCACTAATCCCAAGATGAAATGGCCATTTCTACTCTAGGTCCCCAACTACTTTCACCTCATTGTCTCATTCTTTTCTAAAGGCAAGGACCAAGCCTCGAACAGCTTGCTCTCCTTATCTCTTCTTCCACCTGGAGGGAAATCCTTCCACCAGCAAGGAATTAAAAATATTATTAAACTTTTCACTGTTAGAGGAGTTCAATTGTCAACAAATGTCAGGGTAACTCAAACCTCCTAGAAATAATACGTTTCTACATTAGTAATCCAATATAGAAAGGCTTCATTCAAGTCTTCTGTCTTGCTTGACATTCTGTAACAGATTCTAATAATGAAATCATTATTACTTTTCTCTCTTTTTACCTCTGTCTCAATAGCTAAATTTCTATGTTCAAATTCATGGATATCCTCCCATTTGTGCATGTTCTTAACATACTATGCCACAACTCCTCCCTTCCTGTTTGGTGTGTTTCTTCAATCCCTACATGCCAATCATGACCCTTATTCCACCCATTTAATAATGCCTATTAAATCCTAGTTGCTTTTCCGTGTTAGGATTTCAAGTTTGTCCTGTTTATATTCCATACGGTACACACTGGTCGAGAGCCAAGAATAAGGAAACTAATGCCCTTCAAATGTTCTGAATGAGAATTCCTATCAGCCTCAGTCAGTAATGGACAATTGTAAAGAAGAGCTGAACTCCAAAATATCTGAAGGATGTCAGGTTATCTACCCTTGATACAGAGACCTCAGAAACCATGGACTGACTGCACACTCCCAACTGCCTCTTTACTAGAGATGTAATATTTCCAGGAATGTTGAAGCCGTGGGGCATAAAAATGTTTTCCCCAATTTTTTTCAAGAAACCATTACATTAGTACATTTTATAGATTCAAAGTCATTCCATTATTTTAGGAACTTAACTATGTGTAATTTTGAATGGCACAAAGTTATCATGTTTGATATTTAAACAGTACAATTTAGGCAGGCAATAATTACAAACAGAAGTTATTACTTTGCTTTTTTATTTTTTTGTTACAAAATCAAGCTACAAAGATCTGAGCTGTAAGCAGCCTGTTTGGTTTTGCCAGTTCATTAAGAACAGGCATGAAACAATAAAAACAGAAAATACCATGAACATTAGTGAAACAGAAAAATTATTTCATCTCTTGTAAGTCTCTGTAGTGTCAAACAGAGATAAAGTATTAATTCCCATGAAAAGAAGATAGAAAAAGAAACCAAGAACACGAATAGCAATGATATGATTCTGTAAACTGAAAAAGGCTTCCTGCTACACAGGGCTTGGGGGGGGGTAAGCAAATATATGAGTACCCCTGTCTTAAATATCTTACTATTTTTGAAGAAAATATTCCATAATCAATTGTTTTTCCATCACTTTTCCAATTTTCAATTTTTCCAAGAAAAAAGGTTTTGGGGAGAAAAAAACAGGGAAAAGATCTTTTTCCCCCTAAGATTTTTCTGGTTTTTCTCCCAGGCCTTCACATCTCTATCTCTTACTGGTCTCACATACATACAAGAGGATATCCACTTGCTGCCCCAGTTTGATTCACACTATCAACCTCAGCATTCTATGTTATGCTGCCATCTAGGAATGAACTGTTCTCCCACATGCAGTTAATTTATAGCCCGATCATAAGGTTTGGGGGAAAAGAAACTCCTGCTAAAAACATTTTTTTTCAAATTCCCATGAGATATAACTCATCTCCATCAGAAGAATTCCATTACGGAAACACAGAGCCTTGTCCAAGAATCCAAACTTTTCCCCAACCCCACCACTAGGCCTTCATCTAACAAGCCATAACCTCACAGTCAACTATAATATGAAGCAACCTGTGTCCGGGAGTATCATGTGCTCCCATTTAGATCAGCAGGAAGGGATTACTGTCAGTGGGCTTGACTAGTCTTGTCAAACTCTATCACATCCTTGATATCCACAAAGGGAGACAATGCACCTCCCATAACAACTCAGGGCAGCAATGCATTGCCTCTGTCCCTCTCAGCAGCAAATCACCAAACATCACACTCACATATCCCCTTCTCAGTGGGACCATAAGTTTCCTTCCATTTAGAAATACTTTGTGTCTTCATTTGTGCTTTTGTGGAGTCTGGGGCAGCTGTTCTTGTTCCAGTGCTGCAGAATCACTATTTTGTGGGTCCAAGTTACTACACAACAGATGTAGAAAGGCCCTGAAATCTGCTACATAGCTTCAACAGCACAATTCTCTGCAAACTCTTCTTGTCTGCAGTGTCTGGATTTTGTCTTTTTCCTTACCAAGTGCTCCTTCTTGTTGTCCCTCCAGAGGCACTTACTGTTCTTTGCCGATTTACTTTTCCCAAGAAGCCAAAGCATAAATAGGCATGTCTTGAGCCCTTTGTACCTTCTTTTCCAGCAAGATACAGCTTGTCCTTGCTGCAAGTTTAGTTCTGTATATCCTCAGCAGGAGAAAACAAGTGAAGCATAGAACTTGCAGATCACCAGAACAGCTTTCTCACTTTTTGAGACCTGTCCTCAAACTTCTGTATGCATACCTCTGGAAGGCTCTCTGCGGCTCCTGCTGGATCTTGAGCTGCTTACTTATAGAACTGTGCACTTGCTCACTTCAACTCACTTACTGACTCACCTCAAGTAGCAAAAGTCTAGGATCATGTGCAAGAGCACACAACAGCATATTCTCCCAGGCCTCTTGCACTGCTCTCACATACAAGCCACTTGCTGCTCCTGTTTGCTTGATCTCAACTGACTTTGCCCATACTAACCTGTCTCAAACTAAAGGTACACTCAGAGATCTTGTTTGCATTGTTTCCACTGAGGGCAATGAGAACGGTGGGTATGAGGGTGAGAACTTTTAAGCGGTACCTTCACTTTTGTAGAAATCTACCATGACTGAAACATGCATGTCTCCATCAATTCAACCAAGCTCTAAGGTATCACTTTATTAAAGAAGATTTGTCTTAGACAAACATTAAATGCTTAAATTTTAAATTTGTTTTTACATTGGCTGATTTTTGAAAAAATATTTTTCATGTTATTCCTCCAGGTTGTTACTGGTAGTTTTGTTTTTAGGCAATTACTTTAAAGGTATTTTATCATGTACAGTAGTAATTACACATGGCTTTTCACTTTAGTGAGGTATTATAATTTGCTGAAACCACTTTATGAAGGCATGACCCTAAAAAGGCAACCCTGAGATCTCTAAATAAACTACATATTTTAAATATTTTTTCAATGTCCACTTTCCACTATTAACTTTGTTAATAAAATGCACAATTAACAGACTACATCTCAGTCTACATAGCAGGAAAAAAATGCTCTGACTGTAGCTGAAAAGAAAACATTTAAAGACATCTTAAAATGACAGGTCTCACAGATTAAAGGAGTTTTAAAGAAGTAGCCATGTTAGTCTCTTGCAGCATAAAAACGAGAAAGGAAGAGGGAAGGAAAAAGGGAAAATAAATGTGACAGCACCTTTAAAACTAACCTGCTTTTATTTTCAGACTAGGTTTTGTAGATATAAACCTACTTTTTTAGATGTACTCAGTACTGCATCCAAAGAACTAGGTTTATATCTATGCAAGCTCATGTGAAAATAAAAACTGGTTAGTCTTAAAGGTGCTACCACATTTCTTTTTCTTCTCCTGTTTCCTACCTTCTTTTTAGATTAAAGAAGGCTACTCTTCTGTCCTGGTTTCCCAAATCAACAATGCAAAACTATAGACATGCCTTAATGAAGAATAAATATTTTTTCCCCAGTAGATCAGGAAGACTGTGTGATTATCTCCTGCTCTTCATGTTATGTTTCATACTATTCATGTTATTTTCTTACATTGCCAGAAACTGTCCTTGAAGTTCCTCTATGTTTGCCTTTGTTTACATCGGTTCTTCAAAGGTAGCAGTCTTTCAAAAGGATTTCCTTTAAATACAGCGAAGGCTTCCTATTTCTAGAATAACCTCTTATGGCAGGAAATATCAGAGGTTGGGGAAGGCTTAATTTGTGCCTTGTATTTCAGGTTTCTGCACAGAAGCAAGCTTATAAACACACACAGCTATTCAAATGTGTCCCTATATGAAAGAAGTCACAATGCCTAGAAAAGATAATCTCAAAAGGACTGAAAGAGTATCTTCCTTTATTAGGAGACAGCAATGCAAATATGTCCAAAATCCTATTTCCTGCATTCCCAAACTCATTTAAATAGTAGGCAACCAGTTGTAAAAGTAAAACTTCCTGACAGTGTACTCAGCCTGCATACAGAAGCATGTTTCCTTCTGCAGAAGATCTACTGCACTAGCTGTGCAGAAGATCGAGGTGGAATAGGGTGAAAAGAAGAGATAAAGGGGGAAAAACAATGTTGTTGTTGTTGTTTTTATTTCCATGGCTATAGAAGCAGATATATTGCTGTCTCCTCAGTTTGGGTCACAACATCACAAATGCAAAGAATTCAACATGTAGATGTGTACATTGATTTTATGAAGCCGCTTCCAGATCTCATAAGATCTGATAGAATGGCTGTGGTGTTTCAGAGGTGAGGGATGTGGTTACCATTGTTTTTAGAAATATATCTTAAATTCTGATGACTGCTGAATTTTAAGACAAATAAAAACCTATGGGAAAAGGAAGAGAACTGACAAATCCAACAGACTTAATGCACAAACATGTACAAATTTACTCATACGAAACAGTGCACACATATACATGTCTATTCAGAAGTAAACAAGACTTAGTCCCATATAAGAAAGATAGAAGACTTTGCAACAGATAAGCCCCCTCTATCTGTTACGTATCAGGCAGAAAGAGACAGATCAACTGCTTATAGATTTATCTATCAAAATGGTAGCAAGGTCAGATGAGCCCATGACATTCAGTTACAATAAACAAAACCACAGGCCAATGTTAGAAAACTTCTTCTTTCTTATATCTCACTGCCATGATCAATTTCAACCGAGAGCACTCTTTCAACAAGATTAAGCTCACACTCTGCATTTCAATATAAGCACAGAGAAATTCTCTCAAAGTTATATGTGCCATTTCTGACATCACAAAGGTCTGCCAAAGTTCACAGCAGAGTATGTTTGACCTGAGTCCCACATTCATTTTTGATGCAGGAAAGCTGCAACTCCTCCAGCACCATATTCACACCCAAGATAGGATATATCTCATTGTTCACTGTGCAGCAGTGTAGAAAACAAAATGGTGCTGCATTGTTCAAACAGTAATTGCAATTGGCTACAGTTTCCACATAAATCTAGCTTTTAATATTAAGCTTTTAAAACAGAAAAAACAAATAAGCCAGTCCTGATACTTAGTGTGCACTGTCAGCTGGACCCACAGAACTTTAGGAAGGAGAACCAGGGGATACCCAAATCAACAGAGTAATAATCTGTAACACAAAATCTTTCATTAAAGAAATAGGTGTTAGGAACATGAAAAAAAGCACACACAGAAATGAGAAACCGATTAAGCTATGTATAATGGTAAGGTGCAAAGATACTAATATGAAAGAGACAATAGAATCAGCAAGGCAAAAGCAAGGGACTAGCGATATAATTAGGAGAAAGATGCACACAGATAAATAGGACAAGTAATAGGACAGACCATAAAAGAAGCCAAGGAAAAAACAGGGAACCATTTGTAAGGAAGATGACTTAACAGGACAGAAAGGAAAATCACCATTAATGTTCTTCTTTAACATTGCCAGAACTATGTCATTCAGTATAGAGTCACTGTGACAAGCATATATGCACTCACAAAAAGAAACGAAAGGCAAGACATAACCTATCAGTATGAAAGCAGCAACTGCATAGGAGCAATGCTTCTGGCTGCTCTAGGACAGTGGCAGCTATGTAACGCTGGAATAATTTGCCCTACTTGGGGCTGTGGGGAATGAAATCCAGCCAGATTGAGTTATGAAAGGGAAAGAACCAGAAAAAACTGACAGATGGAAGGTAATGGCAACAACCCAACATGTGACTCTTTTAAATATCCAAATAATTTTCACAGTTCATGGAAACAATTTTCAGAGAGGCAACTGTATCATTCTGTGGCAACAAACACCTCAAAAGTCTTGTGGTGGCTGAAGGACAGACTTAAGTTTTTCAGATATGACAATTTTCCCACCTCAGAATTCATGGTGTGTTTACCCTATTATGGTTGGGTCACTTAAACCAAAGAAAGAGAAGACAGAGGAAGGAAGTTGTTTCTTCAAGGCATCAACCATTTTCTAAAAAAGGATTCATTCCACAGTCTTTCACCACACACGTATCCTTTTACAAACCAAAGTTACATTTAAATAATATCCCTTACCTCAAAAGGGCAGCACTTAATATTCCATGCTATACCCAGGAATCTTTAAACAAGGACAGAGGCTATTTACCACACCAATCTTTAATATTGCTTACTTATAATTACAAAATATCAGTTAGAAACCAGAAGATACTAAAAAAAAATGCCATTAGGACAACTTCCAGCTGAACAGAAGAGACACCAAATAAAGGCACAAAGTAAGTAATAAGTACTCCAGGCTCAGAGCTAGAAACCAGCATGATCACAATGAATGCAAGCATATTTGCTCTACATAGTGGCTGTCTTATGAATTGTTATTTTATTCATTTATATCCCACTTTTCTCCCGATAATGGGACCCAAAGCAGCTAGCAACATATTTGAAATAATGCAAATTAAAAGCTATACAACAGCATTAATAAAAGTATAAATATAAGATTTAAAAAACCACTTATTTATGAAGTTAAAACATTACAAGTATTAAAATTCATGAAAACACTATATGCAAACCTTAAAAAACAGCATCATGCAGCATTATAAACCCTAGACAGTTTGTATATATCTGAGGGCACAAAAATATTTTGAACCTCCAATGAAAGGACAGCAAGAACAAGGCCCCTGGCCTCTCTAGGGAAGGAATTCCAAAGTCTGGGAGCATTCACTGAAAAGGCCCTCTCTCTTGCTCCCACCAGACAAGCCTGAGAAGGTAGTGATACAGAAAGAAAGACCTCTCCAGAGATTTAAAGAGTTTAAAGAGCTCATAAAGGGAGATACAGCCCTTCAAATAACTTGGACCCAAGACATATAGAGCTTTATCAGTCAAAACAAGCTCTCTGCATTGTGCTTGAAAGAGAACTGACAGCTTGAAAGAGAACTGAGGAACTGTTGCAACAAGTGAGTTGTGTGCTCCCTGAAGCCAGCCCCATTTAACAAGCTGGCAGCAGCTCTTTGGGCCAACCAAAGTTTCTGCACACTTCGCAAAGGCACTGCCACATACAGCACATTACAATAATCCAAATGGGATGCAGGTACCCTCATGGGCAGATCTGACTTCCCCACCAACAGGCATAGTTGGTGCATTAACTTTAACTGTGCAAAAACAGTCCTGGTCACTGCTGAAACCTGGACCTCCAGGCTCAGAGTCAAATCTAAGAGTACCCCAAAAAAGTGAACCTATGTTTTCAGGAGAAGCCTAGCTCTAATATAGGCTGAATCCCTATTCTCATATCTGTCTTTCAAGTGACCAGGAAAACCTGTGTCTTGTCCAGATTAAACTTCAATTTGTTCACCCTCATCCAGTTTATTACAGTTGTTAGGCAACAATTTAGCACAGGAACAGCTTCCTTGGAATTAGGTGAAAAGGAATAATAGAGCTCGGAATCATGAGCATACTGATGACATTTAACCCCAAAACACTGGACTACCTCTCACAGAAGTTTCATGTAGATGTTGAATAGGGACAAGACTGAACCCTCAAGGACTCTGCAAGTCAATGGACAAGGGGTTGAACAAGAATCCCCCAGCACCACCCTCTGGGAGTGCTCCTCCAGGAAGGAATGGAGCCACTGTAGAACAGTACCTCCAAACCCCATCTCAGAGAGGCTACTCAGAAGAATATTATGGTGAATTGCATTGAAAGCTAGTGAGAAGTCCACCAGAACCAACAGGGACAGACTCCCTCTGACCAGTTCCCTGAGCAGGTCATCCTCCAAAAAGACCAAAGCTGTCTCCATCCCACTACCAGGCTTCAAACCACACTGAAACGGATCTAGATAATCTATCCCATCCAGAAACCCCAGGAGCTGAGAAGCCCCCAACATGCTCTAGTACCTTGCCCAAAAATGGAATATTGGAGACTGGCCTATGATTATCTAGTATAGTACGATCCAAGGAAGAGTTTTCAGAAGAGGTTGTACTACAACCTCCTTCAGATATGTTGAGATCCTGCCTTGTTGTAAGGAGACATTATTCATTTCTTTTTACCCACTCAGCCAGTCTTCCTCTGGCCCTTTTAATTAGCCAGGAAAAACAAGAGTTTAATATACAAATGAACTATAGTGTCTCACATCTGCCCCACCACTGGAGGTAACAAAATAATCAATCCATACTTACCCACCACTGGACATAACAACGTAATCAGCCCATACTTCAGGTGGGTGCAAGGGGTCTACATATGGACATACAGGACTGCAAGATCAGAGCTAGCAGAAAATCCATTAATCTGTCCCTAGATCCATATGTGCAATATAGCCAGTTAAAAACTTACTAAGGTTACAGACTACAGTTTGGGAACCATATGGTATGAAGATCTACAGAAGTGTTTCCTTAACAGTTGCACATGTTTCATTTATTAGCTGGGGTTCAAATATAGCTGATAGTTTTCCAGGAAACACTATTTTAGAGAGGATGTTGATTACTACTTGTCTTCAGTTGTGGGGAGGGAGATTTACTGAAAGAATGGTGGGGGCGACTAGAATCTGGTATGCCTTTCCTACTCATTTGTAACCTTTCTTATCTAATAACCATATGAATTTTTTTCTAGTTTAATCATCAGCATTCAGATAACCCTCAGATTCAAGCCTGGCAGACGAACAGGTGTGGTGGGAAGCCCATTTCCAAATTCTGGGCACCATATTACCATTACATAGTGGTGTTGAAGGGAGAGAGCCAGTTTTCAGGGAGGAAATGGATGCCTAACATGCCTAAGTGTTCCCCCATCTGTCTCTTTTCTATGGAACACTCCCTGCAAACAGCACCATCACAAACATGAATCTGGAAGACCAGCTATAAGAAAGTAATACCAGAGGTGAGCCTGAGTAAGGGTTAAGTACATGCAATCCATCCACTACTTCTCTGCAAATGACTATCTTCGAAAACTGATTTACAACACAGAAATGGTACCAGCTGAATTGAAGCAAGACTTTGCCATAAATGGGTAATTCCATTAGAGGAAGACCAACATCCCTTGCAAGCCTGATAGTTTCTCCAGCTCTGAGATTTTTTTTTTCATTCAATAAACCAGCCTAGTAAAGAGTACCGTCTCATGGATATTTACATCCCCAGCTGCAAACTCCAGTGTCTCACTCTATACCATCTTCCATAATTCCTGTAAGGCTTCAATCTTCCAGCTGTTTTTCAAAACCACTTGATCCTGTTGTTCCTTTTCCTGAATTCAGCATAATCTTTCTCCACAATCTACCAAGTACTCACTGCATGGCACAAGTCCTTCCCCACTGAGCTATGCATGCACAGCTATTACATTGTGAAACTAAACTATGTTATTAACTCAATCTCTGAATGCTACAAATGGCTCATGTACAGAGGCATATTTAGCGTAAACAGCACCTGGGACAACTATGGGAGTTGCACCTCTACCTTTGGGGCTGCTTCCTCTTCCTCCTCTGCTAAATCTTCAGCTTTTTTGTGCCCATCGGCATTTGCACCTAGGGCATGTGTCCTACTTGCCCCACCCTAGGTACACCTCTGCTCAAGTGATATTTCCACCTATCTGCAGAGTAGCTATATACAGGCATCCTCTGCTTTTCATCGACTTATTTTTCAGCCCTCTGCTCTTTTGATGGTTGTAAATTACAGACAGATTCTGTTATATCAACAATGGGTCTGCTCTTTCAACAATTCTTCTTGCCCATGGAGGCTCAACTGGGATCATGTGCATGCTGCTTGCAAAGCTAAGTGAGAGGGAAGAAAAAAGGTGGCAAGTCAACTAAGAGACTTTGCAAGCAACATGTACAGTTGGAGCCTCCCTATTTCCCAGTGGGTACCACTTTTCAACCAATTCTGTTTTCTCAGTGCTCTAGTCCTTAACCATCAGATAAGCATGGGATGCCTGTACTACTACTGAACACAACCAACTCTGAATCAGAATGCTATATGGTGTTCAGCAGTAATCCTCAAATTGTAAATTTCCAGACGCCACACTACAGATCACAGAATCTTTTACCACTAGCTACATGGACTGGGGCTTCAGGGAGCTGAAGTCCAACAACATCTGAGGATTTTAGCAAAACTACATAGTTGGTAATTACTGGATTCTTGTGAAAACCACACTATTTGACAAAATCACAGGGTTCTTGTTGAAAGCATACTATCTATTCTGTGTTAGACAAGCATGGGTAGAAAGGAGACGTCACAGATGAACAGATCAAAATAAGGTTAGAGGTTGCCCCCAAAGAGATATACTAAAACAGAGGGTTAATATGGGACAAAGGTGGGTAGAACAGAACAAACAAGGGAGCTGGAGACCTTTAGAAGAACTAAAATGAAGCACAAGGAGCCAAAATATACAGAGCCAAAGGAAAGGAGAGCATAATCATAGTAACCACGGAACAATAAATCTGGCAGAGCACACCAAACTCACTGATGAAAAAGAAACATAGTTAGAAAGGAGGCCAGCAAAGAAGCAGTTTTATTTTATGTACTGGTTTTATTTTAAATGTTGATACCTGTTACAGAGCCTGCACAAGGGGCAAGTTAATTTAAGTTAAATAATATTTGTTCTGGCTGGCTGAACTAACTGGTCCCTATGGAGAGAATAACTACTTTGCCTCCACAGCATAGAAGCACTTGAAAGCAGGGAGCAGTAAAGTTATGACAATTAAGGGAGAACTAAATGGGCTTTTATCGCTTTCTATATTATAGCAGCAGGCAGGTGAAACTGGGTTGAACTGACTTCATTTTAAAATTATTTATTTACTAATTTTAACACGAACAATCTAATTCACAATCAAAATAATATACAATCAGAAAAAGAAAAAGCATAAAGAAAGAAAAAGGTAGCATTAAGCTAAAACACAATACTAGTACATTGAACACTAACTGAAACTCTAAACACTAACTTATTGAAACACAAAAGGGCTCTGATCCAAACCAAACTGCAATGAAAAATAATAAAAAGAAAAATTATATAATCCTACTATTACAGATACAACTCAGTAACCCTACTAGAATTACCAGTAACCATAGCCACAGATCTTTGCATTGTTGGATTTCTTGTTGCTCAAAAAGTTCATGAACGCTTGAGTTGCACTGATTTCAGATGGAAGCAAGTTACTTATCATACACCTGCTGCCCAGTACTTGGGTAAATTGGGTCTAATTTAGATAATGATTATTTTATATTGTGAAATGTTGCACCAAATCCTTTCCCAAAGCTTTGAGCTAGAAAGACACAATAAATCTGAACAAAGAAACAAAACAGGCAGCCAGTGCAGGATTCTCCATTTCCACCCAACATACACAAACACACTACTTTTCATGTCTTACAAGCAGAAGACATGTATAAACTTTCTAGGACAAGGACAGGCAGTTCTAAATACAGCACAGAAAGCACCAAGAAACCCTAGTGGTATGACCTCTTAGTAAACAATTTTTAGCCTCAAACAGGCATGATACTAAGTTTGGAAAAGTTACATCTTTGGACTATAATTCTCAGACTCCCAACTCCCAGAAAGAGTAATTTTTCCAAGCTCTAACAATAACTCAAAAATAGACATCCTTGTTTGTTTTAAAGCAATGATTCTCAATTGTGGGAGCTTGAGATGCTTTGGATTTCAACTCCCAGAAGCCCCAGCCAACCTGGCCAATGACTAAGGATACTAAAGGTTGAAGCCAAAAACTTCAACAGGGTCATTATTAGCAAATGCTGCTTTAAAGAATGCCAAAGAATCCTGTCTTGCTCTATAAGGGAGAATTCCCACAAGTGCATCCACATGCTATTTTCCAAAGTCTGTGGTGTTTTGGAGGCAAGTGTAATCAGGGAGAATTAAATTAGAAAGAAAAAAAAGTTTCTCTCCAGCTGACAAGCAACTACTGGTACCAGGGACTGTCAGTTTCTGAGAACCACTGTAACAGCAGCATCCAACAAAAACAGCCCTAATCAGAGACAAGCAGAAATACTCAACATCATCCCTCTTGCCTTCCTGGACTGGTTAGAATTCCATAAATGTGAGTTTCTCTGCACTGAGGAAACACTTCTAAACACTGAATTCCACGGCCAGTAAGCTACGAATAATTATTAGAATCTGCATGTTGATATACCATTCTTTCTTCAGGGAGTTTAAAGCAATTTAGATGACGTTCACAAGCAGTCTCCCATCATGCATTGATCAGGCTGAGCTCCGTTTAACTTTAATTACACAACAGCATAACGTGCCCCCAGGAAATTTTCTGGTCTATGACTATGTATCATATGAAAAGTGGTCTAGTTTTACAGCTGTTCTAGGAATTTCAGAAATGATCCATCGGAAGTACATGAGACACTAAAACAAAACAAAACAAAATGAACAAAAACATGATAGAAGTCCCAAATGCTATTGTTAATAGTCTTACAAATGCTGCAGGTCCTCACAGACTAAGTTGCTGGGCTTTTGGTTCCCTTCTGATACAGCCTTTTTCAACTGGAAAATGAAAGTTAGCACAACACCAGTAGGAAAAGTGTTTTGCAGGCCTTCCAGGAAAAAGATCTATAAACATTTAAAACACTCAAGGCATGGGTTATCTGACTGGCTAGGTTTGCTACAAGGCCAAAAGTGGAAGTTAAAACTCTTGACTATTCACAGCTCAGTTGCCTCTTTCTGGTGACAAACTAGAATACATACAGGTGCAAAAGCAGGCAACAGGAAAGAGAAATGATGCATGGAGTGTACAGAGGGGTGAGCATATCCCCCCTCTTAATATTTTTGCAGTGCTAAACCTATTCCAAACTCCTAGTCACTCATTCTCCTGCACACAAAAGGGTAAACTGCTTCTCCTGGAATCCTTAAGGGAAGGCAATTCACCTTTTAAACAGGTTGCAGCCACCCCTCTACAGTATAATGTAAAAAAAAATTTTTCAAAACCAGAAGTGGACTTTCAATGACACCATATACCAACTAGGTAGATGAAACAGCATATAAGGATAGTTTGATGTAATGGGTGGGAAAGAAAGGAAAAATGTAACATAGAAATGTGGTATAAGGGAAACATATCTGGAGAAGTTCCTAGGCTGGGTAGGAATGATGTGAAATAATTAACAACTTCAGAAGATAAACAAGCTTGCATCAATTCTGCAAAATAACACTTGTAACTTTTGTAAAGGAACTGCCCTAAGAGGTAGAGGGACTGTAGTTTAGTCTTTTTCAATTTGACTCCTCTTTCCTTATCCTGTATTTTGTGGCGTTTACAACCATGTCAGCTAGAAATTCAACAAGGCCGCCAGAATTCACAAATGTGCTACAAGTGGGCCACATGTTACCCAATTCCACATTAAAATTCCATGAGGACACAATTCATGAACAATACACTATGAAAGAAAGTAACTGCCCAACAAGAGACAATAAATGCAGACCCTATATTATTGCTCCCATTGATATCTTTTTCTTCTCTGACTTTCCTCTTGTACATCATAGCTTGTACATGAAAATTCAAGTTCGCAATATTAGGGGGAATGTTAGGCAGCCATGATTTTGAAAGTACTATAGTAACACAGTTGTATCATAAAACAACACATATGTGCAATGGATACAGAAGAACCAGCCATTTCAAGCCCCTTCACATAAGCTTTAAAAGCATGGGGGGGGGGGAGAAAGAGAAATATAATAGCTCTTCTTATTCAGAACAAATACACAGGATATTTCAAAGGGAACTATTCTGATCAAACAAAGAAAAAGTGAACCAAATAGCTTCAAACATTCATTCTTCAACAAACAGGGATCATTAGTAAGTACTGCTAGCAAAAACTGCAGCATCAATCACAGGTCTGGATTTTACAAAAAAAATTTGAATTGGAACTCTTTGCAATGCTGTAAATTGAGCATGATCTCATTTGGCTTGTTTACTGGGCTTTAAGGTCCCACCATTTCATTTGGACTGAAATGCTCGATTTAAAAAATATTAACACATTTACATCTAACTCTAACTGCTGCACCCTTTAATAACAAATAAATAATCTTTCTAAGGGTCTACTCTAGTTGGGACTAGGAGCAGGATTTAGGCCTTAAGCAGGATAAAAAAAAGTTTTCTGTGGAAATTTTTTCCTGGGATACTCATCTTTAGACTTTTACATGTACTTCTCTTATATTGTTTGTTTAAGGGGGAAGAGCACTAAAATTTTTGAGACATTGATTTTAGAACACTCAAAAAATTTCATGACATGATAGAGCTGTCCACCCATCTACTTCCCAAAAGAGATTACCTGTCTTCTACTGAGGTCACTCTGGAAACTCTAGTTTCACTACCACTATTTGTAGAATCATCTGTCTAATATTATATTAGCATCCATCCATTATCATTAATGAATTCTATGAAACAATTGTCTCTTTAAGCATTCCAAATTTTCCACAGAAAAACTTAGCACTGGAAAAGTCTCTCCCACACATCATTGCCATCAACAATGCCAAAAACTGTCTGCAAACAGCAAGAGCATTTCAGATAGCAGGGTACTAGCCTAACAACAGTACTAGCCTAACAACAGTCCAGTCTTACATAAAAGCAACACTTTACTTGTTTTGTTTTGTTTTAACTAACCCACAATCCATAGGAACCTGTGTGTCACAGGGTACTCTGAGTGTTTGATTTATCCCATCTCCATTCAAAAAGGATTGCTTCTCTCACATATAGAATAAAAAGCTATGGTCAAGATAGCTAGCAGTATGAAAATTTGGCAATGGGAGGAGAAATGTTACTACGAGGACACTGCCTCAAGCCTTGATAATCAAGTTTTCTGGCCAGCAATTCCTGCTCATTGCAAAGTTTACATCTCCAAAGGCCTTACTGTCACCACGATGCATCATGCAATATTGATTGATGGGGAAAATTATGGGGAAAACACACAGTAGTCAGGGAAAGGGATAAACAGAAGCCAGTGCTATATTTATGCTAATTGTGGTTAAATGAATGTATGATGGTATCACAGTATGTAATGTTTCCCCAAATACTATTACACAGTTGAGCTTCTGGTGTTACCCACTTTGTGGGTCACACTATAGCCAGTCCTGAGCAAAGCAGGGCAACTGCCTAGGAGCAGGGTAAATTTTCCCGCAGACTCTACACAGGCTATACCTCCCCACAGCAAGTCCCTTTTCCTCTGTAGCCCCTCTCAAAATGGCAACCAGTTGTGACATCACTCCCTGTTAACATTTTGAAAGGCACTACAGATGCAAATAGAGGTATCTGAAGTAATGGGAGGTTTTGGAGGGCTGTGTGGGTGGTATATTTTCTCATATTTTCATTTTTATCTTTGGGAGTTTTTTTTTGGGGGGGGGGTCTGTGATTTTCAGTCAAAAATTGAATTTTGCCAAGATATTTTTTTAAAGGGCTTAAGGTATTTGGTGGAAGAAGTCTAGGGGGGTACATGTATCCTATGTGCCACATGCTCCCCCCTCCTTGGTCTAAAACCATTTAACATGGTACAGTCTATTCTGTTGTATACCGTCCTTTATCCCCAAATATGAGACTAGGGGTGGCTTAAAAGACAAAAACAAAAATAAATCATGAAAGGTGAATTTATGATAAAAAATCAATTAAAAATACAATTATTGAAAAGAAATACAATTTAAAATGCCATGTAATTGAAAACATACAAAACACTCTTAATGACATATTAATCCATCTATAGAATTTGCTGGGCAAGAAACAAAATGCTGAAAACTTTTCTGTACTAGAGATTCCTTAAGAGCAGTGATGTTAAATACATAATACAAGAAGGCAGGCAGGCCAGTCAGCCATTGCTTTTGCTCCAATTATTCCAATGGACAGTGGTAAAACCTGTTCGCTGAAGTCAAGTTTCCAACACAAAAATCTGCTATTGTCACTTATGCTATATGGTTAGTTGCTTGGACTTACCAGGAGATCCTAAAATTAATGAAAGTACTGACTTTTCCCTACAAAGCCTAAACATAGTTTTGCAAATTCCTGACAAACAATACAATCAACACTGGTATTGTGTGCATTACAGGTTCAGTGTGAGAGAAAAATCTAAGCCAGAACATCTGACAGAGTGGGTCTCAAAGTTAAAACACAAACCATTTGGGGGCCGGCATAAGCTCTTTCTTCTTTGATTCCTCCTATAATGTTCTGGCCTGGCTATGATCCAGATTTAACACCCAACTCATTAAGGGGGCTTTACCTGTGACAATATAGACAAAATCTTCCCCGTATCATGCATACGTGGCTGGACTTTACAACTTTAAACTATAGATGAGGATCAAATGTTTGAATACTCCCTCCACACTCAAAACTAACATGTCTGAGAGGAAGGTCTCATTTAGTCTTTCACTTGCCAAGCTTGAATGGAATATGCAAGATATACAGCAGTCCCTCCACATTAAAGAGGGTTCAGGGCACAGAACCCTTGCGAAAGTGGAAAAACCACACATAACTCTGCCCCTGTGATTCCCCTCCCATCGCCTTCTGGAGCTCCCCTCCTCCCATTCCTTTGCCTCTGGCCTCATGCTGGGGCAGGGGAGTTATAACTATAGCAGGCTCATTGAAATGAATAAGAAATGACAGTCTCCACTTACCAGACCTCCCAGGGAAAGGAGTTCCTTAACTTGGGAGCAGACAAAAAGAAAGAATCTCTCGTATCCTCACCAGAAGTGTCTGGGATGATGGGGTAAGAGAGAAAGCCTTACTCTGCAGATCTTAAGAGCACAGGTAGGCTTATAGGGGGAGATACAGTTTTTCAAATAGTCTAGACCCAAGTCATGTAGGACTTTAAAGATCACAGTCAACACTCTGAATTCTTTTTGGAAACAGATCACCAGAAGTTGCCTTCTGACTTCATCTGAAATTATACACTTTGCCCACTCCGGATTTGGGGCTTCTTTCAAAATTCTCAACATCAAGGGCTGAAAAGAAATCACTTTGTTCTTGCAGTGAAGGGCTGTTTTGGCCTTTCTTAGTTTTTGCTTCAAGAAAAAAACAACCTGCTCTGCCCCTCTTTTTCTTTCAGTCCTTTTTCTCAGAAAGCCACAAAAGAATTCTGCACCTTCTAAGACAACTGGTTTCACAGAACAGTTCTCTGAATTATCCTTCTGTAGCTTAAATTCACCACTTCACAACCTAATTTTTTTTAGTATGTCTCATTAACGCTCTATGGAACAATCAACCATTTCCAAATAGCTATTATTCTGGACTTTAAGCCAGTACTGCAAATTAACTTTACAAAAAATAACTAGTGTCTGTTATTTTACAAGTCTTCCTGCCTGCATAAATCATCAGTGTTAATAATGTGTGTTTGAAAAGAAAACAAGGAGCCGTTTACAAAAGGTTCCCTGCCTTACCACTTAAAAGCCATTCATGCTGATCAGGGCTGATCAGCAGAAGGGCTCTTTAGAAGTCCTCCTTCAACTTGTTACTCCCTCCCTCACCCTGCATGCTATACAATCAACAGCTCACACTGGCCGCAATGGACAACCTACCCAGAAATCTCCACTCTACTTGGTGAGAGTTACTGATCATCATAATATGGAATGGCATTACTCGACTGTAATCATCACCATCATCTAATTGGCTTTATTTCCATTCATATAACACTCTGTCCCTCTCTTTCCCTCTGCAGTTACTCACTGCTAACATAAAACTGAGTAGACCGATCTCTCTCCCCAAAATTATGCTGCTTTTTATTCCCTGCATGCCAACATATAACATCAAGGCATGCCTAGAGGTTTCACACCCGCTCCCCAGAGCTTAGGCCTCAACATACTCCATAAAGCAATGGAAGACCTTCACTCTGACAAGTTACCATGGATGAATAAAGAATATACTTTCAACAGTCTTTCAGGTGATGGGAGTTACATCCACATGCTATATTACTGGTTTTATATGTTATCCATCCTGCACTTTTGGCTATTTGGTGGGTTAACAATTAAAAAAAAAGTCTTGATTAATCCAACAGTATGTGTTTCCAAGGTCATTCAAGTGATCCTGATTTCTATTCCTAGAAGTTTAGTTATGTTTCTTTAGGTAAGTTACAGATGTAACTCAACATAGAAAGTATTTCTACGTGTCAAAAACAATGCTTTCTAGAAATTTAAAGGGCAGGCTAAAATCTGTATCTGTATCTGGAAGTCTGACCAGATGGTCATATTTAATACAGGAAAATATCTTGAATAACTGTGGAGCACAACTTTCAGCAGCTACAGCCTTGTCCTCCGTTGCTGTACAGTTGACAGGTGAAGAAGCATCTGATGAATTTTTTGTGTACGCAACAACCCAAGAAGGCAGAAGTAAGATCAGATACCGAGCAAGCTTATTTTAGCTCAAGTAATTTCCCAGTGACAAAGCAAATTCCAAAATGGTCACTATGCCTTACATTTCATCCCACACCTTCATAGAATCATAGAAACGTAGAGTTGGAAGAGACCACAGGGGCCATCCAGTCCAACCCCCTGCCATGCAGGAACACCCTCAAAGCACTCCCGACAGATGGCCATCCAGCCTCTCCTTAAAAACCTCCAAGGAAGGAGACTCCACTACACTCCGAGGCAAGAGATTCCACTGCCGGACAGCCCTGACTGTCAGGAGGTTCTTCCTGAGGTTCAGGCGGAATCTCCTTTCCTGCAGCTTGAATCCATTGCTCCTTGTCCTGGTCTCTGGAGCAGCAGAAAACAAGAATCATACTTACTATTCTCCAGTCCTCGTTCAAATTATTTGATAATAATTCGTTCACCACTCGCGGATGAAGAAACAAAAGTGGGCCTCTACTTATATTTCTACCCTGCCTCAAAAGGCTCCGCATTTCCCACTGTAAACTCAAAAAGGAGCATACGCGCAGCAGCTGAACTGTGCAATGGAAAAGGTTTCAGGAGCACAGGGTCAGAAGGCATCCAAGGGCCATTCAGTGCATCTCCACCAAAGTGCATAAACGTCCATTCACTAGAAGCCAACCTCCTTTACTTTCACTGGACTTCCCAACAACTTCATACCAATACTCTTCAGCCACCGGAGGCGACCAGATCCCAGCTGTTTTGAGATCCGGCACCACCTCCATCCTCCCATCACCACAATGACAGCAGGCCTGCTGCTCCCACCCACATGCTCCAGCTTCTAGGAAGGGAGCCAGGATGAGGAGCTCTTACCTGTTGGCCTCAAGGAGTAACTTCTGCCACTTTGTTCCCTGTTAGGCTGAACAGGAGGGAGCCACTGGCCCCGGCAGGTGCAGTGGGTGGAGAGAAAAGCAGTTACCAAGAGAGATAACTCTCCACCACCGTTTCTGGTCCCTCCTCTTCTTCCTTCCCCCTTGTGAAAAGCGGCAACAACACTTATAGCTCACTATTTGGCAGCATGTCTCCCTCTTGCAATTCTTTCCCCCTTGCGCAGCTGCAGAGGATCATTATTCCGCAAGGCCCCTGCAGCAACATCGTGCGCAGGCGCAACAGGAAAGAGGTGGGGGCGCGAGGAAAGGAAAGCCAGGAAGCTGCAGGATGTGACTGTTCCTCTTTCACTCCCTGTGCGCAAGCGCAGAAGGTCGGCACGCCACACAACTCTTGGCACCGCATGCGTGCCCCGAACTTCACCTGTCCCTCCCCTTCATACGCGGCGTTTCCGTATACGGCGCCTGCGCAGCCTTCCCCACACGTTTGCATAAATGCGCATGCGCCACCATATCAATGTAGGACATCACGCCAAGACGCATGCGCAGCTCCCCTCCAAGCGTTCTTTCCCTCGGCCCCGCCCCTTCTCTCTGCGTCAGGCCGTTTGGGCTCATTACTCTGCAACCGACCGGTCGCGAGCGTTATGTATTTCTTCCGTTGCCCCTACGACTTCGTCGATCGTATTCGTCACCCGCTCCACCTCACCTGATCGCGATATGCGGTGGCTGCGGCCGTTCCCTTGTGGTCTCCTCATAGCGCCCTGACCCGACACATCCGGGAGTCTTGCGTGACGTTGACACGACGCTTCTTTCATTCAGTGGAGGGAGGAGGTGAAGGGGAGGCGGGGTTATTGCGCATGCGCAGTAAGGGCTCTGTCGCGGGAGGAAAATGGCGGGAAAAAAATGCAACCTGTTGAGATTTCAATATTAAGGGAGAAAGAAGGAAGAGTAAGATGCGTTTGGTGGTACCGTTGATGGCATGGAAGAGAATGAGGCGGGGCGATAACAAAGATAAACCCACGTTCCTCCTGAGTATTTAAAGCCCTGCTTTCTTTTGTTTCAAACAAATATGCAAAATATTCAGGTCAAAAGCACGCGCAGCCCTATTTTTATTTTTGAGGGGAGTTGTTGTGAAGTAGCTATAAAGAAGGTAGAAATAAATGACAGTAAAGCTTCATGACCGTCCTCCCACCGAATGTATCGAAGATGGCTTTGCAGTTTAGGGCGGGGCCTCACAGGGCCCCTCCCTAAACTGCAAACCCCGAGATTCCCTTGGATGATGGAAGTGGAATGATAGCGCTATAACAGTCTAATGCGGAAACGGCCTGGGTTTAACCACATCCGGGAGAAAGACACAGTTCTTGTTCTTTTATCACAGTCCTTTAATGCCAGTTCTTAATCTTTTCTCCTCTGGTTGTCCTGGACTTCTGAGGTTCAGAATGACTGACTGGATGGGCTGTGAAGTCCAAAACGTCTAGAAAACCAGCAGTGCTCTCAGCCCAGACACAGCAAGTGTGAGCAGGAACAGCTGCAGTCAGCCCACCGTATTTCACAGATTTTTATTATTTGTGAATTTCTACAACCCTGCAACTTCACATGCTTCTTTTCTGGGGAAACCTTGCCTCTCTGCAGCTCCGATCAAGGTCACGCAGCCCTTTAAAAACCCACCTCTGGTCACTGTCGTGCCTCCTCCTCCACCAGCTGCTGCATGGCCAGCTGAAGATGAGTTGCAGCCTCATTTCTCAACACGACAAACACTCACCTGATGCCCTCCCACCCAAAGGAGGAAATGGGCAAGAGAGACAAAGTGTAAGCCCACCATGCTGACCCACTACTTTTCCCTATCCTGATTTAGACCCCGAGTGCCTGCTATCCCCACCGTGCCTCAACTGGCTCTCCACAGATGCTCACACAGATTCTGATATCTGCCATTTTTCCATTTCTGTGAAGATCCTGTGCCCAAACCCTAGCAAATATGGAGGGCCAACTGTACTCTTAAGTGGGAGGAAAACAACAGCTGCTGAATTCTGAGCTACAAAAATGAAAGGGGTTCTGCATTCGTTTGTTACTGCTGCAGGATATCAAGGGCATGTTTCCTCAAAACTAGGTCCTTCTACTTAGCTTAGGTCTTACTCCCACGTGAATAGAACTGCGGCAAGATAGAGAACCTGTGGCACTCCAGAAATTCTTAAACTGTACTCCCGTTTCCCCTAACTGTTGGTCATTCTGAGGGGAACTGATGGGAGTTGGAGTCCATCACCATTTGGAAGGTTCCTGACTTCTGCTGCAAGGCCTAAGTGACCCTTACCTTTGCTCCCTTTATGAAAACCGTGCCCTATGGGGATAGACTTAGGGAGCTGGGTATGTTTAGTCTGCAGAAGAGAAGGTTAAGAGGGGACATGATAGCTATGTTTAAATATTTGAAGGGATGCCACGTAGAGGAAGGAGAGGGCTTGTTTTCTGCTGTTCCAGAGACCAGGACAAGGAGCAATGGATTCAAGCTGCAGGAAAGGAGATTCTACCTGAACCTCAGGAAGAACTTCCTGACAGTCAGGGCTGTCCGGCAGTGGAATATGCTGCCTCGGAGTTTAGTGGAGTCTCCTTCCTTGGACGTTTTTAAGCAGAGGCTGGATGGCCATCTGTCGGGAGTGCTTTGAGGGTGTTCCTGCATGGCAGGGGGTTGGACTGGATGGCCCCTGTGGTCTTTTCCAACTCTACATTTCTATGATTCTATCCTTTGAATTAATACTTAACTGCATTGTGAGGACAGGGAAAGCTTTGCTGCAATTGTGAATTAGGTCTTTTTAAAAATCCCTTTCATGTTGACACCTTTGCCATGATGTGGGTGAGGTTAGGTGTAGAAGACTGCTGGTTGACTTTGTTTCTGAGTATTTTGTGCTACTTTTCTTATTTTTACATTGTTAGCTGCCTGCGGCATCTCTAGATGGGAAAGCAGGATGTAAACTGGCTAGTAAAAGAAATGCAAAAATAAATTAAAAAATTAAAATATAATATTTGACCAATAAAATAAAAAAGGTGGGAGAGTTGGTGGCCCTACTGTGAAGAAAGAGATTGTGAGTAGACAGTGATTAGCTGTGTTGCATATCCCTTCTGGGATGGAAGAATCTGGACTGGTGGCTATTCCTATAACTATACAGATTTAATTTATACAAAATTATTTCTTGTTTTAGGATAAATTCATTTCTAATAATTTTAGAATTTTTACCAGATTCAGTCATAATAAATGAGCCACAAATGCTAGATGGTTTATTTTTCCTCTATCTACTTTCCAGTAGAATATGAATTATTTGTTAATTTACTGTATAGCCCAATGGTTCTTAATCTGGAGTTGAGGGACCCCCAGGGGTCTGCAGTGCCCTCATAGCAGGGCCACAAAAGGTTCAAAGGCTGCTCAGCCCATCTCTCCACAACAGAGCAGCCATGTGACAGAGCAAAAGGAGACAAGCAGACCAGCTAGCTGGCTGGGCCTGTGTGTTGGCTGTCATGTGGCTGCTCTGCTGCAGGGAGAAGGCAAGTTCAGCAGCTGAGTGACAGTGGATCTGACAGCCACCCAGCCAGTGCTTGCCCTTCTTCTCTCCTTTAATGTTTTTATTTCGTCTTCAAGCAATATAGATTTAAAATTTTGTAACTTTGGAACCATCTTATGTATACTCAGTATCTAGTAAGGTGGACCAATCCAGAATGTTTTGCTGCCTGAGGAGAAGCACTAAACATCACCTTCCCTCCTAGTGTAAATGTGCATAGTACTTGAGACCAGCAAGTTGTTTGGGCTCTGAACTAGAAAATTTAATAAGTCATCTATTCCTTCTTGGCAGAAATATACAACAATAATATAATAAGTAAACTAATAAGTAAAGTAAAAGTGCTGTTCTTTCATGCAACAAGGATGCAAATATACTGTTGCCATTGTTGAATAGACAGGGCTATTAGCTGCTTCTGTTTACTGACAATAGTAATCCTTACTGCAGCCAAAAAGTCCCAATTATTGCAGTAGGATTCTGTATGTTGGACTAGAATTCTATTTGTGCCTTCTGTTTTTTGGAGTGGCGCATAACAGTAATGGGGAAACAGCAGAGAAATTTGTCTGTATCAGGAATGAAAACTGGGAACCAGTAGTTCAGGAACTTTTTAGGAAAGGAACTGTTTTTCCAGGAACAGAGATGGGTGTTGTCACTACTTACACCATTTTGTGGTTATGGCCATTTACCTGCATATCTCTGCTTCTCACTTTGGTATAAGGCCAAGTAACAGAATTGTGTGGAGTAGTGGTTTTAGCATTGGACTACAAGGCTAGAGACCAGGGTTTGAATCCATGCTCAACCATGGAAACCACTGGGTGACCTTGGGCAAATCACACTCTCTCAGCCTCAGAAGAAGGCAAAGGCAAACCCCTTCTGAACAAATCTTACCAAGAAAACTGTGGTAGGGTTGCCTTAGAGTTGTCATAAGTCAGAAACGACTTGAAGGCACATGGCAACAACATGTACATGTTCCATCCTGTAAACCATGGAGCCATTTTCAGGCAATCTGATCAACCAAATATAGAAATGAATCTCCTCACATGAAAAAGAAGCTCTGTCCACTTGTGTTGGAAGAAGTGAGAGGCTCATCATGCAACATGGGAGTATGTATAGAACCTCATCTATTATCTCATTTATTTTCCAATTCGTTTTTTTCCAGTACTGTGTTAGGAATTATACGTGTTCTGTCCATTAATACAGCATCAACCTTCAAGTCACCCTATCATCAGGGATGTGTCTTCCTTGACTGAGTCTATCCATCTGTAATGTGGTTTTCCTCTTTTCCTGCTGCCTTCTACCTTACCAAACATTATTGTCTTTTCTAGTGAATCATGTCTTCTCATTGTTACCCCACTGGTAAACCCTATCCTGGGGTCCACAATTTTTAATATCAAATATAGTTCATCATGCCAGAGAGGTTGCCTGGATGAGCACGTAGGCAGCAACAGTCAAATGACCGAGAACTAGGTCAGGCCAGTAAAATCCCCAGTCACGTAGCCCGAGGAGACCTCAAGCTGTGCAAACTCATGGTAAACAAATGGTCCTCAGCCACAGAGGAGCCAACTTGAGAGAATTAGCATGTTTTCCCTAAGTTGAGCACTTATGATTCCAGAAAAATCTTCCAAGGCAAGGACCATCTACATAAATTTACAGTACAACTCACTGCAAGCGAAGATCCTGAAACATTGGCAACACATTGTAAAGTCATCATGCAAAACGAGTTGCCATTGAGCTTTCTTTCTGTTGCAGTGTCTATTGTTCTTCCCCGGGAGAGGATTTGCCCTTGGGGTACATTTTCCCCTACAAGTAGTCCTAGTTTTCGAAGATTCCTTCGGAGAACTCCCTGCCACGCTAGCAGACTGTTACTCTGCTAGTCGAGTAATCCCCTCAGCCTTTCTTTGCTGAGTTTGTGTTTGTTCGCTGTTTCCCGGCTTAAGGACTTCAGGAAAGGTGCAGTATCACTACATCTGAAATCCTTCTCTACATCCCCCTATCCAACCTTCCTCTCTTTTACTTCTCAATAGCTCTTGTGTGGGTGGGTGAGTGAGTGATTGCATTGGTGTGTGAGAACATTTTCATTCAATAAAACCATTTATTTGATATGTTGTCTGGTTCTTGGACTGGCCTGACCCCGTAAAACTGGGTAAAAGATTTTGCTAGGTTGCCCTGCCTCTCTCACTGCTATTGCTTGTGCTCTGTTAAATTCCCCACCCTTTTCTGATTTGGAGCACATTGAGGTGTCCCCCAAAGGACCTCCAGAAACCAGGGTTACGTCATTGTATGTCCAAAGTACAACAGCCTCAGTTTAGTCATCTTGGCTTCTAGGGAGAGTTCAAGCTTGATTTGCTCTAGGACCCATTCATTTATCTTTTTAAGTAGTCCACAGTATCCATAGAACTCTTCTCTAGCACCACCTTTCAAATAAGATGATTTTCTTCCCATCAGCTTACTTCACTGTTCAGCTTTCACAACCACATGTAAAAATTGAAAATACAATGGCATGAACAATCCTAAAGTTAGTATTCAATTATATATCTTTAAACTTCAGCTTCTTGTCTAATTCCCTCATAGTTGCCCTTCCAAGTCCTGTTCTTCTTAGGATTTCTTGACTGCAGTCTCCTTTCAAATTAATGACTAAGCCAAGGTATGGAAAATTTTGAACTATTTCAGTGTCCTCTACTTTAAGTGTTGTGTAAATCATCTGTGGTTATTATTTCTGTTTTCTTAATGTTCAGCTGTAAATCTTTTGCACTTTTTGCCTTGATTTTTTTCAGTCATCATTCCAAGTCCTTGCCATTATGTATCTTAAATTCTTTATACTCCTTCCAAGTCTAATTTGTATGATACATTCGGCATAGGAGTTAAACACATAGGATGATAAAAAACAGCCTTGTCTGAAATGCCTTGCAAATTCGAAACCATTCCATTTCTCTATATTCTTTCCTAACAGTAGTCTCTTGTCCTGCATACAGGTTACTCATCACGACAATCAAATGCTATGACACATAATTTTCTTTAAGAGCTATCCATAGTTTCTCATGATCTATACAATCAAAAGACTTTGCTAGAGTCTTTGAAGCACAGGCTGATTTTCTTTTGAAATTCTTTGATGCGTAACACTATCCAATGTATGTTTGCAATGTGATCCCTAGTGCCTCTTCCTTTCCTGAACTCACCTTGGACAGTTGACATTTCTTACTTCATATATTGTAAAACCCTTTGTTGTAGAATTTTGAACATGATTTTGCTTCCATGGGAAATTAATGCAGTGGTCCTGTGTTTGCTGCAATCCCTGGTGTCTTCTTTCTTGGGAATTAAAATGTATTTTGAGTGTTTCCAATCTGTGAGTCATTGTTTTGTTTTCCATATTTGTTGACAGATTTTATTAAAATTAGAGTAGATTCCGTATCTGTAGCTTGAAGCAGCTGTATTGGTATGCCATCTGTTATCTGTTCCTGGTGATTTATTTCTCTCAAGTGATCTGAATGCAGCTTTCACTTCAGCTTCTAAAACTGGAGGTTCATACATTCTTCCTTGAATTAATCTGTCAACTTTTCATCTCTTTTGTATAGAACTTCCATGTATTGTTTCCATTGTCTTTTTATTTCTAGTGTGCATCCCTCCCTTAGCCCATCCCCACTCATGGTTTAAATTTCACTTTGATTTCTAAGATTTTGTTCTTTTGTTGTTGTTGTTGTTGTCACCTTCTGTTTCTCTGCACTGGTTATGCTAGTGGTGCTCTCTATCCCTGCACACAAGTTATTGTACAATTGCATGCAGCGTTTTGACTATTTCTGTGACCTTTTACATTTGCTTCTCATCTGTCCTTAACTGCTTGAAGATTTTCATCTGGTTACGTGTCTGTAAAATAAATAGTCTATCTCAGAGAACTGTTGTGTCAAGATAGCTGTTCTAACCCTGGTAACCCTGGAAAAGTTGTGTGTAACAACTTTCCATATGTCAATATAGTGTCCCAGTTCATGCATATCTTCTGCAGCAGAAACAGCATGCAGTGTCCAGACCCTGCAATGTCATGAAATTATATGCTTTATTCCATGGGGATCTCACTATCTTAGCTTATGCAAACAGATACTGAGCACTCTTTCCCTGTAGAACTGTGAACATTTAGCTGTGTTTCTCCCGTGGTTCTGCAGATCAGCATAGGTAAAGCTTTTGTTGAGTCCCAATAATAACAACTGGTGTTATTAAAGCTGGGGAAATCTGGGTTCGGATCTCAGTGCAATAAAAGACTCAGCCACATTGTCTCTAGGTTGCCCCATCCATTTAATAGGAATTAGATTCATTCATAAGGCATGGTTGTTGGAAGGGTAAAAGCATGAAACCATTGCATTTTGAAATATGCTGGAGAAATCATTACAACTAGTTATACAGAAAGACTGTAAGGCCTGCATATGCCAATGAAAGCTTTTCCAAAAGATTTATTTTCACTTTCGAATTGGATAAGTTAATCTTGTCTTCCTCAGCTGCAGCCCACATACCCACCCCAAAATCAACTATACATCCACAGAGCATTTAGGCTTTAATGACAATTTCTCTTTGGGCCAATGAGAGGATAAACTTCGGAGGGAGAACTGGAGCTGAGGAAAGGAATAGATAACACTCCCCTTTTCACATGCTGCATCCTTCCTTCATCCCCACTCCATCACCTGCAAGGCATTTTTTTTAAAGTTAAAACAAAAAAGGATTAATTTTTGCACAAGATGAGAACCAAGTAACAGTGGGGATGGGTTCAATAGGAAGGCCCTATGGGTTGTTTTTAGCCCACAAGCTGCTGATGGCCTATATTAAAGTAGTCAACAGTGCTACAGTTTTAAAGAAAAAGTGAGCAAACACTAGGGAAAGATGTCATGTTAAATTGTTATGACAACTCACTCGCTGTACATGACCACTTGTGTTATCTGAGGTCAGTATCGATGGTTCTCTGAATCTGAAGGGGATGAGTTAACCATGACATGTTTTCAAAAATGCAAGAGGCATTCTGGATCTTAAGACGATTGTGGAGGCCAGTCCCACATGGGGGCATCTGCATTTGGAACTTAACCTTCACTGCACATCTCTGTGGTATGAGTTTTGACACTGGTGTCCATGTGGGAGCCACAAGACTTCTCTACTATCCTTGCATGACGTTTACATTCTTAGTGATCATCTGAATAATATGAGACAGGTTGGGATTATTTTTCCCTCTTTCTGAAAAACTGCAGTGGGCCTTGTGACCATTGACATGGCTGTGGCTGTGGCATTTTGACAGCCTTTTGTCTCCCCAAGTTTTTAAACCAATGTCCTTGAAAGCAGTTGCGTGTGTGCATTTTTAACATCTGGGGGTTGGGGGGGTAATATTTGCTTCCTCTTCAGTTTTTAATTATTTTGTTCCTCCATTTTTCCCTTTCAATTTGCTAAAAACCTAGAAATGTAATTAGAGAGAGGTTGGGCTGTGAGAAAGCTGCCAGCATTTCTACATCATGATTAAATATATCAGCCATTCCTTTAGTGAGAAAAGAAAAGGGGGAAAAAAGCACCAAACAGGATTCTCATAATTATCTCCCCGTTATCCAGGAAAGAATCAGTAACACGTACAGATAGACTTATTGAAAATGCAGCTCTAATTAAAAACTCATATAAGCTCCTGACGATCAAGGCAGTACAAAAACGGCTGTTATTTAATTATTTCCTCTATTTGCTAATCTTTGTTTTAGTAAAACAAACAAAAACTATTCCAAACAAAACCCCACCATTTGTTCACTGGAGGGACTTAATAGAACTTTTATCTATGCAACAGTCAAAACAGACAATGGAAGCTCAATTTGATTCACCTCTCCTTATGCCACTGGGAAATCTTCGCAACTGATTTTCTGAAGGTAATCTAAAAAGGAATGTTTTGATATGTTGAAAGGCAGTGCTGAGCTACATTCAGAAGGCTTTTTCATTTAAAAAATGTATTTCGGTATATCTCCCCCTCCCCAGTAGTTAATTTCTAAAAAGAGAAATGCAGTGTAAGCCGCTCTGTGTGTGCCCAGAGGCTCTCACATCTTCTTTATTACTTCACAGGCTACAGAACTGATCATTTGGTGAGTCCCTTCACAAATCAGCACCTGCTTTGCCTCATTTTTATGGGTTATGTCTAAACCAGACTACATGTAAACTGGGAGATGCTTGTAATGGTCTCTTAAATTTTATTTTTATGAATTTGCGGCTAGGTAGAAGTAAGGGGCTATTTGCCCTTTCTTCTGCCTTGGGTCATCTCAAAATCCTCCAGCCCAAAGCTTTTCTACCTACAGTTCTTTCAATCCCAGTATATTTACCCATGGCTGCTTTTAGTTCCAACTACTTCTCCATGACACTTTGGCCACACAGTCTCTAAGTAAACACTTTGTTGGCTCTCTTTGGCCTAGCTCTCCAGGCCAAGACAGGCTTGGTGTCAGGAGATTTATGACTGGATTTTTCACATTTTTTTCTACTGTGCTGTGTAGGTTTCAGTTCCTGAGGCAAATAACATTTTGAGGTAGAAATTTAAACTGAGAAAAGTGGCGTGGGAGGGGGGTGAGGGTAGATGGAGGTTAAACTTCCTGCTGCCCTGTGTTGCAGTCCTAACCTGATTCACTCAATACAGCTGTCTTTACTGCTTAAAGCAAGAATCAACAACATGTGGCCCTCCAGATATTTTTGGACTGCATTGCCTATCAGCTGTATTTGGCGGTGCCTGTCACCGAATTTGGCAGGGACAGTCCCAATTAATTCGCTTTAGTTCCACTTTTTCAGCTGTTTTAAAATGTCCCAGTTTCTGTCTCCTCTTCCTACTTTACCACTTTGTCCTTGGCCTACTTCCATTGGTGCAAACTGAATTCAAAGTGCCAAAATAGTTTGTAGTTGAATAACTCAGCAATGAGGAGAGGGGACAGAATATTCCTCTTTCTAGTAGGCTCAAGAAAAATCAAACTGCTACTGCCTTTACTAGCTTGTGTGTTCTTCCTCATTAATAACTGTTGCCATCTTGACCACACATGTCCTGGTTTCCATAGGTGAAATGTTGAAGGGACATGGCGTAACCACCATGGCTAGTGATAATTAATGACAGGAGTTGTAATCCAGGAACATCTAATGAGCCACATATTGCCTACCTCTGTTTTAAACAGTATTAGATCCAGTCACAGATGAATGTCTGATCTAATTTGGTCCTTGCTGAGATAGTAGATGTTTTCCACTGCTGTACTATTTCAGACTGTAGGTGAGAGAACAAGAACATGGAATTAATGCTTTCTCTCTTATGAATACAGAAGCATAAATGTGAAGGAGAAGCCTAAGCTACAACTCTGCTCTCTGGCATCTAACTTACTTTGTAGAGGAAATGTTTTTGCATGGAAGAATATTGTTATGTGAATTGCCAACTAGACTCTGGTATTGTACACTTTACAGATGTGGGTTTACCACCAACACTGAGAATTCAGCCAGGTTTGGATTGTTTGGGGCCATCCTCCCTTGCACAGCCCCACACTAATCTTTCAATACCATCTAGACAAAAATGCATTATTTGTTAATAAATAGTTTATACTTTGTAATTTACAAATAAAAATACCATATCTAGGGTTGCCAGATGAAGACTGTCCCAGGCCCTGAAATTTCAGAACCCAAATTTAAGAATAGGAATGACCTCTTTTGATGTTATAAAAGGTGGGCCCTGGTGGTGCCATTAAACATGGCACATTATGCACCATCCCCAGCTGCACAAAGTATGTTGTTTATATATATTTTTTTAAAAAACCCTAGTCTAACAAATGAGGAAATATACAAACATACACATTTCAAGGCAGCATTTTCCCCCTGAGATTCCTTCCCCCTAAGGATTGGAGAAGAGCGGCCAGGCCCTGAAACCCGATAATCCTACTCAGATCTCACCTAACCTGGATGCTGCTCTTGCTGAGGAGATAGAAGAAATTGTTATTTGCTTCTGCACACCCAATTTTGGCAATAATTGTCAACACAGAGGGTGTGTTTAAATGGGAAGATCCTTGAAGATCTTAATCTAACCAGTTTTTGACCAGCAAGAGGCTGTCAGGAGCAGGGGGCTATTACTGGGCTCTACAAAAGAGGAACCCACAAGGAACTTAGGACTTTCTTCAGTCTCCTGTCTTTTACTTTCCACTGGAAAAGGGCATAATGGCCAGTCAGAATGACAAGGCAGGATCAGGTTCAGTTAGGTCTCTTTGTTTGCCCTGGAAATGGGGAACTCCAGTCCTTACTTAAGTAGTGAGAGCTTTACCTGGGCCACAATTTGGAAAACATACTTTTTTATAACTCCCAGGATCCCCTAGCTAACATTGTCAAAATCTTTGGCTATATCCCTTGCAGGGAGGCCTCCTTGGCCAGTGGGATGTAGTTATACATTCTGAAGTGCAGATGTCATTATGACATTACATGTTGTGGTGGTGTTCCCTCAAGTTGTTTCTGACTTATGATGACCCTAAGATGAACCTGTCACAGGGTTTTCTGCAGCTTATAGTGTGTGATGTGCCCATGGTCACACAGCAGCTTTCCATGGCCGAGTGGGGAATCAAACCCTGGTCTCTAGGGTTGTAGTGCAGTGCTCAAACCACTATACCACACTGGCTCTCACAACCAGGATAGCTCATAACAATATGATGTTCCTATGAAAACCTATTTTCCCTTCAGCTGGTGTGAAGATTTAATTAGAGGCAACACATGAGCCTGAAAAAGTAGCAGATGATAAGACATTGTCCTTGTTGATCTAGGTATCCCAGTGCTCAGAGTCCTACATCCACTTTATCCCATCCCTGAGATGGCTGCTGAGTGGTATAGCCCTGGGTCAGCATAGCAGTTCTCATTGGAGAACCCGCATTGTGTAGGAAAGCCATTCTAAGAAGCAACTCAGCCGTGAAGTTCCCTAGCTCAGGAGTGTAACCTTCTCTACCTTGTAGCATGGTGGATCGGAGTTGAGTTCTTTGTCCAAAGCTTGGAACAGTTATTTGTTTTGGCTGCAACTTGCAGAACCCCTCATCAGCCATGCTGGTTGGCAGTTGTGTGACGAGAGAAATAAAAACTTTTCTAGACTTCTTCTCAGACCATCCTCTGTTCAGTGGGAAGGCAAGATAAAATGGTAGCAAACTAATGATTGTTTCTTAAGAGTATAGGTGTTTTTAGTGGCCAGCTCCAGGGCTCAGCCCATTTCCTTTCCTGGGATTAATTAACATAGACTAGGTTCGGTCCTTTGCCTTTTCTTGGATCAATTAAACACCAGCAAAGCCATTGATGAAAGGGCTGTGAGATCACCAAGTAAACATGTTACTAAACTAACAGGATGTCTATTTGCAGCTGTGGCATTTCTATGCAACACCATCAAGACCATTGTAGTTTCTGAGATTCAAAAGGTTTAGTTTTATTGCTCATGGGGTGGAGGAGGCAAAGGAGGGCTGCTCATGTTAAATCAACTGCTGGGCTCTTCGTTTCCTCCCCCTTCTTTTTTAAAAATCGCCTTTAAATATGATCTGGGGATTATAATTGCATGCTGTCTGTGTGAAGCTTTTATATACACCTGTTTGTGGGAGAAAATATCAAAGTTAATGTCTTAGAGAGGAGGAAATTATACTTTAAAATGTGCCATTGTGAGGAATCGACTCCCTCGTGTCTTTGAGTCCGTTCTTTGTTTCTCATTAGGAGCATCTCCGTCCTCTCTCTTCCCTGGCAAGCCTGTCTCTTGTTTTCAGCGGCTGGTTGCCTTGAAGATGCTTTTGATCCTGTATTCATTAAAACTTGATCCTGCTGTTTCCCAACAGCCTTAATGGTGTGTGAAATTATTTCCCCCTTCTCATAGACACTGCTAATTTAGCAGGCATCCACAGGGCTGGGGAGCATACCCCAAAAATGCCCCCACAGAAATATTGTCAAAAGCCTCTCCAAATTATTCAGACCAGCTCTCCTGCCATAGAAGAGAAATTAATCTTCAGTGTCTTCTTGCTGCTTTCTGCAAAGAAGCAGGGAACTGACTTGAAGCAGTCTAAAATGCTTTTATTGGTGTGCTCCCCCCGCTCCAATTTTGTCCCCATCTGCAGGTAGGCAGAGAGAGATAATTGGCCAAAGGGCATGGTGGTTGAAGAAGAAGTAGGTGATCTATCTAGTGTGACAAGTGGCAAGAAGCATTGGAGGGGGGAACCAAAACTAGCACCACAAACAAAGACAAGGAGAAAGTATGCCTTCATGGAAGGAGAGACAATGAATGGAAGCAAACATTGCACGCCGGAGACAGCTGTCAGTTTGCTGATGCCAGGAAAAGAGACAGAAAATAAACATGGTCATAAAACCAGCATTTTTTAAAGCCAAGCTTACAAGGACTGATTGAGGAGTACACAGCAGTTGGCATGGCTGAACTTCATCTACGTTATTCAGTAAAATGGATTGAGACATATTCTTCAGCAGGGGTGGGCCCCTTCAAACCTTCTAGAAGTGTTGGGCTGCAGCTTCCATGTCTGCCTTTCATTGGATATGCGGGTGGGAGCTGATAAGGAGGTGCAGCCCAACATCATCTGAAAGTCTTCAAGTTGCCTACTCCATTGTCCAGGAATAATGGCTTCTGCAAATTAGTAACTCAGTGTTACTTTTTCAGTTTTCTTTTTTGTGCATGTTTGTACACATACCCTTGCAGTTGCTTGCTTGCCTGGTCTTCAACATTTCACAGATGAAAACCAGGAGATGTGGCCTAGCAACATAACAGTGTGGTGAAGTTGGCAAATATTAAGACAGCCTGTAACGTGGGCTGCCTTAGCAATAAAATTAACCTCTCATGCTTGGCTAGGCAGATGGACTATTAAAAGGACAACTTTATGGAAATCAGGTCCCCATTTATCAGTTACACACTACAGATGATCTCTCTACATGAGGTCCACAATCATCTTATCTAAACTTTGGAGTAACAAGACTATGAACTCAGAGTGATTTTGCTATGTACATGGTGACTGATCGCTGAACTTTGTTGTAAACAGGGATGGGGGGTGGTAATTATAATCAGTGTATGACTAAATTTTTTGAAAATATTAGTGATAATAAGTAATAAGGAAGAACACAAAATGAGATTTTGCCTGAGCCTACTGGGAAAAGCAAGATTTTTCCTTCCCTATGTGAGTTAGTTAAGTGCAAATTACTTTTGCACCTTGAACTCAGTTTGTAGCAGTTGAGGTAAGCTGAGGACAAATTTGAAAGAGGAAGGAGAAACGGGTGCATTTTAAAAGCACCTGACCAAATAGAATGGTAGAGGTTTAATCAGGACTGTTCCTGCCAAACTGTGAGAGTTGAAGTGTATGTCATCCTCTAGCCACAACCTTTCATGGAACTGGATAACTCAGTCAGGGTACCCCATGCACCAATAACTTCCCAGTTAGACCACTGTAATGTGCTGTACATAAGGCTGACTGGATCATACAGAAACCATACAAAAACTGGCTTTAAAGGAACTGTACTGGTTAACAAATACAGCTTCAATCAAAATTAAAGATGTTGGTGGCAGCCTAAAACAGTTCGAGATACCTAAAGGAGTGCTTCCCCCAGTATATAATCGCCTAAGGAGGTCTGCTGGAGGAACCTTCCCTGGTGTCCCACCAATGGGAGCATTTCATTGTGAGGATGCATGAAAGGGCCTTCTCTTGCACCATTCTCATTGAGGAATACCTTCCCCTCAGAGGCCCAACCAATGCTGGCCTCATTTAGGATAGGATATTAACAATTTGAATTTTAAAAAGGATGTAAAAAAGCCAATACAGATGCTTACCAGGGTACATTTGTATGTGTGCATTTAAAAAATCTCAGATGTTAACATGCTGGCTTGAATTAAAACAGACCAGTTTGAAATCAATGGTACTCCACTGTTCAGCATCTTAACAGAGATCTCTGTACATGTCTGGTTCATTATTGCTCAAGATAACACCTCCATGTTCCCTTCTCTGGGATATTAATTTCTTAAAAGCTCAGACCCATTTTGCTTCTTCCTTCTCAATGGGTGCTGGCAATATGCTTTGAGTTGCTAGTTCAAAATCCTTCCAGACCCTGAGGCTTCCATGCTAGAACTTAGGGACTTAGGGATGACCCTTTTGATGTCATTAAGTATTATGCATTAAGCATCAACCACAGTTGCTCACTGCTTGTCATTCAAATTCTCACAAAGAGAGAGAAGATGCCGTCCTGTGGATAGTAAAGACAGAAATCTTAGGTAAAGGGACTTATTCCTAGATCATGGTGAGATGAGTGGATTGTTCCTTCTGACTTAAAGAAACAGGATAAGGAACATTTAATCTAGCCTACTTGCTTCCAGCTAGAAGGTGGATGCAGAGCAAAGCGGTGGGTAAGCACTTGCTCCATAATGGCAGGAAGGAAGCTAACTAAGTAAATACATAAGACTGTCTGGAGAGTGTTTGAAAGTTGCAGCAACAAGCCAATTATGGCTTATAAACTGTAGAAAGGTGCTGCTGTAATAGCTGACTAGGTCCTGAGCTCTGGCAACTCTGCCTTGTGGGGCTTATCAACTGCTTGGCTTGCAACTGAAGCAGCCCCTCATGTCCACACATAGCCATTCCTTGGAAAACTTTCTTGGTGGCACACTGAATGCTCAGTACCTTTGCAAGCTAGACATGTGGAAGCCATTATACCACTTTAACAGCACCCAGTAACAAGAGTTCTCCATGAAACAAGACACTGCACGTTTCTGGGTATTGTTGTGAGGATGACGTCAAAACCTTGCCAGTTTTTAGGAAACTTGGACATACTGTGAGGACAGGGTTGCTTGGTTTGGTCCTATAACCATGCACATAAGAAAATTATACTATTCTCCCTCTCACATCAGCTAGGAAAGCTCTAGCTTTTTTCAGGCTTCTAATATTCACTGTGAGGTCATGCCAGGTCTTCTTTGCTTAGTGTTCTCTCTGTGTCTCTTTTTCTTCTCTGTCCAGTTTTATTTATTAAGAAAATCAAGTTGCATTGGGGACCAGCCGAGACAGAAAGGGATGAAAGGGAGAAGAGATGCACTGCCAAGTTCTTCCCCCGTGGACGGCTCATCTTGGTTGGCTAAGAGATAAAGCTTCATCTTTCTCAGCAGATCTATTAAGCAGTTCTTTCCTAGAGGGCCAGCAGATGCCGAAGCATCATAATCTGGTGTTTGGTTCTGTGTCTGTGTGAATAGCCTACTCATATCTCTGGAACGACTAAAAACTGACAAGGATCCTCAAGAGGGTTTCCAGCAGAGGTGCGTTTCAAAAGCAAAATAATAATAAAGAAAGAAACAAGCATAGGCAGGCAACAGTGACCCACAAAAGGAAGAGTTTGTGTTTCAGAGAGGGTGAGGAATACAGTGGGGGGTGGGTGGGAGGCATTTGTCTGAGCTGCAATTTCACCACTGAAACATCTCAGGCTATCTGATGGGGCAGGGGAGCATCTACTGCCCCAGGGCCGAGTACCATATTTCTTCCCACTGGCTAAAACTGTTTGGAGATTCTCTGCAGACCAGCTGTTGATTACGTGCAGACTGGTACTTGTCCAGGGACCACCACTTTGAGTAGCTCTGCTCTGGGCAGTAGTAGGAGCCAGAGGGCAAACCCATAGAACATTCCCCACTTTTGTTATGCCATGCAGCACCACACTCATCTGCATCCAAAGCTTTACATGGTTACTTTTTGGACTACAACTTCCACAATGTTTCAGCTTGATGGCTGGGGACCATATGAGCAGAAATATTCTGGGGGCTGTATTTAAACTGTGATATATTCTAAGGTCTGCCCGCAATCCCTAGGCATTTATATTTGGGGTGAGGCATCAAGAGAGGATATGGGCCAGCAGTGATATGGTGCCACTTGGTTAATCAGAACAGGATACTGTCTGTCCTAATAGGATAGCAATTTTATTTAAACCCATTTTCTGACTAGGAGCTATTCTGTGGTGGAATTAGGGAACATTAGATTCTTGATGTATTGGTCATACACTGATGGGGAGGGAAATCTTTAAGTGTCAACATGGATTATTTTACTTTACTCCAAAATGTAGTAAGCCATATTTGTATACCTTCTCTTTCATTCTGCTGAGTGGGACACCTGCACATCTCCATATCAATCAATCAGTCAGTCAATCACCATTTATAGAATGGCAGATCAAGTCCCAATGGCTCCACTGGAACTGTCAAACTTGCTCGAACTAGAGCTCATGAACTTTGGTCAGGCTGTCTAGGGAATTCTGTGGAGTTGTGTCCAGGAAAGTAAGTTTTCTGCCATTAGCTCTATTCAAAGCTATGTAAATAAAATGCAAACAAAATTGTAGATCAGAGCCTAGGGCTATTTTGACATCCACTCAATGACACCAGTGATTCCTGTTAAATAACTGGTGGTTGCTATTTTATCTGCCTGTCTCTTCCCTCTTCATTACTTGGTAAACAATTCAATAATATGCTGTAGCTGAAATGAATATAGGAAGGAAAATGTATATCAAGGAAATGGTAACAAATATCCATGTATAGTTTCCCATTTTGAAAAGTACAAAAATATGACACAGTAACACTTAGAATAATAGCCATTAAAAGTATTTCAAAAAGGCTGTTTGAAAAAAGCATACTTCAGAATCCAAAATCGGTTATCTTCTCAGTCAAACTTATTTAATTTCAGTCTTGTTATGCTGGAACCTAGCAGACTAGCTGAATTCTTGTTTAGTTCTGGGTCAGAAGTGCTATTTCCCAGTAGAATATTCCTTAGCTTTGAGAAATGAGGAACATTATGAAAAAGGATAAAAAAGAAAGGGCAGGAAATGCTAATAAAAAGCATTTGGGGATGTAACATAAACGCTTCTGAAGAGGGGAAATACTTTCCTTTTGTTTCTGTAATAGCAAAAGTCCTATACAGCACTGTAATTACAGTTTTAGAGTGTGATGAATTTGATCTATTGGCAGGTGACTGTTAAACCTCCCAACTAGACCTTTTAAAGTTATTTTTAGAAAGTAATTTACTGTATAACTTAGTAATTTTTACCATTACTTCCTATTTTTATAACATTTTATGTTGCCTGCTCTGTTGTTCATTACTTTTAGATCTTTTTAAATAAACTCTCTTCACAGTTTTTAAAGGCCTAAAATTTGAAAACAAATCTCTTCAAAATCACTCTCCCATAACAAGAAAAACAAATAAGAGTACATATTATCTGCTATAGAAAATTCATGAGACCGTTAGTAGTCACATTAATTTGCAGAAAGTACATCATTATATCCTTAATGACCTCATGTAAATAATCTGCAGCTTCTAAGCTTTGCTTCTAACAGCAAAATGTGTGTAACACACGCAAAAAATAGTCTTATGAGCCAAAGCTCAATCATACATCCGCTTGGCTATGGAGACAACTCTCAACCATATTCCCTTGAACAATTCTTCAGCGGAAACTATTTAACAGGTTTGTGTTGAGATGGAAACCTGCTTTCAATTGGATTCTGATACATCTAGGTGGCAAAGCTCAGGTCAGACTCATACAACAACTTCCTGAGTTGCAAAGCACAGTTTGGTGTGGCAGTTTCTTGGCTTGCAAAGCATAGCTCAGTTCCATGCACATCTTAAAAATTTCAATTTACTCACTGGTGATAATAGCAAAAGAAGCAGCTAGCAGTTCCCCATTATAAGAAGGGCAAGGACTAAATCAATGTCAGTCAGGGACTGCAGGCAAAAGACTCCCAGATGGTAAATATCCACCTTCCAAGCAACTCTTTCTCTCTTATAGAATCATAGAAATGTAGAGTTGGAAGAGACCACAGGGCCCATCCAGTCCAACCCCCTGCCATGCAGAAACACCCTCAAAGCACTCCTGACAGATAGCCATCAAGCCTCTGCTTAAAAACCTCCAAGGAAGGAGCCTCTACTACACTCCGAGGCAGCACATTCCACTGCCGGAATTGTGAATTGGATAATTTCAATAGGGGTAACCAGTTAAAAGAGCCAGCACAAATATTCTCTCTTCACACTTTGTTCCTCACCTGATGTCTGATGGGTTTTTATTTGTTTTTGCTTTTTTATTTGTTTTTGCTTTCATGCCTGTTCTGAAAGGAAACTTTTCCAGAATTCTGTGGAGTTCATTAAGGGGAGGAACAGAAATACCTTCCATTATGTATTTTACAGAAATCTATTGATGAGATTACAGGGAAGTCTCCCAATTTCACTTTTTCAGTATTGTTGCCCTTAAAAAAAGAATAACTCTCACTGTGCTTGGAGAGAAGAAGAAAAAAAGGATAGACCAAAGACATCAGGAAAGATTACCATAAAAGTCAACTAAAGACTGGAGAGAAATTGGAAAAGATGGGGAGCAGAGGGGGAGGAGTGAGTTTTGAACAGCCACTAAGGGAAGAGAGATCAAGGTCCCATCTGGAAGGGCGAGAGGCCAAAGGCACACAGCAGATGGAGGCTGGTAGCGACAGCTGGTGGAGACACGCTTTCATGTGTAAAGTTTGCTCCACAGAGACTTCAGTATCCTGGCTTCGAAGGCAGCTTTACGTTCCATAGCCTTTTTGCAGCAGTAAGGAAGCAGGCTGAATGAACGCAAAGAAGTAGGCCTAATGCAGCTCTTTGGGATTGCTATTTAATTAAAATGGGACTCCTTTTTTAAGAACTATGGTGTACTATAGATCTGTGTTGGCCTCAGTAAAGGGTTGGATGGGTGACAGGCTGGATTTCGTCAGTACAGAATTTGGAAAAAGGAAAAAAAAAAAGGAAACTGGATTTTTCCAATAGTGTAGTTCACTGAGGCTGAATTCTGGCTTCCTGATCCCAGGGCCCAAAAGAATAGAAGATCCAATGTTAAACCACAGCTTGAAGGAATTATTATTTGGTACTACAACTCCCAGAATCCTTTAGCTTGAGTGGTCACTGTCATTACCACCCAGAACATTCCCAATCTTATCAGTTTTGGAAACAAAGCATGTCAGGCCTTGTCAGTACTTGGATGGGTGGCCAATGATTACTCCAAGTCTCCAGGTACATCTAAGCAAGAGTCCTGCCTGAAAGTTTGGAAAACCATTGGCAATCAGAGTTGACAATACTGGGCTAGATGGAAGAATGGTCTAATTTAGTAGAAAACATCTTTCCGTGTTGCTAATTTTCCAAATGCAGTATGTAACTACAGCAGACAGTGACGCACAAAGTAGAAGGATGTATTTGAGTAGAGCTGATCAAAGACTATATATGCCCTCACAACAGCATCACTTTCAGGCTGCCTACACCATCTCAGCTTACACAGGGAATTAAAACTTGACTGGAATAGAGCCACCACAATGTAGCACTTTCTCCTTCCAGTTGACTGCCTCTGCTGCTACTCCCTACTGCCTTCATTACCTGAATACTTTAAAAAAAATCATGCAGTCTTTTACACTGAACACAGAAACAGCATCCTAGATCACCCTCCCTTCCAGTTCTTTTTTTAAAAATGTAGGTTTATTGTATTATTTGCACACTGAAGAGCTCAAGCGGTCTGTGATCATAAAAAGTGCTATCAGCTACTCTAGGCTAAAGCTAGTATGGCCAATTCTCTGTATGATCTAGTAGGTAAGGGAGGGAAGCACATAGTGAAAAAAAGTGGAAGCTTAAAATATCAAGGCTGATCCAAAGAGTGCTCATGGTCATAAGGATCAATATATGTGATATGGTTCTTACTTCATTATTTGTAAATCTTTGCACATTCCTCTCTGCGGTTTCTCTCTGTATTCATGAGAACTGGAAATATGACCATCTTGTGATTAGATGGGGAAAATCACAACTCCACCCAGCTTCTTTCCCTTAAGCAGCTGCTTATTTTTGTGTAATACCAGGTCAGTACAAAATTCTGATGCTTTAATCTTTCAGACCCCACCATGTCTTTTGTCCAGAGCTTACAGAAGATACTGTTTTGGACTACAGCCTCATAATACCCCAGCCACTAGAGACACTGGTCCTTCTGAGTGGGGGCTTCTGGGAATTGTACTCTGAAAAAAAAGTAACATTGCCTTTCTTTCTGAAGTCTTCTCTTTGACTTTGTCTACAACACCACCTTTATTGTTGAGTTTTCTAAGTGAGCCTTTCAATAGGGCCTAAAAAAAGTCTTTGACAAAGAAACTAATTTATTCCCCCTTCTCCCTCCCCACATCAATCTTCACCATCTGAAGCTTGGGCAGGAAACAGCTGTAAAAGGGAGACCAAAGATACGACATCACAGTGGTACTTACTTCAGAATAAGCATACAGAGGATGGTGCTGAAAATGGCTTCTGAAGGAAAAGGACTTCTCAACGAAATCCTTTAAACCCAATGACTCACCTAGCAGCTATACTACAATGTGAACACAGAATGCCTCTTGATAAAGAAAGATTACATAGTGCTTACTAATGACTGCCTCTCAAAAGGAACACAAGGTGAATAAAGATTTGAAAACAGATCTTTCTCTCTCCTTTTATTTGTAAGGAAACATTCTTCCCATTCTGTAAAGAATTTCTCCTTCAGGCCCTCTATCAGTCCCAGCTTTGAATCCTGGTGAGGAAGAGGGGCAGCAGGTGATGAAAACATCCACCTTCTTGATTAGAATTAAAACAAAACTCTCAATTAAAAAAATCCAGTATTTTTGGAATAAAAACAAAACACTCCCCAGAGCTCAAATAAAATCCACCCAATCTCCTTCCCCAAGCACACATCCTGAGTCCATTTTGATAACAGGTGCTGGGGAGTCAGACCATAAGTTAACAGTTTGTTATGCTTGAGGTTTTCAAAAGAGCCCCCCACCAAAGTTCTCTCAGTGTGAGGTTTTCTTGGATGCCTTCCCATATTTGGCGTCCAGTCCAAGTCCTGCAGGGAAACAAAAGGGAAGCCTTGGTTTCAAAGGAGAAGCTCACAGAAGATTGCAGGCGGTAAGCAAATTACTCTCTGCTTGTCAATGTTCCTCTTCTCAAATGGGGAAGCTTTTGAAAGCAGGGCAAGCCTTCCAAGCCTGAGAAGGGATGGCTAAATATGGCCCATACTGTGTGCACGGCTGGTTGAGCAGTTCTGCCACTTTTCAGATCTTTCCCTGTTACCCTGCTTTTTCCCTGCAGCCATTTTTTGGGGGGTGGTTCTCTCCCATTAAAAATACACAGAACGTATGCAACTCTGCATTGCTCTGAAGGCTGCCAAGGATGCAGATACCAGTTTCTTTTTTGTGGATGGGGCCATTTGTCTTCTATACTATTAATTATACCTCACAACTGTTTTAAGGAAGGATGTGTAAGTATGTCTGTGCTTGAGGCCTGTACCATCTAAATACAAGTTTTTTGTTCATTCATATCAGGGTAGCTGAAGGCAAAAGACAAAACATTTCTCTTTAAGATGATTATTTCTGTTGGGTTCATCTCTCTTTCTACATGTATGTGTAGGCCTAAAGGGGAGGTGCACATGCATGTAAATATTTACACACACACACACTGTTTAAGATTAGTACAACTATAGACCTAGTTTTTGCTCTCTTCTCCCTTTTCACAATGGTCTGGGAAGTTGAGGTGACAGATGGTCTTGTACTCTCCCATTCATTTATTTATCCATTCAGCTATTTATATTCTGCCTTTCTATGCTCATGTATCCTCAAGGTGACTTAAAATAATACATACAATAATAAACAAAAATCCAGTATAATCAATCAAAAACAATAGCAGGCAATGACACAGTTCCAGGGTCCGACCTTTAAAAATGTTCCCCAAAACAGTTTTCAAAGCTCACCAATAAGAAGGGAATGAAAAGCCAGATGTATCTGTCTGCTATTCTGCATTCGAGAAGCCAGAACTAAACCATCACCCTTTGCTCTTCAGCCACTGTCTATCTGTTGGTAGGGAGCTAGTGAGAAGGACCCCGGGAATAGAAACACATTCTTAAGACAGTTCATATGAGAGACAGTGACTGCTGAGGTATCTTGGCCTCCAGCCACATAAGGTTTGGATGACCAGACTCAACTCTTTGAACTGATTTGTGGCAATTGATTACTCTTGATCAGTTCCCAACTATATGGAAGTCAAGAATAATCGTCCCTCTTCGGAAAGAGGGTGGGTGCTGCAAACCAGCACCATCAGGCAGGGCCAAACCTGATGATGGGGCCACCGACCCTACTTCTCCCAAATATACAAACACTCAATCACACATGCAAGAAAATGGCTTTCCCTACAAATTAGACAGGCAGCTTGCTTGCCTTGCAAATGTCTGCTTATATGCTTTGCAATCCAAAGGATAAATTCCAGAGTTGGGAAGGACAGCAGAGCTGGTGGTAAGCTTTGCACAACAGCTAAGCTCTAATGCACAACCACAAAGTACATAAGGGAGAAAACTGAGACATCACTTGATTTGACATCCTCTGAGGTCAGCCTTCAGAATACAGCTGGAAAAACAAAGTGCAGCCAGGTCCAGTGGGTTTTGGTGGGAAAGGCAGTAGTGCCATTAGGGGACAGTTAGAGAGTCATCCCTCTAAGAGAAGTTGGATATTTACTGCATATCTTGTTATTTCAGTTGTATACTACCTGGGAATGGGAGGAGCTGTAAACCAGCCTCATCTACGAGAGCTGGTATGCTATACAACAGCAGACTTCAGCCTCTGCTAAACTGCATTCAGCTATGAAGTGAGGCTGGCATATCTTATTAAACAAACATGGAAAAAGAACTCTAGCCTCCCAAAACTTACCAAGGAACACTAGGATGGTGCCCACCCACTGCAGGTTGGAGATAGGATTGGCAAAAAGGATGACCGAAGCCAAGATGGTGAAGAATTTGCGGGTTGTAGTGACAATTGAGCAAGTCAAGGGCCCAAAGTACACCACAGTCATGAAGATGAAACTCTGCAACAAGATAACAAGAAATACATACAGTGTGGTTAAAATGGCAGAAATAACCACTACATAGCTGTTGCCTCGCAAGTCTCACTATAAGTGATTCTTCCCAGCTAAGCTGTTTACCGTGGGATGCATCCTATACTTTGCCAAAGTCTGCAGCTGACCAAATAATGTGATACACAGCCCTCCCTCTACTTCTCATAGTGCCCAAAACAGCTAATGCTGACAGTTCTGGACATAAAGTAACAGTTTCTCATCCTCCTGCACCCACAGAGAATTAGGCAGAGTTCCCTTTTCAGAAGCAACTTCTTCCATGCCCCTTTATGGGATGCAGTTAAGAGGGCAGGGGCAAGAGGAGATGTCTTTAGGAATTTGCACTGGAGTGGTGCAAGGAGATACACAGTTGTATTCACCCCCTGATTCCCAGGTCAATCTTCTGAAGGCTTTGTGTCTACTACCTACTGTATTTGCTGGCATATAAGACTCACGTTTTTCTTGAAAAATACTGTTTAAAAATGCAGTGTGTCTTATACACCAGTGTGTTTTATAAACCAGCAAATAGTATTTTCCAGTATATAAATGAGGTGCATCTGATACGCCAGCAAATACAGTCTTTCTTCTATCTGAATTTTGCTTAAATATTTTTTATGGTACACTATTCTGGTGTCCGTTTGCTTGAAGTTTATGAGTATTTTAAACAAATGACTAAATAATCATTTGCACTTCTAAAGGACTCTGTGCTGTTCACATTCTATGGTCACATTTGCACATCATTTCAAAACCAGAAATAAAGCACAATGTAAATGAAAAGCATGCTGGTTCATCCAGATCGTTTACCCATCTCTTTGTCGTAGTTATACAATGGGAAATTGTATAACTATGGGAGTTTCATGTGATGTCCCATGCTGGATTAAAGTATGCCCCAAACTGGGGTTAGTAAACCAACAGCAAACCTTGATTAAAAATGGCTTTATGCTTTAGGTTCACTTAATCACAATACCAGCATCTCATGTCACACAAAGCTCACCCTTCACAGCTTGTTCATCCCCTCATATTGAGAGAGGAAAGAAAAGAGGGCAAATAGTCAACATGCACATGTTCACTTTACATCATGATTTAAACCAGAACATCTGACTTAAAGTAAGGAGCAAACACATATAGGAAGGCATTCTGCAAAGGGGGAACTTTGTTCAGAAAATCCTAAGAAAATCACCCAGATTTTACAGTATGTTGGACAGGAGCACCTGTGAAATGCTAGGATCCTTCCTTTTCTCTAATGATCTCAAGTCATTTGAGGATCAGGAAACTTGAAGAAGTAGGTTTTGTATTCTTACAAATTCCACACTCCCCAAAACCAGAATAAAAGTGGCAGCACTCTGATGGCTGGTTAAACACTGAGTTAGTGCCTGAAGACTAGGCAGAAAATGTAACTCACTCACCTGACCCAGGGCACTTGTTAGCCCAAAGAGAAGGATGTTATAGATGATGTTGGGGTAACGTTCAGTGAAACTCAAGAATTCCCAAATCTCTCCTGTAAACAAAATACCTGCAAGGTGGGAAAAGAGTTTAGAAGGGCAGAACAAATCCTTATCTGTTGCTTTTTTATTAGGAAGTATGACTCACAGATTAGGGAGCAGAACAGAAAAGAATGAAATAAGCCAGGGCAGAGCAGGGCAATTTATATCTATCTGATGACCATATTTCCAGATATGAGTGTGCCCAGCCCCTTAGATCCACAGGGGAGGCCCTTCTCTCAGCCCCACCATCTTCATAGGTATGGCTGATAGGAACACTAGAGAGAACCTTCTCAGTGGTTGCTCCTACACTCTGGAACTCCCTCCCTAGGGAAGTTAAAATGGCTTCCTCCTTGCTAGCCATTCATCAACAGGTGAAGTATTTTTAAAAAAAATTCAGACAGGCTTTTAGCATTGAAGGCTTTAACAAAGGGATGCAGCGTTGCATTGTTTTTAACTATATTGTATAACTTCTAAATCTTTCTAGACTTTATGCTTTTAATTTGGGTTAATAAAAATCAATTTTTGATATTGACTTTTTATACATTTTTAACTGTAATCTTTTTAATATGTAAGCTGCCTTGAATCTCAGTCTTGGGGAAAAGGTGAGATACAAAGTTAACAACCATAATACTAATGTCTGGAAACCTCTATCATAATCTACATTGTGTAAATTTATGTATACTTAGCTATGTAGCACAGGCATTAAGAAACCCAGTTAGTGAACTGCAAAGATGGATAATGGAACATTGGCAAGAGTGTTCTGATGTGCCCTGGCACTCTCTGGCTGGTGTCCTGAGACATAACAAGACCTTTGTGCAACAGACTTTGTTGGCTCTCCTACATAGTAATGTAACGGCAGCCTTTTACTCGATATGGATGTTACAGAACTACCCAGTTCCAATTCCTGCAGACTTTGGTCCACTTAAGAAGACATAAGAACCCGACACAATTCCAGCCAAGAACAAAAGAAGCTCTTTAGATGCTGAGGAGCTCTAGCACCCATCATCCTCAGCCAGTCTCAACAGCACGCATGACAAGATTTCATCAGCAAGAGAAGACTTCCCAGTCTTCCCAGCCACAGACTTCCCAGTACTGAGCTATGGAGTGATGAAAAACTACCATACTGGATCAGGCCAACAGTTCACTGGCCTCAGTGGACTTGACACAGTCTGCCTAGATATGTCTAACATCCCTGTTTGGTTTCTGTCCAGACTTAAAAACACTGGTTAGTTAGAAGCCTAGACTGATAGGAGATGCTGCAAGGTATGTGAGGAAACCAGGAACAAGGCACGAGGAATGGAATGGATCCTTTTCAGCTAAGAAATGATGTAGAATTGCTGTTAGTTTACTTCCTAAAATGCCTCACCATAATTGGGGAAGGGGTAAAATGGAAATACAGGGGTAGACCCATATTTAAGAAATGTATACTCTTACTTCTGAACCATTTGGCTATGCAAACCTTACCAGAATACAGAGCCTCCACCCCCACTTCACAGGGAATACCTTTTGTACTGAACAAAGAAGAAAGGGGAGGTGTGAGGTGTGGGATACCATGAACTGATCAATAATAATCCTGAATGCCTGAATATGGTGTGTGTAGTAGAGACTGTGTTCCTCTCCATAAAGGATAACCACGCAGAGTGGTAGCGCTTCTTGACTCAACTGTTCAGAAAAACCTCTCTCATTTTCCCTGTTGTATGGTACAAAATACAGACACCTTTTGCTAATTATGAAGCAAAGATTAAATTCCCTTGCATTTTAACACTAGATGCTGGATTCATGATCCTTTTCTGGCAGCTGCTCACACATTCCACACACCCACAATTTGAACTCCTGCATTAATAAACAAGTAGGAAGAACTGGGTAGTCCCATACCAAATAGGAAACACATAAAGTAAGAGAGATGCAAGGAAAGGCTGGGACATCTTATTATACTGGTTTGATAGGAAGCACTAATCTTCCCCTAACACCCCTCACCTGCTGCTGAAAAAGAAAGATGCAGAGCAACTAGATTCCTCCCTGCTTCAATCTTGATTCATCTTTCTTTTTGTTACTGAATAGCCAGATAGTCCTAAACCACAACTCCACCATATTTGCCACAATCTGGAGGCTTCATCTGTGCTTCATCAAGAATTTCCATTCCTTCTCAGCTGGTCTTTTGCATTTATTAAAAGGATTCTATTCTACAGGGCACTTGGCCTTGATCCAGGCCAGAAGCAGTTTGCAACAGTGTTACTTCAATCTGGAAGAGGAAGAAGTATCCATTTCACTCTTTTCTCAGACTGCTGTTTTCTTCCAGGTGGAAGAAAAGCATAAACTCACATAGATGTATGCATTAAATGTGTTTCTGCTGGCCTACTGTACATTTTTGTATACGGACAAAAGCTCTATGTAAAGTAACTCAGAGCTTTTTTTTTTAACATATGTGCTCTTTTATTAATGTATAGGCCCAGCTCACATTCATATCCTATGTATTCCTTCCTCTCACCTTTTTTCCTTCTTCTTTCTTCCCTTCTTCTTTGTAAGTGCATTTAAACAATCAATTAAAAAAGTAATAACAACATGCAAATCCCCTACCCCACTTTTAACAAGCAGGAGAAATGTCTTGTTTATGCTCTACTAGTGAGACCAAAATCAATGGGAACAGACTCAGGGGCCTTAGATATTTTCACCTATAAGCTCACAAATAACTTTAAAGGCATGGGTGGACAAACTGCATGGGGTCCTCCCCATCACCTACTTTAAAAAAAAAAAAGTAAAATAGAAGATCACATTCACAAATGCACAACTAACCTTCAAAACCATGCACACACATATTCTCCATATTTTAATGGGGGAGAAATCTTCAAATTACTTTGTTTGCAAGAGACTGGTTCTTTTGAATTCATTATCTGCCTTTTTCTTTGAAAACACCTCCCATGGCCTTGAAGTAGATTTCCAGGCTCCTTAGCAGTGGGATGGTGAGGTTTGCAGAGGGGGCCTGAGTGGAAAACTGGCTCTAGGACATGCTGAAGTGGCCCATCCCAATTTTAAAAGGTCAGGAAACAATCTCTACCCCCAGAAAAACACCCCTCTAGAAAAGCTCAGCTTCCTGAAAGCCAGACATAGGTCTTCCAAACAGGACAGGACCACAACTTTCATCAGATATAACTTGCAGAGTCGAAGCCAGAGGTGATGGAAATTGAAATCCAAGCACATCTGGAGAGCTACAGGGGTGGCTCTCTAGGCAAACCTTGCCCAACTAGAGATCCTCTAGATGTGTTGGGCTACAGTGCCCATCACCCACAGCCAACACAACCAACTCCTTGAGTAGAAGTGATGGGAGTTTTAGTGCCACACATATGGAGGGCACCTGGTTGCAGAAGACCACTGTAGGCTATCAAGGGATGGTCTGGTACCCTAGTTAGTTTGTTCTTTGAGAGACACAAGGGCTGAAATCTTGCAATTTGGATGTTAACATTCTCTTTTGTGGCTAGGAAGACTTTTCCCCATGTTAGGCTGCTGAGCAAATAATACAGAGCTCAGTTGCTGGATTTCAGTTTTTACTTGTCTTGGCAGTAAGCTCCTAAGCTAAGTCACCCAGAGCAGCAACCTCTGACATGTTCCTTGCTCCTGGGGCTCCCTCATGTAAAGTTTCAATAGGACAAGACGATCAGTGCACCAGCCTATTGTGCTGCTTCAGCCAGATGCAACTTAAGACTTACCCTATCTTTCTTTTTTATAGGGTGCCTTCTTTTAACAAAGGCTATGGAGGGAACAATTGTTCTTCAAATAACTTTGGTTGCAAAGGTCTAGTCCTTTTTATTCATTATCTAACCTCATACACTGCCTGAGCTTGGGGAGTGAGGGAGAGAACACAAATATAAATTAAAAGAGCCTAACTCTTCAAAGTTGAGTGGAATGGGAACAGCAACTGTGCTGCTGGAACACGAGAGACACCAAATGGTGGAACAGACTGTTACTGCCAAGCTGCAGCTGGAGCACAGGCAAAAACCAAACTGCATGGAGGAAGGGCCTTTTGGACAGGGGATTCTTTTTTTACAGGTGGCGGCAGCAGCTGCAGCTGCAACAGTACCACTTCATGGCCATTTGAAGAACTACACAGCAGGGTCCAAACCAGAAGCAACAGGAGACGCTAAGGTAAAAATCATTTGGGGTTGGGAGAGAGAGAGGGAGAGAGAATGAATATTAAGCCTCCACTGAAGTGGGGATAGGGTGGGGGGACCCATGCTGCTGCTCAGCTTAAACTGGTTTGCTGGGCACCCTAGCTCACAAACAATCCAGTAAAAGACCATCTACCCGTAAAGTCAGATTTTTGCAAAATTAATTTTTTTAAAAAAATTTAAAAATCCAAACTAGCTTCCAATTGTACTGTAACAATTTTCAATAGCGTAGCCACATTAGTCTGTTGTAGCAAAAAAAGAAAAAACAGAAAAAAAGGAGAATTCTGTAGCATCTTAATGACTAGCCAATTGATTATAGACTGACTTTTCATGGACTACTGAACACTTGATCAGATCCCTGAATTGTTATCCAACACATACACAAACATGCACACAAGAAGGGAGAACTGCAGGCAATGAAGTTGGAGGGAAATTAAACACAAAAGGTTCTGGCAGATGCAATGAAAGTTTTGTAAATGGCCAGAGTCACCAATGAAATTCTCAGAGACAGTCCTTTCTATATTTATTTTCCTTTGACATTGCCATGCGGAGAACAAGTCCAAATGCATGTAACTGACATTCTGGATAACACCTCAAGCAGCTACTAAAGTGGGCTACAGCCTACAGAAGCTCATGCTATAATAAATCTTGTTAGCTTTGAAAGGACCACACGGCATGTTGTTATTCTGTACATTTTGCTATTTTCCTATTTAAGAATGAAGGTCACATGATATTTAAGTAGAAAACCACAAGCCTAGCCCCATGGCTTGCACTATCAGGAGTCCAATAAGTCAGAATGCCTGTCCTCGGCTTGGTTTCTTGTTTCAATTCTGCAGACAAAGCAGCCTGTTCATGGTTTTCCATAGTTGTTCCCATGATGATCTGGGTTAGTATCACTGAGATCAAACTAGGCTATCCTTGCCCCCCCATCCCCACTTCCCTCCTGCCGAAATCACTGCACTCCGAAAAGGTCCTTACCAGCTCCCAGGAACAAAGTGGACCACACATTAACGTTCAGCATCATATGATTGGAACCTGTCTGGTAGTGTGCTCTCATATGGTCTTGAGACACTCCGGTCAGCCCATCCAGAGTCAAAGACAGCAGCTGAAGCAAGGATGGGAGTAGGGGAGAGAACAACAAATAAGATAGGCATGTATGTTGCTGAAAATAATATGTTGGCTTGGGGAAAAAATGCTTAGGAAGAAGACCTACAAAATAAACATTCCCGTAACTGCATAAAAACATGCAGAAATTGGCAGCATTTCTCAAATCCAGTGAACGGCAGTTTTCTTTTTACAAAGGGGCCAAAATGTATATTTCAAGGACAGAAAATTACCAAGTTACATGAAGCCGTATTATTTCAGGCAGTTACTAATAAAGATATAATAAAGATGTAATCATCTATGTCCTACATGCAGTTGCCAAGACACTTTCTGCAACTTCCTGATAGTCCAAAGCTCCTCCCCCAAAATCCTTTACAACAGTAGATTTAATACTGTGTGTATGTACTTTCAAGTTGCCTGTCGACTTACTGCAACACCATGGATTTCACAGGGTTTTCTTAGGCAAGGAATGCTCAGAGGTGATCTGCCAGTTCCCTCCTCTGAAATATAGCCTGTAGTCTTATTTATGTCTACATATCCTACAAGGTAGGTTGCTATTTTCCCCAGATGTGTGAACTGAGGCAGAGAAATCAATGGCTGATCTCTGTTGTGGCTCCCACAGTGTCTGTCCATTTACATCAATCAGGTTCTCAATGTGGATCATTTCCATCATCACTTGAAGACCTACCAGTTCAGCCAGGCATTTTCCTAAGCAACAGCAACCTATCAGCTACCCATAGTTTTTTCTAAATAGTGTTCTGGATTTTTACTCTTATTATTACACTACCATTTTCAAATACTGTTTTATTGTACTTGTTTTCATCCAAAACTGCTTTGGGCTTTTTAAAATGAAAAGAGATATAAATGATGGAAATAAATAAAAAAAAAGACATAAATTTAACTCTCTTGGACCGTGGATTCTCTTTGCTGGATCTCCCAAGAGACAAATTTGAGAAGAAATGAAAGATGGTGAGAATGGGAACGACTATGCATCTGTTATTTCTTTAGTAAATTTCTGCCCCATGCTTTGGAGCAAGGGAGGGGGTATTCACAGGATGGCTTACAGAAATTGAGGTGGCAACTAAATATATCTACAGGTTTACCTGACCACCATGATTTAACAATCATAAAAAACCAGAACTGGGTTCTCGAGTTGGTTGTCAACTTCTCACCACTGCCATCCATGCTTTATAGTTTAAACAGATTTTGGACCCTCAATCTTTGAACCCTGGACCAAAAACAACTTCAGTCCCTTGCCTCGTATTGTGTGCAACAGCTTCAGGGAAGCTTGTGAAGAGCTGTTTTTAAACTTTGTGCACCAGCCCTTCTAAGTGAAACTGGAAGTGGCCCTGAATTTTCTAAAAATATTTATTTCCTATAAATAACTAATGTGGCCAAAAGATTATTTCGTTTCCAATTTCTTTCCTCCCTTCTTAAAATGGATTTTCTTCTAAAACAAAGTGTTGGGGACACAGCTTGTGGAAAAACACACACCACGAAAGTGTAATTCCCTTCTTTGGGATGAAGAATATATTTTCGGTCTGTGGGATTATGAGGGCTGCAAAAGCACCTGGGGTCCTGCATGATTCTTACTACTGATACAGCGGGAACTTAAGCATGATTTGATATGCTCATTTAGAATTCGCTGTGGGTGTGACAAAGCATGTATCTCATCTACTCTTCTGGATAATATACTGGCATTGAATCAAATGCTTAGAGGCTCTGATCAGCCACAGACTCTCCAGCCAAGGTAGAAATTTCATACCCTTTTTCCTGGCAAAATCTCTCACACACTCCTCAATCTGTAAAACAGTAGTAGTAGTAGTGACCTCTCATAGCATTGCATGTCTAGAGCAGGGAGGTGCAACCTAATTTTTTTTTCTGTTGAGGGCTGCAAGTAATCTGTTAGAGTCACATGGCGCTGAGTGTGTAAGGCCACTCTCCTTTCTCCCTGTTTCTGCCATCCCCTTCTTTTGTCTCCTCTTCCTTCTCAAGCAGTAAGGAAAGTCTCACTACAGGATTGAAGGGAGGGTGTTTCAAATCAGAAACAAGACTTGGGGCTGCAGGCTGTCCAGTAAGAGAAAACTCCAAACTACTGTCAGGGAATCACAGGAACAAACAAACCCCCCACTATGTTAAACAAGACTGACTCTTCCAGGAACATCAACCTCTCCTTTCCTGTACAAATGAATGTGACACATGTTGCCAACGAAAGACTTCAAAGCAGCTCACAGCTTACCAGCAGGAGCTCCCCATAGCCAAAGATGTGGTCACCTCCAATATCTCCTCCTTTGTTTGGCTTGTACATGAAGAGGGCCACTCCTGTGACAATCAGTAGGACACACAGGTATTTGGACAGTGGGTACTTCTTCCTCAGCACTGTCACCCCCAGGAGCATGACTAAAGAGGAAAAGGAATGGTGAGGAAAAACAGTATACTCCAATGGTCCTGCTAGGAAAATGAACTAACTCAAGACCACTGGAGACTGTGATATGCATTCTTATAATGAAACAAGGATGTAACTTCCCACAGAGGATACATGGGTCACTTTTATGAACAGCAAGAACTTTGGAAAGTTATTTTTTGGACAGCACATGTTTACCTGACTAGCATGATAATAATGCAAACATGAGACAGAAGATTTGGGTTGTTTTTCTGTCTCTCACCACTGCCTTTTATGTTTTATAATAGACTTGTGTTTGAATAGACTTTCAGCTTTAGGCTCCTTCCCTAAAACACATTTTTTCATTCTAAACCTCTTGCCTCATACTGAACAGAGCAAAGTCAAGAAAGCTCTGGGGGCCACTGTTACAGTAATATGCCCTCAAAACTTTGGCTTTCTTGACTTTAAATGGAAGTTTCTAGCCAAGAACAGTGTTAAAATTTTGAAAGTAAGTGTACAACTTTGGAGATTAAAAAACAAAAAATACAAACCACAAAGAAAGAGCAATCATGTCCTTCCAGTGCTAAGAAGTATGACTTCAGTTGCTCTAATTCTTTCCCTGTTTAATTCTACAAGCTACACAACCAACAGCACTTGCCTTCCTCCTCTCCTTTTTTTTTTAATCTCCCCAGCTCATTTGAAAAATGTTATGGAAGTCCATTAAACTGTAGTCTTTCAGTTTAATTAACTGTATCCACCTCATCCAAGCAGTTCCCTGGTAAAGCACATATATTGTGGTGAGGGGTCCAAGTGTTACTTACCTGGGATGGGTTTACAGGACTTTCCAAGGACCTATAAGACAGAAAAGGAGAGATTTGGCTGATCATCTCTATTTTCTCTTTGCCAATTCCTCATTTGTTCTGCACCCATTTTAAGCTTTTTTCTCTCTGTTTCTCTGCTACATCTCCTGCCTCATATTCATTTCCTCCTCTTTCATGCCTTTTCTTTCCTTCAGTCATCTCTTCTCTGCCACATATCTATATACAAAGATTTTCCTGTGTCTCAGTCCAGTAATTAGTGAACACTATCAAACTACAGTATCCTCTTTACTAGATCCACCCAGCTGCCAAGTCTTTCAGAAATGTCACAACCTATGCTTGACTGGTTTCTACATCCCAACAAGCCACTCCTTTATCAAACTCTTCCCTTGCATTCCCTACAGAGCTTTGTTTCCTATACCCAGCCCTATTTCTAATTTCACAGTTTCCCTTCCAGCAAACCTATGAAGTCATGACCCACATTTTGGAATTATGGCTAGTGCCAAAAGCTATCTGGGCCTAGCCCAGGTTGACATACCAAGCTGAGGAAGGGTCAACTGAACTGTGCTTTCATCTGTATCTCTGCACAGCAGGTTCAGGAATACTGGAGGAAGTGCACTGATTTCTAATCGTTCCCACCACTCCCATTTCTGATTATGCATTGCAGAAAATATAGGAAAGGAATAGGGGACAGTGTAATTGCTTGCAGGAAGTCCCAGCAACTTGACAAGTGGATGTCCTTTCCAGGTTTCCTAGACACTTAGCACAAAATGAGACCTTGCTGTCCTCGTCTTAATTCTGGGTTCAGGACACTTTTAGCCCTCTGGACGTTTCAGACTTCATCTCCCTGAAGACCTACCCACCATAGCAAATGATAAAGGACTGGGGGAGTTGTCTAAAATTATGTGGAGGAAGGGAAGGAGGGAGGGCAATGAATAAACAGGGGTGCATAAAGAAGAGGGAAAATTGGGTAAATGCTGACGTGCAGGTACCTAAAACCTGCCACTATCTGTTTAATGAAAGTCCACTGAGGGATCTTGTCTTAGGTTTCCCCATGAAACAAGGATGTCTTGTTCAGGATACACTAAGCCAGTCAAAGTTCCAGAATCTGGGCAAAGGGGCAGAGATGGCACTGAGTGGAACCTCCTAACGTGGAAGACACTCTCTGCTAAAATGGAAATGGTAGCAATGTTGGGAGGTCCCCAATGGACTTAGGGGTCTTGATGAACATCCAGCCTTGCCAACCTTCACCCACAAGTTTGGAGGAACTCTTACTTCTCTGTTTCCAATCCAAAAATTACTTGGGCACTATTAGGTGAAAACAACACATATCCACCTTAATCTAACTGATGCAGAAGTGAGGTCTCCAGCTTTTGCTACATTCCCTGCATTGTTCTCAGTACTTAAGATACAGTCTGCAGTGAAGCAAGAGGCTGCCAAGCATGTCCCCAGGAGGGGGAAGATGTCTTTATGAGACATCTCATTCTCCAAATCTCTGCTGTCATGTACTTAACCCATTGTCCCACCCTGAAGACCTGTCGTTCTTCACCTGAGTTGGATAGTTGACAAACTGCAGAGCTGAGTTGCTGGAGACCATGGCTCCTACGTAGGAGAGGGAGCAAGCTGCATAGAGCCAGTTCTGGGTCCGGTCCACCTTGAGAGTATCAAAAAACTGGATCACTGATTGGGGAGAAAATGTGCAAGAAATGGGTGTGTTGGCAACAAAGCACTTCATAAAGGAACAGCTACATGGAGGTCTTCTTTCCACATGCAAAAAGAAAAAAAGGTAAGTCCAATGATCCCCAACGGGGTACCATCTACAGACACTGGACCACAACCTCCATCATCACCAGTCATATTTTTTTTTCCTGGGGATGGCAGGGTTTATAATTTAACATACTTGGAAGCCTTCCAGGTTTTGCAATTCCGGGGCAAAACGATCTTTCTCTCCAAAACCACTTGAGCTCAGAGACAAAACAAACAATGACAGGTGGACTACATAAACCTACTTTTGTGCAACTTGTATGTTTTTGTGCCACTTGAAAATGTAAATTTTTTTGAGAACAGAACTAGAAGCAAGCCTACATCCTTGGTTGGTAACAGATCTCACAGTCAAATGAGACTTTCCACATACAAATTTTCTTCCCCTATTTTTTTTAAATGAAAAGCAGCACCAAGAATTTATAGATTCAGCATCGTTAGCAACTGGGAGAAGGGGTGAGTATAAGAGAAGGAACTTACCTCTCTCTGTGTAGATCCTTTTTATTATCAAATTATACATATACCTAGAGCTGTTTTATGCCTCTCTAGGATATTTGCATATAGTATCTAATTTGACTCTTAACAGCACACCACTGCTAGAAAAAATGGTTAGGATGAATGAGATACAGCCACCCAATAGCACAGTGGTACCATTAACTCCTCCTTCCATGGGTAAGATGGAGACAAAGGGAAGGAAATATTAAGAAGAGTTTTCTGCACTTCCCCCTTCATCCTTCCCAAGTCTGTCTGCATGAGCTCATCAAAGGAAGATAAATAAAGGGAAATTGCAATTTTCCTGGCAGCAAAGCCAGGGAGAAGGAGGAAAAAAATATGTAATATTCCTCCTTTCAGTGTTCTTCTGACGTGAAACATGTATATACACCCAAGAAATCCCAAAGAAAACCTGGCTGGCACAGGGAATGCACTATGAGAACAACTGCACTCATGCCCTTTCCTACAGACCCATTTTTCTTATTGCTTGTAACAGAAAATGAACCGGGGGCTAAGCACCTATGGGCGACATCACTTTCTACCATCTGTATGTGCTTCTCTTCTTTTCCAAGCTATTTCTGAGTACATGGGGGATGGTGAAGAGCAAGAGAGAAGGGGAACACAAGAATTTGCTTCTGTGGAACCCTCTGCCCCCACCTGCTCTTGACCTAAAATCTTAAGAAAGAGAGGAAGAAGAACACAAGGAACAGAATTCTTGCCTTTGTCCATCCATTTCACCTTTGTTCAGAGCAAGCAGTTGAGGTTTGTGTGGATTGACAAGAGTAAGAGAAGAGAAAGCAGGACTTAATTTTCAATATCGATCTGAGGGTCTGAAGTAGCCAGGTGGCTTGTACATGACTAAGCTTATTCAGGCCACAATAATACTTCCTATCAAAAACCATAGGATGTTCTTCTAAAACTTAAAAGTAGTTTCACAGTGGCCTCTAAAGCCATGGAAAATTGATGGACTTAAGCCAAACAGCTTTCTTATTTCTTTGGGAATACTTACATATCTTAGCAAAAATGGCATTGATCACGCATTGAACAAAGACCAATGATAGAGCATATCTGAATTTCTCCTGCTTTGTTCCTTCCCCATATTTGCCTCTTGTACTGTAGAAAAAAAATGGAGATGAGAGTTAGCTGGAAACAATGAGACATCCACTGACACAACTGTAACTTGTGTGCATGTCATCAGTAATGGGTCTGTATGAGTGAGTTTCATGGGCAGGCTGAAGGGAACATTACTTCTTTTTCTGGTATAGTGATTGAACCAAGCAAGATCTTGGACTCACAGCAATAAAACAGGAGCTCATTCATCAGAAGTACACAAAAGAATTTACAGGACATTTGAGGTCCCTTTAAGGAGACTATATGAATGACAGATCTTATCAAATTTGTGTAATCTCCCCAAAAAACCACAAGACACCTGGCAATAGAGGGAAAAGGAGAACGGGGGGGGGGAATCAAAGCGAAAACTCTAGCTAGAGATGGAGAAAGAGAATGAGAAGAAAAGAGCAAAGCAGGATATAAAGAAGTGCATTTAGAAAGTAAACTTGAGTATGAACCAATTCACAAAAATTAAACTATGAAAATTCAAACCATGCAACATTCCTCCTCAGACAGCAGTGAGTTCTAGGAAAGAAAACATCCCACCAGACATAGTCTCCCATGCAGAAAAATTACAGTCTTGGAATAGACATAATCAAATACCAAGGTTTTACGTCTGCATTCTCTTCATTCTCCCACAGAGCTTAAATTACATTTCCCCTCTTTGGAATCTAACAGCGCAATTCTACATAAGCATACTAAGAAGTAAACCAGCTGCCTAAATACCCTAAAGGCAACAGATCACATCTGACCTTGGAAGCTAAGCAGGATCAGCTCTGGTTAGTACTTGGAAGGGAGACCACAAACAAATACGAGGTGCTGGAAGCTATATTTCAGAAAAGAAACTGGCAAAACTACCTGACTATCGCTTGTCTAAAAAACTCCTATGAAATTCATGGGGTTGGCACAGGCCAACAGGTGACTTAAAAGCACACACACAAGTAATAAGTCTCCTCAAGTTCATTGAGACTTACTTCCGTGTACTGCCTAAAGCTCTTCATGCTGTCTTGGTTCTGAAATTTCAACAGTTAAAGTCTTTGGTGAGATCGGGCTTTTGCTTTTAATGTTAACAGCAACGAAGAAAAGCCGCTTGATATATAAAATGAGATATTAAAAAGTTGTACACAATTTAGAACGCCTTTTTGACCACGTGACAGGGAGAATATCCCACAGGCATCTTCCTTAAACTGAACTGGCTATCTCCCTATAGGATACTGTGGAGGACTAGCTAAAAGTAGATGAACAAATGAGTATATTATTTTCTGTCTTTCCTAAATGATCGTAGACTGATATAGATACACATAAACAATAACATAAGAAGTCCTAGCCCTGAGTAGCAAGGCTTACTTACAACAGCTATGTCACGCTGACAGGGGATTCAATACAGATACCCCTCCCCCTGAATAAAACAGTAGGGAGAGATTAATCTGTGGGATTATTACCTTTGAAACATACTTATAAGGGGCGTATGTGCCTTCAAGACACCTGTCACCTTACGGTAAGCCCATGATTCCATAAAGCTTTCTTAGGCAAGGAATACTCAGAAGTCGTTTTGCCAGTTCCTCCCTTTGAAATGGGACCTACAGCACTTGGTATTCGTTGGCAGTCTTTCACCCAAGTACCAACCACAGCTACCCCTTCTTAGCTTCCAAAATCAGACAGAATGCTTAGAGTAACCCTTTCTAAATGAGCAAAACAAGTCATGACTAATCTAGGTCCCACTGATTACAACAGATCAAGTCCCTCCCTAAACTGCAAACCCCAGGATTCCCTAGGATGTTGAAAGCGGAATAATAGCACTATAACAGTCTAGTGCGGAAATGGCCTATTACTAGCCCCGATCTCAGAATAAAAAGCCACCGGGCTACGGATGGGCTGGGAGAAAGGAGAAAAGAAAGCGTTTGGTTTTAGGGCAACTCACATTGTCTCCTGGAGGACGCCGTACCAGAAATAGCACACGAAGACACCCAAACAGCAAATAGGCAGCCTCAGCCGCTCGGCAAAGAGGGCACTCCCTCCTCCTCCTCCCGCTCCCGACCCCCCGCTCACCCCCATGCCCGGCCCTGGGACTGTTTCAGGTCCCGGAAGCCTCAGTGGCGGCAACTCCACACAAACATCTCGCAGCGGTGCCGCCGGCGGCGGAAACGAGGGCCTCATAGAAGCGGCTGCGACTGGCTCCACGAAGGACCCCTACCTGCTGTTGGTACGAGGGGCGCCTAACCTGCTGCCTGAATAATTAGACTTCACTACGCCAAGGCCAACCGAGTAGCGCCGAAGTGTAGTCGAAAGGGTTCTCGGTTTTTAATTCCTCTCGCACCGTTATGCCTCTGTTTCGTTCTCCACGGTGGGGAACAGGTCTTTTTTTTGGGCACTTCGGTAAACGACGCTGCCAGGGGCCTAAAAGGACTAAAGCGGCAGTTTGTTTACGTAGCCAAAAGTGGCTCCTTCCAATTGTCCGGCGCAGCGGGAGGTGGGTCTTATTGCGAGTCGCCGCTCGTGTCAGACTCTTATTGCTGGTACCAGAAGGGGCGGAGTTACGGATAGGGGAAGCAACGGTTGCTAGGGTGGCCGGAGGACTGCTTCGGAAGCGGGGATGGAGCGACCGAGGCTGCGCAGGCGCAGAGCGTGGATGCAGTTGCTTTGCCTTCTTCCATGTTGCTGGCCGTGCGTGGGGGCGAAGGAGACCCTCCTGTCCAAAAAGGACACACTCCAGTGCCCTAGCAAGCGACTGTGTACACGTGCTTGCCCCTTTAAGTAAGTCCCCTGTCGACTTATGGTTACCCTATGGATTTCATAGGTTTTCCTTAAGCAAGGAATACTCAGAGGTGTTTTGGTCAGTTCCTTCCCCTACAATATTGTCTTCTAGTTAAATTGAAAAATTGAATCCATAAGAGAGTATATGCTGAGGTGGAGCTAAAATTGTAGGCAGAACATTCAGATGGATTTTAGTTTAAGGTTCTATTTATTTATTTATTTATATCCCGCCTCTCCATATGGATCGAGGCGGCGAACAACTTACAAATAGCATGTATTTCGAAACAGTTCTATACATGCCCCCAACAAGCTGGGTACTCATTTTACCGATCCGCGAAAGGATGGAAGGCTGAGTCAACCTTGGAGCCCGGCAGGATCGAACTCACAACCTCGTGGCTTGCAGTACTGGCATTTAACCACTGCGGCACCACAGCTCTTTCTCTGAATGAATGTTGGCTTGATTGCGAGTTACATCATTGGTGCTAAAAACCACTCAATAAATAATTTAAAACAATAAACTAAAATACTGCCTTCCCTCCACATTTGCAGGTTTGACTTTCACGGATGCGATTATTTGCGAGTTCCTTCAACCCTTGCCCCCTCCCCCCACCGACGTCAGGCACTTGTTTTCTATATTTGAAGAGATGTCATATCGAGGGAGCTGGCTTGTTTTCTGCTGCTCCAGAGACCAGGACAAGGAGCAGTGGATTCAAGCTGCAGGAAAGGAGATTCCACTTGAACCCCAGGAAGAACTTCCTGACAGTCAGAGCTGTCCGGCAGTGGAATATGCCGCCTCGGAGTGTGGTCGAGTCTCCTTCTTTGGAGGTTTTTAAGCAGAGGCTGGACGGCCATCTGTTGGGAATGCTTTGATGGGTGTTCCTGTATAGCAGGGGGTGGGATTCAGTGGCCCCTGGGGTCTCTTCCAACTCTATGATTCTTCCTCCACCAGCCACCGCCTGGCCAGCTAAGAATGTTTTGCAGCCCAATTTCGCATCACCACAAACCCTCTCTTAATTCACTGGTCAAAAGAAAAATTCCCAAATCTGTGTAAGGGTAATACCTTTATTAGGCCAATCATGAGGACAATATTAGAATTTTGGCTCATATTCATTTTTGTTCCCTTGGCAGACTAATAAAGGCAACAGCCAGGGGTTTTTTTTAGATGGGTCACTTGCTTAGTTTTATGACAAGGATTACCTTGCTGGAACTTTCTAGTTCTGCTTATATGCTGCAGAACCAGAAAATGAAAGTTCTTTGAAGAAGTTCCTAGTATCAATGTATAAATTCATTTTTACATATCAAAGAACCTATTTTGACTTATTTATTGTCCAGAGTTAGATTCACTCTAGTTAGACTCTAAACAGCTTAAGTAAATCTTTTATTACCTGGCCCTTGATTATGTTACCTCTGCACCTCCAAATTTAACATAGTATATAACTCTCTCTACTCTCCCTGCCTTTTTTTTTTTTTAAAGAACAGTTCTGGTGTCATTAGTACTGACATCAGAGAAGATGAAGCTGTAGTATGCAGAAGGTGAAATCTAGTCTCTTAATTTTTCCAGTTAACACAGACTTCTCTGCCTAGAATATAACGTACATTGAAATAAGCTATGAGACAGCTACTGCATGTGTTTACACATCATGATAAGCCATGATTTGTTTAATAGCCCCCAAAACATTTGTCTTCTCCAGTTCTCATGTTTTTTGTTTGTTTGTTTCCTACTTCTTTTGTTAACACCTGTTTCAGGGCAGGTAGCTGGAAAAACAAAGTACAGTGGCAGATTTGGACATCATGAGAAGCCATAAACAAGACAGTTAAGCTAACAGAAAATTATGGCTTGTGGCTGTGGTTGGCTGATGAGCCATGGCTTGTGAGCGGAGATGGTCTGCACATCACAAGTCAGATATCACAAAATCATACCATGGTTTGTGATGTTGAAACACAATACCTAAGTCATTATTGGGCCATCAATCTGTAGCTTTTCATTTAGTTTTGGTGATGAAGTGAAAGCTTCACTGGTACAGTAGCAGCTGCTAGGCTTAGAATAGCAAGTGTGTCCAGCATTCGATCCAACGCAAATAACGTATTTTTGCTTTGATAGGTTGTTGCACAAATAAGTCTTAGGATGCACAATATTTTTATGTTTTTAATTGGTTTAAGCACCAAGATCTGCCAAAAAAACTCTCAACTCAAGAAAAGGCAATGAACTTCTGAGGCTAACATTCTTCCATAAGCCTTTGTGATACATTAAAATTTACAAAACTTCAAAAAGTAGCTGCAAAAATACTGTTTTCAAAAGAAAATATAGTTTCTATCTTGGATTGAAGAAAATCCTTTCAATACAATAAGAAGCTTAACAAGACCAAAAAAAAGTCATTTTGTTTCTAATACATTTCGCAATCAAGGCAACACCAGGTTTAAGGCCGTTCAGTTGGGGTGGGGGCAGATACAAGATGTAAAGTAGATGTGTAAGCACAAGATCTAAGTTGAAGTGAACTTTGTGATCTTTGGAGTGTTTTGTGCGTTAAAAGTGGGGTTAAAGCTGAGCAGATTCCCCAAACTCAATGGCTGCAATAGTAGTAGTGTAAGATACAGTTGAACTGGCCAACTTATAATAATTTTTAAAAGGTAGCACATACCAGTTCCATAAACAGTTGCATTCTAGTATAGAAACTTAGACCTTATTCCAATTTGGGATCCATCTCCTTTTGAAGACATCTGTTACCATGAATATCCTCTGGAGTTCCCTTGTTCCTCACCCATAAAAGAAGAGAACTTACCAAAAATATCTATCACAAAAAGGCACACTCTAGTTGAATCTCTGCTTGTTCAACTATCTGTTATAGCTTGATCATTGGAAGTGAAAATGCTTCAAGCATTTAGGACCCAAATCTAGGTGACTGTGCTCCAGTGATACAATCCTACAGAGTGTAGGGGCAGCATACAAAAAAAACACAAAAAAAACGGAGTCTTAAACACAGATTGTACACTTGGTGCCCCTGGAAGCTGATTGTCCTGCTCTATTCCTGCCCTGCAGTCATCTGTCAAACTAGCGTACACTAGTTTTGGCTATATGTAAACTCTTTCATACTCCCTATTCTGTGGAAAGCCTGAGAGACACTCTTAAGATCCTTTAAAAAAATCTATAAATGAGTTCTTGCCTCACTTAGCAAGCAAGAAGAAAAAGACAAAAGCCTGGTGGCTAATAGTGCATGTATCCCATCAGAGAAGCATAGGTGCTCTTTGGACACTGCAACAGCAGAAGGACAACTGACACAAACTCATAGGGAAAGGAAGTGCTTTAAGAATGATGAGTCCAAGTGAAAGCCTACTGTGGCTGCAAGAGAATTCAGTGGCAATCTGTACTTTTAAGGCTGTCACTGAGAAAACTTGTAACCTGAGAGTGCTCTATTTCCAGGTTCCAAGGCACTCTTTTCCATAGGCCATGCAGGTAACACAGATTTATCTTGGCTCTGCCTCCTGCCCCTGAATTTCAGACAACCAGGGAGCTGTGGAAGAGGACTGTGTCTTCAGCTTGGTGCCGCTTCCAGGACTCCAGGCCTGGCGGAGGTGATGGAGGATTTTCATTGAAGTTGTCTCCTCTTGAGTCTTTCTGCAAATTGAGGACTGGAACTGTGGAAGTTGGCTGGCATGAAGAGAATGTGCCCGGTGGCATGGGGCTAGAAGTGGAGAAGTCTCTGAAGAGGAAGCCTACGCTGGGAATAAGAGGTTTCACTAGGCTGAACTGGCAAAAGGCAGAGCCAGTTGGGTTGAAATGGACTTTGTTTTTATCAGGACAGGAGGGCTGGAAAGGCTGATCTGGGCTTGGTGGCCTAAAGGAAGAAATCACAACAAAAACAGATTAGGAACGCAAAGTACGGTATATGGTAATTACCATTCAGTGCTTCAGAGCTTTCAGTATTTGGTCACTGTAAGACCTCCTGCAGAGTGACACAGAAATATTAGTAGAGCTCATAAAAGTTTCTCATTTTGACTACAATTTCCAGAATCTCTCAGCCAGAATGGCCAGTGGCCTTTTCAAGACCTGAGAATAAGTGAATGCATAAGTCTTCTGTGTTTCTGGATTTTGCATGCAAGAGAAAAAGTCTTAGTGTGGAGAGCAGCCACAAAAAGGAAGGTACAATGCATTTTGTGCAACAAATATTTCCAAGCTAGGAACTTTCAGTGTATGAAGTGCTACAACATTTACATACAAATTCATAACCCATTTGTGTGAGGGGTTCAATTAAAAGTACACTGGCTTGCTCTTGGCCTGTTGTGAGTGTACAAAAAGAACTCTAATGCTGATATCTGTCAATCTAGTAATAATCTTTTACCCTGAATATAACCAATTATTGGTTTTTGTGTATGGAATCTGAATCGATCTGCAATGGGGGAAAACAGAAGGTCAGGTGGCAGAAAATGTTCATTTCAGACATTGTTGTGAGCAATCCCACAGCAGAATCACCTGGCTGTCACAACTGGACTAGTCTTATTTTCACTAAGGATTCACTACTGGTCTTTCTGCATTGTGTCAAGTGCATCCATATTTTTTGTGACTAGGAAGAATTTTCTTTAAACAAAATAATCTGTTTCCCTTATAGCAAGACTAATTAATGTCCAAAGCATGAAAGTCAGAAGGTTATATTTGCCAAGTGAACTTACTGGCAACAAAAAATGATTTTTTCCTTCAAATCTGGTACCTCTAAGAGGTTTTCTTTTTCATATTTTAGTTTCACAACTAAAATCCATAGCATGGACAGCACTGTTAAAATGGTTGGAATAGGGAAGAGGAATTTTGAACCTCACCTACCAAGGTTCTGAAACAGCCATGCCCCCTTACCTATTATATCATCATATGTTTGTTTTCATTCTTCATCACACTAATTCTTAAAGTCTGAATGCCTTTCCTGAGGCTTGGTTACTGCTAGTAATAGCTTCAGACTAAAATATACATGTAATTTTGGTCCCAGCTTTTGCCATGACCTTACTCATCACAGGATAAACAGAGTTCCCAAGAACTTATCTGAAACCAAATTAGGGCCTCAGTCTGAAAGAGTTTCCTGATCCTTGGATTAGGGCAGGTGTGAGCAACAGTCCTGATGCAGGGCAGTGGCACTCTCACAGATTTGGCATGCACTTAAGGGCTGCATGCCCAAGGGGCAAAGCTTAGTTGATTTTTAAAAAAACAGAATAAAACAGACTAATACACATACACACACACACATATGATTAGCAAATAAAATCCCTCTACTTTCATAATGTACTTAAATTTACTTTAACATGATATTTATTGAGATATAATATGACACTAATTACTCCATTGACTATGAATCAGTATCATACCTTTCCTTATTGACTATAGCTGTAAATCATGATGTATATTTGGGAGGGGGGATATGCAGAGCAAGGGGGGAGGCAGCATGTCCTACATTTTCCTTGACTCTGGGTTGGCAAGTCAAACTTAAGACTGGATAGACTAGGTTGAAATCTCCACTGAGTCATAAAATTTGACTAGGATTCCTTGGATCAGTCACGCTCTCATCCAGTCTAATTGAATTTCACAGGGATGTTGTACACAGGGATTTAAGCTACCATAAGTCCTTTGGAGTGGGGTAGGATAAAAACCTTAAAATATTCTCGGAATAGTACCCTTTTCTATTCTGACAGTTATTCCCTTTTGGTTGAAGTTAGCATTGTACACAATCCATTTCAGCATTTAGGCTTGCTGTAGCATGACAGAAAGTAAGTGCACTACTTACACCACTTCCTCAAAAGCACGGACTTTTTCACAGCCCTCTGGAGGTTCGCGCTTGAACACATAGGTATGATTTGGACGAGGAGAGAGGGCAAAGGCAAGGACTGGAGAAGTACTGCTGTTTTCTGGCCCAAAAGAAAACACAGGAAGACTCGAATTCAGTATGAGATACTGACCAAATGAAGAAGTGAAGAAAAACTCTGTATAGAATGCTGTACCAATAATTGCAGACATAAGCAAGATTTATGGAACATCAGACAGCAGCATAACCTAGAAGTCAATCTAACAGGTACTTCACGGAAATGTGTTAATCAAGAAATAATCCAGTGAATTCTTTACAGGCCACTGATTTGGTTATCCAAAGACCTCATACAGCCCAAAGGCAGGAGCATTCATCTAAAGTTCAGTGATCATTTCCAGTAGTGCTTCAGGCATTAGAATGGCCTTCAAGCAATTAAAAAAAACAACAACTCACAACTTTGATCAGTTTTACAGGAGGATTATAGTCAACGAATCATTGTCTGGGGAAAAATTGGTTCACATAACATTAAGAATTACAGCTGCCCTTGTAGACTCTGGTCCCTACTTCCTGTATTAAACTTAAATTTTTTCTAATCTTTCCTTTCCTTCCCTTACACAGAGCAAGCAAGTGGTGATCCAGCAGGGTTTACCTTTTGCCTTTGCCTCCAACAATGGCTTCTCTAACACACTAGGGGAGTGCTCCTCAGCTGCTGCTCGAGCAGGAGTGTGCGGGGACCGCCCATGTGCAGCTGAAGGGGACGGAGAAAGAGACAGGCTGCTGCAGCTGCTACTGCTGTGTTCTGCCGGTGGCAGCAAGGAGTCTCTAGTGCCTCCCTGGAGAGGGACTGGGGCCCTGTGGCCATCAGGGACATCCAGAATCTAGAAGGAAGGAATACATATCTTAAGGACAGAGAGCAAGCAGCAGTTCTCAGCACTAGAAAGTCTTGCATAAGAGCAACACAAGTCAGGCCTATCCATACACCTACAATCTAAAACAGCATGAAAATAAGGGGAAACATGATGTAGAAGATGAATGAAGAACAAGCAAAATCGGCCATCAATTCTTATACAGTCAATCAACAATGAACAGCTGGAATAGGAAGAGTTTGGAGAGAAAAAAGAACCAAATGCAGATGGTCTTTTAGCAGAAACCAGTAGTGTGGTCCTACTTTTTAGCTCTCTTTCCATGGCAGCCTGGAAATATGGGCGAAAGTTAGAGTGTGTGAAGCAGAGGAGGGCAAATATGGTATAGTCTAGACACTTTGCTTTTAGCTCTGCCCAGCACAAATGGATCCATGTAAACCTCACACTGACACTCATCTACCAGCAGAATTTGAAAGAGCCTAACAGATTCCAAACACACTATCATTTATTAATTGGCTTACTTCATGCTAAAATGTCTCTATTATCAGCAACACTTCTGTGAATGGACAGTACAACTAATATAATTGTGACTCTCAGGCCCCTTTGCATTCAGTATCCCTTGAACCTCACTTTTTACAGTTCCAACCATGTATACTGCAGGTCCTGAAATTCTGGACAAGACTTCATACATCTGATGAAGTGAGGTATTATCTATGCAAGTTCACACTTTAACAAGACCCATCATTATAAGCAGTAGTACAGTAATGTATCATTTGTCACTCAGAGTGGATCTTGCACATCTGCTATGCTGAAGATTAACTATGGGAGAAAGGATGTTGTGCTGCCCTCCAGTCTCTGTCTTTTGGAGAATAGTGCAAGTCACTCCAACACTGATAAAGACATTGTATTTGTCAAATTGTAATTCTTGGTATTTCTTCTAAGCTTTTAACATTTTAATGCTTTTACTATAGGGTTATTTAATTCGTGTGTTCAAATTCTAACGTTAATGTATTTTAAGGCTATCTATGGACGGGAGACTACCAACGAATACCAGGTGCTGTAGGCTATATTTCAGAGGAGGGAACTGGCAAAACTACTTCTATTATTCTTGCTGAAGAAAACCCTATGAAATTCATGGAATCTCCATAAAGTCAACAGTCAACATTTTTCTTGTAGCTTTGGTATCTTTAATCAACATATTTGCCTTTATGGTTCCTGGGCTTTTTTATCATTTTAAGTGTCTTACTGTTGTACACTCAGCCTTCCAGTTTGACAGAATAAAAGCAAATGAAATGTATAACTGGGTACATGTGGCATAGTCACAGGACATGATGTTCTGCCGATTCTCTCCTTCCTTGTTAAGAGTCTGAAAATTTCAAGACTGAGAATTTCAATGAGTGCAAGGTAGGAAGATATCACACTGTATTTGTACACGCAGTACAAAGGTAGCATCTCAGTTTAGGCAGAATTCTAGGCTCTCTTAGGATGTCTTGCCCCTGTAAGTCATAACTCACTCTGAGGAGCTCCTCGTCTCCTTGCTCCTTAACAAACACCTCTTCCAATTCCTGATTGATAGCATCAAGGCTATTGTGCAAACAGGGACTCATGGATGCCGTGGCCAACACTGGAAAGGATGCTGGTGATGAAACCTACAAACAAGAACATACAATATGATTTTAAAAAGTGACTGATACTTCTGTGCAAATAGAAAAGCATTCCTCTAAACAGTGAACAGCCCACCCTCAGTGTGCAGCCCCATGCCCAACCCCTGGACCTGTTATTAAAACATAAGGCTACCTTGAGAACCCTTTTGGCAATAACTTTCCAACTATGCCCTCCTAGGAATCTATAAAGATTTCAGAGTCTACAGGATTTAGAGAGTCCACCCTAGTATGTGCTCCAGATCAACAAAATAAGTCCCCCCGCCCCGACACAGGAAAAGGTCTTTCTTAAGCCTATCTAACACATGGCCTATCTAACTAAAAGACACTCCAGGGAAAAAATCTGGAACCATCTGCATAGCTAATACATGCTCTTAATACTGACCTCTGGATTCTCTCCTGTGATGGTCATCAAGAACTGAGAGGTCTCAGAGAAATGATACACATGAAATGTGTATGCCTGGTTCAAATCACAGTTCAGCAATTGTTTCTGAGGGCAGGCAGGGAAAAGGTAGTACATTTTAACAAATTCCATTCTCTTCACCTTCACTGCCAAGTGATATAAAAATGGCCAAATTCTTTGCAAAGTCATGTGATGGGGAAGAGAATGATTCTGTGTTTCTCACTGCTCTAAATATGACACCATAACTGAATACCTTAAGCCCCTCTCTCCAAGGGCAGCATCTAACTAGTCCCTTGCCAACAGTCTTTTGAAACTTGGGGTGATGTTTCCTTTGCTTACAACAACTTTTTGGATAAGAATAAGAAAAAAAGGGAGATTTGAATTATACCTTGGCTGATGAGAGCACAGTATGATCCCCTTGAACTGGGGAGTTCTGGTCTTTCTCTTTACTGTGGTATGCGCCTAGTTTTGTTCGCTGGAGCTGCTGCTTCAGTTTAGCAATCTAGAGAATAAGAAGTTGAGAAACTTAAGTATCCCTGATGTGACAACTAGCTGTTCTCCACAATTTCTCCTTCCAATTTCTGAGGTAATCTTGCAAAGCCACATGCCTTTTTTGACTAATTTCTCAGTTCTCACATCATTTTTTGACGAGATGACTTTCACAAAGCAAATGTCACAACAGATTCAATTCAAAGACTACTTATTTCAAATTAATGGAACTTGGCATGGTACGGAGGTTAGAGTGGTGGACTGGAACTTGGAAGATCCAGGCTCTAGTTTCTCAATGAACCAGGGAACTCACTGAGTAATCTTGAACACTCACACTCTCTCAAACTGACTTGCCTCACAAGGGGTGTTGTAAAAATAAAGTCGTGTAAGAGGAAAGATATTTATATTGCCTTGAGCTCACTGAAAGAATGATTAGATTTCAGTTTTACTACTAAAAGATGATGAACAAATCTGATTGCTACCACTAAAGAAGAAGGTGGTATCTATGGAGGACCCAGGCTCCCTTCGTACCCCTGTAAAGAGCTCTTATTAGGAAATGATAGTGTTGCTCATCCTCTACTACAGATGTTTAACAGATCCATATATGAGACATCACAAAAAATGAAGCCCCCTCCCCCAAATTTGGGGAGCAAGGGTTTGTATTATTCCCAGTATTATTCTCCAGATGGGTGGCATGAGACATTCTCCCACCTTTTAAATAAAGCTATGTAGTGACAGCTTTAACACTGCTCTGAGGTGGGATAACTGAAGCATCGCTAGAACTGGAAGTAACAGTTCAGTGCAAGTACCAATACTTTCTGCCACAGTAAAATTTCAAGCACTGCTTTTTCAAACACCATCTTTTTTTTATATAACGGTTGCTTCCAGTAAGCTATATTCACCACACCCTGCCACACAGACATGAAACAAAGCTGTCTGCTTTCTCTCTTCAACAGAACAAATAAATCAACTAGTAAAGCTTTTTAATGTGGTTTGACAACACTGAATGCATTTCAATGTATAATCTTTATTGTGGAGAAAGGATCACCACTGCACAACCTCACTTTAAGAAACATAAAGCCATATATGTTACTTATGGCTTGGCTTTCTGTAATTTTTCTCACTGGGGAAAAAAAAAACGTTCTAGCAGGATATTTTTGCCACAAAAGAGGATATGGTAAAATCTACTGGGTGCATCTTACTGCAAGTAAATCTCATTTTCTGTCCTAATTCTGAAGGCTTTGTCCTTTTTTGTTTGATGGTGGTCCCCAATCCCTCTTCAATGACTATTCCCCCTCAAAAAACAGCCACCACTGAAACTGGGTTTATACTGTATATCAGGAATGGACAACTGCATGGGAGCCAGGGCCACAGGCCACACTCATCCACACACCAAATTATCCCCTTTTAAAAATGTCTATCAGGCAAAATGGCAACTGGAAGTAGCAAGGTGTTTCCAATCCACAGCCAGAAAAAAAGGATATTTTTCATGAGTAAAGAAGAGGATTACCATGCATTTGGAGGTCTTTTGGCATGGTTTTTGGGCACTCATCTAATGAAATGGGGGTTCCAGGGACTAGCAGGTGAAAATGGGCTGCTTCAGCCTGCATTTTTCCCACCCTAGTATATAAACAGGAGACAGGGAGCACTGAAAGCTTCTTCCTAATGAAATGACTGGCTAGTTTTGTTTTATCTGCTGGGAACACTGAATTTGGATTTCCTGAATGCACGGTGCAGGCGCTATGGCAACATGTGTTTTGGCAGCTTAATTTCTTTTGCAGATCGTGCAGTCAGAAAACAGATTTCACTGGAGTCACCAAGTGGATCTCTCACCTCTCTGCGATGATCTATGCTACTCCATGAGGCTGAACGCTTATGGACCGTGGCTCTCCCCACCCCTGTTTCATGCCAGGATACAGGAGTCTGCAAAGAGAGAAAAAAGTTCTCCAGTTGCTCACCATTCCATGACTGTCACAACCTTAAAAAGGGGTAGTTCCAACGTGGCAATTTCATCCTGCAAGAGTCATTCTCAAAACAAACCCAAAAAGGAAGCCTCATGCCCAAGAACTGCTTTTTTAAAAATGTTCTATCTCACTTTCATATAAGAAAGAAAGACAGGTACAGTTCCATGCACCTAGTCATTGTCGTCGTCATCATCTATTTGATTTATACCCTTTCCTTCCTCATGCTACATGGGAGGCTCTAGCTAATGCAAACTCCATGTACATATGCTACATGTACAAACAGTAGAATGCAAAGGAGATCTCTACATTTGTCCATACATGGCAGCAATCATGCATGTTCAATACTGTATTACGCAGAAATAGCAGTGGTTTAAATGCCAACACATTTTCCATCTACGAATGGAGAACTACTCACTTGCCTGCACATCTTTCTTTTGAGGAGGCTGGGGAAAGAGAGATACCTAAAATTCAGATTCACATAAACTGCTCCCATGTGTATTCCTCCATAAGAATAATTCTAGAAGTTCTCCCAAGTGAGGAAAGTCTTACATTTGAGGTTTGCTACTGTATAAATAATATTCATCCACACTTCACCTAGCTACATCTAGAGCTTCTACAAGTTACTTTCTGACCTACAACCCCCAGAATTCCCCTAGTGAACATGGCCAAATTCAAGCCTCCCCAATTTCCAATACAAGTTTTTTAAAAAACAAACAAGCCAAATTTGTCTGCTGACAGTCCAGGTGGATGAGTTCCTAAAACACTGTGTACTTCCATCTCGCCAAGCAGCCTTCAGAATCATCCTCTTTTGGCCAATACATAATGTAGACAAAGCTATTAAGTGTCAAAGTTCCCCCAGATCAAGTTCTGTTTCCCACTGAAGATGGCTTGGGAATTATTTCTTTTGTACCTTAGGTCTTCACCAGATAAACTGCCAAGGTAGTGTTAAGAGGCTTTCCAAGCAGCAAGACTGGTCTCTCTGGAGAAGCTGGAGCAAAATTGAAGTCTTGCTGCTTTTTAAAAAACAGCCTAGCTGGAGAACATTCCCATAACAAAGAGTACACAGCCTTGAAAAGTCACTTAGCAATTGGACAAGCTTTGCAAGTGTTGGAAGCTGAGCTGCATAGGGATGTTCTTCAGACAGCCTGCCCAATGGCCCTCACCTTTCATGACAGAGGAAGAAATTGTAACTAAATGTGTTAGGTTAATGCTGTGTGAAAAGTTACGTCCTTTAATAGTGAATTGCTTTGGAGGCAAGAGCAAAGAGTGGGAAAATCCAGAATTGTGTTTTTCCCCAAATTTTTCCCAAATAGCAGGAAAATCATATTGGAGAGGTTTGGAATTGAGAGTGTGAAAATCCTCCAATTACAAAGTTCTAGCTATGATGGGTAATGAAACATATGCCAGAATGGAAGCCCTACATCATGCAGCACTGATGTTTCATAGTACCTGCAAGAGAAATCCCCTGGCCACAATGCCCAAGACATGCCATCAGACTGGGTTGTGAAGAGCTCTCTGTAGCCTGCTAAAAATTGCTTATCTTACCTCTCCTTCACTGCACTCCATCACAGCACAATGAAGAGCAAAGTTAATTTCGCAATTTACTTCTCTACTGTTTGAAGGGAAAACTGAGGATTGATACATCTCTGCAAACTCCAAGCAGTTGTGTTTATTCATCAGTACATGCAACTTTATTGGAGCAAATCTCTTAAATGAACCTGGCTCTACTGGAATATGTGGGCTTTCAAATGGTTTTGGACTGCAGCTCCCATCAGTCCTAGTCACATATCCAGGGGTGAGGGATGCTGGGTGTTACAGTCCAACAATACGTGGAGGGCCACAGTTGCTTACCCTGATTTGAGTATTAGCCTGATTGTTGCATGCAGCCAAAAACTGTGTTCAAGTGGATAAACTGGGTGATGAAAGAGAGGTGACACACCCTGTCCCTCCTCAGAAGATAGCACAGAAGTAAAGCAGGCTGCTAGAGGTATGAAACATCCTCCCTTCAATAACCAGGAGAGAAATGCAGGTCTTCTGTGCTATCCCTGCTAGCCAACTGTAGGCTAAGTTTTGTTTGTTTGCTAGTAACTTGCAGAGGGGCTTATTGGTAAAGCTGCACTAAAACAAACAATTCTTTAAACCATGGGATCAGGCAATTGTTACACCACATTAGACTCTCACCCTACCCCACCCACCTACACATAGATATGCCCCTTCCTTTTCACCATGGAGTGAAGGATATCTTTCATGTTCAGGCCTGATGAATAAACATCTCCGAGGAAGGCAGTCATGCCAAAGATGCATCAAGAAGAGATAATGGACTGGCTGGCAGACTTCCCACTGGCCTCATGCTCTGGTGCAGAAGGCAAGCCATTGTCAGCTTTTAGTCTCAACTAAAACCAGAACTTGGAACAGTACTTTCAGGGAACAATTGCTTCCAGTATCCTCTAGTCAGCATACTGGCTGGAGGATTCTGAGAACTGTAATCCAAAAATGTAACTTTTCAAATGTTGACTAAAGCATATGCAAAATCTGGTTTCTGGCTGCAGGAGTAGGGGAGTCCCATTTGCAAATTACAATTATTTGTGGTGCCATAAGGAAGCTCAACTGGGTGTTCTTCCTCAAGGACAAGCCTTCAGTAGGATGGCAGGAAGTTTCCAAAAACAACTTTCTGATAGTGCTCAAACAGCTTCCTCCAAACAGGAAAGGAAGAGAGAATCATAGGATCACAGAATCTTAGATCTGGAAGGGACCACAATGGTCATCTAGTACATCATTCTGCCATGCAGTAATATACAGCCAAAGCACTCCTGAAAGATGTGCATTCAACTTCTGTTTAAAGACCACCCTTCAAGGCAATCTACTTCATTGCCAAACAGCTCTCAAATTTAAAAAGTTCTTCCTACTGTTCAGGTGGAATCTCTTTTCTTCAATCCATCCAGAAAAGAGAGGAAAAGTTATTAGAGAAGCAACTAAATTTGAAACCAAATGATCAGACAAAATGTAAGGAAGGTGTGCTTCCAGTTTCTTTCAAGGTTGCAGTAAAAAAGACTCCTATGTTGTTCACACCTCAGAAAGCTAGCCACAGTGTCCATAAAACACAGAAGGGTCTGTCAACATTTATTGGGCTATTGCACAAAAGGGAAGCACTTTCGCAAGTCAGAGAAACTCTGGGTTTCCAGCTAAACAGGTACCTGCTCAATGGACCCCACAGCCTGTACCTGTCACAATTTGTCCCAGCCCTCTGCAACCCAGAGAACAATAATTTCCATGTTGGCTGAGTATGATGGGAACTGTCTGGAGAACACTTCATTACAGAGGGCTGGTCTAAGCCAACTGCCATACATGGGACGAAACAGCTGTGTGCACTGGATACCACTGTAGAGGGGGGAAATCCACAGGCATAGAAAATAATGTGTTTCTCACAGGCAGGGAAACTTCCGTTGAAAAAGTTTTAAAATATATATTACCAAAGTCAGCTCTGCACATATTGGAATAACGCTTAGTTTGATATACTAAAACCATGAAGCAAGTTATGCAGCTATTCAAATCAGATAGATTATTTCTACCTGTTTGAATGGATCCTATGCTGCTGCATTTCCAACCATGGACCTACGATGGTGGACCCCCCTATAACTCCTCCACAGAACAGTAGAAGGGGGCAGAGTTTATAACTGTGTCCTCTGGACTACTCCCCCTCATAGCTTTAAACTGTATCAACTATAAATCTGTGGAATGATTGGTGAAACCTGCCACCCTGTGGTTGAAGACAGCATACAAGCCCCAAACCCATAGCCATGTTTCAATTAATATACTGGTCTCCCCCACTTATCCGACACATTAGGGACTGGAGTACTGTCAGAAAATGGTATTGGTTGAAAAGCAGAACCCAAGTACTGTACCATAGGGAGCCTGAAGGGTTTAGGGAGGGTCATTTGTTACTGACTACACATGTGCAGTTTGCAAAGTCTCTCAGCTGGCTTAGTACTTCCCCCCCCACTCAGCTTGCTTTGCAAGCAGTACATGCACGTGACAGTTCCAAGCAAGTCTCCATAGACAAGAAGAACTGGTGAAAGAGCAGAACCCCTGTTGAATTAATAGAATTAATGGAACTTGTCCTTAATTTTGGAGGTAGAAAAGACAGTGGTCAGATAATGAGGCATCAAAAGGCGGGGGCTTCCTGTAATGGCTTAACTAATCGCAAAGTACATATTCATAGGATAGTCTCATGAGTCTTACCAAGTCTCATGATTTTGAAGCTATGGCTCAGACAGACAGATACATACTCTTATTCTAAATAAATATAAAATTATTCTAGAGATACCAAGAGGAAGACACACATATAAAAATATTCAATCACGAGCCACCGCATACAGTCTGAAACAATATAGCCTAGATGCAGATTTGCCACCACAATGAAAACCAGGCCAAAGTCTGGACATGACAAGAAGCACTTTTGGTGATGGCACCATAGCTCTGGAATTCTATCCCCAGGGAAGCTTGCCCAGTGAATATATTATAGCTGCAGACTGCCAAGTAACACACATTTGCTTTTCCAGTCTTTCATGCCCTGAGCCTGGTTGTGCTGTGTTTATAGTTATGCTATTGTAGGTTTTAGCACTGCTGTTAACCTTTGTTTTGTTTTGTTTTTGGTAGCAGTTATAGGGTTTGGGAGCAATCTAAACTGCAAATGGTCTGAGCATCTCTCGTCATGCAAAATCCCAGAAGAAACAGTATCAGTAGAACAACGAACACTGCCTATGTGCCTATCTGGTCACTGATCAAGCACTCCTAATTTAATTGCATGTATGTATCTACGCAATCCAATCAAAAATGCTAGATTCATCTCCTAACTGGATGGCTGAAACCATTTAATCATTTCAGAAGGACTGTTTGTTGCTCTCTAGAAATATTTAGAGGTTGCTAAGGGTTCTTCGATGGCTGGAGGCTTCCCACTCTATCCGGGAGCACATACGCCTCATGCTGAGCAAGCTCTTCCATTGCAAGAGTCCTCATTTCTAAAGCAGTACATGGCACCCAGCCCATGAACGTTATATAAGGGTTTTGGCCCAGAGTAGCAAGCAGAGCTGAAAAAGCCTCTAGCACTCAGCCCAGTCCAGAAGGAAAGCGCCAAAGGCCAGCTGCCTCTGCAACAAAGCCAAGGAAAAGTCAAGCATTGCCTCAAACCAATACAAACACCACGGGGAAAGCCTTCCCTAGAAAGCTGGAGACAAAAGAGAAAGAAATTCATGCTGTGATATATTCTTGCACAGGGCATCAGAGGCGTCACAACTTTGAAATCTGACCAATATATACTTTATGCAGAAATCACAGATACTGCTTAAGATGAAACAAACTTTCTCAGGTTTAAAGCTGGACGTGCTCGATTTATGAGGACTACAGAGAGTTATAGGACTTCTCCAAGATTTTTCTGTGATTTGATTAGCTATAGTGCCAAGAGTCATAAAAGTAGGAGAAGGCTGGGCAAAGTACTTACCTGGTAGGGGAGATACTGTAATCATTAAGCTTCTTTTATATTTACTTCTTTTTTAAAATGTACAGCATCCAACTATGTTGGAGCTCTATCAATGAATATGATAGCTATTTATTACATGTTTACTATTTTACATGTCTGTTGTCTCTTTGAATTGAGATGAATACAGTAAGAACATTTTTATGTACACTGATGTCACTAAGTTTTAGCAATCAGAGTACCAAAGGATTTTTATATTTGTTTACTAATTATTGTAAGTTGTCTCAATTGCCTAAGCAAGGACCAACAAGGGCAAATATGAACCAAAGGTGGCCATCTAGAGGTAGGACTGCAGCTTTCCAAATCCCACATCACTAGCCATGCTGTATAGAGGTGAACGTGGTTGCAGTTTAACAATTACTGTCACCTAACTCAAGGGCTAGAGTTTGCTCATCTCTGAACAAGAGAGCTGAATACATATCTCTTGCACTGATCATCAGCATGAAAAGGTCACTGAGCTCAACTTCTGGACTTTATGGACAGCGAAAGCTATTAACAACTCTCATCTAAGATTGAAGCAACTTTAAGGACTAAGAGACACCACAACAAGTTTTGAGGAACTGTAGCCCACTTCATCATCCTGCATCTGATGAAGTGAGCCCTGATCTAGATGTGAACAGAAGGTTAGCTCTAGATCTACTGGTATAGTTCTGTATGGTTGACCATAGATCAGCATATTTCTTTGACTCCCAGTTACTCAACTAGAGCAAAAATGAAGGCTCTTTCCAAAGGTGTATTCCTGAAATGAACAAACTTTGGGGTAACCAGGTTGTTTTCTGTTGGACTGAGAGCCCCATTCACTTCTCACAATAACTACCTCATCGATCCTAAGATTCTAGGTTTTTTTAAAAAACTATCGTGGAAGTTACTGTATGTTATAGTTCAGGGGTGGGCAAGTGCAGGAGGCAAGGGGGCAACATTAGCTCCTCAGAAGACCTTTGACAATCACATCCCTCCACTGTACCCCACCACAAAAAAATAAATAAATCTGCCCCCACCCCCCTCCCACTAGAGCATGTTGGGGGATTTTTGTCATATTTCAGGTTCTTCTGGCCAAGTTTGGGCCCAGAAAAGGCCTAAATATCCCAAAGGCACCAGATCCCATCTGATTGTGGAAGCTAAGTAAGTTCAGCCCTGGTTAGTACTTGGATGGGAGACCACCAACGAATACCAGATGCTGTAGGCTATATTTTAGAGGAAGGAACTGCCAAAACTACCTGTCAGTATTCCTAGCCTAAGAAAACCCAAGAAATTCATGGGGTCACCAGAAGTCAAAGGGCAATTTGAAGGTGTGTACACATATACACACAAGAGGTTGTTGTTGTTTTTTAACTACAGGAAATGACCAGAAGTTACCTTCTGTTTAGTTCCTGCTCTCAAAACAAAATGGCCCTGGGTACTCAGAAACATGGCAGAACACATCCTAGTGGTGGTTTGGAGCTGGGGGGAAAGTTTCTGTGTGTGTGAGCACTGGAGTGTTGTATGGGAGGAGTGCCTCCACAAGGTCTCTCCATTGCTCTGAGTACTCCTACTTCCCTTTCTCCTTAAGACACATCTTCATTTCTTCTAGATTCTGGATGTCCTAGATGGCCCCAGGGAGGCACCAGAGACTCCTTGCTGCCACCAGTGGAGCACAGCAGTTAACAGCTGGAGCAGCAGTTTCTAACTTCCAGGGCCTCTTTCCACAGCTGAGGACAGTTATCAGTTAAGCTTTGCATTGTGTGTGTTTGGCAACATAAAGGACAAATTTTGGGGAGACAAAACTGTGAAGGAGTTCCAAGTTTTTTAGCTGAATGTATACCCCACCTTTCTCCCAAGATGAGATTCAAGGAATCTTACTGTAATTTAGAAAATATTAAGCTAAAAAATTAGTTTACAAGTTATGAGAAGGGTGATACTGTGTCTCAGGACAATGCTGGAAAAATCAAGGGACTGCAGCAACTGCCCTTCAAAGAAAGGTTACAATGTTTGGAACTCTTTCACTTTAAAAAAGGTGAGGGGGAATGTGACAGAAGAGTAAAAAAAAGATGCACAGTAAGGAGAAAATAGGTAGGTGATGCTTTTTTTTTCTCCTTTGTAATACTCCACCTAGGGTTACCAACTGAAACTGAATGACAGGAGATTTGGGGCTAACAAAATAATATAACTCAGAGTGTGAAGTTGAACTATGGAACTCACTACCACAAGATTATGGTTTTAAGTTAAACAAGTTCATGGAGCATAAAGTTACCAACAGTTCAAAGCCATGATGTAGTATCCATCTGAATTACCAACTGATAGCAACCATGAGGAGAAGAGCATTATAATGTTCATGGCCTCTTTGTGGGCTCCCCAGAAGCATCTGCCTGGAAGCTACAGGAATACAGTATACTTGATCTGATAGATCTTCAATATGATTCAGCAAGTGGCATCCTTAGCAGGACTAAGGAACCAAAAATAGGGACCAAAGTCTGACATTCTTTGAAGTTCCCCTTCCCTTTTATAGTTGGCATTGGAGCATTTTCACTGAGCCATACAATTGTTTCTTCCTCTTTGCCTTCTATGGACACAACTCCACATGAAAAACACAGATGTCACTCAGCCCACAACTCTCCCTCTCCAGCCAGTTTCAGCCCTGTGCTGTGAGACCTCCACTGCCCCACACTCCATCCCTGACACTTTGTAAGGTAGTTCTGGTACCTGGGTAGATTTGTCGCTCATATGTGCTATGGCAGCTCCTTCAGCGTCCCGGGGCCACTGACCCAAGAGGTAGGATCCAAGGACATTATCCAAGGAAGATGTCCGCCGCACTCTGGGAGGTTTGCTTCGGCTGGTCTTCTCAATAGGGCCAGCAGCACATGGAACACTAGCTGGATAGAAAGAAGGAGAAATATATGAGGCAAGCCAGCTCGTTCAAAAGCCACTGTCTAATCTCTTCCAGCAGGAGCAGCAGCTTTATCTCCTTACTCTCTCATGTGCCTTTGATTACTCCAAGTAACTCAGGGAGGGCAGGGAGAGACACTTTTTACAAATAGCTGGAAATATCAGCTGGTTCATAAGAAGTATTCACTGGAGTCCACTTTTGGATTACAGAACTCTGATGTTGTGCCATATTCACTGGCTTGAGTTTCTGAGCCCAGTTCAGTGCCAATTTCAATCTATAAACCACTAAACAATCGTGGAGGCACCCCCTCACAAAACTTTCCACTTCCTTAAGTCTTTCAAGCAAGGCCCTTCTCCACAGAGCATTTTGATATACAGCAAATAGGACTACAAGATATGACCTTCTTTGCAGTGGCACCCAAGCTGTGCAACTGACTTCCCCAGGAAAGCTAGTTTGTTGCCTTAGTCAATTATTTTTAGATATTTGATCAAAACATCACGATCAGGAAGCTCTGGTTCACAATAACTGAATACTCAACACTTTTTAAAAAGTGCTCTTAGGCTCCTGTATGTTTCTTATCACATCTTTATTGATTTGCTGTTTTATTGCTCCTGTTGGTTCCTTGGTGAACCTGTTTGTTTTAAGTGTTTTGCTGAATTTTGTTTTTGCTGCCCTTGAAGGCTGAAGGTTCATGTCACACACAGAGAATAAAAATATTTTAAAACAAACTAGACTCATTTCCTGCCACTGACCCCACCAAGGGCACGTCTATTGGCTGGAACACAGATATTTTACTAGGATCAACAGCAAGGTTACATGTCAGGACTGCAGGACCTTTGGCCTTCCAGATGGTTAACAGTACAACCCCCACAATCCCTTCCTATTAGCCATGTTGGCTGGAGTTTCAGAGAGCTGCTCCAAAACATCTAGAGGGTCAAAGGTACCACAGTCCTGTTCCAAACACTTCTTCAGCCTTGCTAGACCCACTGTATGTGCAGATCAGTTAGACATGTGCCCTTCTGTAAGGTCTGCCACTCCCACTTAAGATACAGATTAGGAACAAGTGGGGGAAGAGTTGGGCATGGCTCCAGTGGGTTTCAGAAAGGGAAAGTGCACAGGCATCCTTAGTAATTGAGGGTTCAAATACATTTTTGGACTCCAGCATCTGAAATGCAAACACAAAACTCAGCGTGAGAAACCGCCCCCTCTCATGTCATTCAGCAGCCTTGGGCAACTCATGTTTTCTCTCTCCCAAATCTTCCTTGGAGGGCTAGAGATGAAATACAACATGAGATGTCATAACACTCAACCCTTGGGGTAGAAATCTAATTGCATCTTAATATATTCATTTCCCAACAGCTTTTTAAAAAGAATGGTTTTATCTCCCTTATTTCTAGACTGTATGCTATAAGCTTACCACTGCACCCTGGAACCTCCCTACTACCGCAGAAAGCTTGGTAACTTTACAAATGTGCCTGACAAAACTATTATAATTGCCTGAAATGGTAAGCACAAGTCTATTTACAAATTATTTACAATGTCAAAGGCTGCAGCCACACAATCATATACTGCAAATATTTCTTCATCCCAGACTTCTACATGTATTGCCATAACATTTCTGGAAGCCAATCTTTAGGGTAAGTTTCAGTTCAGAAACCCCAAATCTAATCTTTGCTAAGCTGTGAGTCACAGCTTAGTGGTGTGCTGTGCCCTTCAAATACAAAATTAAAGTTAGAGGTTAAATCCACAGCATCTCCAAATGGGTGTATATTGAGAAATGGCTCTTGGTGAATATACACAATCCTGAGTAAGATGGATCAAGATACTGTCTCATTTTAGGTCAGCCTCCTACACTTTCTCAGAACTCCTCTGGTACCTTCAGGCAAGTCACAATGCTTAAGCTTAGTTTATATACTTATTATAAATAATTGTCATAATGCAGAACATGTCTTACAATTACTATAACACATATTGATTACTAGTATATTTGCAGAAGTACCCATGTTCACCAGGCTTAGAAACCCTTTAGCTCCCTACTCTTGTATTCTATTTTTCTCTGTTCTTTCTCTTCAGCCTCCACCTTTCAACTCTCCTTCTCTGTTGGTAATTCTCTTCCTTCAGCCTGATGCACATTCAGCTTTTTCCTCTGGTCATTCTCTTCCTTGACTCTTTCATCAAGTAGTACCCCCCATAAGAAAGTATCACAGGAGCTACCTAAAGGCCCCTCTTGAGAAAGCCATATCCCAGGTTTGATAAAGTCTTCTCTCTCCACCGGTATGGGAAGGTGAATGAAGTTTGCCACCTAGTGATTAAAGATGGTACAGCAGGCTATAGAAAGAAGTCAATGAACTAAAATGAGTAAGTTAAAATTAAAATTAAATAATGAACTTGGAAAATAAATTAACATCAATACGCACACCTATGCACTCACACCTATGTCAGAGTGGAATTGTCTAGGTTTTATAATCTTGGAGCTATGATGAGACACACATTATTATAGCATTATTGTAGATAATAATAGCAAATAATTATTAATAATCCTACATTTTATTATTAAAACCTCAAGAGGAATGCCAAGGTCGAGTCTGCCTTTGCCACTTGCATACTAGCTTACTTTGTGGTTAAGCAAAGGTACACTGCATGAGCTCAAATACATTTTCTATCTCATGGACCATGAGCACAAGCAAATCAAACTCTAGCCACCACACGCCCTCCTCACCCAAAGTTGCCGTGCTCCACCTCCAATAATCACTGGCCATGCTGAGGCTGACAGGAGTTGGACTGCTACAGCATCAGAAGTAACAAACATTCCCTATCCTTATGCAACATGAAGCTCATTACAGTCAGTGCTTCTAAATGTCACCTCCATTATAAGGCCAACCCTTAAGACCAAACAGATGATTGTAAAGCAAGCTATTCCTTGGGAAGCATTAAGCACAGATTAAGAACAAAGATGCTGCTGGCCAAGAAACCACATTACCTTGTACCAACTCAGATCACTGGTTTATCTCTGCCTAGGAATGTCTGACAGTGGCTTTCCAAGTTCTCATACAAGTACATTTCCCAGCCCTGCTATAACATGGGACATGTTCTGTCTGCAAAACCTCAAGAGCTTGGAAAAATCCCAGAATCCCCCTGTCAGCATGGATTTCCCAAGCTCCGCAAAGTCTATTTTTGAATCTTGAACTGTGCTCCCTCTTCTAAAACCTACCCAATGCTGTCTTTTGCTCACTGCAATATTGGCAAAAACTATCAGCAGAAGCCAAAAGAGAACCACAAATTTCATTACCATCTAAGGAGTTCTAGGCAAGAACTTGCAGTGAATATGTAACTGCCAGTCATCTATCAAAAAGGAAGGAAAACATTGGTAGCACTTTGGTTGCAGGACTCATTTCCACAGCAGTCTGAGCAGGAAGGGGTAATAGTGAGGAAAAAAATGATGCCTCTCTCTCCCCCACCCTTGCTTTGCTGCCAAGGGGCAGGTCCAACGGAGCCGCACAAGCTCATGCCGGTAAGGGTTTATGACAACACTAAAGATTACAAATGTCTCTCCACCACACCTTTAACATACCACAGGAGTATATTTGGAGAAGTGAAGATACTGAAAATAAACTTCAACAGCTCTCCATCCCACATCCCTCCTGAGCCACTGTAGCATTGAGAGAGAAGGTTGTCATTGCTACTGTAACCCCCATCACAGGTATTCCCTACCCACACAGTACTGCTCAGTTGCCATTTCTTGGGCCTTCTAGTTTTTTCATAGCTGTTCAAAACTTATCAGCTCCCACTTGCCAGGAGAGTACAGTCTTCATCCTCTCATTTGTTTAATGACTGCAAACCAGGAAAAGAGGTTCCTTGCTGCAAGAATATTATCCACCCATTTTATATGGGAACAGGATATCATACAGATGATGATGAGTTAGCATTCCCTATTAAGCACTTATTAGCAAATAAGGAAGACACAAATAGCTTCTTAAAACTTTTTGGAAAGGCCCAATGAGCGTAATGTAATAACTCATATTTATGGATCATCTTAGCACTTCTCAAATGCAGTCTCTCAGTAAACTTTACACCATTCCCTCCTGCCCCAGTAACATGGATCAACATAACCCACATACTGTGGAGGGGGATTAAGATTGACAGAAATGAGAGTCACCAAAACCACCACCAAATTTGTGGTGGAGGCAGGAAAGCTCTGAAGCAATAAAGCACAGCTCATTCTCAACCATGACGCTCCAGGCTACTGCATTTAAGTAAGAGAGAAAAATGCCAACTACAGCCCAAGGCTGGGGATTGTTTGTTTTTTATTTAAATGTAAATTAATATGTACTCGTAAAGCTGGGACCTCCTGGTGTGCTGCCAAGGCAGAGATTGCTGGCAGCTCCCAATTCAGAGCTCCTGACTCATAGCAGTACAGCAGCTATTTAAGGCTTCCCTTGATCGCTTGCTGATGGTGTTTGAGGGTCTATTTGAGGCACTTGCACTGTTTCAAAAGAAGTGCCTGGACTTAAGAAGGTTCTGTTTCCAAGACTCTGCCCTTTATCCCTAGAGGTGCGGCTACTCTCTGGCCAAGGCAATCTGCACAACTCACAGAGACACACAGTCCTAGCTGGGGACTGACAAAGTAAACCCTAGCCCATATAATTCACTGCCTGTGCTAAAGGAATCTGGGAAAGAATCAGTGACTGCTCAGTGTTAGCACAGCTGGAAAAAAAAACCCTGCAGCCCCACAGCTAAACTGAAGTGCTTTTCTGCTCATGTCAAAGCAAGGCAGCTAAAAATATACCCAAAGCAGCAAAACAATGCTTGCTGCAAGACAAAGATGGCCTGTGGGAGAGGCAGAGGCAGGGTGGAGCGTCCTGTTTACTGTGCAGCTCAATTATCGCTGAGACCATTAGGGCTGGGACAAACCCAGCTCCACCTGGCTATATATCCTGGGACTGGCCCAAGCTCTGTTCACTCACTAAGCATCTTCCATCTGTGGTGTGTGGGGAGGTCAAAATAGAACTGCTCTGAGATAATAGAACCGTCACTATCTCAGCCCACCAGTTTGGCAGCTGCCTCACATCTTCTCCTCCTCCAGCTGGGGCTGCTCTTTTTTAACTTGTTCTATTTGCATCCAGAACTAAGAAGAAGTAACAGCCTTTTGACAGGGGAGGCATGAGGTAAGGGTGGGCAATTACATGCCCATTCTCCCTCTGAATAGCCCCGGTATATTACCTACCCTGGACAAAATAATGAGAAGCAATGTGTGGGCCTCCACAATGTTGTGGAACTACAACTCCCAGTATTGGCCATCCATACAATACAATCCATACAGTTGGCCATCCTGGTTGGAA